>CM039673.1:166888442-168088442 GCA_022496015.1 Hordeum marinum
CCGTGCTGACCGCAACTATTGGTGCGACAGAACACCCCTGACGGCATGCACCCCCAAATCTTCGAGGTGGAGCGCGCGAACTTCGACTCCGAAGACTACGAGCGGGGAGGCCCACCGAAGGAGGGGGTGAACTCCTCGGGAGGAGCTGACGAGCCGGCTGGCCCACGAGCCGGCGACCCCAGCGGAGCTGGAGGATCCGGCACAGCCGGGGAGCCCAGCGGAGCGGGTGAGTTTCATCTTGCCCCCTCGATCAGGGACTGGACGGACGACAACGATGATGATGACGATGACATAATTGTTGGAAATATGCCCTAGAGGCAATAAATAAAGTGTTTATTATTATATTTCCTTGTTCATGATAATTGTTTATTATCCATGCTATAATTGTATTGATTGGGAACACATTACATGTGTGGATAAGTAGACAACACTTTGTCCTAGTATGCCTCTAGTAGACTAGCTCGTTGATCAAAGATGGTCAAGGTTTCCTAGCCATTTACATGAGATGTCATTTGATAAACGGGATCACATCATTGGGAGAATGATGTGGTGGACAAGACCCAAACTACAAACGTAGCATATGATCGTCTCAGTTTATTGCTACAGTTTTCTGCATGTCAAAGTATATGTTCCTATGACCATGAGATCATGCAACTCACGGACACCGGAGGAGTGCCTTGTGTGTATCAAACGTCGCAATGTAACTGGGTGACTATAAAGGTGCATTACAGGTATCTCTGAGGGTGCCTGTTGGGTTGGCATGGATCAAGACTAGGATTTATTACTCCGTGTGACGGAGAGGTATCTCAGGGCCCACTCGGCAATACAACATCACAATAAGCCTTGCAAGCAATGTGACTAAGTGTTAGCCACGGGATCTTGTATTACGGAACAAGTAAAGAGACTTGCCGGTAACAAGGTTGAACTAGGTATACAGATATCGACGATCGAATCTCGGGCAAGTAACATACCGAAGAACAAAGGGAACATCATACGGGATTAACTGAATCCTTGACATAGAGGTTCGACCGATAAAGATCTTCGTAGAATATGTAGGAACCAATATGGGCATCCAGGTCCCGCTATTGGTTATTGACCGTAGAGGTGTCTCGGTCCTGTCTATATAGTTCTCGAACCCGCAGGGTCTACACACTTAAGGTTTGGTGACGTTTCGGTAGTATAGAGTTATGCATGGTGGTGACCGAAGATTGTTCGGAGTCTTGGATGAGATCTTGGACGTCACGAGGAGCTCCGAAATGGTCCATAGGTAAATATTGATATATAGGAAGTCCTGTTTTGGTCGTCGAAAAAGTTTTTGGCTCATCGGTAGTGTACCGGGAGTGTCAGTAGTGTACCGGGGGACCATCGGGAGGGGTATTTCGACCCAAGAGGCTACATGGGCTGTGGGAGGGTGAATACCAGCCCTTAGTGGCCTGGTGGAAGTCCCACACAAGGCCCATGCGGCTGGGAAGAAAAGCCCAAAAGGAAAAAGGTGGAAAAAGGCAAAAAAAGGGCCAAATAAGGAAGGAGTCATAATCCTACTAGGAGTGGAGGAGGAGGACTCCTCCCTCCTGGTTCGGCCGAAGCCTAGGTTGGCCCCTTGAGGGCCAAGCCTCCTCCTCCCCTCCTCCTATATATACTAGTGGTTTTGAGGGTTTTTGCACAAGATTTTCTGCTACGTGCTGCCCTCTCCTCTAGTGCATAGTTTCTCCTCTAGATCGTTTTTCTGCAGTGCTTAGGCGAAGCCCTGCTAGAATAACTCCACCACCATCGCCGCAACGCCGTCGCGCTGCCAGAGAACTCATCCACCTCTCCGCCCCCTCTTGCTGGATCAAGTAGGCGGAGATCGTCATCAAGCCGTACGTGTGCTGAACGCGGAGGTGCCGTCCGTTCGGTGCTAGATCGGGACGGATCGTGATTGGATTGCGGGACGCTCGGTGATTTGGATCACGAAGACGTTTGACTACATCAACCGCGTTTCTTAACGCTTCCCGCTTAGCGATCTACAAGGGTACATAGATCCACTCTCCCTCTCATAGATGCTCATCACCATGGATAGATCTTGCGTGTGCGTAGGAAATTTTTTGTTTCCCATGCAAGGTTCCCCAAGAGTGGCATCATGAGCTAGGTCTGTATGTAGATGAGATCTCGAGTAGAACACAAAGAGTTTGTGGGCGTTGATGCTTAGATTTCTTCCTACCTTGGTAATGTTTTGGTTCAATGGTATTGTAGGATGAAGCGGCCCAGACCAACATTACTCGTACGCTTACGAGAGACCGGTTCCATCGACTGACGTGTAATTTCGTTGCACAAAGATGGCTGGCGGGTGTCTGTTTCTCCTACTTTAGTTGGATCAGATTCAACAAAGGTGGTCCTTGAGAAGGTTGAAAAGCAACTTATGTATCACCGTTGTGGTTTATGCCTAGGTGAGAATTGTTCTTGCTAGATACCCGTAGCAGCCACGTAAAACATGCAACAACAATTAGAGGACGTCTTAGTTGTTTTTGCAGGGTATGATGTGATGTGATATGGCCAATTACATGATGAGATATATGTGATGTATTGGATGATCATGTGTTGTATAGAATACCACGACTTGCATGTCAATGAGTACGGCAACCAGAAGGAGCCATAGGGTTGTCTTTAATTATTGTATGACCTGCGTGTCAATCATTAAGCGCTATGTAATGCTTTACTTTATCGCTAAACGATAGCAATAGTAGTAGAAGCATGGTGGGCGCGACAACCCCGATGGCGACACATTGATGGAGATCAAGATTATGGAGATCATGGTGTCATGCCGTTGACGATGGAGATCATGCCGGTGCTTTCAAGATGGAGATCATAAGCACAAGTTCATGGCCATATCATGTCACTTATGATTTGTATGTGATGATAATCCTTTTATGCAGCTTGTTTTGCTTAGGACTACGGTAGCATTATAAGGTGATCCCTCACTTAAATTTCAAGATGAATTGTGTTCTCCCCGAGTGTGCACCGTTGCGAAAGTTCGTTGTGTCGAGACACCACGTGATGATCGGGTGTGATAGACTCTACGTTCACATACAACGGGTGCAAGCCAGTGTTGCAGATGCAGAACACTCGGGTTAAACTTGACAAGCCTAGCATGTACAGACATGGCCTCGGAACACAAGAGACCGAAAGGTCGAACATGAGTCATATAGTAGATATGATCAACATGATGATGTTCACCATTGAAACCACCTCAACTCACGTGATGATCCGATTTGAGTTGGTGAATTTGGATCATGTGACACTCAGATGACCTGAGGGATGTCAATTTGAGTGGGAGATTTAGTAATTTGATTAACTAAACTCATTATTTTGAACAATAGTCTAAATAAACTTTGCATATTTATGTTGTAGATCCATGGCTCGCGTAGTAGCACCCCTGAATTTCAGTGCGTTCCTAGAGAAAGCTAAGTTGAAAGATGATGGAAGTAACTTTGCTTACTGGGCTCATAATCTGAGGATTATCCTCATGGCTTCCCAGAAATCATATGTCCTTGATGTACCGCTTGGTGACCAACCCGAAGACATGTCATCCGAAGACGTTAAGAACGCTTGGGAGGCACGTTCTGGAGATTACTCAATAGTTCAGTGTGCAATATTGTATGGCTTAGAACCGAGACTTCAAAGACGTTTTGAATGTCATGGAGCATATGAGATGTTCCAAGAGTTGAAATTCATCTTTCAGAAGATTGCCCGGATCGAGAGGTATGAGGCCTCGGATAAGTTCTATGCTTGCAAAATGGAGGAGAATGGGTCTATCAGTGAACATATACTCAGAATGTCTGGGTACTCAAATCGTCTGGCAGAGTTGGGAATTGCCCTTTCGCCAGAGGTGATCACTGACAGAGTTCTTCAATCACTGCCACCTAATTACAAGAGCTTTGTGATGAACTACAACATGCACAGATGAACAAGTCAGTCGCCGAGCTGTTTGCGATGCTAAAAGTCGCAAGTCTGAAATCCAGAAAGAACATCAAGTGTTGATGGTCAATAAAACCACTAGTTTCATGAAGAATGGCAAGGTCAAGGGCAAGGGCAAGAAGGGTAAAACCAAGAAGGATGGCAAAGCAATTGCTACTCCTGTAAAGAAGCCCAAGGCTGGACCCAAGCTAGAAACTGGGTGCTTTTATTGCAAGGGAACTGGTCATTGGAAGCGGAACTGCCCCAAGTACCTGGCTGACAAGAAGGCGGCCAACGACAAACAAGGTATATATGGTATACATGTTATTGATGTGTACCTTACTAGCTCTCGTTGTAGTGCCTGGGTATTTGATACCGGTTCGGTTGCTCATGTTTGCAACTCAAAACAGGAACTGCAGAATAAACGAAGGCTGGCAAAGGACGAAGTGACGATGCACATGGCAAATGGTTCCAAGGTTGATGTGATCGCCGTCGTCATGCTCTCTCTTCGATTACCATTGGGATTAGTGATGAACCTGAATAATTGTTATTTAGTGCCTGCGTTAAGCATGAACATTATATCTGGATCTTGTTTATTGCGAGATGGTTACTCATTTAAATCAGAGAATAATGGTTGTTCTATTTATATGAGTAATATCTTTTATGGTCATGCACCCAATGTAAGGGGTTTATTCATATTGAATCTTAATAGTGATGATACACATGTTCATAACATTGATGCCAAAAGATGTAGAGTTGATAATGATAGTTCCACTTTCTTGTGGCACTACCGTTTAGGTCATATTGATGTAAAACGCATGAGGAAGATTCATGCTGATGGGATTTTGGAGTCACTTGATTTTGAATCACTTGACACATGTGAACCATGCCTCATGGGCAAGATGACTAAAACGCCGTTCTCTGGAACAATGGAACGGGCAAGTGACTTATTGGAAATCATACATACTGATGTGTGCGGTCCAAGGAATGTTACATCACGCGGTGGATATCGTTATTTTCCCACCTTCACTGATGACTTAAGTAGATATGAGTATATTTACTTAATGAAACAAAAGTCTGAAACGTTTGAAAAGTTCAAGCAATTTTAGAGTGAAGTTGAGAATCATCGTAACAAGAAGATTAAATTCCCGCGATCTGATCGAGGAGGTGAATATCTGAGTTATGAGTTTGGCAGTCATTTAAGACTGTGTCGAATTGTTTCACAGTTGACACCGCCTGGAACACCACAGCGTAATGGTGTGTCCGAACGTCGTAATCGAACCTTATTAGATATGGTGCGTTCTATGATGTCTCTTGCTTATTTGCCACTATCGTTTTGGGTTTATGCATTAGAGAGAACTACATTTACTTTAAATAGGGCACCATCGAAATCCGTTGAGACGATGCCATATGAACTATGGTTTGTTAAGAGGCCAAAGTTGTCGTTTCTTAAAGTTTGGGGATGTGATGCTTATGTCAAAAATCTTTAGCCTGAAAAGCAGGAACGCAAAGCGGAGAAATGCGTCTTCATAGGATACCCGAAAGAGACAGTCAGGTATACCTTCTATCTCAGATCTGAAGGCAAAGTGCTTGTCGCTAAGAACGGAACATTTCTTGAGAAAGAGTTTCTCTCGAAAGAATTGAGTGGGAGGAAAATAGAGATTGATGAGGTTGTTGAACCTTTACTTCAACGAGAGAGTAGAGCAGCGTAGAAAGATGTTTGTGTGGAGCCTACGATAGTTGAAGAGGATGTTAATGATGATGATCATGAAGCTTCGGATCAAGTTACTATTGAACCTCGTAGGTCGACAAGGGCGCGTACTATTCTGAGTGGTACGGCAACCCTGTCTTGGAGGTCATGTTGTTGGACAACAATGAACCTACGAGCTATGGAGGAGCGACGACGGGCCCGGATTCTGAGAAATGGTTAGAGGCCATGAAATCCGAGATGGGATCCATGTATGAAAACAAAGTGTGGACTTTGGAAGTTTTACCTGAAGGGCGAAAGGCCAGTCAGAACAAATGGATCTTTAAGAAGAAGACGGACGTGGACGGTAATGTCACCGTTTATAAAGCTCGACTTGTGGCAAAGGGTTTTTCACAAGTTCAAGGAGTTGACTACGATGAGACCTTCTCACCTGTAGCGATGCTTAAGTCTGTCAGAATCATGTTAGCAATAGTTGCTTATTTCGACTATGAAATTTGGCAGATGGATGTCAAAATAGCGTTCCTCAATGGTTTTCTTGAGGAAGAGTTGTATATGATGCAAAAGCAAGGTTTTGTCGATCCAAAGAATGCTGAGTTTGCTAACTCCAGCGATCCATTTATGGGCTGGTGCAAGCATCTCGGAGTTGGAATAAGCGCTTTGATGAGGTGATCAAAGCGTTTGGGATTATACAAGTTTATGGAGAAGCTTGTATTTACATGAAAGTGAGTGGGAGCTCTATAGCGTTTCTAATATTATATGTGGATGACATATGCTGATTAGAAACAATATACAAATGCTGGAAAGCATGAAGGAATATTTGAACAAGTGTTTTTCAATGAAGGACCTAGGAGAAGCTGCTTTCATATTAGGCATTAAGATCTATAGAGATTGATCGAGACGCTTAATTGCACTTTCATAGAGCACATACCTTGATAAAGTTTTGAAGAAGTTCAAAATGGATCAGGCCAAGAAGGGGTTCTTGCCTGTGTTACAAGGTGTGAAGTTGAGTAAGACTCAATGCCCAGTGACTGCAGAAGATAGAGAAAAGATGAGTGTCATCCCCTATGCTTTAGCCATAGGCTCTATCATGTATGCAATGCTGTGCACAAGACCCGATGTTAGCCTTGCCAAAGTATGGCCAAAAGGTTTCAAAGTGATCCTGGAATGGAGCACTGGGCGGCGGTCAAGAATATCCTTAGGTACCTGAGTAGGACTAAGGAAATGTTTCTCGTTTATGGAGGTGATGAAGAGCTCGTCGTAAAGGGTTACGTCGATGCAAGCTGTGACACTGATCCGGATGACTCTAAGTCACAAACCGGATACATATTTATTCTCAACGGGGGAGTGGTAAGCTGGTGCAGTTCCAAGCAATGTGTGGTAGCCGATTCTACATGCGAAGCGGAGTACATTGCAGCCTCGGAGGCAGCGAAGGAAGGTGTCTGGATGAAGCAGTTCATGACAGATCTTGGAGTAGTGCCTAGTGCACTGAATCCAATGACTCTGTTCTGTGACAACACTGGTGCCATTGCTCTGGCCAAGGAACCAAGGTTTCACAAGAGGACCGGAGACATAAAGCGACGTTTCAATTCCATCCGCGATTACATCAAGGAGAAGGTCATAAATATTTGCAAAGTGCACATGGATTTGAATTTTGCAGACCCGTTGACTAAACCTCTTCCAAGGGCTAAAGATGATCAACACCAGAACTGCATGGGTGTTCGATTCATTAAAATGTAAATCACATAATGATGTGAACTAGATTATTGACTCTAGTGCACGTGGGAGACTGTTGGAAATATGCCCTAGAGGCAATAAATAAAGTGTTTATTATTATATTTCCTTGTTCATGATAATTGTTTATTATCCATTCTATAATTGTATTTACTGGAAACACATTACATGTGTGGATAAGTAGACAACACTTTGTCCCTAGTATGCCTCTAGTAGACTGGCTCGTTGATCAAAGATGGTCAAAGTTTCCTAGCCATTGACATGAGATGTCATTTGATAAACGGGATCACATCATTGGGAGAATGATGTGATGGACAAGACCCAAACAACAAACGTGGCATATGATCGTCTCAGTTTATTGCTACAGTTTTCTCCATGTCAAAGTATATGTTCCTATGACCATGAGATCATGCAACTCACGGACACCGGAGGAGTGCCTTGTGTGTATCAAACATCGCAACGTAACTGGGTGACTATAAAGGTGCATTATAGGTATCTCCGAGGTTGTCTGTTTGGTTGGCATGGATCAAGACTAGGATTTGTTACTCCGTGTGACGGAGAGGTATCTCAGGGCCCACTCGGTAATACAACATCACAATAAGCCTTGCAAGCAATGTGACTAAGTGTTAGCCACGGGGTCTTGTATTACAGAACAAGTAAAGAGACTTGCCGGTAACGAGGTTGAGCTAGGTATACAGATACCGACGATCGAATCTCGGGCAAGTAACATACCGAAGAACAAAGGGAACATCATACGGGATTAACTGAATCCTTGACATAGAGGTTCGACCGATAAAGATCTTCGTAGAATATGTAGGAACCAATATGGGCATCCAGGTCTTGCTATTGGTTATTGACCGTAGAGATGTCTCGGTCATGTCTACATAGTTCTCGAACCCGCAGCGTCTGCACACTTAAGGTTTGGTGACGTTTCGGTAGTATAGAGTTATGCATGGTGGTGACCGAAGGTTGTTCGGAGTCCTGGATGAGATCCCAGACATCACGCGGAGCTCCAAAATGGTCTGGAGGTAAATATTGATATATAGGAAGTCCTGTTTTGGTCGCCGGAAAAGTTTCGGGCTCATCGGTAGTGTATCGGGAGTGCCCGTTGTGTACCGGGGGACCATCTGGAGGGGTATTTCGACACAAGAGGCTACATGGGCTGTGGAAGGGTGAATACCAGCCCTTAGTGGGCTGGTGGAAGTCCCACACAAGGCCCATGCGACTGCGAAGAAAAGCCCAAAAGGAAAAAGGTGGAAAAAGGCAAAAAAGGGCCAAATAAGGAAGGAGTCCTAATCCTACTAGGAGTGGAGGAGGAGGACTCCTCCCTCCTGGTTCAGCCGAAGCCTAGGTCTGGCCCCTTGATGGACAAGCCTCCTCCTCCCCTCCTCCTATATATACTAGTGGTTTTGAGGGTTTTTGCACAAGATTTTCTGCCACGTGCTGCCCTCTCCTCTAGTGCATAGTTTCTCCTCTAGATCGTTTTTCTGCAATGCTTAGGCGAAGCCCTGTCGGAATAACTCCACCACCATCGCTGCAATGCCGTCGCGCTTCCGGAGAACTTATCCACCTCTTTGCCCCCTCTTGCTGGATCAAGAAGGCGGATATCGTCATCAAGCCGTTTGTGCGCTGAACGCGGAGGTGCCGTTCATTCGGTGCTTAACGCGGAGGTATTGTCATCAACTGCGTTTATTAATGCTTCCCGCTTAGCGATCTACAAGGGTAGATAGATCCACTCTCCCTCTCGTAGATGCTCATCACCATGGATAAATCTTGCGTGTGCGTAGGAAAATTTTTGTTTCCCATGAAACATTCCCCAACAATGATGATTTGAACGAGCCTCCTCCCTCAATGCGCAAGGGTCGACAGAGCGAGGAGCGGCCAGCTCAAGCCTCGACGGCTGAAGCTACCGGTCGGGCGAAGAGGCCGGCCTAGGAGGGGCCAGCAGCCCCACCGCCAGTCCAAAAGCGGGTGAAGTGGCCGCACGGAACCCGATGCCGCGTGCCAAGCGGGCCTTGCCCCTCGTCATCGGGTGTGTCTTCTTTCCGTGTTTTGCATTTGTTTTCTTCTGGGTCGCGAGCCGGTGGGTAATACGGTCTTTGTGCGCTACAGGGACCCCATCGAGCTTCACGAGGGGGAGCTGACGGGGGAACCGATGGATGCCACCAGCCGGCTGGCCCGTGAATGCACGACCACCCAGCAGCTGGAGAAGAGGAGGCTCGCAGAGCTATGAGCCTCAATGTTCGGAATGCGAGGCGGGGCCTCGCATTCCGGGATTTCGAGCGGCGCGCGGCGAAGAAGGGCCACAGACCCCGCGCGGGCATCTGACTCAGCGGCGAAATAGACCCGCCAGTCGAGGCCTCCATCGAGCGAGCCACCGGGGGCGGTCATGGACCCACCTACGCCTCCATCCGTGGAGGAGGCGGCCCGAGCGGGGGCGGCGACAGCGGAGCCGGCTCCTGAGGCGACCCCGCCGGAGGTGCTGGACGTGACGTTGCCCGCGGCCGAGCCGGCCCGGGTTGACATGTCGGAGGCCTTGGCGGCCCCGTGGGCGGCAACAAAGGCGGCACCAGAGGTGGCGGCCGCGGAGGTGGAGGCGCCCTCCATCGCGATCGATGCATTGGAGCGACAGGAAGTGGAGACAGCGACGGCGTTGGGTGTAGGGCCGGCGGGGGCGACACCTGGACTCTCACCATTATTGACCCGCCACCGGCGGCCGGTACCGTGGCGAGCCCGGGCGGCAACTGCGGCCGCGCTCGGAGGACCCTGCGGACCATGCAGGAGGTGCTCCGGGATTGGCAGGCATTGGCGGGCGTGCCAGCCCTACTGGCTCCCCAGGACGGCGGCCCGACCCCTTCGTTCGGGGACTTGGGGAGCGTCCTGGACTGGTGCCGGCAGGAGCTGGCCCACTTCACAGAGGCGACCGACGCCACCCTGCAGTGTGCGGAGGTAAGCATGGTTACTTTTGTCTTAGCAGTTTCCGTTGGGGCACGCAAGCGCACCCACTGGGTGTAGCCCTCGAGATGCGGGCCGGCTGACCGGCTGACGGGCAGCCGGGCCGGATCGCTTTGAGCAAGTCTTGATTTTTGGCTCCACGTGATAGGAGGGGGAACTCCTCACGACAAAAGCTGTTTGAGGAGGTTGTCTCCATCCATAACCGCGGCGAACGCGGCCTCCGAGAGGTATGCAGCCCCCGAGAGCCGGCTGCCGCCTGCCTTATCTTGCAGGTGACCTGACTGCCCTCCGGGACAAGAAGAGCGGGCTCGTCTCCGAGCAGGACCGGCTGGCGCAGGATGTCTAGGCGGCCGTGCAGGAGAAAGACCGGCTGGCCACGCTGCTGGTGGACGGGGAGGCGCCCCAGGACCGCCTCAAGGCTGCCATGGTGAAGGAGGAGGCGGCCAAGGAGATGGCTGTCAGGGATGCGGCTGACGCCGCCCTTCTGGATGAGGTCACCTGCCTCGAGAGGTTGCTCGAGGAAGTCAGGGGCTCCCTCGCTGCATTGGAGGCGACGCTGGCGTCAGAGCGGAAGGCGGCACTCAACTTCGCCATCGGGGTGGACGACGCCATTGAAGGTAAGTGCCCATTTTCCCCTTCTCCAGCCGATTGCTTTTCTCTTTGCTGGCTCTTGTGTCTGGTTTGCCTTTCTTTTCTTCTTTTCTCCTTTCTCTAGGGCGCTTCCCAGAGTCTTAGTGCCTTGCTGAGCGCGCCATCGAGGAGCACCAAGAGTCCTTCAGGAGTACGGGCGCTCCATCCAGGCGGACGCCGCGTGGGACGTGGATGAGCTCGGGGTCGCCATCGAGTACTGGCTAACCCACCTCGAGCGGAGTGTGGAGCGGCTGAAGACAGCCGAGAAAGAGATCATCGCCGCTCTGTGGTCGGGCCGCGGAGGAGCTCCGACGAATCGCGTGGCCTTGTGGCTGGAGCATGGCGTGGCCCGACTCGAGGCCTGGAAGGCGTCCGCAGCCCGAGCCGGCACGCAGATGGCACTCCAGTTCGTCACGTCGTGGTATCGCGGCGTATACTTGGGCCAGCTAGCCACCATGCGGGATGAGCCGGCCGAGGAGCGGGAGGCCCATGATCCGAACCTTGTCCGCCGGGCCAACGAGCTTGCATCGTACGTCGACGCGGACGACTTCCTGCCGGCTCTTGGCGAGGGCGGCGAGCCAGTGCCCGAAGACTCCTTCGGCATCCCCCAAGGCCCAGTGGACGAGGAAGTTGCTGACGAGAGATCCGACTCGAGCGGCAAGACGGCCAGAACCGCGGAGACCACCTCGAAGGCCAAGGGGGCCGGCTGGAGGCATCCCGGTTGGCGACGCGTCGGTGGCCTGAGCCCTGGGCGTTTTTATCTTTCCTTTTCTTTTCCTGCAAGTTAGGCTCAAGTCCACCCACTCGGGATGTTTTATGCAATGAACCGTGTTGGCCGTGGGCTGCTTTTGTCTTTAACACTTGTGCTGTGAATATTTAGCGTGTTTGCCTTATTGCTTGTGCCGGCTCATCCTTATCCTTTTTTGCCCTCCTAGTTCTTTTTGATCGCCCCCTTTTCCTCTTTGGTTTTGACCCCACCAGCCTGACAACCAGGAGCCGGTCTGTAGCTGGGTCGGGGTGTCCGCCTCGAGGGAGCCGGTTTGGAACTTAGGAACCGCGAGAGCTTTTCGGGATAAGTAGAGTGACAGAGGCGAGGCGGAGGTTCGGCTGGGCCTAGACGGTATCTCCCTTTGATTGATCTTTCATGTGCGCCGAGCTTTGCTGCCCCAAGGCCCTGTCAGCCGGACAGCCGGGAGCCGGATTTGTAGCTGGTGGGGGTGGGAGGGTTTGCCCGGCTCACACTACTTAGCCAATTTTAGAGAGAAGCAACCTAGGACTAGCCGGCGAGCCCCCGGGCCCGGGAGCCGGGTTGGGGGGGCGGTGAGCGAGGAAACTTTTTGAGGGAAGCAAAATAGGGCGTGCCCCAAGAGCCGGCCTGAGGCACCCATTGCATTCATAAGCCCAAAAGGGTGGGGATACATACATACATTGGTTTTTTATCAGTAAAACGGGTGAAGGAGCGCCGCGCTCCATGGGCGCTGCGTCTCCTCGCCGGAGGCGTCCCTTTTGCACTTCTGCGGCTTCTGGGCGTCTATTAGGTAGTATGCGTTGTTGTGCAGCGCCTTGCTGATGATGAACGGGCCCTCCCATGGTAAGGACAGCTTGTGTTGTCCGGCTGTCCGCTGGATCCGCCTGAGGACCTGATCCCCTTCACGAAAGGAGAGCAGTCGGATCCGCTTGCTGTGGTAGCGCCGGAGCTTCTGCTGGTAAATTGCCGTCTGGCTCAAGGCCAGCTCACGGGCTTCTTCGAGTAGGTCGACGCCGTCTTCTCTCGCCTCCTTTGCATCCTTCTCCGTGTATAGGGCGACCCAAGGCGATTCGAACTCGATGTCGGTGGGGATGATCACCTCGGACCCGTACACAAGGAAGAAGTGAGTGTAGCCAGTTGATCGGTTGGGGGTGGTCCTGAGACTCCAAAGGACAGCCGGCAGCTCGTCGATCCAGTAGTCGGCTAACCTTACCAGTGGTGTCACGAGCCGGGGCTTGATGCCGGACAGGATGAGGCCGTTGGCCCTCTCAACCTGGCCATTTGACTGTGGATGAGCAACGGAGGCCAGGTCGAGGCGGATCCCTTGCTTTGAGCAGAAATGTGTGAGTGCGCCCTTGGCGAAGTTCGTGCCGTTGTTGGTGATGATGCTGTGGGGGACGTCGTAGCGAACCGTGATGTCATCGATGAACCGAACGGCCGTGGGGCCATCCAACTTATTAATCAGTCGTGCCTCTATCCACTTGGTGAATTTGTCGACAGCCACCAGCAAGTCTGTCATGCCGCCTCGTGTGGTCTTGAAGGGACCCACCATGTCCAGCCCCCAAACGGCAAAGGGCCAAGAGAGGGGGATGGTTTGGAGGGCTGATGCCGGCAGGTGGCTCTACGTGCTGAAGCGTTGGCAGCCCTCGCACTCGTCGACCAATTTCTTGGCCGCCTCGAGAGCGGTGGGCCAGAAGAAGCCGTGCCGGAAGGCCTTGGCCACCAGGGTCCTGGAGGTGGTGTGGTGCCCGCACTCGCCCTGGTGGATGTCAAGGAGGATCTCCAAACCCTTTTTCCGTCTCGACACACCGCTGGAAGATGCCGGTGGTGCTGCGATGGACGAGCTCGTTGTTGATGATGCTGTATGCCGGGGCTCGGCGCTGAACTTGTCTTGCCAAGGCCTCATCCGGAGAGAGCTCGCCTAACGGAAGGAACACTAAGATAGGCTGGGCCCATGAGGGAGCTTAGACGGGGGCCGACTCTGGAGCCCCCGGGCCAAGATGAACAACCCGCACGACCGGCTCGCCAATCCCCGGGGCCGGCCCGCCAGCCCCCACGTCCGGTTGGTCGATTGTCATCATGACTGCCACGTCGTTGGAGCCGGCAGCCGCGGGTGCAACCGACTCGACTAGTGCCGCCAGGGCGGCCGAATTTGTGGGAGCCAGTGGCGAAGATGCCAAAGGGACGGACGGAGTCGTTGATGGGCCGATAGCGTCTGCCGGCACGAGGATTGATTCTGACTCTGGGGAAGGCTTGATCGACGGCTTGAGCAGCTGCTGAAGGGAGACGCCGGCTGGGATTGCCTACCGGGTGGAGCCGATCTTTGCCAACGCGTCGGCCGCCTCGTTGTCCGCCCGTGGGATGTAATGAAACTCACAGCCCTCGAAGGAGCCGGTGAGCTGTTGTACGAGGAAGTGGTAGCTAGCCATGTTAGCATCCCTGGCGTCCCATTTGCCAGAGACCTGCTGCACCACAAGGTCGAAGTCGCCGAAGCAGAGGGTGTGCCTGACGCCGATCTCCTTGGCGAGTCAGAGGCCATGGACGACGGCCTCTTACTCGGCCACATTGTTGGAGGCGGCGAAGTGGATCTGGAGGGCGTACTTGAGCTGGTCACCTTTCGAGGAGGAGAGGACTATGCCGGCACCCAGGCTGGTCCTCATTTTCGAGCCGTCAAAATGCATACGCCAATGCGTGGAGTCTGGGGGAGGCGGCACAAACTCCATCTCTGCCCAGTCGACGAGGAAGTCAGCCAATGCCTGTGACTTGATGGCGGTTCGTGGCTCGTACCGGTTCTCGTGATCGGCGAGGGCGATGACCCATTTGGCGATCCGGCCGGTGGAGTCCCAGCACTCATGATCTCGCCCAGCGGGGTCGTGCTCACCATGGTGATGGTATGCTCCTGGAAGTACCGCTTGACATTCTTTGCGGCAAAGTATATGCTATAGCCCATCTTCGGGACCGGCAGGGATTTGCCCTCCTCGGGTCGCTCGACTACCAGGACGACGCTGATGACGCGTGTGATCGCCATGATGTAGGTGAGCAAGGGTTCTTTCTCAGCCGATGCGGCTAGGATGGGCATGAGGGTGAGAGCCTTCTTGAGGCTGCAGAAGGCCTCGTCCGCCTCGTCGGGCCAGTCGAACATTCCCGGCTTCTTGGTTTGACCCGGCTTGATTAGAGCCGTCTTGCAAAGGAGCCCGTAGAGGGGCAAGGCCTTCTCCCCTAGCTGACTGATGAACTGGCTGAGCAAGGTGAGGCAGCCGGTGAACTTCTGGACGTCGCGGAGCCAGGTCGGCTTGGGCATGCGCTCGATCGCGCTGATCTTCTCGGGGTTAGCTTCGATGCCACGAGCGGACACGAAGAAACCCAGGAGTTGGCCGGCTGGGACGCCGAAGACACACTTCTCTGGGTTGAGCTTGATCTTGTATTCTCACAGGTTCGCGAAGGTCTCCCGGAGGTCGTCAAGGAGGCTGAAGTGCTTCTTGGTTTTGACGATGATGTCATCGACGTAGACGTGGACGTTCCTGCCTATGTAAGGCAGGAGGCACTTCTGCATGCACCGCTGGAAGCTGGCGCCTGCGTTCTTCAGGCCGAAGGACATGGTGATGTAGCAGTAGGCCCCAAAGGGTGTGATGAAGGAGGTCTTGAGGCGGTCCTTCGGGTCCAGCTTGATCTGGTGGTAGCCGGAGTAGGCGTCCAGGAAGGACAGCAAGTCGCAGCCGGTCGTGGAGTTGATGACTTGATCGATCCGCGGTAGGGTGAATGGGTCCTTGGGACATGCCTTGTTCACACTAGTGTAGTCGATGCACATGCGCCAGGTCTTGTTCTTCTTCAGCACCAGGACTGGGTTGGCCAGCTAGTCCGGGTGGAATACTTCCATGATGAACCCGGCTGCGAGCAGTCGGGCGATCTCTTCTCCTATGGTATGCCGCTTCTCCTCGGAGAAACGGCGTAGGGGTTGCTTGACCGGCTTGACATCCGGCCGAACGTGTAGTTTGTGCTCAACAAACTTCATGGGAACACCCGACATGTCCTTGGGGGACCATGCAAAGATGTCCCGATTCTCACGGAGGAAGTCGACGAGCTTGCCTTCCTATTTGCTGTTGAGGCAGGAGCCAATGGTGACGTACTAAGCGGGGTTGGCCGGGTCGAGCGGGATTTGCTTGGTGTCCTTGGACGGCTGGAAGGAGGCCTCGCCGATGGATTGCAAGGGGGGAACCGGCACGGTCGGCTGACTGGTAGCAAGGGCCACGAGCCAGTCGAGCTGCCGTTTCTCCTCGGCGATTTCTAGGGCCTCAGCCAGCCGGCTGCCGTCTCGAGCGCACTCGAGCGACATCTTGTAGTCACCCATGATGGTGATGATTCCCTTGCAGCCCGACATCTTGAGCTTGAGGTAGGCGTAATGGGGAACCGTCATGAAGCTGACGAGGACCAGCCAACCCAATAGCGCGTGGTAGGGGCTTGCGAGGTCCACGACCTCGAACAGTACCGGCTCATGGCGTAAGTGTCCGGGTCCGCCGAAGAGGACGTCGAGCGTGATCTGGCTGACAGGGGAGGAGGACTTTCCAGGCACGATGACGTGGAAGACCGTCCGGCTTGCCTGCAGGTCTTCTATCTTCAGCCCCAGCTTGTGCATCATGTCGAGGTAGAGAATGTTGATGCTGCTGCCACCATCTATCAGCACCCGCGAGAAGCGGCAAGTTCATTCCTTGGTGGCGATGGTGGGGTTGAGGACTAGAGCGTAGCTGCCAGGATTCGACATAGGGGGACATGATCTCCATGCCATCAAATACTTACCTCTCAAGCTTAAGGGGCCAGCTCGGCACTAGTTAAATAGCCTCCCCGAAAACTCCATAGGATGTTGGAAAGACTTGGAAGATCCGTTTCGCTCCAACTTCCAAGGGACCTATGTCCGACCGCTGGACTCTTCCGACCTCAGTAACGTCGTCCAGAAGCCTGACGAGTCTGCTGACAGTTCTGGAATCGGTTCTTGACCAAGATGAACCAAATTGTCGACTGTCCGGACGCCAAGGCCACTGTCTCCTTCCGGCACAATATTCAGGACGAATGGCCGGCCCGCCAGCTAGGCCAGGATAAGCGTCGGACTATGTCACCCTTACCTCCCTCATGACCCGCTTCTATGCGGGCGAGGATAATTGGCTGGCAAGACACAACCACAACTCTGAAGATCTAGTGGCACCTGAAGCCCAGGATGGCAATTCAAAGCCGAAGCGCAATAAGAACAAACGTCGTCATAATAGCAACAACGCCGATGACATGGCGGTTAATGCCGGATTCCACAACTCCCTAATGACCCACAAGTATAGGGGATCTATCGTAGTACTTTCGATAAGCAAGAGTGTCAAACCCAACGAGGAGCAGAAGGAAATGACAAGAGGTTCTCAGTAAGATATACTTTACAAGCTCTATTAATGAAAATATAAGTGAAGTACTAGAGCAACATTGCCTAGCTCAAAAGATATAAGTGAAGCACAAAGAGTATTCTAATAAATTCATGATTCAGCATGTCTCTCTCAAAAGATGTGTGCAGAAAGGATGATTGTGGCAAACTAAAAAGAAAAGACTCATATCATACAAGATGCTCCATGCAAAACACATATCATGTGGTGAATAAAAATATAGCCTCAAGTAAATTTACCGATGGATTGTAGGCGAAAGAGGGGATGCCTTCCGGGGCATCCCCAAGCTTAGGCTTTTTGGTATCATTTAATATGGCTTGGGGTACCTTGGGCATTACCAAGATTAGGCTCTTTCCACTCTTTATTCCATAGTCCATCAAATCTTCACCTGAAACTTGAAAACTTTACAGCACAAAACTCAAGAGAAAACTCATGAGATGCGTTAGTATAAGAAAAATAAATCACCACTTTAGGTACTGTTGTGAACTCATTATTTATTTTTATTTGTTTAATACCTACTGTATTGTAACTTCTCCATGGTTCATACCCCCCGTTACGACCCATAGATACATCAAAATAAACAAACAACACAAAGAAAACAGAATCTGTCAAAAACAGAATAGTCTGTAGCAATATGTAAACTTTGAATACTTCTGAGACTCTAAAAATTCTGAAAAATTAGTAAAATCAGGGAAATTTGTTTATCAATATTCTGTAATAATTTAAGCTCAATTCTACACTCTGAAAAGTTTAGAAAATGCCTGGACTGAGCGCAAAAGTTTCTGTTTTTCAGCAAGATCAAATCAACAACTACCATAGATCACCCCAAAGGTTTTACTTGGCTCAAACACTAATTAAAATACCAAAACACAATTACTACAGAATTAATAATGTGCAAAACACACCAAAACATAAGCAAAAAGTATAAAGCAAAATAAAATTGGGTTGCCTCCCAACAAGCGCTATTGTTTAACGCCCCTAGCTAGGCAAAACGCAATAGATCTGGGTATTGTCATATTTGGTATGACATCCATCAATAGCATGCTTGTGAACCTTAGAAGGTTCTTTTGTTATAGAAATAATCATACTCCTAGGCAAAAAATCAAGAAATTCTTTTGTAGCAATCGGTTCTCGAGCAATATTAATAAAGTTGGGGTGAACACTTATCATCTTAAGGTCTTCGTACCCTTTACTAGAGGATTCACGGGGACGTAAACAAATTTGGCAGCCCTATAAAGAGGAAATTTTGGAGTGGTTTGAACAGCGGTAAAAGCGGAACCCAAGTTGGTAATAATGTCCTCTAGCTTTCCTATTCTAGAGGAATCTTGGTCCAATTTTTCATTAACTATGGGTTCCTTTTCCCTTAGATTTTTTAGAGTAACTCCTACCTTAGATCCATATTATGGTTATGGATCTTTTTATCCAAGTTTTAAATGAGCTCTATAGTAGCAACTTTATTTTCAATGATATCTAGCCTTCGCATAACATGTTCCAAAGTTAAGATTGTTTCATTAACCATGAGAGGGGGTGAGCCTACCAAATTTATCATAGCATTATAGGAATCAAAGGTATTGCTTCACAAGAAATTCCCTCCCATAATGGTATCCAAATCATATCTATTCCAAGGAGAAACACCCACGTAAAAATTGTGAAGGAGAACGGTAGTAGATTGCTTGTGAATAGATCTATTTTGAGCATTGCAAATTCAATACCAAGCATCCTTTAAGTTCTCTCCCTCCCTTTGATTAAAATTAAGAACTTTATTCTCGGGAGTAATAGTGATAGTAGCAAGGCTAGCCATGAGTTTGAGCGATCTAACACACAAGCAAGCAAAGAGCAAACGAAAAGACGAACGAAAAAGGGCAAATAAAAAGGCAAATCTTTTTGGTATTTTCTGAAAATCGTTTTTGAAGTGAGGGAGAGGAAAACGAGAGGAAAATGGCAAATAATGTAAATGCAAGAGATGAGTCTATGATGGGTACTTGGTAGGCTCGATGTAGATCTCCCCGGCAACGGCGCCAGAAATTGGCAAGTTGACAGGAGAGTTCTTATCCTGACTTGCTATGTATCTCCCCGGCAACGGCGCCAGAAATCCTTCTTGCTACTTCTGAGCATGCGTTGGATTCCGTGAAGAGGAACGGGTGATGCGGAAAAGTAGATAAGTATTTCCATTAGTTGTTGAGAACCAAGGTATCAATCTAATAGGAGATACAATCAAGTAGCCAATAGATGTACCTACACAAAGAATCAAACTCTTGCACCCAACGCTATAAAGGGGTTGTCAATCCCTTCACGGTTACTTGTATCTATGAGATCTGATAGGGATAGTTTGGTTGAATGGAAAGTAAAACAAAAGGGAAAAATAAAGCAGCGAAGTATTTTTGGTATTTTTGGTTTTAGATCTGAAAGTATAAGATGGAAAATAGACCCGGAGTCCATAGGTTTCACTAGAGGCTTCTCTCATGATGGCAAATATTATGGTGGGTGAAAAAATTATTGTCGAGCAATTTATAGAAAAGCGAATAATTATGAAGATATCCAAGGCAATGAGTATGGATATAGGCATCACGTCCGTGTCAAGTAGACCGAAACGATTCTACGTCTACTACTATTACTCCACACATCGACCAACTCCTGCCTGCATCTAGAGTATTAAGTTCATGAAGAACAGAGTAATGCATTAGGTAAGATGACATGATGTAGAGGGATAAAATCAAGCAATATGATGAAAACCCCATCTTGTTATCCTTGATGGCAACAATACATTACGTGCCTCGCTACCCCTACTTTGTCACCGGGTGAGGACACCGCAAGATTGAACCCAAAACTAAGCACTTCTCCCATTGCAAGAATTACCAATCTAGTTGGCCAAACCAAACCAATAACTCGAAGAGACTTGCAAAGATATGAAATCATGCATATAATAATTCAAAAAAGACTCAAATAATACTCATGGATAATCTGAACATAAACCCACAATTCATCGGATCTCGACAATCACACCGCAAAAGAGTATTACATCGGATAGATCTCCATGAAGATCATGAAGAACATGGTATTGAAGATAAAAGAGAGAGAACAAGCCATCTAGATACTAGCTATGGACCCGAAGGTCTGTGGTGAACTACTCACGCATCATCGGAGGGGCAATGGAGTTGATGTAGATGCCCTCCGTGATTGAATCCCCCTCCGGCAGATTATCGGAAAAGGCTCCAAGATTGGATCTCTCGGGAACAGAGGCTTGTGGCGGCGAAAAAGTATTTTCATGGCTCGATCTAATATACAGGGAATATTTGGGAATTTATAGGCCGAAGATTAGGGTTAGGAGGGCTGCCGTGGGCCCACAAGCCTGCAAGGCGCACCCTACCCCCTTGGGCACGCCCCTAGGGCTTGTGGCCCCATGGTGGCTCTCCTGCCTTGGTCTCCAAGCTTGGTAGTTTCCTTCTGGTCCAGAAAAATCATTCAGAAGGTTTTATTCTGTTTGGACTCCGTTTAATATTTCTTATTTGCAATTCTCAAAAACAAGGAAAAAACAGAAACTGGCACTAGGCTCTAGATTAATAGGTTAGTCCCAAAAACAATATAAAATAGCATATTAATGCATATAAAACATTCAAAACAAATAATATCATAGCACGGAACAATCAAAAATTGTAGATACGTTGGAGACGTATCAGTTAACATACCATATCACTTTTGACCGGCGAGACCATCCGACCAGTATCCGTCATGGGGGCTCAGCTGCCCTCGTCCTGGATACCATTATAGATGGGTATCACCTCACTAAAGTCCTTATGGATGGAGGAAGTAGCCTGAGTCTGGTTTACTCAGACACGGTGAAAAACATGGGTATAGATCCATCAAGGATCAAACTCAGCAGCACTACCTTCAAGGGAGTGATCCCAGGTGTTGAGGCCCGATGTACGGGCTCTGTAACCCTGGAGGTTGTGTTTGGCTTGCCTGATAACTTCTGCAATGAGGACTTGATCTTCGACATTGTGCCCTTTCGCAGCGACTATCACGCGCTGCTCGGCCGGACGACGTTTGCTCGGTTCAACGCAGTCCTGTATTACGCATACCTCAAGCTCAAGATGCCAGGCCCCAAGGGGGTCATCACTGTTAATGGCAATACAGAGTGGTCTCTTAGAACGGAGGAACATGCACTGGCACTGGCGGCTGAAATCAACTACAAAGACGACTGACAAGCTTCAGCATTCGCCGTAAAGGCACAAAAGGCTGGGAAGCGAGTTCGGATTAGGGCGAACACTCCGACCCTCCTCCCCCCTCAATAGGGACTCGCCCCCCACGGCACAACCTCAGGACCAGCAAAGTACGTGCCGAGGAGGCACAACCTCAGCATCTACGAGAGGGGAGAGTGGATCTAGATACCCTTGTAGATCGTGAAATGGGAAGTGTTAAGAAACGCGGTTGATGTAGTCGAACGTCTTCGCGATCCAAATCGCCGAGCATCCCGTGATCCAATCACGATCCGTCCCGATCCAGCGCCAAACGGAAGGCACCTCCGCGTTCAGCACACGTACGGCTTGATGACGATCTCCACCTTATTGATCCAGCAAGAGGGAAGGAGAGGTAGACGAGTTCTCCGGCAGTGCGATAGCGTTGCGGCGATGGTGCTGGAGTAATTCCAGCAGGGCTTCGCCTAAGCACCACTGAAATCCGATCTAGAGGAGAAACTATGATCTAGAGGAGAGGTAGCACATGGCTGTTTTTCAGTGTCAAAAACCCTCAAAACCTGTAGTATATATAGGACGAGGGGAGGGAGGATACTTGGCTCCAAAGGAGGCAAATTTGGTTTAGCCAAAGTGGAGGGAGGAGTCCTCCTCCTCCACTCCTAGTAGGATTAGGACTCCTTCCTTATTTTCCACTTTTGCCTTTCTTTCCACCTTGGGTTTCTTCCCTAGCCACATGGGTTTCCTGTGGGCCTTCAGCCAGCCCACTAAGGGCTGGTATTCCTTCTCCTACAGCCCATGTAGCCACTTGGGTCGAAATACCCCTCCTAATGGTCCCCCGGTACCCTCCTGGCACTCCCGGTACACTACCGATGAGCCCGAAACTTTTCTGATGACTAAAACAGGACTTCCTATATATGAGTATTTACCTCTGGACCATTCTGGATATCGTCGTGATGTCCGGGATCTCATCCGGGAATCCGAACAACCTTCAGTCACCACCATGCATAAGACTATGCTGCCAAAACATCACCAAACCTTAAGTGTGCAGACCCTCCATGTTCGAGAACTATGTAGACATGACCGAGACACCTCTACGGTCAATAACCAATAGTGGGACCTAGATGCCCATATTGATTCCTACATATTCTATGAAGATCTTTATCGGTCGAACCTCTATGTCAAGGATTCATTTAATCCCGTATGATGTTCCCTTTGTTCTTCAGTACGTTACTTGCCCGAGATTCGATTGTCGGTATCCCCATACCTAGTTCAACCTCGTTACCAGCAAGTCTCTTTACTCGTTTCCGCAATACAATACCCCCATGACTAACACTTAGTCACATTGCTTGCAAGGCTTGTTGTGATGTTGTATAACCGAGTGGGCCCTGAGATACCTCTCCGTCACACGGAGTAACAAATCCCAGTGTTGATCCATGCTAACCCAACAGACACCCTCAGAGATACCTGTAGAGCACCCTTATAGTCACCCAGTTATGTTGCGACATTTGATACACACAAGGCACTCCTCCGGTGTCCGTGAGTTTCATGATCTCATGGTCATAGGAACATATACTTGACATGCAGAAAACTGTAGCAATAAACTGTCATGATCATATGCTACGTTTATAGTTTGGGTCTTCTCCATCCCATCATTATCCTAATGATGTGATCCCGTTATCAAATGACATCTTATGTCAATGGTTAGGAAACCTTAACCATCTTTGATCAACAAGCTAGTCTACTAGAGGCACACTAGGGACAAAGTGTTGTCTATATATCCACACATGCAATGTGTTTCCAATCAATACAATTATAGCATGGATAATAAACAATTATAATGAACGAGGAAATGTAATAATAAACACTTTATTTATTGCCACTAGGGCATATTTCCAATAGTGTCCCACTTGCACTAGAGTCAATAATCTAGTTCACATCACTATGTGATTTACATTGTAATGAATTTAACACCCATGCAGTTCTGGTGTTGATCGTGTTTAGCCCTTGGAAGAGGTTTAGTCAACGGGTCTGCAACATTCAGATCCGTGTGCACTTTGCAATCATTTATGTCCTTCTCCTAGATGTAATCGCGGATGGAATTGAAGCGTCGCTTTATGTGTCTGGTCCTCTTGTGAAACCTTGGTTCCTTGGCCAGAGCAATGGCACCAGTGTTGTCATAGAACAGAGTCATTGGATTCAGTGCACTAGGCACTACTCCAATATCTGTCATGAACTGCTTCATCCAGACACCTTCTTTTGCTGCCTCCAAGGCTGCGATGTACCCCGCTTCGCATGTAGAATCGGCTACCACGCTTTGCTTGGAACTGCACCAGCTTACCGCTCCCTCGTTGAGAATAAATACGTAACCGGTTTGCGACTTAGAGTCATCCGGATCAGTGTCAAAGGTTGCATCGACGTAACCCTTTACTTCGAGCTCTTGATCACCTCCATAAACGAGAAACATTTCCTTAGTCCTTTTTAGATACTTAAGGATATACTTGACCGCCGTCCAGTGCTCCATTCCAGGATCACTTTGAAACGTGTCGGCCATACTTATGGCAAGGCTGACATCGGGTCTTGTGCACAACATTGCATACATGATAGAGCCTATGGCTGAAGCATAGGGGATGACACTAATCTTCTCTCTATCTTCTGCACTCACTGGGCATTGAGTCTTACTGAACTTCACATCTTGTAACATAGGCAAGAACCCTTTCTTGGACTGATCCATTTTGAACTTCTTCAAAACTTTATCAAGGTATGTGCGTTGTGAAAGTGCTATCAAGCGTCTCGATCTATCTCTATAGATCTTAATGCCTAATATGAAAGCAACTTCTCCCAGGTCCTTCATTGAAAAACTCTTGTACAAATAGTCCTTCACGCTTTCCGTCATTTCTATATTGTTTCCAATCAGCAATATGTCATCCACATATAATATTAGAAATGCTATAGAACTCCCACTCACTTTCTTGTAAATACAAGCTTCTCCATAAACTTGTATAAACCCAAACGCTTTGATCACCTCATCAAAGCGCTTATTCCAACTCCGAGATGCTTGCACCAGTCCATAAATGGATCGCTGGAGTTTGCAAACTTTGTCAGCATTCTCTGGATCGACAAAACCTTCTGGTTGCATCACATACAACTCTTCCTCAAGGAAACCGTTGAGGAGCGCTGTTTTGACATCGACCTACCAAATTTCATAGTCGAAATATGCAGCTATTGCTAACATGATTCTGATGGACTTAAACATCGCTACGGGTGAGAAGGTCTCATCATAGTCAACTCCTTGAACTTGTGAAAAACCCTTTGCCACAAGTCGAGCTTTATAGACGGTGATATTACCGTCCGCGTCTGTCTTCTTCTTAAAGATCCATTTGTTCTGAATGACCTTTTACCCTTTAGGTAATACTTCCAAAGTCCATTCTTTGTTTTCATACATGGATCCCATCTCGGATTTCATGGCCTCTAACCATTTCTTGGAATCCGGGCCCATCATCGCTCCTCTATAGCTCGTAGGTTCATTGTTGTCCAACAACATGACCTCCAAGACAGGGTTGCCGTGCCACTCAGGAGCAGTACACACCCTTGTCGACCTACGAGGTTCAATAGTAACTTGATCCAAAGCTTCATGATGATTATCATTAACTTCCTCTTCAACTGTCATAGGCTCCATAGAAACATCTTTCTGTGCTGCGCTACTCTCTGGTTGAAGTAAAGGTTCAATAACCTCATCAAGCTCTATTTTCCTCCCACTCAATTCTTTCGAGAGA
Organism: Hordeum marinum; assembly: GCA_022496015.1. Taxonomy (NCBI): domain Eukaryota; kingdom Viridiplantae; phylum Streptophyta; class Magnoliopsida; order Poales; family Poaceae; genus Hordeum; species Hordeum marinum. The sequence continues at coordinate 166,913,531 of CM039673.1, forward strand.
AACTCCTTCTCAAGAAATGTTCCACTTTTAGCGATAAACACTTTGCCTTCAGATGTGAGATAGAAGGTATACCCAACTGTCTCTTTCGGGTATCCTATGAAGACGCATTTCTCCGTGTTGGGTTCCATCTTTTCAGGCTGAAGCTTTTTGACATAAGCATCACATCCCCAAACTTTAAGAAACGACAACTTTGGCTTCTTGCCAAACTACAGTTCATATGGCGCCATCTCAACAGATTTCGATGGTGCCCTATTTAAAGTGAATGCAACTGTCTCTAATGCATAACCCCAGAATGATAGTGGCAAATTGGCAAGAGACATCATAGAAGGCATCATATCTAATAAGTTTCAATTACGACGTTCGGACACACCATTACGTTGTGGTGTTCCAGGCGGTGTCAATTGTGAAACAATTCCACACTGTCTTAAGTGACTGCCAAACTCATAACTCAGATATTCTACTCCTCGATCAGATCTCAGGAATTTAATCTTCTTGTTACGATGATTCTCAACTTCACTCTGAAATTGCTTGAACTTTTTAAATGTTTCAGACTTGTGTTTCATCAAGTAAATATACCCATATCTACTTAAGTCATCAGTGAAGGTGAGAAAATAACGATATCCATCGTGCGCTGCAACATTCATTGGACCGGACACATCAGTATGTATGATTTTCAACAAGTCGCTTGCCCATTCCATTGTTCTATAGAACGACATTTTAGTCATCTTGCCCATGAGGCATGGTTCACATGTGTCAAGTGATTCAAAATCAAGTGACTCCAAAAGCCCATTAGCATGGAGCTTCTTCATGCGTTTTACACCAATATGACCTAAACGGCAGTGCCACAAGAAAGTGGTACTATAACTATCAACTCTACATCTTTTGACATCAATGTTATGAACATGTGTATCATCACTATCAAGATTCAATACGAATATACCCGTCACATTGGGTGCATGACCATAAAAGATATTACTCATATAAATAGAACAACCATTATTATCTTATTGAAATGAGTAACCGTCTCACAATAAACAAGATCCAGATATAATGTTCGTGCTTAATGCAGGCACTAAATAACAATTATTCAGGTTCATCACTAATCCCGATGGTAATCAAAGAGAGAGCGTGCCGACGGTGAACACATCAACCTTGGAACCATTTCCCACGCGCATCGTCACTTCGTCCTTCGCCAACCTTCGTCTATTCCGTAGTTGCTGTTTTGTGTTGCAAATGTAAGCAACCGAACCAGTATCAAATACCAGGCACTACAACGAGAGCTAGTAAGGTACACATCAATAACATGTATATCATATATACCTTGTTTGTTGTTGGCCACCTTCTTATCAGCCAAATACTTGGGGCAGTTCCGCTTCCAGTGACCAATTCCCTTGCAATGAAAGCACTCAGTTTCTAGCTTGGGTCCAGCCTTGGGTTTCTTCACAGGAGGAGCAACTGCTTTGCCACCTTTCTTGGAGTTACCCTTCTTGCCCTTGCCATTCTTCTTGAAACTAGTGGTTTTATTGACCATCAACACTTAATGTTCTTTCTGGATTTTAGACTCAGCGACTTTTAGCATCGCAAACAGCTCGGTGACTGACTTGTTCATCCCGTGCATGTTATAGTTCAACACAAAGCTCTTGTAGCTTGGTGGCAATGATTGAAGAACTGTGGCAGTGATCGCCTCTGGCGGAAGGGGCATCCCTAACTCTGCCAGACGAGTCGAATACCCAGACATTCTGAGTATATGTTCACTGATAGACCTGTTCTTCTCCATTTTGCAAGCGTAGAACTTATCGGAGGTCTCATACCTCTTGATCCGGGCATTCTTCTTAAAGATAAACTCCAACTCCTGGAACATGTCATATGCTCCATGACGTTCAAAACGTCTTTGAAGTCCCGGTTCTAAGCCATACAATATTTCACACAATACTATTGAGTAATCTCCAGAACGTGCCTCCCAAGCGTTCTTAATGTCTTCAGATGACAAGTCCGCGGGTTGGTTACCAAGCGGTGAATCATGGACCTATGCCTTCTGGGAAGCCGTGAGGATAATCCTCAGATTACGGGCCCAATCCACAAAGTTACTTCCATCATCTTCCTAGTTAGCTTTCTCTAGGAACGCATTAAAATTCAGGGGTGCTACTGCGCGAGCCATTGATCTACAACATAAATATGCAAAGGTTACTAAGACTATTGTTCAACATAATGAGTTTAGTTAATCAAAATACTAAAGATCCCACTCAAATTGACATCCCTCAGGTCATCTGAGTGATACATGATCCAAATTCACCAACTCAAGTCCGATCATCACGTGAGTTGAGGTGGTTTCAATGGTGAACATCATCATGTTGATCATATCTACTATATGACTCATGTTTGACCTTTCGGACTCTTGTGTTCCGAGGCCATGTCTATACATACTAGGCTCGTCAAGTTTAACCTGAGTGTTTCGCACGTGCAACACTGGCTTGCACCCGTTGTATGTGAACATAGAGTCTATCACACCCAATCATCACGTGGTGTCTCGGCACGACAAACTTTCGCAACGATGCACACTCGGGGAGAACACAATTTTACCTTGAAATTTAAAGGGATCACTTTATAATGCTACCATCATCCTAAGAAAAACAAGATGCATAAAAGTATTAACATCACATGCAAATCATAAGTGACATGATATGGCCACGAACTTGTGCTTTGATCTCCATCTTGAAAGCACCAGCATGATCTTCATCGTCACTTGCATAACACCATGATATCCATCATCATGATCTTCATCATTGTGTCGCCATTGGGGATCTCGCGCCCACCATGCTCATACTACTATTGCTACTGTTTAGCTATAAAGTAAATCATTACATAGCGCTTAATGATTGACACGCAGGTCATACAATAGTTAAAGACAACCCTATGGCTCCTGCCGGTTTCCGTACTCATCGACATGCAAGTCGTGATATTCTATACATCACATGATCATCTCATCCATCACATATATCTCATCATGTAATTGGCCATATCACATCACAACATACCTTGCAAAAACAAGTTAGACGTCCTCTAATTGTTGTTGCAAGTTTTACATGGCTACTACAGGTATCTAGCAAGAACAATTCTCACCTACGCAAAATGACAACAGTGATACATAAGTTGCTTTTCGACCTTCTCAAGGACTGCCTTTGTCGAATCCGATCCAACTAAAGTAGGAGAAACAGACACCTGCCAGCCATCTTTGTGCAACGAAGTTACACGCCAGTCGATGGAACCAGTCTCTCGTGAGTGTACGAGTAAGGTTGGTCCGGGCCGCTTCATCCCACAATACCGCTGAACCAAAACACGACCAAGGGAGGAAGCAATCTAAGCATCAACGCCCACAAACTCGTTGCGTTCTACTCGAGATCTCATCTACACATAGACCTAGCTCATAGGCCACTGTTGGGGAACGTCGCATGGGAAACAAAAAATTTCCTACGCTTCACCAAGATCAATCTAGGAGATGAGCATCTACGAGTGGGGAGAGTGGATCTACATACCCTTGTAGATCGCTAAGCGGGAAGCGTTAAGAAACGCGGTTGATGTAGTCGAACGTCTTCGCGATCCAAATCGCCGAGCATCTCGTGATCGAATCACGATCTGTCCTGATCCAGCGCCAAACGGACGACACCTCCGCGCTTAGCACGTGTACGTCTTGATGATGATCTCCGCCTTCTTGATACAGCAAGAGGGAGCAGAGAGGTGACGAGTTCTCCGGCAGCTTGACGACATTGCAGCAATGGTGGTGGAGTAATTCCAGCAGGGCTTCGGCTAAGCACCGCTGAAAACTGATCTAGAGGAGAAACTACGATCTAGAGGAGAGGTAGCACGTGGCTGTTTTTCTGTGTCAGAACCCCTCAGAACCTCTAGTACATATAGGAGGAGGGGAGGGAGGAGACTTGGCTCCCAAGGAGCCAAATCTGGTTCGGCCGAAGTGGAGGGAGGAGTCCTCCTCCTCCAGTCCTAGTAGGATTTGGACTCCTTCCTTATTTTCCACTTTTGCCTTTCTTTCCACCTTGGGTTTCTTCCCTAGCCACATGGGCTTCCTGTCGGCCTTTGTCCAGCCCACTAAGGCTGATATTCGTTATCCCACAGACCATGTAGCCTCTTGGGTCGAAATACCCCTCCCGGTGGTCCCTCGGTACCCTCCCGGCACTCTCGGTACACTACCGATGAGCCCGAAACTTTTCCGGTGACCAAAACAGGACTTCCTATATATCAATCTTTACCTCTAGACCATTCCGGAGATCCTCGTGATGTCCGGGATCTCATCCGGGACTCCGAACAACCTTTGTTCACCACCATGCATAACTGTATACTTCCGAAACGTCACCAAACCTTAAGTGTGCAGACCCCGTGGGTTCGAGAACTATGTAGACCTGACTGAGACACCTCTACGGTAAATAACCAATATGAAGATCTTTGTCGGTTGAACCTTTATGTCAAGGATTTAGTTAATCCCGTATGATGTTCCCTTTGTTCTTCGATATGTTACTTGCCCGAGATTTGATTATCGGTATCCCCATACCTAGTTCAACCTCATTACCAGCAAGTCTCTTTACTCGTTTCCGTAATACAAGACCCCCGTGACTAACACTTAGTCACATTGCTTGCAAGGCTTGTCATGATGTTGTATTACCGAGTGGGTCCTGAGATACCTCTCCATCACATGGACTAACAAATCCTAGTGTTGATTCATGCCAACCCAACAGACACCCTCGGAGATACCTATAAAGCACCTTTATAGTCACCTAGTTACGTTTTGACATTTGATACACACAAGGCACTCCTCCGGTGTCCATGAGTTGCATGATCTCATGGTCATAGGAACATATACTTGACATGTAGAAAACTGTAGCAATAAACTGACACGATCATATGCTATGTTTATAGTTTGGGTCTTCTCCATCCCATCATTCTCCTAATGATGAGATCCCGCTATCAAATGACATCTTATGTCAATGGTTAGGAAACCTTGAGCATCTTTGATCAACGAGATAGTCTACTAGAGGCACACTAGGGAGAAAGTGTTGTCTATATATCCACACATGCAATGTGTTTCCAATCAATACAATTATAGCATGGATAATAAACATTTATCATGAACAAGGAAATATAATAATAAACACTTTATTTATTGCCTCTAGGGCATATTTCCAACACTTTGTCCTTGGCAAGGGCCAACCAGACTCCTTCGATGCAGGAGGAGCGCTTGATGGCGTCGAGGCGGGGTGTAACATCAATTAGCCGTTGGACCAGACCAAAGTAGCTGCCTTGGAGTGGCTCACTCGTCCATAAGCGGACGCAGAGGTCCTGGATGGCCAGATCCACCATCCGATGCATCTCCATCATCTATTTCAGCTGCTTCACCAAAAGAGGAGGACGCTCGGGGGCTACGAACTACGCCCAGAATGCCCGAGCTTCATTTTCCTCTCCCCGCATGGCAAACAACTGATTAGCGTCAGCCACGCTCTTTTGGAGATCGGCAGATGCGCCTAAGGATCGCCACACCCGGGTCAGCAATTCGAATCTGCTATCCCTGAATACGCACTTCAGGGAGTACGGCTTACCATCAGCTATCTCCTTAGCCTGGCGAACTTGTTCCTCGAAGAACCGTCTATCTACCCGCTCCTGATGGAGATCGGACTTCATGGTGGACAGTTCGGCCGAGAGTGCCTTATTCTTTTGCTCCAAGGCCTCATACTTGTTGCTGGCATCCTTGAGCTCATCTTGTATCTCCGCCACACGAGCCTGGTATTTCTCATTGGTGGCTCGTAGGGCGGAGAGAGTAGTAGCCGCTTCTTTCGCCGCTGCCTTCTCCACGGCCGCTTCATCATTGGCGCATTGAAGCTCGGCCATGTGGTCTTCAATCTCTTTAGACAAGGCTGCAAACACGATAAAGCCCTATATAAAAGGAATCTGCATAGACAGAATTTGGGGGAATATTAAGATTTAATTCGAACTTACCCCGTGCCTCATCGAATCTCTTGTCGAGGGCTTCCACCTCATCCTTAGAGCGCTCCAGCTTCCGATGTAGCTCGTCAAGCTCGCTGCCATTTTTGGTCGCCATCGATGACGAGGCCTACACCACACATAATGCATACATCACATCAGCACTTACTTCCCAAACCATAGAAATGACCCCTAGGCGAGGTTGCTCACCTCACCTAGGGCTCGGGGGCTGCCATGTATACAATACGACTAAATTAAATCTTAGCAAAAATGATGGGCGACATACTTGAAAGCCTGCAAGGAGATCCTTGAAGGCCTCCTTCAGTCCGTTGTCAACGGACTAGACGCTTTGTAGTAGGGTGCGGTGCTCCTCTGGGATGGAGGCGCTTTATAGAGCCTCGCCCATGGCCGACCACCCGATGGTCGGCGGTGCTGGGGACGATCGGATTTCCCGATCACCCACCGGGGATTGGACCGATGCCTCCGGAGACACCGTGGGCTTCGAAGACGTCTTGGGAGGGGAATGATTGCCCGTCTGTCCGACCTCTTCGGTGGCCGGGCGGGGGATCGTCCCTTGATCTTCTGTGGCCGAAGCATTAGCCTCGGCCATGGTGATATCTGCCTCGCCCCCTGCGTCCGCCTCCATTGGAGTATGCTGGGACGACACCTCCATGGCGTCCTTTGTAGCGCCTGGAGTGGTGGGGTGCGAGGCATCCCCGCTCTCTACCAGTTCGGTGGGCGGGGTCTCCCCATCCGATACCACCTCGGTGCGAATGACACGCAGGGTGCTGTAGGACCAATAGCCTGCATGTCGGCAAACTCTGAATTTACTGGTTACAAAAAGGAGGGTCTTCGGATGCTAACCTAGATGGAGGGGGCTTGACCCTAAGGCTCCTTCGAGGAACCTCCTCGGCATCTTTGGACGCGGAGCTCGAGTCCGAGCTGTCATCGAACAGGATCATCCGCACTTGTCATGCCCTCTTCGGGGCAGTAGAGGCTGCCTGCCCTAGGGCGTCCGAAGACGCCACTCTTTTCATGGTGCGGGGGAGATCGCCTCCCCCCTCGCTCTTGACCTCCTCCTCCTCATCTTCCTCCTCTTTGACCTCCTCCTGATTCGAGGAGGCAAGCGTGTCTCCGGAAGTAGCATCAGGCTGATCCTTGATGCGAAGGCCAGCCTGACCTGGTTTCTTCTTCTTTTCCATCTTCATGGGAGCCTCCTAGGGCTTCTCCACGAGCATCTTGGCTAACAGCCCGGTCCTCTTGTCTTTGGGCTGAGGAGCCGGACTACTGATATTGATGGCTTTCTTCAGCCATCTCTACATAAACATATCGGACACACGGTTATGGACCTTCTATGTATAGAACCAATCAGGCTAGGATGAGTCGTACCTCGGAGTCTGGCTTGGCGGCATGTAGGCGCTTGTCCTCTTCCTCGGTTGGCCAGCTCTTCATTGATTTGGAGAACGCCTTCCATAGCTTCTCCTGCGTAGAGCGGAAGAGTTTCTGGACTGTGGGCTCGGCGTCGAGTTTCCGAGCCCACACGGGAGTGTCCCAGCGCTGGCACGGGATGATGCGTCTTTGGAACAATACCTGGACCACATCATCCTGCTTGGTGTCGTTCTCGACCAAGGAGCGGATCCACATTTGTAGATCGGGCACCTCCTTGCTCGACCCCTAGAAGAGACCCTTTTCGATCCATGAATCTAGTCTGGTCGGAGGACCAGATCTAAATACGGCGGCAGGGTGTAGACCTTGTTCTTGTGGTTTGGTGATGCAGAACCACTCTTTCTGCCATCCCTTGATGGTATCGATGAGGGTGCCCGCCGGCCACTCGACGCACGTGAGTTTGCCGATGACGACGCCATTGTAGTCGGCGTGCTTTCCACCGACGCACTTCGATTTGATGTTGAAAATCTATAGCGAGAGCCTGAAGTGTGGCTCGATGTGCAAGAATGCCTCGCAGAGGAGGATGAAGGCAGAGAGGTGCATGATGGAGTTCGGTGGGAGGTCGTGGAAGTCGAGGCCATAGAATAATATTAAACCCCTGACGAAGGGGTGGAGCGGAAAGCTCAACCCACTTCTGAAGTGGGGGATGAACACCACCCGCTCGCCTGGCTTGGGGGTGGGGATTACTTGTCCCTTCTCCACCGAGCGATGAGGGATGTCGGTGGGAAGATAACCGGCCTTTTTGAGGTCGATTATGTCTTGGTTGTTGACCGTGGAAACTTCCCACTGGCCATTGGAGCCCACCATTATTGATCTCGGAAGCAGGGGTTGAGAAACCTAGATATGTGCTCTGGAGGCGCAGTGAATAGGAGGCGGAGAAGTCGAATGGAGAGCGTGAGGGGCCTTCGGGATTTTCTTTCCCCTTTTATGAGGTTTGTCGATTTGGGCTCCCCTTTCCACGCCATGAATCCCTCCACTTCCCGAGGCGCGCGAGCCATTGTGGGCGCGTGATTAAGCATATCCCGTATAAAACGGGACACGATCGACATGTTGATAGATCGTGTGGATGGAACGGCCTCGAACCGCGCATCGAGTGCCTGTAATTGGCTATCTGTCGTAGTGGGATGTGACCTTTAGTCAGAGAGGTTGTTAGGAAACACTACCATTTCCCCCATGACGTTTGGCCTTCAAAGCCAACTTATCTCACAGGATTCGGACGTGCTACTATGCGGAAAACTACTTATCATCGGATGTCGAACTATTGTTTGGTAGAAAGGAACTCGCCTCGCAAGCCGAAGACTCTGTTCACGAAGCAATTGGAGCTGAAAACCCTTGGCATTGGAGGCAAGTTCTGGGGACTACTGAGGGAGTCCTGGATTAGGGGGTCCTCGGATATCCGACCTGTTGTTTATGGCCGGACTATATGGGCTACTTACCGAACACTGGATGGTTTGAAGGTCCAGTTTCTAGGATGGAAGCTTCTAGGGACATGGCTTGAGCTCCACATTTGATGTAGTAAATAGGCGTGTTTATCTCTTCAGCATGTAACCGACCATGTGTAAACCCTAGGCCTCCTTGGCATCTATATAAGCTGGAGGGTTTGGGGGTATAGAGGCAGGATAACTCATCTAGGGTTAGACATACGATCTCAAGGTAGATTGATATATCTCCAATGTATCTATAATTTTTGATTGTTCCATGCTATTATATTATCTGTTTTAGATGCTTTATATACATTAATATGTTATTTTATATTATTTTTGGGACTAACCTATTAATCTAGAGCCTAGTGCTAGTTTCTGTTTTTTCCTTGTTTTTCATAATTGCAGATAAGGAATATTAAACGGAGTCCAAATGGAATAAAATCTCTAGAATAATTTTTCTTCGACCAGAAGCAAACTAGGAGACTTGGAGATGAAGTCGCGAGAGCCACCGTGGGGCCACAAGCTCTAGGGGCGCGCCCGGGGGGGGGGGGGGTAGGGCCCGGCCTTAGGCTTGTGGGCCCATGACAGCTCTCCTAACCCTATTTCTCGTACTATAAATTCCCAAATATTCCCTGTATACCAGAACGAGCCATGAAAACACTTTTCTGCTGCCAGAAGCCTCCGTTCCTGAGAGATCCAATCTTGGAGCCTTTTTCGGTAATCTGCCGGAGGGGGATTCGATCACGGAGGGCATCTACATCAACTCCATTGCCCCTCCGATGATGCGTGAGTAGTTCACCATAGACCTTCGGGTCCATAGCTAGTAGCTAGATGACTTCTTCTCTCTCTTTGCTCTTCAATACCATGTTCTTCATGATCTTCATGGAGATCTATCTGATGTAATACTCTTTTATGGTGTGTTTGTCGAGATTCGATGAATTGTGGGTTTATGTTCAGATTATCTATGAATATTACTTGAGTCTTTTCTGAATTCTTATATGCATGATTTCATATCTTTGCAAGTCTCTTCGAGTTATTGGTTTGGTTTGGCCAACTAGATTGGTAATTCTTGCAATAGGAGAAGTGCTTAGCTTGAGGTTCAATCTTGCGATATCCTCACCCAGTGACAAAGTAGGGGTAGCGAGGCACGTATTGCATTGTTGACATCAAGGATAAAAATGTGGGGTTTTCATCATATTGCTTGAGTTTATCCTTCTACATCATGTCATCTTACCTAATGCGTTACTCTGTTCTTCATGAACTTAATACTCTAGATGCAGGCAGGAGTTGGTCGATGTGTGGAGTAATAGTAGTAGATGCAGAATCGTTTCGGTCTACTTGACACGGACGAGATGCCTATATGCATCATCATTACCTTGGATATGTTCGTAATAATTCGCTTTTCTATCAATTGTTCGACAGTAATGTGTTCACCCACCGTAATACTTGCCATCATGAGAGAAGCCTCTAGTGAAACCTATGGCCCCTGGGTCTATTTTCCATCTTATACTTTCAGATCTAAAACCAAAAAATACCAAAAATACTTTTATGCATTATTTTTACCTTTTGTTTTACTTTCCGTTCAAGCAATCTATCCTATCTATCTCTATCGGATCTCATCCTTGTAAGTAACCGTGAAGCGATTGACAACCCCTTTATAGCGTTGGGTGCAAGAGTTTGATTCTTTGTGTAGGTACATCTATTGGGGACTTGCTTGTATATCCTACTGGATTGATACCTTGGTTATCAACAACTGAGGGAAATACTTATCTACTTTTCTGCATCAACCGTTCCTCTTCATGGAAACCAACGCATGCTCGAGAAGTAGCAAGAAGGATTTTTGGCGCCGTTGCCGGGGAGATACATAGCAAGTCAGGATCAAGCCTACCAAGTACCCATCACAAACTCATCTCTTGAATTTACATTATTTGCCATTTTCCTCTCGTTTTCCTCTCCCCCACTTCACCAATTTGCCATTTTATTCGCCCTCTCTTTCTCGTTTGTCTTTTTCTTGTCAGATTTTTTGTTTGCTCGTGTTGCCATGTGCCTTCTATTTGCTTGCATCTTTGCTTGCTAAAAATCTATTGATATGGATCCTCATCCACTTTCTAATCTTTTCAAAATACCAAATTATGATGAACCAATTGCTAGTGAGTTGAGTGGACTTGATTATCTCTATGAAGTATTGCTTGAGCATAATGAATTTTTTGATGAAGTGTTGAAAGAAGAAAATTATAAAGTCATTCATGATATCTCCTTGAATGAAAAACATGATTGCCATGTTGTTAGTATGAATTCTTTGAATATCCATGATGCTAACGATATGCAAAACCACAAGATTGGGGATGCTATGCTTGATGAAGATGATATTTTTATTCCCCAAGTTTTGGTAATGACACGTATGCTATAATTGATCATGAAAAGAATGCTTCGTGTGGTATTTATATTGTGAGATTCCTTCATGATGTTACTGGAAATTACTATGAGAGAGGAACATATGATTTTACATATTGCAATAATATCAAGTTTCCTCTCTATGTGTTCAAAGTATGGAAGTTATGCTTGTTTTGCCTTTCCTATGGTAGTTGATTTTTGTTCCCATAATTTGTTCTCTCACAAAATCCCTATGCATAGGAAGTGGATTAGACTTAAATATACTTGCCATGTGATTCATGATGTTCCTATTGTCTCAAATAAGAATTATGTGCCCATAGATTTTATTTTTCTTGATATAGAATGCAATCCTACATGTCCTATTATTCTTGGTAGACCTTTCCTTAGAACGATTGGTGCAATTATTGACATGAAAGAAGGAAATATTAGATTCCAATCTCCATTAAGGATAGGCATGGAACACTTTCCTAGAAAGAAAATAAGATTGCCTTATGAATCTATTATGAGATCTACTTTTGGAGTGCATACCAAAGATGACAATACCTAGATCTATTGTGTTTTGCCTAGCTAGGGGCGTTAAACAATAGCGCTTGTTCGGAGGCAACCCAATTTTATTTTTGTGTTCTGTTTTTGCTTCTGTTTTGATGTTTTTTGCACATTATTACTTTTGTAGTAATTTTGTTTTGGTGTTTTAATTAGTGTTTGAGCCAAGTAAAACCTTTAGGGTGATCTATGGTAGTTGTTGATTTGATCTTGCTGAAAAACAAAAACTTTTGCGCTCAGTCCAGGAATTTTCTAAACTTTTTAGAGCATCGAATTGATATGAATTTTTTACACAAGATTTATATACAAATTTCCATGATTTTGCTAATTTTGAGAATTTTTAGAGTTTCAGAAGTATTCGAAGTCTGCAGATTGCTATAGACTGTTCTGTTTTTGACATATTCTGTTTTCTTTGTGTTGTTTGCTTATTTTGATGTATCTATGGGTCGTATCGAGGGCTATGAACCATGGAGAAGTTAGAATACAGTAGGTATTACAAAAATATAAATAAATAATGAGTTCACAATAGCACCTGAAGTGGTGGTTTAGTTTTCTTATACTAACGGATCTCATGAGTTTTCTTTTGAGTTTTGTGTTGTGAAGTTTTCATATTTTGGGTGAAGACTTGATGGACTATGGAATAAAGAGTGGCAAGAGCCTATGCTTGGGGATGCCCAAGGCACCCCAAGACATATTCAAGGATACGAAAAAGCCTAAGCTTGGGGATGCCCCAGAAGACATCCCCTCTTTCGTCTTCAATTCATCGGTAAATTTACTTGAGGCTATATTTTTATTCACCACATGATATGTGTTTTGCTTGGAGCGTCTTGTATGATATAAGTATTTGATTTTTAGTTTGCCACAATCATCCTTGCTGCACACATCTTTTGATAGATACACACTGAATCGTGAATTTATTAGAATACTCTATGTGCTTCACTTATATCTTTTGAGCTAGGCAATGTTGCTCTAGTGCTTCACTTATATCTTTTTAGAGCATGGTGGTTTTATATTTTATAGAAATTATTGAACTCTCATTCCTCACTTATATTATTTTGATAGTTTCTTAAAACATCAAGTTAATTTGTTTAGGTTATGAATTTAGTCCTAATATAATGGGCATCCAAGAGGGATATAGTAAAAACTTTCATATTAAGTGCATTGAATACTATGAGAAATTTGTTTCCTTGCATATAGTTTTGAGATAATAGAGATGGTAATATGAGAGTCATGTTAGTGAGTAGTTGTTAATTGTAAGAGATACTTGTGTCAATGTTTGTGATTCCCGTAGCATGCACATATGGTGAACCGTTATGTAACGAAGTCGGAGAATGATTTGTTTAATGATTATCAACCTTTGTGTGAGGGTCGGGAGCGCACGATGGTTAACTCCTACCAACTTCTCCCCTAGGAGCATGTGTCTAATGCTTTGTTTGATAACTCATAGACTTTTGCAATAAGTATGTGAGTTCTTTATGACTAATGTTGAGTCCATGGATTATACACATTCTCAACCTTCCACCTTTGTTAGACTCTCTAGTACCGCGCAACTTTCCCCGGTACATCAAACCCTCCTTCCTCAAAACAGACACCATATATTTTCCTCAAAACAACCACCATATGTACCTATTATGGAATTTCCATAGCCATTCCGAGATATATTGCCATGCAATTTCCACCATTTAGTTTTTCATGACATGCACCATCACTTCATCTTGCATATAGAGGCATACTTTGTTCTAGGTATCGAGTTGTATTTTTCTTTTTGAGTTATAAGTAAATAAAAGTGTGATGATTTTTATTAATAGAGCATTGTCCCGTGAGAGAAAAGGATGATGGAAGCCATGACTCCCTCACAAGTTGGGAAGAGTATCCGTACTTTACAGAAAATAATAGAGGCCAACGAAGTCCAAACAAAAAAAAAGAGGCCAAAGATGCCCACCAATATATATATATATAATGAGATAAAGAGAGAAGGGACAATTGCTACTATCTTTTTCCGCACTTGTGGTTCAAAATAGCACCATGATCTTCATGATAGAGAGTCTCCTATTTTGTCACTTTCATATAACTAGTGGACACTCATCTTGCCGACCACTTAGTTTTCTTTTTGAGCTTTCATACACTTATAGCTCTAAGTGCATTTGTTGCTTGGCAATCCCTACTCACCCACATTGATACATATATCGATGGTCATCTCCATAACCCGTTGATACGCCTAGTTGATGTGAGATTATCTTCTCCCTCTTTCCTTGCACCTCCTCCATATTCTATTCCGCCTATAGTGCTATATCCATGGCTCACGCTCATGTATTGCGTGAGAGTTGAAAAGGTTTGAGGACACCAAAAGTTTGAAAAAATTGCTTGACTTGTTCATCAGGGTTGTGCATGATTTAGATACTTTGTGTGGGGAAGATGGAGCATAGCCGAACCATATGATTTTGTAGGGATAACTTTCTAAGGACATGCTATTTTGAAAGGACGCGACTGCCTTGTTGGTGTGGTCGAAGTATTACTGTTTTTATGTCAATATTAGACTATTGTTTTGCATCTTACAGATCTAAATATTCATGCCACAATAAAGAATATTACATGGATAAATATGTTAGGTATCATTCCACATAAAAAAATCTGTTTTTATCATTTACCTGCTCGAGGACGAGCAGGAATTAAGCTTGGGATGCTGATATGTCTCCAACGCATCTGTTATTTTTGATTGTTCTATGCTATTATATTATCTATTTTGGATGTTTTATATGCATTAATATGCTATTTAATATTATTTTTGGGACTAACCTATTAATCTAGAGCCTAGTGTTAGTTTCTGTTTTTTCCTTGTTTTTCAGAATTGCAGATAAGCAATATTAAACGGAGTCCAAACGGAATAAAATCTCTGGAATAATTTTTCTTGGACCAGAAGCAAACCAGGAGACTTGGAGATGAAGTTGGGAGAGCCACCGTGGGGCCACAAGCCCTAGGGGCACGCCGAGAGGGTAGGGCGCGCCCCCAGGCTTGTGGGCCCACGACAGCTCTCGTAACCCTATTTATCGCCCTATAAATTCCCAAATATTCCCTGTATACTAGCATGAGCCACGGAAACACTTTTTCGCCGCCAGAAGCCTCCGTTCCCGAGAGATCCAATCTTGGATCCTTTTCCGATAATCTACCGGAGGGGGATTCGATCACGGAGGGCATCTACATCAACTCCATTACCCCTCCGATGATGCGTGAGTAGTTCACCACGGACCTTTGGGTCCATAGCTAGTAGCTAGATGGCTTATTCTCTCTCTTTGCTCTTCAATACCATGTTCTTCATGATCTTCATGGAGATCTATCCGATGTAATACTCTTTTGCTGTGTGTTTGTCGAGATCCGATGAATTGTGGGTTTATGTTTAGATTATCAGTGAATATTATTTGAGTCTTTTCTGAATTCTTATATGCATGATGTCATATCTTTTCAAGTCTCTTCGAGTTATTGGTTTGGTTTGGCCAACTAGATTGGTAATTCTTGCAATGGGAGAAGTGCTTAGTTTTGGGTTCAATCTTGCGGTGTCCCCACCGGGAGACAAAGTAGGGGTAGCGAGGCATGTATTGTACTGTTGCCATCAAGGATAACAAGATGGGGTTTCATCATATCGCTTGAGTTTATCCCTCTACATCATGTCATCTTACCTAATGTGTTACTCTATTCTTAATGAACTTAATACTCTAGATGCAGGCAGGAGTCAGTTGATGTGTGGAGCAATAGTAGTAGATGCCGAATCGTTTTGATCTACTTGACATGGACATGATGCCTATATGCATAATAATTGCCTTGGATATCTTCATAATTATTCAATTTTTTATCAATTGCTCGACAGTAATTTGTTCACCCATCGTAATACTTGCCCTCATGAGAGAAGCCTCTAGTAAAACCTATGGCCCCAGGGTCTATATTCCATATTATACTTTCATATGTAATCAATAAATACCAAAAATACTTCGCTGCATTGTTTTTAACTTTTTTTTACTTTCCGTTCAAGCAATCTATCTCTACCAGATCTCATCCTTGCAAGTAACGGTGAAGGGATTGACAACCCCTTTATAGCGTTGGGTGCAAGAGTTTGATTCTTTGTGTAGGTACATCTATTGGGGACTTGCTTGTATCTCCTACTGGATTAATACCTTTGTTCTCAACAACTGATGGAAATACTTATCTACTTTGCCGCATCAACCGTTCCTCTTCATGGAAACCAACGCATGCTCGAGAAGTAGCATAGATCAACTCTGTATTCCCGTACACCATCAATACAATCAAGCAGGACGTAGGGTATTACCTCCATTGGAGAGCCCGAACCTGGGTAAACTTGTGTCCCCTTCGTCTCCTGTTACCGTCGATCCTAGTCTCATAGTTCGGGACCGTGTACGGAAGATCCGCCGGTTTTAACACTGACAGTTTCTTTTTCAAACTGTGCACATGCCTAGTTAAGAACAAACAGATCCGACTATGGTCGGCATGTCAAGTTTGGACAAATTTGCATGTAATTTTCAGACTAAAGCACTCGAAGATTTAACGCATTCATTCATCAAACTATTTCGGTACAAATCTGAAGATGAAAGGTAATTACAATAGAGAGTAATTTATCCTCTACTCAAAACATGTCCCCGCACTTATACTAGTCATTGGCGTTTGCAACTAATTTGGTGCGCAACCCGCTTTCATCGTCAAGCTTTGTCGGTGATGTCATAGATCTCCTGGAGGATGCGTCATTCATCCGCATAGAACTGCCGCCTTGCTTCGTCGAGGCCGAGGAAATCCTGCAGGCGATTTCGTAGGACAACCAAAGGATGGTGGAGTGTGTCTCACGAACAGTTTGATCAGTGATGACGCTCTCGAATGACGCCTGCAAGGCATCAGAAAATTGCAGATCCTCCTCCACCATCGAAGGCAGCTCGATCGTAGTCGCTGGAAGCAAATCGCTGACCTCCGGCTCATTCTCGTCGTACTCTTAGTTGTCATCATCGTGTGTCTCCATCTGATCATCCTAATCCTTAATCTTCTTGGCCGCTGATGACTCACAAGTATAGGGGATCAGTCATAGTCCTTTCGATAAGTAAGTGTGTCAAATCCAATGATGAGCACAAGGAAATGACAAGCGGTTTTCAGCAACAAATTCTCTGCAAGTGTTGTGAGTAACACGGATAGATAGTTTTGTAGCAAGATAATTCATAAAAAGTAACAATTAAAAATAGTAGCAAGTGTACAGTGAGGTGGCCCAATCCCTTTTTATAGCAAAGGAAAAGCCTGAAAGTTATCTTATATAAAGTAGCACGCTCTCTAGGACACATGGGAATTGTCGTCTAGTAATGTTCATCATGTTGAGTTGATTCATGTTTGTTACATTGATAATTTGATATGTGGGTGGACCGGTGCTTGGGTGCTATTCTTACTTGAACAAGCAACCCACTTATGATTACCCCCTGTCGCAAGCATCCGCAACTACGAAAGAAGAATTAAGATAAAACTAACCATAGCATGAAACACATGGATCCAAATCAGCCTCTTAGAGAATAACGTGGAAACTAGGGTTCAAGTTTCTGTCACTCTAGCAACCCATCATCTACCTATTACTCCACAATGCCTTCCCTTCGGCCCAAGTATGGTGAAGTGCCATGTAGTTGACGTTCACATGAAACCACTAAAGGAAGCAACAACATACATATTATCAAAATATTGAACGAATACCAATTTCACATGTTTACTTATAACAAGAGTTCTCTCATGTCCTCGAGAAAAAAAGTAACTACACAACAAACATCGCCATGTACAAGATCAAAGATATAATGAATATGAATAAGGATATCAACATATTATCTTCCACCAAGTAAACCAACTAGCATCAACTACGAGATGTAATCAACACTACTAGAAACCCACAGGTACCAATGTGAGGTTTGGAGACAAAGATTGAATACAAGAGATAAACTAGAGTTTGAGATGAGATGGAGATGGTGAATATGTTGATAAAGATTGGACCTGCCACCAAGGAGGAAGCATTGGTGATGACGATGGCTTCGATTTCCCCCTCCCGAAGGGAAGTTTCAATGGCAGAATCGCTCTACCAGAGAGCAAGAGTGCTCCTTCCCAGGTTTCCACCTCGAGACGGCGACACTTCATCTTGAAAGTATCCTCTTTATGTTTTCTAGGTCAAAAACCTTGGTATACCAGAAGAGGTTCACCAGAGACCGTCTGTGGGCATGCCAAGCCATCAGGGTGTGACCAGGGGGTGGGCATTCCCTGTTGCCTTGGGAGCGACAGGTGCCCCCTATGGTGGGTCTTCATTCCAAAAAATTCTTATATATTGTATAAAAAATCTCTGTGAAGTTTTAGGTCATTTGGAGTCCACAAAAGTTCCAGCTTTTTCATGCTTTTTAGGTCCACAATTCTAGTTTCCAGCAATTTCCCTCTTTGCATAGATCTTGAAAATTAAGAGAGAAAATGCATTAGAATTGTATCATAAAGTGGAATAATGACCAAGAACAATATAAATATCAATAGGAAATCATGATTCAAAATGAACGTATCAACTCCCCCAAGCGGAAGCTGAAATCGATAGAAATGACCACATGTTTAGAGAGAAAGGTGTCGATAAAATAAAATATGGGCATGAACGCATCATCATTATTAACATAGCATCAAGTTTCATCATATAGCTTCTCATAAACAAGTAACAATCTATCCAAAAATATTAGAGTATGAAGCATACACTTTATTGATAACTAACAAACTTTTTCTTAGTCATTGCGACAATTACAATTTATCATATTCCAGATAAGAGTATATGTAAGAGCTTTCATTTTAGCAAGTTCAGATACTCAACTATCATTTAGTCTTCTATGATTGCTGATACTCAATTCATATTTTTGGAGAAAACGTTTCCAGCAGACGCATAGTAAGATAGGGGCTTTATTGTTTTTGCCTCCCGGCTTGTTTACCTCAAAGATAGCATATAATGACTCATGATCACCTACATCCAAATAGATATATATGCCTGGATCTTTCACCAACACATAATGCTTGCCAACTAAAGAGTTAGTAGATTGGAATAGGGATGACCATTATTGACTCTTGAATAAAAGTAAATACATGAAAGTAAAAGATAAGCCTTCATAGAGGGAAGCAGAGGTCGTCGTGCACTTTTTACTTTGGGATGTGCAAACTGTTAATGTAAAGGAACATCACTTTGTATTGCCCCTTATGATAGTAACCTTTATTATGTAGTTTGTCACTTTTATTTCTTTGCCATCACAATATCATACAAAGCTTATTTTCCCTTAAAATAAAAGATCACACATGTTTAGGAGAAATTTTTATTGCTTTATTTACCGATGATGACTTACTTGAAGGATCTTATTCAATCCATTGGTAGTTATGGTGGACTCTCGTGGCAAGAAGTTGGGTTTAATGGTTATGGATACACAAGTAGTATCTCTAATTAGTGTGAATTTTGCGCTAGAAAAAGACCCTAGACAAGCACCACATGTTAGAGGATATATGACAATATAACTTGTATGTGAATGTAAACAAACATAACTCATTACGCTTTCTTCCTTGTCCAACATCAACTATTCGATCATGTAGGAATTATTTGATGGGGGCTCACAATCATAAAAGATATCCAATATAGTATATTTGTATGTGAATCTCCTCTCCACTTTCATAATTTTGCATGAATTGTATCAATGACTAACATTGTGTTTGTTAACTCCCAACAACTTTTATCAAGCATACTCCTTTTTATGTGAAGTCATTACTCCCCATGGGATTAACAGATGATCTTTTTTACTTATTTTATTTCATTGCTATGATTGAGATATGATGATAAAGCAAACAAACTCACACTAATCTTTATTATATTACTCTCACACTCGGTTACAGGGATACATAGATCACAAGGAAAACACTCTAAGCAAAGCAATACTAAACTTTTATTCTTCCAGATCACAAAATATATAAGGATCGAACTAAGATAGATGATAAGATAAAAGTGATGGTGATACGATACCAGGAAAACCTCCACCAAGCTTGTAACAATCAAGGGGTGGTGCCCATACCCATGTACTCAAGTATCCTTCTTGGGTGATGGTGGTGATGAAGTAGTAGGCTTCTCCTCCACAATAGATAGGAGAGCATCTTTTAGCTCTCTCATCATAGTAAGCAACTGCTAAATCATTGTGGTTTTCTTTTGCACCTCCACCATAATATGTTTGTTTTCTAGCCACCAAGAGGTTTTCCCTGCATCAGTTTTACTTGGATGAGCCATGTCCCAATTTGACGGTATATGCGAGCAAGAAATAGTATCAAATCCAGAGTTATGAATCAAATTGCGGAAGTTATTTACATGTAACCTGCCGAGGGGTCTCCTCAAAGTGGATTCACCTTGTGCTTCTTGAGCTAGCTGAGCTCTCCTTCCCATTGGTGGATAGGGGTTCAAAGAGGTGGAGATGCCTGCTAGCGTGCCATGTTCTGAGATAGGGGATGGACTTCCATGGAGTCCATAGGTTTCTCCCCTATGATGACTTCCTCAGTTCCCTCTCATTCAAGCTCCATATGTATCAGCCAAGCCTCATCCTCAATGTTGTTGGAGGAGGACAACGACATAGCTTCCACACCTTGCAAACTCTATTAGAAAAACATCCCGAAACAAGAACAGAGGAGAAACTCACGATGCGATTGTCAAACCATACGTGAGTATATATAATAAATTTTCCAGGTCAGAATATGATTCCAAGAATAAAACAGAGTCAAGGAGCTCCCGGGCCATCAGGGCATGTCTAGGGGGGTGTCCACGCCCTGTTGGCTTGGGACTCCCTCGTGGGTCCCCTCAGCTGGTTTTTATTTTTGTAAATTTTCTAATATTCCAAAACTGGCAGAAAATATTTTTATGGGATTTTTGGAGTCGGTTTACTTGCCGTATCACATACCTACTCCTTTTCAGGGTTATGGAGTGTTTCAGAAGGTTTCTCCTATGTGTTATTTTGGTGTCATCACTTGAATAATATTAGTTTCAATGTTAATGGGTGTACCTAAGATATAGTGTTTAATTATTTGCCCATTAACCACTCTTGGATTTGTGCCTTTTGGCATTATTGATCTTAATAGCTCCGGAGCGATAAACTTCTTCGACGATATAGGATCCTTCCCGTTTGGAGAGAAGCTTACCTACAAAAAATAAACGATAATTGTACAAAAGAACCAGGCCTCCTACTTTGAATTACCCCTTTTGGATTCTCTTGTCATCCTATATTTTAACTTTTTCTTCAAACAACTTGACGTTTTCATAGGCTTGGGTCCTCTAGTCATCTAAGGATATAATATCAAATAACGTCTTTTAACCGACATGTTTGAAATCATTGTTAAGTTCCTTATGGGACCAATAAGCTTTATGTTCGAACTCAAGAGGGAAATGACATGCTTTTCCATAGACCATTTTATACGGGGACATTCCCATTGGATTTTTGTAAGCGGTTCTATAAGCCCATAATGCACCAAGTTTCTTAGACCAATTCTTTCTAGATCTATTAACAGTCTTTTGCAAGATTAATTTTATTTCTCGACTGCTCAATTTAGTTTGACCACTAGACTAAGTATGATAAGGAGATGCAATTAAAAGGTTAACATCACATTTACCTAGGAGTTTATGGAAAGCACCATGAATAAATGTGAACCACCATCAATCATTATATGTTGGTGCACTAGAGTTTTGGGCACTCCAGTGCCCCTTACTCGTTCATGAGCAGTAGTAGCCGCCCTGGCGGCAAGGCTCGATAGGGATCTACTAGATACAAGTACAAGAGAATAAGGCCCCCGACAAGACCTTGCCGGGATGGCCATCAAACCCTTAAGCAAGGCAAAGCCCCGGCAGGACCCGACAAGGGGAAGACCCGGCAAGGCAAAGCCCCGGCAAGACACCACCAGCGCAGAGGCCAGGTGTCGCCCCGCCTTGGCACGTGTCGCGGCGCCGGCAATGGAGGGGCTAAGCGGTGCCGATTGGATGGGCTCCAGTCCTGTCCCATAGACAGTCAGAGATGTATGAGAGTGCATTAAATGCGCTTGTCTTACTCCGTCAGTGTTAGGTATGATAGCACTGTAGCTCTATACACCCCGTGTACACACTGTACGCCACTGTTGGGATCCCCTTCTAGAGTATAAAAGGAGGCCCAGGGCGATACGGTAGAGGACTTTTCGACTTTTAGACCTTCTAGCTCATGCGCGTAGCAGCTGTTCATAGTGCTCCTGTAGCTGGAACCCTAAAGGCACCCACAATATAACCAAGCAGGAGAAGGGTTTTACGCATCTTTGCTGCCCGAACCTGGGTAAAATCCCGTGCATTGTTCATCAGATCTGCTCTCTGTGCGAGCCTTCTCCCCTGCCGAACCGAAAAGGGATACCTCCAATCCCATAGGTGTCGTTTCCCCTGACATCTGTGGCGTGCCAGGTAGGGGAGACTAGGTCACATGGACTTGATCTTGTGATCAGCGTGCGAGTTCCTTCATAATCATCACCGCCATGGCCCCCAAGAAGAAGGGCCTGACGGCGGTTGGCCCATCCACGTTCGTTGTCCTTGTAGCTACACAGACAGGCGACGGTCTAGACGCGGGTGGAGGAGATGGCGGAGGTTTGGAACTTCCGCGACGCTCTGGTGATGAAGATAAAGCAAGTGGCGACGTTCGGGCCGAGACGCTCATGGCGGTGGCAGGAACCCCCGCGCCACTAGGTCTCAGGACGGAGCTGTACCGCCTGTGGGTGGTACGGTGAACTCCGGGGACGGAAGGGTACCTTCCAAGATGCCCACGCCGGCGCCTACACCGTGGCCTTCCCAGGGCGCGCACGAAGAGCAGCGCCACGGTGCCCACGGTTCCCAACGTCCCCATGGAAAAGCTCCTGCGCATCACTCCCAAGGTGCGCGGGACCAGCATGCTCGCCAGCATGCTAGTGGGAGTGGCATGCCATCGCGGGACCACGACAGAGCTCATTCTAACACCGTTAGGAGTCAGAGCACCTCGCGTTCTTCGCGCTGTTCGCTGCCAACCATGTCGGAGGAAGCAATGGCATGGGCACAACTACTCTTGAACTTCCCTCCTGTTGTGGAGAAGCTCGATGAGTGGAGAGCTACCATTCAGAGCCTCCTCAGCCTTGCTGACAAGTTTCGGTCCACCGAGCCGGCTCACACCAGTGGTGAGAAGGCCAGAGGCGGTGCCACCACGATGCACTCTCCTCCACAGCAACAACGCCGGTCACCAACTTGACGGACCGATGCTTGCGATGGTTACTCGACGACGTCATCTGATCCATGGATACACCGTGACTAGCGTCAAGTTCATCGGGAGCGAATCAAGGAAGACGCTCGAACTACAATCGAGCGGCGGAGGGAAATGTGCCATCAATCTGATAAGCGTGGGGGGTCCACTGTAGACAAGCCTGTGCCAGGGTATCCTGTCAGCCTACCTTACGAGGTGGGTTGACCAGCGTTTACCCGTGAGCTACAGCAAGTCCAGGGGCCCAACTGCCGCACATTCAAGCCAGAGGTCCCACAAAAGTATGATGGAAAGACTCACCCGTCAGTGTTCTTGAGCATCTACACCATTGCGGTGCAGGTTGCCACGGCTTGCGACGCCAAGACACTCGCCAACTACTTCCCGTTGGTGCTTAAGCCCAACGTTAGGTTGTGGTTGATTCAACTGCTGGAGAAATCCATCACCTCCTGGGCAGACCTGTGCCACGAGTTTGTTGGCGCCTTTACCGGAGGCCACCAAGATCCTGGTCAAGAAAGCGATTTGCACATCATCCCTCAGAAGGAGGGCAAGACTTTGCGCAAGTACATCCAAAGGTTCAGCCGCGTGCACCACAACATACCAGACATTCATCCTTCTACTGTTATCAGCGCGTTCCATCAGAATGTGTGCAACCGCATGATGCGGAAAGAGCTGGCGATGAACAAGGTCAGGGATGTTGCCGAGCTTTATGCTCTGGCAGATAAATGTACTCAGGCTAAAGAAGGGAGGAGGCTCCCTGGCAAGGACGCTGGCGCATGGGTTGACTCTGAGGATGAGGACACTGCCACCCGGACAAACAAGGGCCGGCGGCGTAACAAGAAGCGCAAGGGCAAGGCCGTGCTTGCCGTCAAGGGATCCGGCAACCCCGGTACCGCCAAGAAGGGCAAGGTTGATGACCCCGGCAAGGATGTTGTCGGGTGCACCTCCTGCCAGGCTATGGCGGCTGCCGACAAGCCGAAAGGTTCCGTCAAGCAGTATTGCAAGATCCATCGCACCAAGGGCCATGATCTCCAAGACTGCCGGCAAGTTGAGCAGCTTGTCGAGAAGCAGAAAGCCGAGTACTAGAGGCGATACAAGGAGAAGGGCCAGGATGGTGCGGAGGGGTCTGGCAAGAAGCACGTTTGCCGAGGAGGCCGCCACGGGAAGCCCAAACAACAAAAAGACAGGCCCGCTCGAGGCCGCGACAAGCAAGAAGGTTATGATGATGACGTCGAAGGGGACGACGAGTCCAGCGAGCATGAGTTCCAGAAGGCTACAGAGATGATGTGCATTGAGGGAGGTGCCTCATCGCATTCCTCTCACCGCCAACTTAAACAGTGGGCGCACGAGGTTAATGCGGCAAAGCCATCTATCGGTGCCCAGAGACCTCTGAAGTGGTCCAACACTCCTATCATTTTCAACGCCGAGGATCACCCTGATCGCACAACTATGGTCGGTTTCCTGCCATTGTTGATTTGGCCAACAATTCACAACCTCAAGGTGAAGAAGATGCTAGTCGACAGTGGGGCAGCCTGAACCTGATCTCACCTAATGTCATCCAGAGGCTGCAAATTCCTGATGAAGGTCTCGAGCCCACAGGCACTTTCCGAGGGGTCCATTCAGGGAGGACTCAGCCGAAGGGCAAGATTACACTGCCGGTGACGTTTGGCAGTGATGTAAATTTTAGGACGGAGAAGATCGTTTTTGACGTCGCCAAGATCTCCTGCCATACAATGGTATCCTTGGTCGCCCAGCGCTGGCCAAGTTCATGGTGGCCACCCACTTCGCCTACAATGTGCTGAAGATGCCCGGGCCAATGAGCATCATCACGATCAACTCCGACAAGAAAGACGCACTAATCTGCGCCGACCAACTCTATCGGGAGGTAGTTGCAACACCTGCCGCTAAAGCTCCCGGGGGGAAGAAGACCGGCAAGGCACCTGCCGCTAAAGACGCCTCCTCGGCATGCTGCGCTCATATTGACGATGTGCTAGAGATCTCCACCGGCAAGAGCAAGAAGTCCAAGGCAACTCCGCCTAAGACTAAGAAGGTGCCCTCCAAGGAGGATGGCATGGGAGGAACTTTCACCATAAGTTCCACCCTTAATGACAAATAGGAAAGCGCGCTCGTCGCCTTCCCGTGGACGAATGTCGATGTGTTTGCATGGCAACCATCTGATGTCCCCGGTGTTCCCCGGAAGGTGATTGAGCACCACCTTGCCGTCTGTCCACATGCACGACCCGTCAAGCAGAAGGTCCGAAAGCAGTCTTTGGAGCGTCAACAGTTCATTGCCAAAGAATCAAGAAATTAGAAGCGACTGGCTTGATGAGAGGAGTACTTCATCCAACGTGGTTGGCCAATCTAATTGTAGTGCGCAAGGCGAATGGAAAATGGAGGATGTGCATTGACTTCACAGACATCAATAAAGATTGCCCCAAAGATCATTTTCCCTTGCCACACATCGAACAGATTGTGGACTGCACCACCGACTACGACTTGTTGTCTTTCCTTGATGCCTATTCAGGCTAGCATCATATTTTCATGGCCAAGGAAGATGAAGAGAAGACCTCATTTATCACCCGATGTGGTACGTATTGCTTTTTGCGAATGCCTTTCCGGGTTGAAAAGTGTTGGTTCTACATTTGCAAGAGCGGTCTAGATTGGTTTTGAGCCCCAACTATATAGAAATATGGAGGCTTATATGGATGACAAAGTGGTCAAAACCAAGGACAAGGCTATGCTCATATCAGGCCTAGAAGAAACATTTGCAAATGGGCGCAAGATCAACATGAAGCTCAACCCTGAGAAGTGTGTGTTCGGTGTCCCATCCGGCAAACTTCTGGTGTTCTTTGTATCTCAATGTGGAATTGAAGCAAATCTCGACGAGAACTCCTCCTTGAAGCTAAGGACGGTGGCCGCCCTCGCCCCCTGTTCATGGCTAAGGGAGAGCGCCACTCGAAGGTTGGGAAGACGTGGAAGGGAAAGTTATGGAGGTTCACACTCAGAGGAGGGAGGAAGGATGGATGAGCACCGCCCTCGTTACCCCTCAATTTATAGGGGGAAGCACGGGGGCTGGCTCTCCCCTGCTCCAAGGGTCGCCTCCCACCCCCTCCAATAGCAGCGCCCTCGATCACGGGGCGAACAACAACCGCTCCGTTGCTCCAATCCATGGTGGTACAGTTACTACCTCTCCCAGGACTTTAAGTTACGGGCGCTCATTGCTGGCTTCTCGCTATGCATGCGACGCGCGTGGCGGAAACGACCTGACGCAGTAATTGAAAAATTGATGGCCACGCCGCGCATGTATCCCACATCCCTCATTCAATGGGTATCGTGGGGAGGTGCAGTAAGCACAATGATCACAACCACAAGGCCCTGCCACGCGTGCCCATGCAATGTTTGGGCCTAGCCCAACAATGCCTCGCACCGTTTGTGGCCCAGTCCCGGGAGCTCCTGTTGGTGCACTAGTGTTTTGGGCTCTCCAGTGCCCCTTACTCGTGCATGGGAAGTAGTAGCCGCTTTAGCGGCAAGGCCCGACAAGGAGCTACTAGATACAAGTACAGGAGAATCAAGACCCCGGCAAGACCTAGCCGGGATGGCCATCAAACCCTCAGGCAAGGCAAAGCCCCGATAGGACCCGACAAGGGGAAGACCCGGCAAGGCGAAGCCCCGGCAAGACCCCGCCAGCGTAGAGGCCAGGTGTCGCCCTGCCTCGGCATGTGTTGTGGCACCGGTGATGGAGGGGCTTAGCGGTGCCGATGGGAAGGGCTCATGTCTCGTCCCATAGACAGTCAGAGATGCCTGATGGTGCATTAAATGCGCCTGTCCTAATCCGTCAGTGTTAGGTATGATAGCACTGTAGCTCTATACACCCCGTGTACGCACTGTACGCCACTGTTGGGATCCCCTTCTAGAGTATAAAAGGAGGCCCAGGACGATACGGTAGATGACTTTTTGACTTTTTGACCTTCTAGCTCATGCGCGTAGCAGCTGTTCATAGTGCTCCTGTACCTAGAACCCTAAAGGCACCCACAATATAAATAAGCAGGAGTAGGGTTTTACGGTGTCATGCCCAAGATGTGCGCCTATCCATTTTAAGACACGAGGGCCTTGCAAGGGATAGAGGTGCATCTTGCCATTAGCAAGTATAGTAACATTGCATCATACATTACAGAAGAGATGAGTATACAAGTTGGCTTACACTCGCCACATGCTAAATTAAAATCCCACTCAGAATTCAAATAATCAAGATGAAAACAGGGTCCCACTACGGACGAAATCAAACGATAAAATAGATGCAAATGAAACTATCTCGCTATCCCAAAGATCACGACCAGGTCCTCTACTCATCCGGATACGTCACGTACATCCTGCCCCTTTCCTCATCATATTCCCACTAGAGCTGGGTAAGATCATCCTGCACGTACTCATCTGACCCTATAGCAGGACTGTTGTAGTAATCTGTGAGCCATAAGGACTCAACAATCAAGCGCCCAGGTACCAAGACTATTCAAGCTTAAAGGTTGGGATGGGGTAAGTGTTTAGTTTGCAGCAGCACTAAGCATTTATGGTGGCTAGCTTACGCAACATGAAATAAATACGAGTGGCATATGAAGAACGATCGAATCTAGTATGATCTCTATGAGATCCTGCACACCTACTTACGTCAATCATCACCCCACCGCATTCTCTCTCGGGTCATGTTCACGAGGAGAGACGATCACGGTTACTCACATAGTTGGTGTATTTTAATTAGAGTTTACTTCAAGTTTACTATAACCGGGTGTTAAACAAATATCCAAGTTGCCACATAACCGCGGGCATGGCTTTCCGAAAGATTTAACCCTGCAAGGGTGCTCCAACTAGTCCATCATAAATTACTACGCTTCGTGGGAATAGCCTCGATCACGGATCTCGCGATCTTGATAGGTAATTCCAAAGGAATTCCAACACCTCTAGAAAACCCGAAGAAAGTCAGACTCCACACGCAAGACAGTCGATAAAGGTAAAACAAATCAAGCAAGACCACCCGACATGTCAATGAACCCGATAAGAGACGCGTATCTCGTTCTCAGGACACGACGGATAAGCGAAGCGTACGGTGTCCTGATAGAAATCTCCCGAGTTGCCATGGGTTGGCCCCGCACGGTGCTCTAGTTTGGACCAACACTCATGAGGAGCACTGGCCCAGGGGTTGATTAATTATCCACGGGTTTGCAAGACCCTATGCAAATTTATTAAGTTGTTAGCAAATGTAGTACCAATGTTGGGTCTTGCCAGACAAGTTTTAATCTCAACCGAATAAACAAGGGGGTCCCCATAACAACCCCAAGCGTGTTAGGAGCGCAAAATATGGAAAACATAACACCGGTAACAAGAACTATGGCGGTAACAGCGGAACAAAACACTTAGCAAAAGGCCAAGCCTTACACCAATACCAAGATATATATGTGCATTAAATTATTTAACAGAAAATATGTGATGTCCAAATACATGTTATCACATGGAACAAGCTGCACCTGCAACTAAGAACGCTATAAGAGGGGCTGAGCAACGATAACTTAGCCAATCAAAGGTTTGCTAGGATGTGGAGGTTAGAGGCTGTCATGGCACTTGGGAGGCTGATATTCAAGTGGTAGGTAGCTCAATTGTAACGATAAGAGTGAGAAACTAGCAAACAATAATAGTATCGGGATCCGGGTACGATCATCTTGCCTGTTGGTTCTTCAACGGAACAAGTAGCGGGATCCTCGTAGTGGTACTCTCCTGGGTCCTCATACTTAGTATCAACACTCGCGTCTACCCAAGAGAAACAACAACAATAAACACCCAACCAAGGTGCAATGCACAATCAAAATGATGCATGGATCATTTATGAAGAATTTTAACATGGCAATCCAAAACTAGTCATGTTTCACATGCAAAGTTTGTTTATTAATGAATCTGGACAAAACATCATGTTAAGTTATTTAGACATGCATGAACATGCCAAATATGGATCCAGAATGCAAAATTGATAGAAATGCATATAAAGAACGCAAGAAACAGAGTTACGATTCTCACGATACGTTGACAACAAGGTACGGAGGCAAAACACAAGACAACCAAGCCCTGGGATAATTCTTGGCATTCCAAGGTAGCCACTAGTTAGGTAATGAAAAACCAATCATAATAGACTCAAAGTTCAATCAATTGCATGGAACATAGCTCCCACAAGTCATAAAACAATAAACAAGCAATCTACCTCAAAACAACAACATAGCAACTTACACAGCCCACAGCTTGAGCTACAGGAATCCTACAGCCACAAACAAGATACTGACAGAATCTACATAACAAATGCATCAACTTATCCAACTACACAATCAGCAAAGGAGTCACACAACAATAAGCATGAAGCTAGCAAGTTGACATGATGAAACAGTTTTCTGGGACTTAGTGAAAATTCCAGTTTTCTGGAATCTGAGATTATAAAGTAGCATGTTGATAGCAGTAGTTAAATATTTTAGAGAGAACCTCTTGGCATGAAAATTAGCAGGATGGTAGTAGACAACTTCTACTCCAAAACACTAGCACCGAGCATGCTCAAATTCACAACACATTGCAAGATACCAACCACTCTACATGGCATAAAAATAACAACAGATTCTCAGACTTAGTAGTTTTTAGCATGCTGAAACAGAAACATCAAGTAGGCAACTTAACAGAATGGTTCCCACTTATGTGTGTGATTCTTAGGTTAAACAAAATTACCAAGGCATACTAGATACCAAACACTAGCACTTCCTAGTTGGCACATGTCCCAAATCAAGCATGGATTAAATCATGCAAAAATAACAAAATGGCATCTCAGCTAAAATGACAGACTTATGAACTTGCTTAAAAGTGAAATCTGAAAGCACCAATGGATTAATGGGCTCTTTCTACCCCAAATACATGTGTCATACCCATATGTTCATGTGAATCAAGAAGGCAAACACAAGATAGCCAAAAACAACCACCTATTCTCATAAGTGGATCATAGCTCTAAATAAATATGCATAAATGGTCAAAACCAGGTTTGTAACTTAGCTAGAGATGGAAATGAGATGACATTACAAGAAATAATAAACACAACAAGGGGTTATCAAGTGGGGAAACCCACTAGTCCCCTACTCACACACATGGCCATCTATGCATAAGCATATGGCACACACACACTCACTCTCACAAGTGCACTAGGCACCTATGCTCTTACACACACTAGCCCATGTGTGTGGGTGGCCATCCACACACATATGCATACATATATGCACAATGCATATATGCATTTGTTTATGTAGATGGCAACACACACACACACACTCACACAAGAACACATGCATATGCTCTCTATACTACTCACACACATGTATATGTATGCATAGCATACACACACACACTCAGAACTCTCATGCACATGCTCTTACATATACAACAACTATATGTGTAAATCACACACACACACACTCTAATACAAATGTGCATACACACATACACTAACTACACAAGTACATAAACATCCCACACTCACACTCACATGTGTGTGTATGCACTAAGCTCACATTCACACCACACTCTATACAACAGAAAAAAGAACATAAAACAGCCCTACACATACACACATATAGCAAGGAAGAAAGAAGGAAAAAAACAAAACAAAAACAAAGAGAAAACAAAACAAAAAAGGGGGGAAGGGTCGGGATCGAACCCCTGACCTCCTGGTCATGTCCCCGAGCGCACACCACTCTGCTACTCTCTCGACTCCTAACAGAGAAGGGGCACGAGCCCACTAATACACACACACACACGCTGCACTAACTAACGAAACTAATGAAGAACACCTGTGACCACAGCGGCAAGGCGACGACGATTCCCGGCGATCATTGGCATCGACAGCGACGCGGAGCACTGGCGGTGGCTGCGGATCCTACGGGGTATCCATTCCCCCGTTCGTCTTGCGACGAGGGGGACGGAGGCGAGCCCTCAAGGCACTGCCTTTGGACAAAATGGCGGCGACAGCGGCTCTGTGGCGACGACGAGCACGACGGCGTCGGCTCTAGCTACAAGGGAGGAGACTACGCGTCGACTGCTCACCTAGGGGAGGACGACGACGACCTTGACGCGCGGAGAGGAAGGAGAGGCAAGGACGCGGCGCGTGAAGAGGAAGAAGACCCGGCAACACTCTGACACAAGGAGGAAGAAGATGTCCTCTTGGAGCTTCCTAACACCTGGAATGGGCCGCGGGCGATGGCGGCTTGCTCCACGCCATCTCTGCCGATGATGAGGCCCGCCAAAGGTGCGAAGACGACGGCGAGCTCCCATTCTCTGAATCCTCTGCTCTCTGAACCTCACCGAAAGGGGAAAGAAGGGCGGAGGAGGAGGAATAAGAAGGAGGGGAGAAGGGGAGCGACGGCTGCGAGGAGGAAGAAGAACCCTAGGGAAAAACGCTCTTATAAAGGGGGGGGGCCTCGACGTGCATGTGTCCTGATGGCGACGGCATCGGCTCCCTGCGCTCTCTCCTCTCTGAACCTGCTAACGGAGGAGGACGAGAGCAGGTAGCCGTCAGCTACCTGCTGGGCTGCGCAGGCCGGGAGGGCACAGCCCACACGCACACACTCACTCTAAATCAAAAACCAGAGCTATTTTCTTTTTTAAAATCCCCATAGAAAAAAAGGAAAAAAACCCAGGGAGAAATAGAGGAGTTTTTGGGCAAACAAAATAATATTTTTGAAGAGACAATAATGTACCCCATTTAAAAAAATATTAAGTTGAATTTTTTGAACAAGTAATTTTAAATATTTAAAATAGGCAGCCCCTCTGTTATTTAAAACTCACAAGCACACACACTTCAAACATCAAGCAACCATACTTAAAATTCATAAAACATATAAGTCTACCTCTTGAACATTTTTAACTCATTTAATTAGCAACTTAATTCTGCTTACAAAACAACATGGGAATAAAAGGCATTATGAAGGGGGTTTTGAATGGAAAGAAGAGAGGGAAGGGAAGGGGGGTTGCACACATGAACTCCACCCACACTCAAACACCAACACCACACAAGACCCACTCACAACCACCACATCACACAAAGGCACATGAAACCCAACATGGCAAGATGAATGGAAATGATGCATCATGAAATGATGCATGAATGCAAACCACACATGGATGACAAGGTGCAATACATAACATAGCTCATGACACAAGGTTCATACATAAGGTTACATGCCAAATAAGGTAGGGACAACACTTGGGCTGTCACAACTCTCCCACACTACAAGAGGATCTCGACCCGAGATCTAGGAACGAAAGAAGTCTGGAAATTCGGAACGGAGAAGGTCCTCGCGTTCCCAAGTAGCTTCTTTGTCAGAATGATGAGACCACTTCACCTTGAGGAATTTGATAGACTTGTTGCGAGTCTTACGCTCAGTTTCTTCAAGAATTGCAACTGGATGCTCATGATAAGAGTGATCTTCATGGAGATTGATGTCTTGGAGGTCAATGGTTCACTCAGGAGTCTTGAAACATTTCCGGAGCTGAGAAACATGGAAGACATCGTGCACATTTGCGAATTTTGAGGAAGCTCTAGGTTATATGCAAGACCACCTCTCTTGCTAACAACTTTGAAAGGACCAACAAAATGAGGAGCTAGCTTCCCTTTAATTCCAAACCGCTGGATGCCATTCATGGGAGAGACTCTGAGATAGACTAGATCATCCACTTGGAAGGAAACATCCCGATGTTTGTTATCATAATAACTCTTCTGTCGGGATTGAGCTGCTTTGAGGTTCTCATGAATGACATGGCACATTTCTTCTGCTTCAGTGATCATGTCATTGCCCAATATCTGACGCTCATGGGTTTCAAACCAGTTAAGCGGGGTACGACACTTTCTGCCATAGAGAATCTCGAAAGGGGCCTTTCCTGAGCTAGCTTGAAAGCTATTGTTGTATGAGAATTCAGCATATGGAAGGCAGTCTTCCCACTTCATGTCGAACGAAATCACACAGGCTCTAAGCATATCTTCAAGGATATGATTGACTCTCTGAACTTGACCACTTGTCTGCGGATGGAACGCAGTGTTGAAACGGATCTTGGTACCCATAGCAGTCTGGAAGGACTCCCAAAACTTGGAAGTAAAGAGACTTCCATGGTCAGAAGAGATGAGTTGAGGAATACCATGCAAAGACACTATCCTTGACGTATACAACTCTGCAAGCTGAGCTGTCGAGATAGATTCTTTGACTGGCAAGAAATGAGCAACTTTTGACAGCTTGTCGATAACCACAAAGATGACATCGTTGCCTCTCTTGGACTTGGGAAACCCAGTGATGAAATCCATCTCCACATGATCGAACTTCCACTCTGGGATAGGAAAAGGCTGAAGAAGACCTGCTGGACGTTGATGCTCCGCCTTCACTCTACGGCAAACATCACACTCATTAACAAACTGAGCAATTTCACGTTTCATGCGAGTCCACCAGAAGGTTTGCTTGAGATCCTGATACATCTTTGAACTGCCTGGATGAATGGATAGCAGAGAATTATGTGCTTCGTCCATGATAACCTTTCTGAGATCACCTTTTGGAACCACCAGACGGTCTTGAAAGAACAAGGTATCTTTGCCATCAATACGAAAGCACTTATACTTTGGAATGCTCTTGGCCACAGCTATCTTCACTTTCTTCACCATAGCGTCAAGAAGCTGCGCTTGGCGAACCTGATCTTCCAGAGTCGGAGAGACTTGAAGATTGGCAAGGAATCCCTGCAGAATCATCTGAAGGTTGAGCTTGCGGAATGCTTCACAAAGCTCGGGCTGAAGAGGCTTCAAGATGAGACTATTGTAGTACGCCTTACGGCTGAGCGCGTCGGCAATGACATTTGCCTTCCCAAGAGTATACTCAATGCTTGGATTGAAGTCCTCAAGCATTTCCACCCAAGGAGATTGCCAAAGATTAAGATTGGTTGAGTGAAAATGTACTTCAAGATCTTGTGATCGGTGTACACCTCAACTGGTCTACCCAACAACAAATGCCTCCAAGTCATTAGAGCATGCACAACTGCCGCCAACTCAAGATCATGAGTGGGGTAGTTCTTCTAGGCAGGCTTCAACTGACGCGAGGTATAAGCCGCAATCTTCTTGTCTTGCATGCGAACACCACCAATACATTGGAGAGAAGCATCATAGAAAACTTGGAAAGGCTTTGACTGCTCAGGAGGAACAAGAACTGGAGCTGAAGTTAGTCTCTGCTTGAGCATATTGAACACCACATCACACTCAGGAGACCAAACATACTTGACACTCTTCTGGAGGAGATTGAACAGAGGCTTAGCAATTTGAGAGAAGTTCTCCATGAATCTTCTGCAGTAACTAGCAAGCCCGAGGAAACTCCGAAGCTGCTTCACATTCTGAGGAGGCTCCCACTTCAAGATTGCCTCAACTTTCTCAGGGTGCACTTTAATTCCCTCGACAGATATAACATGCCCAAGGTACACCACTTCATTGCGCCAAAACTCACACTTGGAAAACTTGGCATAAAATCGATGCTCTCTTAACTTGTCAAGCACAACACGGAGATGCTCTGCATGCTCTTCTTCTGTCTCCGAGAACACAAGGATATCATCCACATAGACCAAGACGAATTCATTCTTGAAAGGCGAGAAAATGAAATTCATCATTCTTGAGAAGGTTGGAGGAGCATTAGCAAGACCAAACGGCATGACGGTGTACTCATAAGAGCCAATACTCGTCCTGAAAGAGGTCTTAGGAATGTCTTCTTCATGAATGCGAATCTGATGATAACCCATGCGAAGATCCAGCTTCGAAAAAACCTTGTCACCTTTCAGTTTCTCAAACAACTCATTGATGTTCGGAAGTGGGTACTTGTTTCTGATTGTCTTCTTGTTCAATGGCCGGCAATCAACACAAAGACGATCCGTGCCATCTTTCTTCTTGACAAACAGAACACCACAACCCCATGGAGATGAACTTGGTCTAATCAGACCCAGACGTTCTTGCTCATCTAGCTGCTTCTTCAACTCTTTCAACTCTTCGGGGCCAAGTTTATACGGGCGCTTGCAAACCGGTTCAGTTCCGGGCTCGACATCAATCACGAACTCGACTGGCCGGTGAAGAGTCATTCCTAGCAATTCTTCTGGAAAGACATCTTCATACTCAGAAACCACTGGAATTTGAGAAATTGCCGATATTTCACCCTTCTCATTAAGAGCAAAGAGACGGATTGTGTCATCGCGAGCTGCAAAAATAATCACATCTTCTGAAGGATGAGTCAGCTTGACTTCTTTTGCTTTGCAATCAATATGAGCCTTATTCATAGCCAGGAAGTCCATGCCCAAAATGAGATCAATGTCGGAATTACCGAGAACATAAGGAGAAGCCAAGAAAGAATAATTGCCCATCTTGATAGAGACATCCGGAACAATGGAGTTGGTCCTCATGGAAACACCCGGAGAAACAATAACCAACGGTCTACCCAATGATGCTGACGGGAAATCATGCTTAATGAAAAATGGCTTTGACATGAAACAATGCGATGCACTAGAATGAAACAATACTTTTGTAGGGAAATCATTAACTGAGAGATTACCCGTAATCACATCATTGAACTGCTCTGCTTCAGTTGCATTCACCATATTCACTCTTGCGGTCTTGGGGTTATGCTTCACCATAGCATTGCCTGGAGGCTTGATAGGAGGAGGAGGCGGAAGACGCTGCTGGTATCACTTGTTTGCATAGTGGCCCATCTAACCACACTTGTGACAAGTCACCTAAGAAAGCGGAGGAACATTGCCTGGAGGAGGAACAAGAAATCCCTTGGACGCCTGGGGTCTCTGCTGGAATCCTAGGTTGGGTGGGTGGGAAGAACCACGACCACCGAACTGCTTCTGCTGCTAAGGAGGACGAAACGGAGGAGGGTTAGGCACTCAATACTTCTACTACTTTGGAACCATCTGAGAGCCGGAAGAAGAAGAATATGAATGCCTTGAATGCTTCTTAGAGTTCTCCAACTTGAGCTGAGTTGCCTCGACCTTCAAAGCCATGTTATAGAACTGATCAAACTCACGAGGCTCTTGAAGAACTAGGACTGGTAGAAGCTCATCCTTGAGACCACCTCTGAACTGATATATCATAGCTTTGTCATCTGGAACATCTTGCTTGGCATAACAGGCTAGATTCTAGAACTCGATGTTGTACTGATAGACAGACTTGCTTCCCTGCTTTAGGTGCCTGAACTTCTCACACATATCCTTGACAAAGCTTGTCGGAATGTAATGAGCCCTGAAGTCACGACGGAAATCGTCCCAAGTAACAACACGATCGCCCCTGGAATCCTTGTACTACTACCACCAATCAGCTACTTGACCCTTGAGCTGGAATGATGCAAATCTGACAAAGTCCTCTGTCCTGACATTGCTGCACTCAAAATGCTTACTCATATCACGAAGCCAATCATCAGCATCAAGAGGCTGCTCACAATAGGTGAAAGTCTTGGGCTGGTTGGCAAGGAACTGATTGAGTGTCGCAAACTGCAGCTGATTCTGAAGATTCCCTTGAAAACTTTGCTGACCGTGCTCCCTTTCTTGCAACAGTCTGAGCAACATCTGAGTGTTCGCATTGGTTGTGGCCATCACAACTTGCCAAGCTTGCAGAGGAGGAGGAGGCGGTGGCGGGGGTGGCGGTGGAACATCAGTCTGCTCCTCACCACGACTCGGATTGTTGCGAGTTGGTGGAGCCATCCTAAAGATGGACAAAATGCATCAGCACCTCATTGATAAGATGAATCAAAAGCTGAATCAACTGCTCGAAAGAAATTAAACAATTAAGAACACAGCCTTCCTACTGAAAAATTAGTAAGAATGCTTCTTCGGTTTATGATAACATCATCAGAAATTAGAAGCCACTTGCAATAACACAAAAGTATTGAGCTAAGCGCTCGGAACAAATGTATATGCCCACATACATCTGAAGATGATCCTAGATAACTACAAGATTTCCCACCTATGAACTTCCGAAAACTTTCTGGTTATTCAATCCGGTGTGGGGGATACAAGGAGGAAATATCTCACACAACTAACAATCCTACACCCCAACTGTATCCATCCTTCAACACATAACCAGAGGCTCTCGCAAATTCATCTAACTCGAATCCTCGGACTCATGACGATACTACACCATGGTGGTACCCCAGATGCCTCCCCAGTACTGGGTGACACCGACCTTATCTCACCACGATAAGTATTGAAGTAATTCTGAACACTCTCCGTCCTGAGATATCAAGGAAGCTGAATGATAACGATGTGCCAACATTCCCTGGAGCTCGATTCCCCGAAAGAAATCAAGTCAGACAGGAGGCACGAAGACATAACCTTGTCACATCGGCGTCATATAGACTCCAAAATAGCCGCATGATCCTAAATTTTTTTTGAGCGAGAAGAGATGTAGAAACAAAATTCCTAAGTTAAATACCTCACCAGAGCATAGAAGAGGAGTAAAAAGAATCCTATTCTCCGATATAACTAGACTCAAAATAGTTTTACTAGACTCGACTCGGCCAAGTTCGAACAAGCGAAGGCTCCTATGGTCGTATGGCTCTGAATACCAACTTGTCATGCCCAAGATGTGTGCCTATCCATTTTAAGACACGAGGGCCTCACAAGGGATAGAGGCGCATCTTGTCGTTAGCAAGTATAGTAACATTGTATCATACATTACAAAAGAGATGAGTATACAAGTTGGCTTACACTCGCCACATGCTAAATTACAATCCCACTCAGAGTTCAAATCATCAAGATGAAAACAGGGTCCGACTACGGACGAAATCAAACGATAAAACAGATGCAAATGAAACTATCTCGCTATCCCAAAGATGAAATTTAAACCACTTCTCCTTTGAGAGATCAACATGAGTAGCAAATGATTCATAGAAAGAAGCAACTACATATCTCAGAGTCAAGCCCATATTTATTGCTAAACTTATTAAAAGTATCAATTTCTTTAAAAGATTTAACACAATCAAACTCAAGCTTAATTTATATCCAAACAGGGTTCCAGATGGGCACACGACGGAAATGAGACTTGCGGTGGAGGAAAAAGTGTTTCGGGTGCTTCCCTAGGGGTTTTGGAATATATGAGAATTTATAAGCTAGAGTACGAGGTCGGGAGAGCCGGGAGGAGGCCACAAGCTACCAGGGTGCGACCACCCCCTAGACATGCCTTGTTGGCTTGTGGGGCCCTTGTGCGGCCTCCAGTCTTCTCCCGAAGCTTCCATGTCTTCTTTTGGTCCAGAAAAAATCATCAATTTTTTTGGGGTATTTGGACTCCGTTTGGTACCGTAAACCTGAAAATCAAAAAACATGCCGAAAACAACAACTGGCACTTAGCATTGGGTTAATAGGTTAGTTCTCAAAAACAATATGAATCAATAAATAAATTCCCAAAACATATCCTAGAATGATAATATTATAGCATGGAATAATAAAAAATTATAGTTACGTTAGAGATGTATCATCTAGTCATGTTCAATATGTTGAGTTGATTCACATTCGTTACTTTGATAATTTGGTATGTGGGTGGACCAATGGTTAGGTGTTTTTCTTACTTCAACAATCAACCTACTTATGATTACCCCCTCTCACAAGCATCGACAAATACGAAAGAAGAATTAAGATAAATCTAACCACAACATGAAACACGTGGATCCAAATTAGCTCCTTACAGAATAACACATAAACTACGTTATAAGCTTCTATCACTCTAGCAACGCAACATATACTTATTACTCCACAAAGCCTTCCCTTAGGCCCAAATATGGTGAATTGTCATGTAGTCGACGTTCAATGACACCACTGAAGGAAGCAACAACATACATATCATCAAAATATCGAATGAGTACCAACTTCACATGATTACTTATAACAAGACTTCTCCCATGTCCTCGAGAACAAAACAAAATACTTATAAATCATCACCAAGTTCAAGATTAGAGGTATATTCAATAGTATAAAGGATCTCAACATATTATATTCCACCAAGTAAACCAACAAGCATCAACTACAAGATGTAATCAACACTACTAGTAGCCCACACATACCAATCTGGGGTTTTGCGACAAAGAATGCATACAAGAGATGAACTAGGGTTTGAGATGAGATGGTGCTGGTGAAGATGTTGATGAAGATTAACCGACCCATGAAGGAGGAAGCATTGGTGATGACAATGGGTTTAATTTCCCCCTCCCGAAGGGAAGTTTCCCCGACAGAATCACTCTGTCAGAGAGCAAAATGGCCTCTACCCAGGTTTCCGCCCCGAGACGATGGTGCTTAATCTCAAAAGTATCCTTTTGATTTTTTTCGAGGTTGAAGCCCATCATATAGCAGAAGAGGGGGTTTGAGCCTACCTCTGGGCCTTCCAAGCCATCAAGGCGCGCCCTATTGTCTTGGCACAGGTGGACCCCTCTGGTACTTACTCACTCCAATAATTCTTATATATTTCATAAAAATCGTCATGAAGTTTCAGTTCATTTGGAGTCCAAAACATTTCCAGCCTTTTCCATGGCTTTCAAGTCCAGAATTCTAGTTTCACGCAGTTTCCTTCTTACTGTAGATATTGCAAATTAAGAGAGAAAAGGCATTATAATTGTGTCATAAAGTGTAATAATGACCAAGAACAATGTAAATATTAGTAATAAATCACGGTGCAAAATGGACGTATCACCCGTTTAGGTTTTTTTTCTTTTCCAGAGAAATTAAATAAATCCTAGAGAGTTCAAATTAACTCCAAATGTGATGATTTGATTTCCTAGATGATTCACAAATTATTCCCTATTTATCTACACATGGTGAACATTTTCCCAACTTTTTTTGTTGGATCTATTAAATAGTCCCCATCCCCATTTATTCCATGTTATAAAACCCCTAGAATATTCATCCCAACTCCAAATAGAGTGAAACCAATTTCTAAATGTTTCTAAAATCATGACTTATTTATTGAGTGCTTTCTCTCATTTTTGTAAAAATGCATCCTGTAGAGTTCTTCCAGATTCACTATTCCCTTCATTTCCACCTTGTTGAACTATGGAAAATCCTTATTGATCCAAATCCAATAGAACCTATTTGGTTATTTTCCTTATGACCAGAGGTGTCCAAGAAAAATGTAACTCCTATTTTTGAGTACTTTTATTTTTCTGCCTTGTTGTGCTTCTTATTGTGATTACTACTGACATTAGATGATGAAGTAGATGGGGTACTTGGAGAAGGACTAGAAATATTGAATACCTCGCTAAGCCAGGAACAAGCAACCCTTTGAACATGTTGAGGAAACCGTTTTTATGCATACCATTTTAGCACTCTTATTTGTTGCATTAAAAATCATGATGATGTGGTGAAAACCTTTCTAGGTTTGTCCCCCTTGCATTCCTCGTTCATACTTGCATTGTTCATGACTCTATTTCCGCTTAGATTTATGTGGGTGGTAAGTACATAGAAGCTAAGTTGTTGGCTATGCAAGTGGGATGGGATTATGCATAGAGATGAAAGCAAAAGTGTTTTATCAAAGATTTTTCAATACTCCATTGGGTTCCGCTAATGCCCATGGGAGATGATGAGCTAGGTAACCACTTGACAAAGAAGTGGTGTAATGAGGCAAGTTGAGTGTCATATTTTCAAAAATGGATTAGATTTTAAATTTGTCGATCGTCCCAACCATGCATGTACGACCATGCTAACCCTTTTATGGGAAGGGGCTTTATTGAGTACCTTGCTCATTACTGTAGGATCGAAAGTAGGTCTAGAGGGGGGGGGTGATTAGACTATTTGACCAAATAAAAAACTACTTTTTCCCAATTTTAATTCTTGGTAGATTTTAGAATTCATAGTATGTCAAGTACACCCTATTATGCATGTATAAGAGTATAGGAGTGGAAAATAAATACATTACACATGTAAGTAAAGAGGGGAAGCAAACACAATGGGTGACACAATGATTATTCTCGTGGTTCCGATAGGTGGTGCTATCGTACATACACATTCATGGAGTCTTCAACCCACAGAGGGTAACAGTCGCGAGAGTCCACGGAGGGCTCTACCCACGGAGGGTTCCACGAAGAAGCAACCTTGACTATACCATGAGGGCCTACGTCCACGGAGGACTAGCCCTACTCGGGGTAGATCTTCATGAATTAGGCGATCTCCCTGCCCTTACAAACTTCTTGGTTCACTCCACAACACGAAGTAGGAGGCTCCCAAGCGACACCTAACCAATCTAGGAGGCACCACCCTCCAAAAGGTAATAGGCTCGGTAATGTCGATGGACTCCTTGCTCTTGTGCTTCAAGATGATAGACTCCTCAACACACAATCACTCTCTCACATATATGGCTTGGTAGAAGAGATGGGATGGGTGGAAAGCAACTTGGGGAGGCAAGAAATCAAGATCCATATGGTTGGAGTGGAAGATCTTGACCTCAACACAAGGGTAGGTGGTTCTCTCTCAGAAAACTAATAAGATAGTTATGGAATGGTTCTGAGTGCTTCTCTATCAAGTAGATGGTGGTGAAGGGGTATATATAGGCATCCCCAAAAATCCAACCACACAAAATGACCAACTCAGTGACACCGATGTGTTAATCTCGGTGGCACTGAAGTGACCAAACGGTGGCAACCTTTGAATCTCGAAGGGACCGATATAGGAATCTCGGTTGCACCGAAAAGGTGACCAACTGCCAGAATGCCCATTCTCGGTGATGCCGATTCAACAATCTCAGAGGGACCGAAACTGTGAGCTTGCATAACAGAAAGTTTGCAGCCTGAACTCGGTGGAACCGAAAGCAGTATCGGCTGTAATGAAGGGTTAGGGTTTTGTTGAGTCTGTCTAGGGTTTGGAACCGATGGCACCAAATGTGGAATGTTGGTTGCACCAATTTTGAGTGTTTGGCTGAGAACAGACTTTGGTTGGAGAGTTTGTGCATGTCTTTGGTGACTATCATTTGTGCACGTATGAGCATTTTGTGCACCAACAAAACTTTACCCCCTTTTAATAGTATTGGCTTTCCTATGGACTCAAGGTGATTTCTCACAAATATAAAATGTAGAGTCCTCTTGCTTGAAGCTTTGCCAACCTATTTCCTTGCATCTTGGGGTGTTCCACAATTTATTTGCCAACGCATCATTGAACTTTTCCTGAAATATACTTGATGGAAACAATAGTTCAATGACTTATATGTTGTTATGAATTACCAAAACTACCAAGGGAGCAAATGTGCTTTCAATCTCTCCCTTTTTTGTAATTGATGACAACATATAGATCAAAGCTTCGACATATGATATAATCAATGAATATAATCGTCGCTTTGAGAAGTATGTGATAAGCAAGAGCTCCCCCTATATTTTTGCATTATTTTGGATTTGCGTTTGAATGCAAATGCACAATCGATTAGGTACATGGGGCGCTTCTTCCATGTCACATACATCTTGGTGGTGTTCGAGAATAATTAGAGTGAACATCATAGCACAACACAATCAATCAATGTAGAAAGATCATTTCATAAAGCATTAAGATGATAGGAAGTAGTAGCATCACACAAAACGTGTATCACAAGCAACCAAAAGACAATTGTTTTTCAAAAGCAACAAACTCAAAAACGCTCTCTCACTCGAAGCCTAAAGATCAATATACACTTCTCCCCCTTCGGCAACAAGTTACCAAAAAGTTCAAAGGCATATGTCTAAGCATTCTTGGGCTGATCTCCTCCAGTTGTTGATGAAGGAGTCGAGAGAACAGTGTCGGCGAAGATCTCTGCAGATGTTGTGGATGGAGGTGGAGTAGCAGCTGGAGAAACTAGAGCTGATGGAGTAGGAGCTGAGGTGACAGCAAGAGGAGCTAATGAAGAGGGCCTCAAGTCTGGAGCTAGCACAGTGGCTGATCTGGCTTGAGTAGGAAACTGTGCACCTGTCCTGAGAGGTGATCCATCCTCCTCCTCCTCATCATCATCATCTGAATAAGTGGTGTGAGGAAGTGGCACTGCGTCATCTTCCTTATGGAGCTCTGTGACTGTCTTAGTCAGCCTATCCACCTTATCATTAAGGGTCTTGATCCTAGTTTCAAAGATCCTCACAAGACTGTTCTCGTTGTCCAGAATCCCCTTAATGTCCTTCTGCATGCCCTGAACTGATTAATTCAACAAATCCATTTGCTCATTTCTGGATCTAGGAACTTGAGCACTAGTGGCTCGAGCTGCCTCTGCCTCTACCTGAGCTGTAGCAGATGTGGGATGATCTGGGTCCATCACCATGATGTTATCTTCAAGCTCTGGCTGTAAGGGCAAATGGGGACTTTCAAGAGCAAATATGTGCTTCTCAATATGAGAGTTGATAAGCATCTAGATATAGGGTGCATAGCAGCAAGAGCGCTTCTGATCAGCAGCAACCCTCTTGACTGTCTCAACAATCAAGTCCATGACTCTTATCCTAGTGTGTCTGTCAAGGTGGATCAACATGTTGATGGAGTAGCCTCGGATCATCTTGTCATCTCCTAACTTGGGCATCAAGGTATGCCTCGGAATGGTGTTCATGGTGCGGAGGCCATCTTGAAGATAGTAGATGGATCCAAGCTTGTGAGATTGCACTTTGTCTACGGGTATAGGAGTATACATATCCTTCATGGCATTGTGGCTTGCCTTGGATTCCGTGTAGACATCCAAGTCTCCATCCTGAACCTCAAGGACTCCTAGAAGTGCAACCCATTCATCAACCGTGGACTCATATCTTGCTCCTTCTGTCATCCATACAATCATACCATCTCCATAGAAATGTGCAGTGGAGTAGAATTGCATGATCATTTCATCATTCCATGCAGTAAGTTCTCTGCCAACAAACTCATCCTACCAATGAATTGGAAATTTTCTTGGACACTTGGAAAATAATGCTCATTCTCCTTAATGAATTTCCAGTCAACATACCTCATGTCACTCACAGCTGGACTCTTGTCAAATAGCACAGTCTCATAGAAATCATGTTGCTCTTTGGTATAGAATTTGTAATCCACGGCTGTCTTCTTCCTTTGGGCATATGGATCTATAGATCTCCATGCCCTCAAACCTGAGTCTTTCCTCTTCTTCATATCTTCAGCAAGTGGATAGCTGGCATTGTGTACTGGAAGGTGTGGTCTAATTTTCATCAAGGTTGTCAAGTCATCATCATGCTCAACTCTGGAAGTAGTTCCCTTGTTCTTTTCAGAAGCTGGAATCTGCCTAGATGTCCTCTTAGGCTTTTCAGCAGTAGCCTTCTAGGATTTTTTGCTCTTGCATGTACCAAACTTGTGCATAGCATCATCTAGAAGTTTCATGGCCTTCTTCTTGGGAGGATCCTTTGCAGCTGGCTCATCCTCCTCTTCAGCAACAACTGCCTCCTCTGGATCTTCATACATAGATGTAGGCCTGTCAGTCACATGGACTATCCTCTTTCTAGCTCTCTTCTCCACTGCCTTCTTAGTCATAGACTTCTTTGGGGGATCAATGG
Organism: Hordeum marinum; assembly: GCA_022496015.1. Taxonomy (NCBI): domain Eukaryota; kingdom Viridiplantae; phylum Streptophyta; class Magnoliopsida; order Poales; family Poaceae; genus Hordeum; species Hordeum marinum. The sequence goes on from CM039673.1 coordinate 166,958,177, forward strand.
TCACTGTATCCCTAGCACTCTCATGTGCTTTGATAATTTCAGCAGGTGCATAAATTTTGCTGATCACCCTCTTGGAAGAGGTGGCCTCATTTGATGACTTCTTTGCAACTTTCTCTTGCTTATTGGCAAGAGACTCCTCAGGCACAAAATCTGAATCTTCTTCATCTGAATTCAGCTTCTTCCTGGACCTAGTGGGAGCCTTGGGCAACCCATGTGAGCTGGGGGTGCCTGGATCTGAAAAGGAACTAGGCTCAGGGCTAGTGCCTGAACTCATGTCAACACCGTGCTCTGGCAAATTCCGACTGTCTGACTCTGACATGCTCCTATGAATAGTGTATAGAAGAGTGGAATAGTTTGAGTCATCACAAAATATTCAGCTGGTTTTTGAAAGTTTGAACAGAAAAACTATATATGTAGTTCACTGCAAAATTGAATTTTGGTGTCATCGAGTCAAACCTTTTGGTGCTGCCGAGACTCACAAAAACCTTAACCAAAAATTGGCAACAGTTTCGGTCAAACCAGAAACTATCACTCGGTCTCACCGAGTTTTGTCCTTAGTAGCACAAATAGGCAATCAGTGGAACCGCTTTTTCTGACTCGGTCTCACCGAGATGCAATTTTGCGGGTAACTAAACCTAAAATTTTCGATTCACTGGACAATAGAGTTAATCTTGTGGATAGAACGATCTCAAATTGTGGCAAGATAATGATGAAACCCTAATATGCAAGATTCAGAGGTTGGAGCACAAGAGGGGGCTGAATCCGTACCCTAGCTCGATGATGGATCCGCTACAATGGTGACGAGGGTGAAGATTCTGTCGATGGCGGCGATTCCCAGCGGCAGAGGAGTGCGAGAAGACAAGGGCGACGACTAGGGGTCCTTCTGCGGCAGCTTAGGGCTTGGGGCGCGACAGTTTGAAGAGTGAATTTTCGAAACGTTGGGACCACCGAATATATACCCTTTACTGTCAGTGACATTGATTCTAAATTTTTGGTGTCACCAAGTTTCTCAACTGTTAGCTGACAGGGAAACTCGGTGTAACCGAGGATATGGAATCGGTTGTACGGAGGCAAGAAATCCAGATCAACCCTAGGCATTTGGTGTGACACAGATTTTGGTGTTGGTTCGACCGAGATGCACTTGGGAGGTTTTAATGGTCAGTCCTTGTCGATACGGAACTCCGAGTGCTCCACACACAAAGGGATCGAAAAGCACCTGTTCAAATTTTGTGATGCAACATGAATAGAGTATGAGGTTAGAAAGCATAGATAGCTAAAGAAGTGGTCCTAGGCATTCTTGTCCACCCAATTGGCAAAAGAAAAAATCAAGACCCAAATAGCAACAATTGGATGTCCTCGAATGAGCAAATAAATACAGACCAACATGCTCACACAATAAGATGTCAAATGAAATCGTGGCAAACATGCACAAACACAATAGCATCTAACAATCACTTGGGTGATGATGGAGTCATCTATATATGAGTATACTGACTTAGGAGCCAAGTAAGAGTACTAGATCATAGGTCATACTCATCATTTAAGCACAAGTGGGGTTACCACTTTCACATAAAGCATTTAATGTTGTCACATTCTTTTGAGATGCTTTAACTCAAGTCTTAGAGTAAAGTTCCCCCTAGATGTGACATCCCCCCATAAGAGGGATAAACTAACCTTGGGATTCATCCATGAAGACTTCATGTTGGTGAGGTAGTGGTGGATGCTCAAAGTTGATGAAGATCACCAAGAGTTGGGAGCATCCTTGTTGTTTCAATACACTTCTCACCTACATGGGTTAGTCCCAACACACAAGAGACAAATACAAGGATATCTATGGACATGGAGTGCAAAGCATATGTTATGATGTCCATCAATTTGTTGATTACCTTGTCCCTTGCTTACCTTTGAGGGAATGTGCGACTCCCTGAATTATCTCATAGAGTTGATGTTGATTGCAAATAGTTCTTGCCAATAATGAATATGAGTGCATTTCATTGGCGGAGCCACCCCTCAAGAACTCTCTAGTTCTTCTTCTTGGGGACCCACATCAAGTTGATGGGGATCCTTGGTGTTGAAGTAGCAGTTGTAGAAGTTGAACATGAAGTAGCCTTGGGAACCCACTTCACCAAAGCTTGGGATTCATCTTCATATGAGTCAAAGTCCTCTTGAAGCTTGTTCTTGTCCTTGAGCTTGGTGTCTTGTGGTGTAAGGTCAACTTGAGATTTTGCTCCCTTGGGATGAGTACTTTCATACTTCGCCTTTTGAGGAACAAACTTGGGATTGGGGTCTTGACCTTCTTCCCATTCAACTCCATTAGCGTTGAAGTAGCCAACACCACGATTCTTCAAGTATCCCCCATGCTTGCATACAATCTCCTCAAATTGTTTGCACCCTTCAATACTCTTGTAGATACCTTTCTCTATAATCCCTTTCAAGAGTTCATTTTCTTGCTCACGTGTAACTTGGCGAAGGGAAGAGTTAGTGGGATCAAGAGAACTACTAGAAGAAATATCATTGGATTTATCATTTTTATTGCTACTAGTTGAAGAACCATTCTTTCCTTTGTTACTAGATTGCTTAGACTTAACTTGAGGCATGAATGTAGATAAGGGAAGTCATTTGGCTAGATAAGAGGAAGTCTTATTTCGAAGATCGTCATTGATAGCTTTAAGGAACTCATGCTCTTGCTCTAAATTGAGATTCTCCAAGCATAGCTTCTCATGTGTCCTTACAAGCTCTCTATGATCTTCTAGAGTTGACTCATGAGATAACATAAGAGTTTTTAGTTCTTGAGTTAGTCGTTCTATTTCCAACTTATCATCATCACACGACTTATCTATACTAGAGTGATTACTAGCAAGTTCATTTTGACTATCATTACTAGTTTTGTCAAATAGTAAGTCATCTTCAATTAACAAGTCATCTTCATCACTATTGAAATCAAGATACTCGGGGTGTGATACCTTGGGGCCTTTAGCCATGAAGCAACTTCTACTCCCTTCATTTGGTGAATCAAATAGACCATAGGAGTTGGTTATCACTAGTGCAATCCCGGCAACACCTTCATCTTGACTATAGTTGGAGTTGGAGTGATAGCTTCTCTTGGAGTTGTTGTCGGAGTCAGAGCCGGAAACCCATTCACCAACATGAGACTGATGTTTCCTTCTTGAGAAGCTCCTTGTGTACTTGTCCTTCTTCTCCGAGTCCCTACTTCTCCTTAAGGGTCTTCGTTCATAACGATCATCTCTACTCCTTCTCTCTCTTCGAGGTGACTCGTCTCTTGAGCTTCGTCTTCTTTGTGACTCTTCTCTTTGTTTGTAGGGAGCCGTGCACTCATTGGAGTAGTTTCCGGGCTTCCCACAATTGTAGCAGTTTCGGTCACGACTTGACGAACACCTCTCTTCATGTCTTGAGTTGGAGCTTCGATCTTTGCTTCTATTCTTGTAGAACTTGTTCAATTTCTTGACCATGAGGCTTACCTATTCATTTGTGACAAGTTTGTAGCTTGAGGTAGAGGGAGCATCATTTGTGGCTTCGTAAGCACCGCTAGATTTGTGATGAAGCTCTTCCTTGTCTTTGAGTGTCATCTCATGAGCAACAATTCTACCAATCACTTCCGTTGGTTTGAGATCTTTGTAGTTGGGCATCATTTGGATCAATGTGAAAATGGTGTCATATCGATCATCCAAAGCTCGAAGTATCTTCTTGATGATGAATTTGTCTGTCATTTCTTCGCTTCCTAATCCGGCAATCTCATTTGTGATGAGATCAGCCTAGAGTACATCTCAGCGACTCCTTCACCATCCTTCATCTTGAACTTGTCAAGCTCACCTTGAAGAAAATCTAACTTGGATTCTCTCACGGACTCAGGTCCTTCATGCATATCAACCAAAGTATCCCAAATCTCTTTTGCGTGTTCAAGACGACTGATTTTGTTGAATTCTTTGGGGCATAGGTAGTTGAAGAGAATGTCACATGCTTCAGCATTGAGTTTCAACATCTTCAATTCATCCACAGTCGCTTCACGATGGGGTTCCTTCCCTTCCGCAAAGAATTCACCTTTCAAGCCAACACGAACAATAGCCCAAATGACAGGATTATGACCAAGCAAATGCATTTTCATTTTGTGCTTCCAACTAGCAAAATTTGTGCCATCAAAGTACGGACCTCTACGGTGATAATTTCCCTCACTAGATGCCATACTTCTCCTAGGTTGTGAAACCAATGCAATGGAAACTAAATCTCTGATACCACTTGTAGGATCGAAAGTAGGTCTAGAGGGGGGTGATTAGACTACTTGACCAAATAAAAATCTACCTTTTCCCAATTTTAATTCTTGGAAGATTTTAGCATTCCTAGTATGTCAAGTACACCAAACACATGCATGTCTAAGAGTATAGCAGTGGAAAGTAAAGACATTGCACATGTAAGTAAAGAGGGGGTAAGGAAAGCAAACACAATTGGTGACACAATGATTTTTCCTATGGTTCCGATAGGTGGTGCTATCGTACATCCACGTTCATGGAGCCTTCAACCCATGGAGGGATCTACTTACGGAGGGTTTCACAAAGAAGCAACCTTGACTATGCCATGACGGCCTACGTCCATAGAGTACTAGCCTTACTCGCGGTAGATCTTCACAAAGTAGGCGATCTCCTTGCCCTTACAAATTTCTTGGTTCACTCCACAACATGAAGTAGGAGGCTCCCAGGCGACATCTAACCAATCTAGGAGGCACCATCCTCCAAAATGTAATAGGCTCGATAATGTCGATGAACTACTTGCTCTTGTGCTTCAAGATGATAGACTCCTCAACACACAATCACTCTCTCACATATTGCATTGGTGGAAAGAAACTTGGGGAGGCTAAAAATCAAGATCCATATGGTTGGAGTGGAAGATCTTGACCTCAACACAAGGGTAGGTGGTTCTCTCTCAGAAAACTGATAAGATAGTTATGGAATGGTTTTGAGTGCTTCTCTATCGAGTAGGTGGTGCTAAAGGGGTATATATAGGCATCCCCAAAAATCCAACCGTTACACACAAAATGACCAACTTGATGACACCGATGTGTTAATATCGGTGGTACTGAAGTGACCATAAGGTGGAAACTTTTCAATCTCGGAGGGACCGATATAGGAATCTTGTTACACCGATAAGGTGGCCAACGATCAGAATGCCCATTCTCGGTGAGGCCAATTCAACAATCTCGGAGGGACCAAATCTCTGAACTTGTGTAACAAAAAGTTGGCAGCCTAAACTCGGTGGCACCGAAAGCAGTATCTACTGTACCGAAGGGTCAGGGTTTAGCTGAGTCTGTCTAGGGTTTGGAATTGGAGGCATCGAACGTGGAATGTTGGTTGCACCGATTTTGAGTGTTTGGCTTAGAACAGACTTTGGTGGGAGAGTTTGTGGATGTCTTTGGTGACTATCACTTGTGCACATATGAGCATTTTGGTCACCAACAAAAATTTACACCCTTTTAATAGTATTGGCTTTCCTATGGACTCAAGGTGATTTCTCATAAATATAAAATGTAGAGTCCTCTTGCTTGAAGCTTTGCCAACATATTTCCTTGTATCTTGGGGTATTCCACAATCTCTTTGCCAACCCATCATTGAACTTTTCCTGAAATATACTTGATGGATACATTAGTTCAATGACTTATATGTTGTTATGAATTACCAAAACCACCAAGGGAGCAAATGTTCTTTCAGTTACTCGCAAAGAGTCTGCACTACTAGTGGCGGGAGTGGCGTGATCACTCTCGATACGGGGTCGTACCGAAATGGATGACTATGGTTGTTTTCACACACAATGGGCACACCGTTGAGTCCCCTCTTGTCATTGTGTTGTTGGTCTTGACCAAAATGTATTCATGCTCTTGTTTGAGGAATGTATTTGTGCTATCGTATGGGGTATGACATGAGAGTTGGGTACCAATGTGTGGGCTTGATGCTAATAGCATCTGGGGAAATGTATTTTTCGGGTGCTTACCTTGGGTACTTAATGTCCAGCGAGTCATGGATGACACGAAAGTTCCCCGGGTCTTGTGGGTAAGGTGTGCAACCTCAGTAGATTGTCAAACTATTCGAATAGCCATGTCCATGGTCAAGGACAGTTGGGTGGTTCTGCTTAAACAATGTCCAATGTTTTACAAAACTTGGGTGTGAAAAAGGAAATCCTTGAACTAAGACGGATGACTTGATGAGATGACTACGACCGAGTTGTTCAAACTCTATTTATATTGATATCTGTAACCTCATGATCCATGATTCACAAGATGAAGGACATGATACTACACTCAAAATTAGCTTTCCAAAAAAGTACATGCTTAGTGTTATACCATGCATTGATTACTTTTTTACAAACATGGGTTGCTTGCGAGTACATTGAAAAGTCCTCATTGTCTTGTCCCTAGATATTTACTTGTCCAGACATGGAAGAATAGAAATATGAGGAAGAATACTTTGGTGACGAACATGTAAACTAGGACGCTTTCCTAGACAGAATGCTTGTTGGGTTAAGTCAGATGGCATGGGTCCAAGTTATCTTTGCAAATTTCTGCTGCGAGTTAATGTTCGACGATTGGCCTTCATGGACCTATCTATGTAAGACTAGACATAATGGTCATATTTTTGTAAGACAGTATGTCATGGATGTAAGACTCTTGATGGTTCAGTTCTATGTGTTCAGTGAGCACTGATCATGGGATCACTATACACATGCATTTAGAGGCTTCGACTTATGAGACGGGGACCCCACACATATCATGGCATTTGGATGAACCAGTGAAGTTTGCACTAACTCTCGAGGTGAGAAAGAGCAATGCACGGTACCAAAGAGGCTAGGAAATTTTGGTAAGGTGGGAGTGCATATATCCATGGACTCACATTAGTCATAAAGAATTCATATACTTATTGTAAAGCCTATTATCTCTCTTGAAGCAAAGTACTACTGCATGCCCCTGGGGCGGAGGTTCGAAGGAGTTAACCATCACCCCCCGACTCGGACAACATGATAGGATTTCATTCAAACATACAAATGCTCACACCTCATCACCATGCCATGATTAATATTTATATGATAAGTAAATAACAAGATTTAATACCGATATTGATACTAACCAATGATCATGAACCTATATCCTTTCATATGACTACATCAGTATAATTAGACCATCAATATATTATTTGGTGAGCTACATGAGAGTTTTTATTATATCTGCCTTGAATACCTATCCTTTTTCGACTATTCTTATAACACATGCAAATTACCATTCCTATTCCTTTAGAAAAAAAAATATTTAAGTTAATTATGAGAGTGCAAATATTTCTATAAAATATAGCCACCTTCGTGCTCTACAAGATATAAGTGAAGCACTAGAGCAACTGCCTAGCTCAAAATATATAAGTGAAGCACATAGAGTATTCTAACAAATTATGATGAAAATGTGTGTCTCTAGAAAGGTGTGTGTGTGTGTGTCTAGAAAACAATGATTGTGGCAATTTAACGAAAAAAACTATAATCTGCGAGGCTCCAAGCAAAACTCATATTATGTGTTGAATAAAATTATAGCGTCAAGTGACATATTGATAGATTGGAGACGAAACAGGGGATGCCATTCAGGGCATCCCCAAGCTCAGAAAATTGGGTATTCCTTGGATATTACCTTGGGGGGCCTTGGGGATCCCCAAGCTTAGGGTCTTGCGGCTCCTTATTCCTGCATCCATCGGTTTCTCACACTAAACCTAGAAAGTTCAACACACAAAACTCAACAAAAACCTCGTGAGATCCATTAGTATAATGGATATATCATGAACTTTACGTACTATTATAAATTGACTCCTATTTCCTTATTGCACAATAGGTACTGTATTCTGACTTCTCCCTGACTTATACCCCCGATATAATCCATATCATCATCAAAACAAGAAAACTATGCAAGTAAAAACATAATTGATCTAAGACAGAAAAGTTTGTAATGATCTGTACGAAAACCATACTTCTATAACTCCAAAAATTCTGAAAAATTAGGAAAACTTGGGAATTTGTATAGAAATATTGTGTAAACATTACATCAATTTACCACTCTCTAGTAAAATCATAGAAATTATTTACTAGGCGCAATAGTTCCTATTTTTGCACAAGATCAATTCTACTATCATGCAAATAACCCCAAACATTTTACTTGGCATAAACACCAATTAAAACATAAAAACATAATTGTTAAAGTAACCATAATTACAATCTCACACCAAAACATAAAATATTGGGTTGTCTCCCAACAACCTCTTCATTTACAGCCATTAAGATAAGGATGATCACATAAAATACAAGAATTGAAGCACAACGAGAGCATCATAAAACATGTGACAAACACAATTAAGTCGAGTAACATACTTCCTATGCATAGGCATTTTATAAGAAAACAAGTTATCAAGACAAGAAATATCTAGCATATACAAATAGGAACAATGAAGCATTAACAATTTGAACATCAAGAGAGGTAACTGAACATCAAAATTTCGATAACCACATTGGCCTCTCTCATAAAAGTAACATGTAGGATCATAATCAAATTCAAAAATATATCTATCATATAAAATATTTTCTGCACGAGTCATATGCATAAAAGTTTTATAATCTTCCAAGATAGGGGGATCATCATCAACTAAAGCCATGACCTCTCCAAATCCACTTTTATCAAAAATTTCATAAGATTGAACACTCTTTGATTGTGTGAGATTCTTACCTAAAGTTGCACTCTTAAAAATCCACTTACAATATTATTGCAAACATTATTATCAATAACATATTCATCATGAGGCTTAAATAATTTTTCAAGATGATAAGAAGCATCACCCCAATCATAATCATTACAATGAGTAGTGGACATAACAAACACACCATTCCCAAGCTTCTAGTTTTGCATATAATTAACAAAATTGACAGTGGCAGAACTTATAAAAACATCATTGCAATGATGCTTTTCTTTTACGGAGCTATCATAAATCAGTTTATAAATTTGTTTTAACACTTCATCCTAATTATTAGATTCAGGACTTTCAAGAAAAACTTCATAAAGATAATCAAGTGCACTCAACTCACTAGCAATTGGTTCATCATAATTGGATTTTCAGAAAACATTACCAACCAGATGAGGATCCATATAACTTAGGTTTTGGTTTTTATTTTCTGTTCTTGTGTCAAAGATAAGGATAGCATAATAGGCAAGTAGAAAGTAGATCAAGTAAATGATAGTGTGTGTAGGTATCTGATGAGAATTTGATGATGTCTCCCCGACAACAGCGCCATAAATTCTTTCTGCTACTTGTGAGATGTGTTGGGGTTTTCCTCAAAGAGGAAGGGTGAAGCAATATAGTAGCGTTAAGTATTTCCCTCAGTGAGCACCAAAGTTTATCAAACCAATAGGGGAATCAAGGAAAACTCTCATCGTCAACACCTACACACACAAAACCAAACACTTGCCCCCAACGTGGGCAAGAGGGTTGTCAATCCCCTTGAACCCGTTACATGCAAGGATTAATTCTGATAGAGATAGATATATAAAAAGTAATAGTAAAACAGTAAATAATTACAGCAAGGTGTTTAGGTTTTTAGCGATATGATCAAGTAGGCCATGGGGCCATACTTTCACTAGAGGTTTCTCTCTCGAATGAATAACATATTGTGGGTAGAAATATTATTGTGGGGGCAATTGATAGAAAAGCGCATAGTTATGGTATTACTGATGACGATGATCATGTATATAGGCATCACGTCCATAAACAAGTAGACCAATTCCTGCCTGCATCTACTACTATTACTCCACCAATCGACCGCTATCCAAGATGCATCTATGCAATTAAGTTCATGACAAACAGAGTAACGCTTTAGGCAAGTTGTCATGATGTGGATAAAATAAACCCAATAATTATGAATGAATACCATCATTTTATCCTTAATGGAAAATATGAATACCTGTCTTGTCCCCTTCTATCATTGGGATATAGAGCACCGCAAGATTTAACCTATTACAACGCACCAGTCCCACTGAATAAATCAATCTAGTTGGCAAAATCAAACTGATAGATCGGAGAGAAATACGAAGCTATAACAATAATGCATAATAAAGATCATATTTGACTCAATTACTTTCAATAAATAATCTGATTAGAAACCCACAATTCATTGGATCCCAACAAACACATCACAAAAGAATATTACATCGTATAGATCACCAGAGAAATCGCGGAGAACATGGTATTCAAGATCAAAGAGAGAGAAGAAGCCATCTAGCTACTAGCTATGGACCCCTAGGTCTGTGGTGAACTACTCACACAGCATCATGGAGGCAGAAAGATTGAATAACAAGGCCTTTGTGATTGATTCCCCCTCCGGCATGGTACGAAAAAGGTCTCCAGATGGGATCGCGGCGGGATAGGGGCTGGCGGTGGCGGAAAAATTGTTTCGGGTGGCTCTCTCCTATTTATAGAATATTGCAGGATTTAAAGAGGCATAGTTAGGCCAAGATGGTGTACGAGTGGTCCACAAGCTCGGGGGGCGCGCCCTACTCCCAGGGTGCACCCTACTTCCTAGGGCGCCTTCTGGTAGGGATGAAAATGGAGCGGAAAGTTTCCGCTTTTCTGGAGGAAAAATGAAAATGGAAACAAAAATTTACAAAACGGAAATGGAAAGGGAATTTTTTATGCGGAAACAGAAACAAAGACGGTACTGTATTTTTCGGTGGAACAGACGTGGAAACGAAACTTTCCGTTTCCATGAATATGGAATTTCTGTTTCTACTATAGACGCATGGCTGCTTTGTTGCCCAACTACCAAACAACACACAATGATACAATGAGAAGAATGAGCATGATGGATCATTTGAGGATCTTTTACTACCATACACACCCTATATAAATAGTTATATGTACTACTACAATACTACCCTTGCTAACACAACCATATCATTTTGTAGCAATGTGAACTTGTTTTGTTTTTTTGTGTATTTCTCTATGATTCAATGGTGTTGTAATTTCCGGTCAACACAAAGTTCTGTTTCCGTGTCCGCTCTGTATTCGCTCATTCTCTATTTCCAGTAGTATCTGTTTCCATATTTGTTTCTGGGGTATCTATATTTGATTCCGCTTCAACAAAAAATATGGAAACAAATATGGTAGCAACCAGTTCCGTCTGTTTCTGCTCCATTTTCATCCCTACCTTCTGGTCTCCTTCCGAAGCTTCTAAGATCTCTATTTTTCTAGAAAAAATCACCATAAAATTTCATCTTGTTTGGACTCCTTTTGGTATTGATTTTCTAGAAAAGTCAAAAAACACGCAAAAACAGGAACTAGCACTTGGCACTAGGTTAATAGGTTAGTCCCAAAAAATGATATAAAATAGTATATACTTGCATATAAAGTATCCAAGATTGATAATATAATAGCATGAAACGATCGAAAATCATATATACGTTGGAGACGTATCACTTTGGAAGCGCAACTTTTAGAGAAGGTGACTATAAACAGATATGTCAGGGCCAGTGTACACATCCACCTGTAGACAAGAGAAGGCATTTCTTTCCTATATAGGATCGTGAATGAAGAAGATAGGACCTTTTTCATATGACATACATGCATTTTTTTGCCAAAGTGTACTAGTAGGAAGTAGTTACGGAAATCTCCATCAGACCAGGTGGAAACCTAAATGTCATCTGTGGGTTCATTTGACCAATGATCCAATAACTCATTCGTGTAAGTATTCTGGCAAACCCAACAATTTGAAGTAACAACATTTCCAGCTAAATTTAAATAATCAAATTTCATCCGGATGCTATATTTAACTAATATTATTTACAAATATTTTGATAGCTTATTACATAGAGGATATTATAACAAAACAATTTATAGACAATATGGATATAAGGGAGAAGACTAAGCTGGGAAGAGATGTGGTATGTTGCCAGCTTTGTTGATCAAATTTGGATGCTCGTGGACGGTTACAATGTTGGGCCAAGAGATCATTCCTATGTGCCCCTGCTGCACACTTTCAACAAGATCAACATTGACGAAAAACTCATGATTATAATTGTATTTACTCACATTATCTTCAGATAGTCCAGGTACTTATGTAGGTTGCTTAAAGTGTTCAAATTGTGTTCTTCCACCAGATACTTCCACAACATGTTGTGCCTAAGGAGATGCGTTCAAATGGAGAGTTGACCATTATTCTCCATCCTAGAGTCAACATCAGCGCGACTTCATACTCAACACCAGAACAAGGAGATGGAAGAATCATCATTAATGCGTAGAGCAAAGTAGTTGATGTGTACGACATGGATAGTGGAAACAGGATGAACTTCGTCCGACACCATGGACATGGAGGAAGCTTTCTCTTTGTGAGTTTCATTGTTGTTGAATCAGATGTGGAGTAGTTCTGACTGTTGCCTCATGATCTTCCATCTCTATAGGTCATGTTTTATGCTAATGTTGGTACTCATGTGATAATGATGAGCATGTGTGTTCTATTAAGTATTATCAAGAAACTATGACCTTTTGAAGTACTGCCATTTGACTTGGCGATGCCTTTGCTAATACGGTACAATATGTGAACTGAAGTTTAGAACATTTAATGCAATATATTTCTATGCAATCATATTTTCCCATTTGTGCTCTCATATTTTCACAACAATGAGAGAATGTACGGAAAAATAATCAATGGATATTGATACGAGTATCTGAACCCTAAACCATGAAAAATTGATTCTGATATGATATAAACTTTGCCATGGTGATACGTCTCCAACGTATCTATAATTTTTGCTTGTTCCACGCTGTTATATTATCATTCTTGGATGTTTTACAATCATTTTACCACAACTTTATATTATTTTTGGCACTAATCTATTAACCTAGAGCCCAGTGCCAGTTTCTGTTTTTCCTTGTTTTTGAATTTTAGAGAAAAGGAATATCAAACGGAATAAAAATTACGGTGATTTTTTATGGACCAGAAGACACCCACGAAGCTTGGAGATGAAGCTAGAAGATTCCCGAGGAGGCCACAAGCCTCACGAGCGCGACCACCCCCTGGGCACGCCCACCAGGCTTGTGGGCCCCTTTGGAGTCCACCGACCTCCTTCTTAGCTCTATAAATCCTCAAATATTCCAAAAACCCCAACACAAAACCTAGATCGGGAGTTTCGCCGCCGCAAGACTCTAGAGCCATGAAAAACCAATCGGGATCCCGTTCCGGCACCCTGCCGGAGGGGGAAACCTTCACCAGAGGCCATCTTCATCATCCCGACGCTCTCCATGACGAGGAGGGAGTAGTTCACCCTCGGAGCTGAGGGTATGTACCAGTAGCTATGTGTTTGATCTCTCTCTCTCTCTAGTGTTCTTGAGATGGCACGATGTTGATGTACCATGAGCTTTGTTCATATAGATTGAATCATATGGAGTTTTCCCCTGTCTATCTTGTTGTGATGAATTGAGTTTTCCCTTTGAAGTTTTCTTATCGGATTGAGTCTTTAAGGATTTGAGAACACTTGATGTATGTCTTGCGGTGGGATATCCGTGGTGACAATGGGATGTTCTATTGATACACTTGATGTATGTTTTGGTGATCAACTTGCGGGTTCCGTGACCTTGGGAATCTATGCATAGGGGTTGGCACACGTCTTTGTCTTGACTTTCCGGTAGAAACATTGGGGCACTCTTTGAAGTTCTTTGTGTTGGATTGAACATGATGAATCTGAAATTAGGTAATGCATATCATATAATCAAGCCCATGGGTACTTGTGGTGACATTGGAGTATCTAGGTGATATTAGGGTTTTGGTTGATGTGTATCTTAATGTGTTATTCTAGTATGAACTCTAAGGCTGTTTGTGACACTTATAGGGATAGCTCGTAAGATTGATTAGAAAAGATAACTTTGAGGTGGTTTTGTACCCTACAATAATTTCTTCATTAGTTCTCCGCTATTTGTGACTTTGGAGTGAACTCTTTGTCGCACGAGAGGTACTTACATATGATTCAACTATGTCGATATTGTTGAGAGAAAATGCACTAGTGAAAGTATGGACCCTATGCCTTGTCTCCAAGCATTTATACAACGTTTTGCTCGCTGTTTACTATTTGTTACCTTGCCGTTTTTATATTTTCAGATTAAAAAAACTATATCTACCATCCATATTGCACTTGTATCACCATCTCTTCGTCGAACTAGTGCACCTATACAATTCACCATTGTATTGGGTGTGTTGGGGACACAAGAGACTCTTTTGCTATTTGATTGCAGGGTTATTTGAGAGAGACCATCTTCATCCTACAACTCCGATGGATTGATAAAACTTAGGTAATCCACTTGAGGGAAAATTTTCGTTGTCCTACAAAACTCTACGCTTGGAGGCCCAACGCGAGTGTACAAGAAGAAGGTTCTGTAGTAGACATCAAGCTCTTCTCTGGCGCCGTTTTCGGGGAGGTGAGTGCTTGAAGGTATATCTTTAGATCTTGCAATTAAATCTTTTAGTTTCTTGTTATTCACTAGTTTGATTTTATAAAAGAAAACTACAAAAAATGGAATTCAAGTTGCCTCATATGCTTCATCTTTATAATGTCTTTCGTGAAAATGATGGAAAGGAAAATTGTGCTCAAGTGTTAGAAGAAGAAGTTATTAAAATGTTTGTCACTAAATATTTGAGTGATGAGCATGATAGTGATATTGTTACTATGAATTCTCTGAATATTCATGATGCTAATGATATGCCAAGCCACAAGCTCCGGGATCCTATGCTTGATGAAGATGATATTTTTAGCCCCCCAAGTTTTTATGAGCAAAACTATTATAATTATGACATGCCTCCTATCTATGATGATTATTGTGACGACACGTATGCTATAAAGAGTAATGGCAACCATGAAACTGATCATCATGATTTTAATATTTAAAGTGGTTATGTCAATCAAGTATGTCATGATAGTTATTTTGTTGAGTTTGCTCCCACTATTTTGAATGAGAAGAAAATTGCTTATGTGGAGAGTGAAAACTTTTCTATGCTTGTGCATCATCAAAATAATGATTTATGTGCTGGTTATATTGTGGAATTTCTTCATGATGCTACTGAAAATTATTATGAGGGAGGAATATATGTTTTTAGGAATTGCAATAATATCAAGTTTCCTCTATGTGTTCAAAGTTTTGAAGTTATGCTTGTTTTGCCTTCCTATGCTAGATGATTCTTGTTCCCATAAATTTTTTGCTCAAAAAATCCTTATGAATTGTAAGGGGGTTACACTTAAATGTGATTGTCATGAGATTCATGATTCTCTTTTGCATGTTTCAATTACTATTCCTATGTGAGCATCATTGAAATCATCATGCCTAGCTAAAACGCATTAAAGAAAAGCGCTTGTTGGGAGACAACCCAACACTTTTAATTTCTGTTTTGATGTGTTCACATGATTAATCTACTGTAGTAATATTGTTTTGTGTCTTTTATTTTAATAAACTGCCAAGTAAATCCTTTGGGATAGTGTGGATACTTGCTTGTTTGATTCTGTGCAAAAACAGAAAGTTTTGTGCCCAGTATATGAATAATCTGGTTACACAGGAGCATAAAAAAATTCTGGATTTTTTACACAAAGTGTATATGCAAATTTTTTGAGTTTTACTAAAATTTCAGAATTTTTAGAGTCAGGGAAGTATGGTTACACTACAGATCTTCATAGACTGTTCTGTTTTTGACAGATTCTGTTTTGCATGTATAGTTTGCTTGTTTTAATGTTCCGATAGCTTATCAGTGGTATAAATTGTGGGAATGATGTAATACAGTATTTATTATGTGATAAAAATTATGAATCTTGTCTTGACAGTACCTAAGTGAATGATCTATATTTACTACACTAACCCATCTCACGAAGTTTCGTTAAGTTTTGTGTGATTAAAGTTTTCAAGTTTTGGGTGAGACACTGTTATAAGGAGAATAAGTAGTGAAAAGAAACTAAGATTGGGGATGCCCAAGGTACCCCCAAGGTAATATTAAAGGAAGACTCAAGCATCTAAACTTGGGGATGCCCCTGAAGGTATCCCCTCTTTCGTCTTTAATACTATCGGTATATATCTTACTTGGAGCTATATTTTTATTCGTCACATAATATGAGTTTTGCTTGGAGCATCATTTTATTTTGTTTTTCTCTGTTAGTCGTTATTTATAATCTTGTTTTTCAATAAAAAGTTCTAAGAATTGCCTTAGGATGCTTGCATTGCAAGTTTTCATGTTTGCTGTGTAAAAAACAGAAACTTTGGCTGTAGTGTTTGAATTTTCATATTTTACTGGAATGTGGAAAGTTTATGAAATTATTACAAAGTTAAGTAATATAAATTTATAGCATTTTTTAAATTTTCATAATTTTTTGAGTTATATACGTACACTGTTTTCATAAATTGCTACAGATTGTTCTGTTTAGACAGATTGTTGTCATAGTTTCGTTATCTACTTATCCTATAGTTTCCATAGCCTATATTGGTAGATATAAATTGTAGAAATGATAGTATACAGTAACTAATGTTTGAAAATTATTATGCAACTTATATTTGCAGTACATAAAGAGTTGATTTAATATTATGTGTACTGACCTATCTCACGAGTACTTTTTGAGTTTTGTGTGGATGAAGTTTTTGAGAATAGGTGAAACCGTGGTATGAGAGGATAGAACGAGATACAAAATATCAAGCTTGGGGATTCCCAAGGCACCCCAATTAAATATTTCAAGAACTCTCAAGCATCTAAGCTTGGGGATGCTACGCATCCCACCTCTCTTCATCAACAATTATCGGTTAGCCTATGTTGAGCCTAAATTTCTATTCGTTCACATGATGCGTGCTATTCTTGGAGTGCTATTTTTATTTGCTTGCCATTTGAATAAAGTACTTAAGATCTAAAAATATTTATTGAAGTAGAGAGAGAGTCCTCACATAGCTCCTTAATTGTTTGACTACTCATATCCTTTGAGAGTAGCTTGTCATTTGCTCATGTGCTTTACTTAAATTTGTTTGAGCTTGTCGAAAAAACAATGGAACTACATGAACCAAAGTGATAGATATCCAAGGAGGATATAAGAATAACTTTCATGGAGATCATGGGACAAATTAAACTTGATTCTTTGTAATAGTTTTGAAACATGATGATAGTAATATCTGAATCATGTTAGTGAGTAATTATTCTTAGTAAGAATATTGGTGTTAAGGTTTGTGATTCCCTATGCATGCACGAAAGTCAATAGTTATGCAATGAAGTTACATCCTACTTGTGGTGCATTATTCTATGTTAGTTATGAATCAATGCTCACTTGTGTGATTTTTTGTTCCTCAGTTTGGTTGCTTCCCAATCTATTTGCTAGCCTTCATTTGTACTAAGTAGAAATACTACTTGTGCATCCAAAATCCTTAAACCAAGTTTTTCCTTATGAGTCCACCATACCTACCTATATGCGGTATTTCCATGCCGTTCCAAGCAAATTTGTATGTGCCATCTCTAAATCTTCAAAATATATTTTCTCTTTGTGTGCCCATACCACTCATAAAACGGTGTGTGTTATTCTCACGATATGTGTTGATTCACTATTAGTCACAAGAAAGTGGCTGGTATTCGGGATGCCCAGTCCCATGCTCAAAAATCGAATCAAAATATAATGAAACAAAACTCCCCTAGGAATGTTGTTGCTATGGACGGTACCCGTGGATTCGGCTCGCCATGGAGTGTGATTGATTGGTGGAGGGGGAGTCAAAACGTTACTATTTTGTTTGGGAACAACCTATAATGTATCTAGCATGGAAAGTATTGTGAGCTACTTCGTTGTTTTCGTTGACAGGAAAAGCATGCCACTCAAAATATTTTTCTCTGTCAATATAAACCTTGAGCTCTGGCATATCTACAAATCCCTACTTCCCTCTCTGAAGGGCCTATCTATTTACTTTATGCATTTTTTATTTTTGCTTTGAGTTTCCATCTTCTCTTATAAGGACCAACTAGGGGCACTATGATCCTACTTGAGCATTGGGCATAGCCAATATTTGAGTGTGTTTCATGAATGGATCAATGATTGAGCATGATGGGCTAGGGATAACTTTCTTTGGTGTTGATATTTTGAAAGATGTGGTTGCTTGTTGACACGCTTGAGTATTGAAGTCATTATGTTAAAACTAGACTATTGCTTTGAATTATTTACAAAGTCCAAATGTCCATGCTATACAAAGAAGAAAATAATATGATGAACATGTTAGGCAGCATTTCACATCAAAAATTCTGCTTTTATCATTTACCTACTCGAGGACAAGCAGGAATTAAGCTTGGGGATGTTGACACGTCTCCAACGTTTCTACTATTTTTGCTTGTTCCATGCTATTATATTATCATTCTTGGATGTTTTACAATCATTTTACCACAGCCTTATATTACTTTTGGGACTAATCTATTAACCTAGAGCCTAGTGCCAGTTTTTGTTTTTCCCTTGTTTTTGAGTTTTACAGAAAAGGAATATCAAACGGAGTCCAAACGGAATAAAAATTTACGGTGATTTATTATGGACTAGAAGACACCCACGGAGCTTGGAGATGAAGCTAGAAGATTCCCGAGGAGGCCACAAGCCTCAGGGGTGCGGCCACCCCCTTGGGCGCGCCCACCAGGCTTGTGGGCCCCTCAGGAGTCCACCGACCTCCTTCTCAGCTCTATAAATCCTCAAATATTCCAAAAACCCCAACGAAGAACCTAGATCGGGAGTTCCGCTGCCGCAAGCCTCCAGAGCCACGAAAAACCAATAGGGAGCCCGTTCCGGCACCTTGCCGGAGGGGGAAACCATCATCGGAGGCCATCTTCATCATCCCGACGCTCTTCATGACGAGGAGGGAGTAGTTCACCCTCGGGTCTGAGGGTATGTACCAGTAGCTATGTGTTTGATCTGCCTCTCTCGTGTTCTAGAGATGGCACGATCTTGATGTACCGCGAGCTTTGTTGATATAGATTGAATCATATGGAGTTTTCCCCTCTCGCTCTTGTTGTGATGAATTGAGTTTTCCCTTTGAAGTTTTCTTATCGGATCGAGTCTTTAAGGAATTGAGAACACTTGATGTATGTCTTGCGATGGGATATCCGTGGTTACAATGGGATGTTCTATTGATACACTTGATGTATGTTTTGGTGATCAACTTGCGGGTTCCGTGACCTTGGGAATCTATGCATAGCGGTTGGCACACGTTTTTGTCGTGACTTTTTGGTAGAAACTTTGGGGCACTCTTTGAAGTACTTTGTGTTGGATTGAACATGATGAATCTGAAATTATGTGATGCATATCGTATAATCAAGCCCATGGGTACTTGGGGTCACATTGGAGTATCTAGGCGACATTAGGGTTTTGGTTGATGTGTATCTTAAGGTGTTATTTTAGTATGAACTCTAGGACTGTTTGTGACACTTATAGGGATAGCTCATAAGATTGATCAGAAAATATAACTTTGAGGTGGTTTCGTACCCTACAATAATTTCTTCATTAGTTCTCCACTATTTGTTACTCTGGAGTGAACTCTTTGTCGCATGAGAGTTACTTACATATGATTCAACTATGTCAATATTGTTGAGAGAAATTGCACCAACCAAAGTATGGACCCTAGGCCTTGTTTCCAAGCATTTATACAACGTCTTGCTCGCCGTTTAATATTTGTTACCTTGATATTTTTATATTTTCAAATTACAAAAAACTGTATCTACCATCCATATTGCACTTGTATCACCATCTCTTCGCCGAACTAGTGCACACATACAATTCACCATTGTATTGGGTTTGTTGGGGAAACAAGAGACTCTTCGCTATTTGATTGCAGGGTTGTTTGAGAGAGACCATCTTCATCCTACACCTCCCACGTATTGATAAACCTTAGGTCATCCACTTGAGTGAAAATTGTCGTTGTCCTACAAAACTCTGCGCTTGGAGGCCCAACACGAGTCTACAAGAAGAAGGTTGTGTAGTAGACATCACATGGCAGAATTTATAAGGTACTATGGTCTGAATAACAACATACTATTTTTAATCATTTTTCTCACTTGCCAAACATGTTTTGTGACACCAAACATTTTCTGTAACACTAAGAATTATCTTAGAAAATGGACATTCCTCGTGACGCCCAAAAGCGGTGTCACTAAATTTCAGGTGGGAACATCGCCAGAGTTGCCAACGGTACTGCCCTGGGAGCAAAACACCTAGTGATGGTTGAGCATCACAGAAAATGATTTTCGGCCCATGGTTCCTGTTTCATCACCGGGTTTTTTATTCACTTAATAGAGAAGATTTTGTCGTGGAATGATGCATGCGGCGAGCGGTTCAATATATGAACCGGCATTGTAGTGCATAAAAATGCTACAACAGCATTGCACATGCATAGAATCAGACGACGGCCTCTCGACGCAAACGGATCGTGACTAGCCACTGGAGCTCATGAGAATTCCTAATTATTAAGCGACACAAATTCTATATGAACTAACAAAGAGGTTGATCAAAAAAAATTCAACTTAGAACATTTTTCGAGAATTGTGATTTTTGTACAAGCCAACAATAATTGCAATTCTGGACATGTTATGAATACAAAAACATTTTTTTAAAATTATGAAGTTTTTTGTAATTTCTGAAATTTCAAAGATTTGATAAAAATGTGAACATAGGCTTAGTCCTTGACCTGGCATCACAGGATGCACATCGAGCAGGAGCTCGTGCAGCATGACGGTCGAGGCGATGACCATGGTCAGCAGCTCAGGACACACCGACGTGTAGGGAAGGGTGGACCGGTGCTCCAGGACATGATGGGCATCATGGAGCTATGCGACGGTGTGCCTTCATGGTGCCGAACCCTGCCACAGGCACAAAAAACGACTCGCGTGCATCCAACACACCAACGGTTGGGAACCAAGGATAAGCAGCCTATGTTCCGACACACATACAAGATGCTTGAGGCAATGTTCGTATCATCATATGTGGAAATGTTTTGAGGGAGAAGAGGGTTGATGCTTACATGTCGGGTTCGTCCCTCAAAATTTATACAGCCAATATTGGTTCTTACTTTCCACTAGAAAAAACTTACTCCGACAACGTGGCATATAGATTCTCAATGATATAAAAACCATATGTGCATCAAGATTCTGTATAATATAGTGCATTCCATTAAAAAATACAAATGGTAAGTTTGACATGTGTGACACGAAACACTTAGGCCCTTACGTTCTTTACAACTAAAGTCGTCATCCAAAAAAAGACAATCAACTTCCATTTGTTAGTTTAACCCTTTGTTGGCAATGGCTCGCAAGAAGGTGGCCCTTTGGTCTATCCTTGATAACAAGTCCTAATGAAGTACTTCAAAGAAGCGCTGCGAGGGCTTGTGAAAGAAGACAAATGAGGTGGCTCTCATTTGTAACACCAAGGACTGTGTGCTAGTGTATGGAGAGGGTGAGGAGGTACTAGAGGTGTCCCATTCCCACGCTGAAGTGGTGGCTATACTGACTCGGTACAAGAATATGTCGGAGGGGAAATTCAAGAAGATGGTGAATCAAGAGGGCCTTCCCAGCCAAACCTTTGGAAAGCTCTAGGACCAGGGCCACATGTTCCATGGCATTTGCTAAGACAATGAGACTAGAATCCCTTATTTGACAAGGGAGCACCAGAATCGTCCTCCAGGCCAAGGGCCACCTTCGCAAACGGGCTCGAACT
The DNA here is from genome assembly GCA_022496015.1 of Hordeum marinum. Taxonomy (NCBI): domain Eukaryota; kingdom Viridiplantae; phylum Streptophyta; class Magnoliopsida; order Poales; family Poaceae; genus Hordeum; species Hordeum marinum. The sequence continues at coordinate 166,979,931 of CM039673.1, forward strand.
TGTGGCTCTCTGCTTGGAGCTTTCCTGCGCGTTGGCTGATAAGTCCCTCTGGATTTATCATCGTCTTGACTTTCCCCTCTGGCATATTCTTATAACAAGTTAGAATAGCCACCAACATAGGGTGGGATGAGAATATCTCTGGTACCGTCTTTCCCTCACCATGCACTAGCACACATGCCTTGGTGTTGCACATGATGGACACCTCGTCCGCCTTCTTTCGTAGACCAGCATGATGCTTCTCAAAGTCCTACGACTGGAATTGCTATCTTGGATGTACTAGAGGGCGAATTTCTTGCGAGCCATTGAAAATAGAGGGATAAAACAACAAAGGGAAGTTGCTTGTTTTGGCAAGTTGAAATCATTGGGGGTGGGTGGATTTATAGTGGAGGATGAGCCAAGAAGCCCAGGGCAGGGAGGCTCTAGCATGCCAATCAAGAAACTTTTAAATGTATGTTGATAGGATAAGGACGCACTTCATATCGAGAAACTTATAAATGTGCGCTAATAGGATAAGGACGTGCTTCATAAATGCATCATCAAAGCACAACATTTATGTAATTAACACAGAATGCTCATACATAGAAGGTGGACCTGCTTATTTCTTTAAATTGGAGTGAATGGACATCTATTATATTGTTATTTATGTAAAAGAATCCGCTGCTACTACGCTTGATTACTTTTTAAGTACATTTTTCTCCAAGCTCACATGGTTCTTTCACACCATTTGAATGAGGAAATGAGGCAAACCAAATTTTCATCTCACGAAGGATACAAGCGACCAGGGTTCACCCATACATTCTACCTCCATCGTCAGTTCACCTCACCTGTGGGAGCCTCGCGGCACCATCGAGGTGGCGTCAAGGGTCCCAGTTTGGAGACTAACATGTATTTAGCATAATTCTAGCATTTGTTAGGGTTTAGTTCATGTGTCTAAAAGTCAGTGGCCATGCATTCGCATCATCGACGGAGTGGAATAAATTCTCGCCTCCCTATCCTTGTTACGATGATGTTGCCTGGCATCAGTCTAGGGTGTGTGGAGATTTTGTTAGGGCTAGATTAGGGGAAGACTGGACAATGACGGTTCGGCTTTAGTCCTCTAGCTTGTTCTCCGTTTGAAGAAGCACAACCAAGTTCTGCTCCATCAGAAAGCTAGTGAGGCCAGGCTTCCCCGATTATGTATGGACTTATTAGGGATGATTTCCAATCCCTCGTAGTTGCTTTCTTCCTCAAGACGATGATTTTGTGGGAGGGGGATTGCCCACCTAAATTGTATTAAGTTTCCTATAAGGCTTGGCAGCCTATCACAAGATAGGTTCAAGTGAACCTAAAGTACGGGGCAAGAGAGAGAAGAGATGAAGAAAAAACAACACATGCCCGCAACACACATAACAGGGGATAACCAAGAGGGAGAGCACAACACAAAAATAAAAGAGCACAGTCAAAGTAATCGAGCGACATCGGCCAACCAAGACCAAACCATAATTTTTTTACCAAAATTGAATTTCGAAAATTTTCTTATCACGTAAATATTTCGTGAAATTAGGAACACTTTCAGAGAAAGTGAAAAAAATTAAAACATGACAAAGTGAATTTTTTTAGAATGTAAACGAGTGAATTTATGAACAAAATTCGAAAAAGCACGAATAACTTTTGAAATATGATAATAATTTAGAAATTCTTGTCATTTCCAAAATTCTCAAACACTTATAAACATGGTGAACATTTTCATTAATATAAATAATATTTGAATAATAAAATAAACTTTTAAATTTTGAACATTTCTTAAACATGAACAAAATTTAGAAATTTTTTCTTCAAAAAAGCTATTTTTTTGAAATTTTGAACAAAATTTGAAATTCGATTTTTTTGAATTTATAGAAAATGAAAAATAAAAACAAAATTTTTAGAAAATAGTGAAAATGAAAACAAGAAAAATGGAAAAACAGTTGAAGAATTAGTTCTATGGACAACCATGACTCCTAGAGTAACTGTGTTCCCCTCAAGATATATGCATTTGTCACTTCATAAGTCTATCGATTTGCACAATTATCTATGTACTTCATGTGTGGCTTGGGGAGTTGGATGTCTCCAACTATGTTGATGTAAAGGACATCTCCAATCACTAAAAAGTATCAGAGGTAAATATGCAACAAGAAGCAAGACACATAATTAGACAACATATATAAAATAACCACTTACTTGTTTACCGACCCATAGTCAAAGATAATTCAAATTACATCATATGAAAGGGAGCTCAAGAGTTGTTACAACCCATAATGGAGACTATGATGAAGGAGGAAGAAGGTATTTATGATGGTGGTGATGGCAACACGGATGATGGTGGCCTGGTAGTGGCAGCGGTTCCCTTTATGTCTCCTTCAAGGTTGCAACTATGGTGGTGTTCATGACATGGATGGTGACTGGAAATGGAGATGAATGGTGAATGAAGCACGATGGCGAATATATAAGATCTCTCTCTATGGCTCCTCGATTAATGTAGCATTTTTCCTTTAATCCGAGGGAGCCCTATCATCCCCAGAAACATCCCTTTAAGGCCAAGGAAGTCCTAGGAACAAATTGGGATGAAATCCACGAATAATCTCACCATGAAAGGCAACTTTCAGTAAATTTCACGCCTCATGCAAGCATCTATACGACCAGCCAGGGTCGAATGGAACGCCATCTTTGGCTCCTACCCTCTTTGGTAAAAATAGTCACCATTTCTTCATAGTTCATATGAACTCATAATTTGATGTTCTTGGGTTGTTGAATGCTTGTGAACGACATTGATATTTTTCTTGTTTTAGATCTTATTTGGAGCACTTTGGAAAATGACCTTTTCACTCTCCGAAATGGCTAAGTCTCCCATCCTTGATGTCCTCCGTTTGTAATCCTTTCATCGTGCTAAGTGCATGGAAACTCTGCATCACCTACAAGAAACACAAATACAAATAAAACTAATACAAACTAAAAAAGAATAGACACTATGCAATGCTTGCAGTGAAAAGGATAAAAACTGGAAATCATGCATATAGACATGTAACTGGCTTCATGGACATGATATAACTTGATATGTCGAGATAATGTGCTACAAATGATCTGTAAAAATGCGTAAAATATGGAGACATCAGCTTCATAATGGGACTATACACTACATCACTCGCTCGCATATAACTATGTCAATGTCGGGTGTCTGTGTGGTATCAACGAGGACTTGGGCTTTTGGGGAAAACTGTTTGATGGGAGGTGATACGTCTACAACATATCAATAAGTTTTGATTGTTCCATGTTGATACATTATCATTCTCGGATAGTTTTGGGGCATTTGTTTACCAATTTATAATAAAGTGTCTAGAAACTAGCATGGCCAAGGAAATTTCTTATACCTTTCACATCTCTAGGATTTGACATTTTCTGAGTTGCATCAATTTTAGCTTTGTCTACCTCAATACCTCGTTTGGAGATCTGATGTCCAAGTACTATGCCCTCATTCACCATAAAGTGGCACTTCTCCCAATTTAAGAAAAAATTAGTTTCTTCACATATCTACCAAACTCGATAAAGGTTTCTCAAGCAATCATCAAAATAAGTCCCGTAAACGGAAAAATCATCCATGAACACCTCAACAATCCTTTTCACAAAAATCAGAGAATATAACAGTCATACATCTTCGAATGGTAACAGGTGCATTACATAAACCAAAAAGAATACATCTATAAGCATAATTTCCAAACAAACAAGTAAAAGTAGTTTTCTCTTGATCCTCTTTGGAAGCAGGTATTTGAGAGAAACCCGAATATCTATCAAGAAAGCAAAAGTCTGTATGCTTAGATAGTCTTTCTAACATTTGATCAATAAAAGGTAAGGGGTAATGATCTTTTCTCATAGATTTGTTTAATTTTGTAAAATCAATTACCATCCTATAACTAGTTACAATTCTCTGTGGGGTAAGTTCATTTTTGTCATTAGGAACAACTGTTGTACCCGCTTCCAGAAGCTATAGAAGTTATGTCCTTTGTTAGGAACACAATGAACTTGACTTACTCATCTACTATCATCAAAATGATAAATTATACCCGCTTCTAGAAGCGGTAGAAGTTGTGTCCTTACCACTTCCTTCATTATAGGATTCAAATGATGTTGATGATCAACAACAGGTTTAGCATCCGGTTCCATATTAATCTTGTGTTGACATAGAGTGGGACTAATGACATTAAGATCATCAAGAGTATATCCAATAGTGGCTCGGTGCTTCTTTGGAGTTTTAGGTAATAACTTTTCCTCATGCTCTAAAAGGTTAGCACTAATAATAACATGATATATCTTCTTTTCATCAAGATAAGGATATTTGAAAGTATCAGGTAGTTCTTCAATTCAAACACCAGATCTGCCTTAGGTGGGGGAGGATCTCCTAGAGTGTCAGCAAGCAAATTGTGTTTAAGGATAGATGCTTGCTTCACGATTATCTCATCTATTTCATTTCTATCATTCATATGCATATGATTTTCATGGTCTAGCAAATATTGTTCGAATGGATCAGTAGAAGGCATGTCAATGGAATCAAGACCACTAATTTCATCTTTACTAGGTAATTCTTTCTCATGTGGTTGCCTACCAAACTTATAGAAATTAAATTCACGAGAGGCATCACCAAAACTTACTTTAACCTTTTTTTTAACACAATTAACTTCAGAAATAACGATATTCAAGAAAGGTCTACCAAATATAATGGGACAAACGTTATCTTGAAGTGAACCAAGTACGAAGAAATCAGTGGGGTACTTAACTTATCCACTCAAGACTTCAACATCTCTAATGATCCCAAGTGGTGAAATAGTGTCTATATTTGCAAATTTAATAGTGACATCAATGTCTTCAATCTCAAAGGGTGCTATATCATTCATAATGTCTTGATATAAAGTAAAAGGTATAACAATAACACTAGCACCCATATCACATAGACTATGATAGCAATGATCTCCAATCTTAACTGAAACAATAAACATGCCAACAACTGGTTTATTTTTATGTAACACATCCTGTTTGTTTCTAGCAGGTTTTGCAATTCTAACAGCTTCATCACAGAAGTAAATAACCAGACCATCAATATTATCAACCAATAGATCTTTAACCATAAAAATATTAGGTTCTAAATTTATTTGTTCAGAAGGTTTGGGTGTCCTAACATTGCTTTTATTAACCACAGTTGAAGCTTTAGCACATTCCCTAATCTTACCAGGAAAATGTGATTTCTCAATGTAAGTAGTATGCACAGCTGGATCAACATGGTAAACAGTTGTTTCATCTTTAACTTTAACAAGTTCCTCTAACAATTATTCAATAGGTGGATGAAATTTAAACCACTTATCCTTTGAGATATCAGCATGAGTAGCAAATGATTCGTAGAAAGAAGCTACTATCTTAGAGTAAAGCCCATATTTATTGCTAAACTTATTAAAAGTATCAATTTCTTTAAAATATTTAACACAATCAAACTCAAGCTTAATTTATATCTGAACTGGGCTCCAGATGGGCACACGGCAGAACAGAGACTTGTGGCAGCGGAAAAAGTGTTTCGAGAGCTTCCCTAGGGTTTTTGGAATATATATCAGAATTTATAAGCCAGTGTACGAGGTCGGGAGAGCCGTGAGGAGGCCAGAAGCTAATAGGGCACGACCACCCCTAGGCATGCCCTGTTGGCTTGTGTGGACCTTGTGTGGCCTCCGTTCTTCTCCCGAAGCTTCCAAGTCTTCTTTTGTTCCAAAAAAAATCATCAAAAAATTTAGGGGGATTTGGACTCCGTTTGGTACTGTAAACCTAAAAATCCAAAAACATGCAGAAAATAACAACTGGCACTTGGCACTAGGTTAATAGGTTAGTGCTTAAAAACAATATGAATGAACAAATAAATGCCCAAAACGTATCCTAGAATGATAATATTATAGCATGGAACAATAAAAAATTATAGATACATTGGAGATGTATCATCTAGTCATGTTCATCATGTTGAGTTGATTCACGTTCGTTACTTTGATAATTTGGTATGTGGGTGAACCAATGGTTAGGTGTTGTTCTTACTTGAACAATCAACCTACTTATGATTTCCGCCTCTCACAAGCATCGACAACTACGAAAGAAGAATTAAGATAAATCTAACCACAACATGAAACATGTGGATCCAAATTACCTCCTTACGGAATAACGCATAAACTAGGTTATAAGCTTCTGTCACTCTAGCAACGCATCATTAACTTATTACTCCACAATGCCTTCCCTTAGGCCCAAATATGGTGAAGTGTCATGTAGTCGACGTTCACATGACACCACTAAAGGAAGCTACAACATACACATCATCAAAATATTGAATGAATTCCGACTTCACATGATTACTTATAACAAGACTTCTCCCATGTCCTTGAGAACAAAAGAAGATACTCATAAATCATCACCACGTTCAAGATCAAAGGTATATTGAATATTATAAAGGATCTCAACATATTATCTTCCACCAAGTAAACCAACAAGCATCAACTACAAGATGTAATTAACACTACTAGTAGCCCACACATACCAATCTCGGGTTTTGCGACAAAGGTTGCATGCAAGAGATGAACTAGGGTTTGAGATGAGATGGTATTGGTGAAGATGTTGATGAAGATTCACTAACCCATGAAGGAGGAAGCATTGGTGATGACAATGGATTTGATTTCCCCCTCCCAAAGGGAAGTTTCCCCGACAGAATCACTCTGCAAGAGAGAAAAATGGCCTCTACCCAGGTTTCTGCCTCGAGAAGATGGTGCTTAATCCCGAAAGTATCCTCTTGCTTTTTTCCAGGTTGAAACCCATCATATAGCATAAGAGGGGGTTGGAGCCTGCTTGTGGGCCTTCCAAGCAATCAAGGCGCGCCCTATTGTCTTGGCACCAACTGCTGGGCCCCCTCTGGTACTTATTCACTCCAATAATTCTTATACATTTCATAAAAAATCCTCATGAAGTGTCAGGTCATTTGGAGTCCAAAACATTTCCAGCCTTTTCCATGGCTTTCAGGTCTAGAATTCTAGTTTCACGCAGTTTCCTTCTTTTTGTAGATATTGTAAATTAAGAGAGAAAAGACATTAGAATTGTGTCATAAAGTGTAATAATGACCAAGAAAAATGTAAATATTAGTAAGATATCATGATGCAAAATGGACGTATCACCCGTTTAGGTATTTTTTACTTTTCCAGAGAAATTAAATAAATCATAGAGAGTTCAAAATAACTCCAAATGAGATGATTCAAACTCCTAGATGATTCACAAACCATTCCTATTTATCTACCATTCCCTATTAAATAGTCCCCATCCCCATTTATTCTATGTTAGAAAACACCTAGAATATTCATCCCAACTCCACATCCAGTGAAACCAATTTCTATATGTTTCTAAGATCATGACTTATTTAATGAGTGCTTTCTCTCATTTTTGTAAAAATGCATCCTGTAGAGTTCTTCAAGAATCATTATTCCCTTCATTTCCACCTTGTTGAACTATGCAAAATCCTTATTGATCCAAACCCAATAGTACCTCTTTGGTTATTTTCCTTATGACTAGATGTGTCCAAGAAAAATGAAACTCTTATTTTTGAGTACTTTTATTTTTCTGCCTTGTTGTGCTTCTTATTGTATTACTTCAGACATTAGATGACGAAGTAGATGGGATACTTGGAGAAGGACTAGAAATATTGATTACCTTGTTGAGCCACGCACAAGCAACCCTTTGAAAATATTGATGAAATCATTTTTATGCATGAAATTGTAGCACTTTTATTAGTTGCATTAAAAATCATGATGTTGTGGTGACAACCTTGCTAGGTTTGTCCCCATTGCATTCCTCGTTGATACTTGCATTATTCATGAATCTATTTCCTTTTAGATTTATGTGGGTGGGAAGTAGATAGAAGCTAAGTAGTTGGCTATGCAAGTGGGACGAGGTTATGCATCGAGATGAAAACAAAAGTGTTTTATCAATAATTTTTGAATACTCCATTGGGTTCCACTAATGCCCATGGGAGATGATGAGCTAGGTAACCACTTGACAAAGCAGTGGTGTACTGAGGCAAGTTGAATGTCATATTTTTCAAAATGGATTAGATTTAAAATTTGTCGACCGTCCCAAGCATATATGTAAGACCACGCTACCCCTTTAATCGGAAGGGTCTTTATTGAGTACCTTGCTCATTACTCACAAAGTGTCTGCATTACTAGTGGCGGGAGTGGCGCGGTCAGTCACGATACGGGGTCATGCCGAAATGGATGACTATGGTTGTTTTCACACACACTGGGCACACCGTTGACTCCCCTCTTGTCATTGTGTTGTTGGTCTTGACCAAAATGTATTCATGCTCTCGTTCTAGGAATGTATTTGTCCTATCGTATGAGGTATGACACGAGGGCTGGGTACCAATGTGTGGGCTTGATGCTAGTAGCATTTGGGGAAATGTATTGTTCGGGTGCTTACCTTGGGTACTTAATGTACAATGATTCATGGATGACACAAAAGTTCCCCGAGTCTTGTGGGTAAAGTGTGCAATCTTAGCAGAGTGTCAAACTATTCGAATAGCCATGTCCATGGTCAAGGACAGTTGGGTGGTGCTGCTTAAACAATGTCCAATGTTTTACAAAACTTGGGTGTGAGAAAGGAAATCCTTGAACTAAGAGGGGGTGACTTGATGAGATGGCTACGACCGAATTGTTCAAACTCTATTTATATTGATATTTGTAACCTCATGATGCATGATTCACAAATTGATAGGACATGATACTTCACTCAAAACTAGCTTTCCACAAAAGTACCTGCTTAGTGTTATACCATGCATTGATTACTTTGTTCCAAACATGGGTTGCTTGCGAGTACATTGAGAAGTATTCACTGTCTTTTCCATGGATATTTGCTTGTCCAGACATGGAAGAATAGGAATATAATGAAGAATACTTTGGTGACGAACATGCAAACTAGGACCCTTTCCCAGACAGAATGCTTGTTGGGTTAAGGCAGATGGCATGGGTCCAAGTTATCTTTGCAAATTTCTGTTGTGAGTTTATGTTCGATGTTTGGCCTTCATGGCTCTATCTATGTAAGACTGGACAAAATGCTCATATTTTTGTAAGGCAGTATGTCATGGATGTAAGAATCTTGATGATCCAGTTCTATGTGTTCAGTGAGCACTAATCCTTGGATCACTGTACTCATGCATTCAGAGGCTTCCACTTATGAGCCGGGGTCCCCACACGTATCATGGTATTTGGCTGAACTAGCAAATTTTGCACTGACTCTGGAGGTGAGAAAGAGCAATGCACTATACCAAAGAGGCTAGCAAATTTTGGAAAGGTGAGAGTGCGTATATCCATGGACTCACATCAGTCATAAAGAATTCATATATTTATTCTAAAGCCTATTATCTCTCTTGAAGCGAAGTACTACTACATGCCCCCAGGGAGGAGGTTTGGAGGAGTTAACCACCGCACGCCCCCAACTCGAACAACATGATAAGATTTCATTCAGAAATACAATGCTCACACCTCATCACCATGCCATGATCAATATTTATATGATAAGTAAATAACAAGATTTAATACTGATATTGCTATTAACAAATGATCATTAACCTATATCCTTTCGTATTACTACATCAATATAATTAAACCATACATCTCTTATTTGGTGAGCTACATGAGAGGTTTTATTATATCCGCCTTGAATACCTATCCTTTTTCGACTATTCTTATAACCCGTGCAAATTACAATTCATATTCCTTTAGAATCTCAAAAAATATATAAGTTAAGCATGAGAGTGCAACTATTTCAATAAAATATAGCCACCGCCATGCTCCACAAGATATAAGTGAAGCACTAGAGCAACTGGCTAGCTCAAAATATATAAGTGAAGTAAATAGAGTATTCTAACAAATTATGATGAAAATGTGTCTCTCTCGAAAGGTGTGTGTGTCCAGAAAACAATGATTGTGGGAATTTAAATAAAATAACTATAATCCGTGAGGCTCCAAGCAAAACTCATATTATGTGATGAATAAAAATATAGCTTCAAGTGACATACTGATAGACTGGAGACGAAACAGGGGATGCTATTCGGGGCATCCCCAAGCTTAGACAATTGGGTATTCCTTGAATATTACCTTGGGGTGCCTTTGGGTTTCCCAAGCTTAGGCTCTTGTGGCTCCTTATTCCTTCATCCATTGGTTTCTAACACTAAACCTAGAAAGTTCAACACACAAAACTCAACAAAAACCTCGTGAGATCCATTAGTATAATGGACATATCATGAACTTTAGGTACTATTATAAATTGATTCCTATTTCCTTATTGCACAATAGGTACTGTATTCTGACTTCTGCCTGACTTATACTGCTGATATAATCCATATCATCATCAAAAGAAGAAAACTATGCAAGCAAAAACATAATGTATCTAAGACAGAAAAGTTTGTAATGATGTGTACGAAAACCATACTTCTATAACTCCAAAAATTCCGAAAAATTAGGAAAACCTGGGAATTTGTATAGCAATACTGTTCAAACATTTTAGTAATTGACCGCTCTCCAGTAAAATCATAGAGATTATTTACTAGGTGCAAAAGTTTCTGTTTTTGCACAAGATCAGTTCTACTATCATCCAAATCACCCAAAGGCTTTACTTGGCATAAACACTAACTAAAACATAAAAACACAATTATTACAGTAGCCATAATTACTTTCTCACACCAAAACAAAAAATATTGGGTTTTCTCCCAACAACCTCTTCCTTTACAACCATTAAGATAAGGATGATCACATAAAATACAAGAATTGAAGCACAACGAGAGCATCATAAAACATGTGACAAACACAATTAAGTAGAATAACATACTTCCTACACATAGGCATTTTATAAGAAAACAAGTTATCAAGACAAGAAATATCTAGCATATACAAATAGGCAGAATGAATCATTAACAATTTGAACATCAAGAGAGGTAACTGAACATCAAAATTTCTATAACCACATTTTCCTCTCTCATAAAAGTTACAAGTAGGATCATAATCAAATTCAAAAAAATATCTATCATATAAAATATTGTCTTCATGATCCATATGCATAAAAGTTTTATAATCTTCCAAGATAGCGGGATCATCATCAACTAAAGTCATGACCTCTCCAAACCCGCTTTCATCAAAAGTTTCATAAGATTGAACACTCTCTGACTATGTGAGATTCTTACCTAAAGTTGACACTCTTGAAAATTCACTTACAGTATTATTGCAAACATTATGATCAATAACATATTCATCAGGAGGCTTAAATAGATTTTCAAGATCATAAGAAGCATCACCTAAATCATAATCATTACAATGAGTAGTGGACATAACAAAGCCACTATTCCCAAGCTTCTAGTTTTGCATATCATTTATAAAAACATCATTGCAATGATGCTTTTCTGTTAAGGAGCTATCATGAATCACTTTATAAATGTGTTTTAACACTTCATCTTAATTTTTAGATTCAATATTTTCAAGAAAAACTTCATAAAGATAATCAAGTGCACTCAACTCACTAGCAATTGGTTCATCATAATTGGATTTTCAGAAAACATTACCAACCGGATGAGGATCCATATAACTTAGATTTTGGTTTTTATTTTCTGTTCTTGTGTGTCAAAGATAAGGATAGCATAATAGGCTAGTAGAAAGTAGATCAAGTAAATCATAGTGTGTGTATAGGTATCTGATGAGAATTTGATGATGTCTCCCCGAACAGCGCCGAAAATTCTTTCTGCTACTTGTGAGATGTGTTGGGGTCTTCCTCGAAGAGAAGGGTGAAGCAATATAGTAGTGTTAAGTATTTCCCTCAGTGAGTACCAAAGTTTATTGAACCAATAGGAGAATCAAGGCAAACTCTCGTCGTCAACACCTACACACAAAAAACCAAACGCTTGCCCCTAACATGGGCAAGAGGGTTGTCAATCCCCTTGAACTCGTTACATGCAAGGATTAATTCTGATAGAGATAGATAAATAAAAAGTAACAGTAAAAAAGTAAATAGTTGTAGCAAGTGTTTAGGTTTTTAGCAATATGATTAAGTAGACCCTCGGGCCATACTTTTCACTAGAGGTTTCTTTGTCGAACGAATAACATACTGTGGGTAGACAAATTACTGTGGGGGCAATTGATAAAAAAGTGCATATTTATGATATTATTGACGACGATGACCATGTATATAAGCATCACGTCCATAAACAAGTAGACCAACTCCTGCATGCATCTACTACTATTACTCCACCAATCGACCGCTATCCAAGATGCATCTATGGAATTAAGTTCATGACAAACAGAGTAACGCTTTAGGCAAGTTGTCATGATGTAGATAAAATAAACCCAATCATTATGAATGAATGCCATCATTTTATCCTTAATGGAAAAATATGAATATGTGTCGTGTCCCCTTCTGTCACTGGGATATAGAGCACCGCAAGATTGAACCTATTACAACGCACCACTCCTACTGAATATAAATCAATCTAGTTGGAAAAATTAAACTGATAGATCGGAGAGAAATATGAAGCTGTAACAATCATGCATAATAAAGTTCAGATTTGACACAATTACTTTCAATAAATAATCTGATTAGAAACCCACAATTCATTGGATCCCAACAAACACATCACAAAAGAATATTACATCGGATAGATCACCACGGGAATCGTGGAGAACATGGTATTGAAGATCAAAGAGAGAGAAGAAGCCATCTATCTACTAGCTATGGACCCCTTGGTCTATGGTGAACTACTCACACATCATCATGCAGGCAGCAAGATATATGTAGAAGGCCTCTGCGATTGATTCCCCCTCCAGCATGGTACGGAAAAGGTCTGCAGATGGGATCGTGGCAGAACAGGTGCTGGCGGTGGCAGAAAAATTGTTTCGGGTGGATCTCTCCTATTTCTGGAATATTGCTGGATTTAAAGAGGCATAGTTAGGCCAAGATGATGTACGTGCGGGCCACAAGCTCGGGGGGGCGCCCTAATCCCCAGGGTGCACCCTACTTCCCAAGGCATGCCTCTTAAGTTCGTTGCTCACCCATGCGCCTTCTGGTCTCCTTCCGAAGCTTCTAAGGTCTCTATTGGTCTAGAAAAAAATCACCGTAATGTTTCATCATGTTTGGACTCCTTTTGGTCTTGATTTTCTGGAAATAACAAAAAACACGGAAACAACAGGAACTGGCACTGGCACTTGGTTAATAGGTTATATAAAATAGTATATAATTGCATATAAAGTATCCAAGATTGATAATATAATAGTATGAAACAATCTAAAACCATATATACATTGGAGACGTATCACTTTGCAAGCGTAACTTTTAGAGAAGGTGACTATAAACAGATATGTCAGTGCCACTTTAAACATCCACCTGGAGACAAGAGAAGGCATTTCTTTCCTATATAGGATCATGAATGAAGAAGATAGGACCTTTTCCATATGAGGTACATGTATTTTTTTGCCAAAGTGTACCAGTAGGAAGTAGGTATGGAAATATCCATCAGACCAGGTGGAAACCTAAATGTCATGTCTGGGTATATTTGACAAATGATCCAATAACTCATCCGTGTAAGTATTCTGGCAAACCCAACAATTTGAAGTAACAATATTTCCAGCTAAATTTAAACAATCAAATTCCACTCGGCTGCTATATTTAAGTAATATTATTTACAAATATTTTGATAGCTTATTACATAGGGGATATTGTAAGAAAACAGTTTATAGATAATATGGATTGAAGGGAGGAGACTAAGCTGGGAAGAGATGTGGTTTGTCGTTAGCTTTGTTGACCAAATTTGGATGCTCGTGGATGGTTACAATGTTGGCCAAGAGATCATTCCTACATGATCCTGCTGCACACTTTGAACAAGATCAACATTGACGACAAACTCATTATTATAATTGTATTTACTCTCATTATCTTCAGATAGTCCAGGTACTTATGTAGATTGCTTAAATTGTTCAAATTGTGTTCTTCCACAAGATACTCCGACAACATGTTGTGTCTAAGGAGATGCATTCAAATGGAGAGCTAACCATTATTCTCCATCCTAGAGTCAACATCAACTCGACTTCATACTCAACTTCAGGACAAGGAGATGGAAGAATCATCATTAGTGCATAGAGCAAAGTAGTTGATGTGTACGGCATGGATAGTGGAAACAGGATGAACTCGTTCAAAATCATGGACGCGCGGGAAGCTCTCTGTTCATCAGTTTCATTGTTGTTGAATCAGATATGGAGTAGTTCTGACGGTTGCCTCATGATCGTCCATCTCTATAGGTCATGTTTTATGCTACTGTTGGTACTCATGTGATAATGATGAGCATGTGTGTTTTGTTAAGTAGTATCAAGAAATTATGACCTTTTGTATTACTGCCATCTGACTTGGCAATGCCTTTGCTAATACGGTACAATATATGAACTGAAGTTTAGAACATTTAATGCAATATATTTCTATGCGGTCATATTTTCCTGTTCGTGCTCTCATAGTTCACAACAATGAAAGCACGCACGGAAAAATAATCAACGGATATTGATACGAGCATCTCAACCCTAAATCATGAAAATTTGATTCTGATATAATATAAACATTGACATGGCAGAATTTATAAGGTACTATGGTCTGAATAACAACACACTATTTTTAATCATTTTTCTCACTGGCCGAACATTTTTTGTGAAACCAAACATTTTCTGTAACACTATGAATTATCTTCAAAAATAGACATTCCTCGTGACACCCAAAAGCGGTGTCACTGAATTTCAGGTGAGAACATCGCCAGAGTTGCCAACGGTACTGCCCTGGGTGGAAAACACCTGGTGACGGTTGAGCATCAGAGAAATGATTTTCGGCCCATGGTTCCTGTTTCGTCACCAGATTTTTTTCACTTAATAGAGAAGATTATGTAGTGGAATGATGCATGCAGTGAGTGGTTCAATATTTGAACCGGCATTGTAGTGCATAAAAATGCTACAACAGCATTGCACATGCATAGAATTGGACGACGGCCTCTCGCCGCAAATGGATTGTTCTAACCACTAAAGCTCATGAGTATTCCTAATTATTAAGCGACACAAATTGTATATGAACTAATAAAGAGGTTGATCAAACTTTTTTGAACTTAGAACATTTTCTGAGAATTGTGATTTTTGTACATGCCAACAATAATTGCAATTCTGGACATTTTGTGAATACACAAACATTTTTTAAATTTATGAAGTTTTTTGTAATTTGTAAATTTCAAAGATTTGATAAAAATGCGAACATTGGCTCAGTCCCTCACCTGGCATCACGGGATGCACATCGAGCAGGAGCTCGTGCGCCTTGACGGTCGGGGCGGTGACCATGGTCAGCAGCTCAAGACACACCGACGTGCAGGGAATGGTGGACCGGTGCTCTAGGGCATGCTGGGCATGGTGGAGCTATGCGAGGGTGTGCTGTCATGGCGCTGAACCCCTCCACAGGCGCTGACAACGACTCGCGCGCATCCACACACCAACGGTTGGGAGTCGAGGACAAGCAGCCTATGTTCCGACACACATACAAGCTGCTTGGGGAAATGTTTGTATCATCGTATGTGGAAATGTTTTGAGGGAGAAAAGGGTTTTGATTCTTACATGTCAGGTCCGTCACTCAAAATTTATTCAGCCAATATTGGTTCTTACATTCCACTTGAAAAAACTTACTCCGACAACGTGGCATATAGATTCTCCATGATATAAAAACCATATGTCGTCAAGATTATCTATAATATAGTGTATTCCATTAAAAATACAAATGGTAAGTGTCAACACGAAACACTCAGACCCTTATGTTTTTCACAACTAAAGTCGTCATCCAAAAAAAGACAAGCAACTTCCATTTGTTATTTTATCCCTTTGTTGGCAATGGATCACAAGAAGGCGACCCTCTGTAATATCCTTGATAACAAGTCCTGATGAAGTACTTCAAAGAAGCGTTGCAAGGGCCTGTGGAAGAAGAAAAATGAGGTGGCTCTCATGTGTAACACCAAGGCATGTGTGCTAGTGTATGGAGAGGGTGAGGAGGTACTAGAGGTGTCGTGTTCCCACGTTGAAGAGGTGGCTATACTGATTCGGTACAAGAGTATGTCAGAGGGGCAGTTCAAGAAGACGATGAATCATGAGGGCCTTCCAAACCAAGTCTTTGGAAAGCTCTAGGACCAGGGCCACAAATTCCATGGCATTTGCTAAGAAAACGAGACTAGAATCCCCTATTCCATAAGGGGAGCACCAAAATCGTTCTCCAGGCCCAGGGCCTCCTTCGCAAACGGGCTCGAACTTGTGGCCCTTGGCTTGGAGCTTTCATGCGTGTTGGCTGATAAATCCCTCTTGATTTATCATCATCTTGACTGTCCCCTATGGCATATTCTTATGGAAAGTTAGAATAGCCACCACCACAGGGTGGGATGAGAATATCTCTGGTACCATCTTTCCCTCATCATGCACTAGCACACATGCCTTGGTGTTGCACATGATGGACACCTCATCCGCCTTCTTTCGTAGACTGTCACGATGCTTCTCGAAGTCCTACGACCAGAATTGTTATCTTGGATGTACTAGAGGGCCACCTTATTGCGAACCATTGCAAACAGAGAGATAAAAAACAAAGGCAAGTTGCTTGTTTTGGCGAGTTAAAAGCAATGGGAGTGGGTGGATTTGTAGTGGAGGATCAGCCAAGAAGCCCAGGGCAAGGAGGCTCCACATGCCACTCAAGAAACTTTTAAATGTACATTGATAGGATAACGACGCACTTCATATCGAGAAACTTATATATGTGCGCTAATAGAATAGGGACGTGCTTCATAAATGCATCATCAAAGCACGACATTTATGCAATTAACACAGAATGCTGATACGGTGGACCTGCTTATTTCTTTAAATTGGAGTGAATGGACATCTATTATATTGTTATTTATGAAAAAGAATCCGCTGCTAGTATGCTTGATTACTTTCTAAGTACATTTATCTCCAAGCTCACATGCTTCTTTCACAACATCTGAATGAGGAAATGAGGCAAACCAAATTTTCATCTCGTGAAGGATACAAGCGACCAGGGTTCACCCATACATTCTACCTCCATTGTCAGTTCACCTCACCTATGGGAGCCTCGCGGCACCATCGAAGTGGCGTCAAGGGTCCCAGTTTGGAGACTAACATGTACTTTGCATAATTCTAGCATTGGTTAGGGTTTAGTTCATGTGTCTAAAAGTCAGTGGCCACGCATTGGCATCACCGACGGAGTGGACTAAATTCTCGCCCTCCTATCCTTGTTCTGACGATGTTGCCTAGCGTCGGTGTAGGGTGTCTGGAGCTTTTGTCAGGGCTAGATCAAGGGACGAGTGGACGATGACGGTTCAAGCTTTAGTCCTCTGGCTTGTTCTCCGTTTGAAGAAGTACAGCCAAGTTCGCCATCATCAGGAAGCTAGTGAGGTCATGCTTCCCCGATTATGTATGGACTTATTGGGGATGATTTTGAAGCCCTCGTAGTTTATTTCTTCCCCAAGACGATGATTTTTGGGGAGGGGGGGATTCCCCACCTAAATTGTATTAAGTTTCCTATAAGCCTTGGCAGCCTATCACAAGATAGGTTCAAGGAACCTAAAGTACGGGGCAAGAGAGAGAACATATGAAGCAAAAAACATCACATTTCTACAACACACATAAGAGAGGATAACTAAGAGGGAGAGAACAACACAAAAATAAAAGAGCACAATCGGAGTAATCGAGCGACATCGGTCAACCAAGACCAAACCATATTTTTTACCAAATATTGAATTTTGAGCATTTTCTTACCACATAAATATTTCATGAAATTAGGAACACTTTCAGAGAAAGTGAACAAAAAATTAAAACATGACAAACATGAAAAAAAATTAGAATGTAAACGAGTGAATTTATGAACAAAATTTAAAAAACCACGAACAAGTTTTGAAATATGCTAATAATTTAGAAATACTTATCATTTCTGAAATTTTCAAACACTTATAAACATGGTGAAAATTTTCAATAATATTAATAATATTTGAATAACAAAATAAACTTTTAAATTTTGAACATTTCTTAAACATGAACAAAATTTAGATATTTTTTTCTTAAAAAAGCGAACATTTTTCGAACATTTGAACAAAATTTCAAATTCGATTTTTTTTGAATTTATAGAAAATGAAAAATAAAAACAAAAAATTCAGAAAATAATGAAAATGAAAACAAGAAAATGGAAAAATAGTTGATGAAACCAAGCCCACAAGTAATTGGTTATCCTAACTCAATCGTCCTACTTCTTGTCACATACCCACGATGGCTGATGTAAATATATTAAGGTCACGAGAACCGGACGAAGGCAATTAGCTCTATGGACAACCATGACTCCTAGAGTAACTTTGTTCCGCTTAAGATATATGCATTTGTCACGTCATAAGTCTATCGATTTGTACAATTATCTATGTACTTCATGTGTGGCTTGGGGAGTTGGATGTCTCCAACTACACTGATGTAAAGGACATCTCCAATCACTAAAAAGTATCAGAGGTAAATATGCAACACGAAGCAAGACACATAATTAGATAACATATATCAAATAACCACTTACTTGTTTACCGAACCATAGTCAAAGATAATTCAAATTACATCATATAAAAGGGAGCTCAAGAGTTGTTACAACCCATCACGGAGACTATGATGAAGGAGGAAGAAGGTATTTATGATGGTGGTGATGGCAGCACGGATAATGGTGGCATGGCGGTGGTGGCAGTTCCCTTTAGTGCTCCTTCAAGGTTGCAACTATGGTGCTATTCTTGACATGGATGGTGACTGGACATGGAGATGAATGGTGAATGAAGCACGATGGCGGCTAGAGTTGATGGTGAATATATAAGATATCTTTCTATGGATCCTCGATTGATGTAGCATCCTTCCTTTAATCCAAGGGATCCCTATCGTCCCCAGAAACATCCCTTTAAGTCCAAGGAAGTCATATGAACAAATTGGGATGAAATCCACGAATAATCCCACCATGAGAGGCAACTTTCAGTGAATGTCGCGCTTCATACAAGCGTCTATACACCCAGCCAGGGTCGAAGGGAACGCCATCTTTGGCTCTAAACCTCTTTGGTAAAAATGGTCGCCATTTCTTCATAGTTCATATGAACTCAGAATTTGATGTTCTTGGGCTCGTTGAATTCTGGTGAACGACGTTCCTCTTTTTCGTGTTTTTATCTTATTTGGAGCACTTTGCACAATGGCCTTTTCGCTCTCCGAAATGGCCGAGTCTCGGATCCTTGATGTCCTCCGTTCGTAATCCTTTCATCATGCTAAGTGCATGGAAACTCTATGTCACCTACAAGCGAGACAAATACAAATAAAACTAATACAAACTAACAAAGAATGGACATTATGCAATGCTCATGGTGAAAAGGATAAAAACTGGAAATCATGCATATAGACTTGTAACTGGCTTCATGGACATGATATAACTTGATATGTCCAGATAATGTGCAAAAAATGATCTGTAAAAATGCATAAAATATGGAGCCATCAGCTTCAAAATAGAACGATACACTCCATCTCTCGCTCGCATATAACTATGTCAATGTTGGGCGTCCCTGTGGTATCAATGAGGACTTGGGCTTTTGGGGAAAACTGATTGATGGGAGGAGATACGTCTACAACATATCAATAAGTTTTGATTGTTCCATGCTGACACATTATCATTCTAGGATACTTTTTAGGCATTTATTTACCAATTTATAATATTTTTGAGGACTAATCTATTGACCCAGTGCCCAATGCAAGTTGTTGTTTTCTGCATGATTTTTTACTTTTTAGGTTTACAGTATCAAATGAAGCCCAATTGCCATGAAATTTTTTGATGATTTTTTCTGGACCAAAAGAAGACCTGGAAGCTTTAAAAGGAGGCCGAGAGCCGCACGAGGGCCCCATAACACATCATGGCTTGCCCTGGGGGGTTGATATGTGGTGGCCCCCTCATGGCTCTCCCAGCGTCCCTGCCGAAGGGGGAATCAATCTCGGAGGGCCTGTTCATCAACCTTGATGCCCTCATGATGATGTGTGATTAGTTCACCACAAACCTACTGGTCTTTAGGTAGTACCTAGATGGCAATCTCTCTCTCTCTCTGGATCTCAATACAATGTTCATCGCATCTTTGCCTTGATGTATCTGATGTAATCCCTTTGTATGGTGCGTTTGTTGGGATCCCATGAATTGTTGGTTTATGTTCAGATTATTCATGAAAATAATTTGAGTCAAACATAATTACTATGATTCTTATTTGCATGATCATTATAGCTTTGTAATGCTCTCCGATCTATTGAGATAGTTTGGCCAAATAGATTGATATTTCTTCGGTGGGAGTGGTGCGTTGTGGTAGGTTCAACTTGACAAGTTTCTATATTCCAATGACAAAGTAGGGGACAAGATATGTCCTTGTGTTGCTTCTACAAAGGATAAAATGATGGGGTTATTCATATTGATTGAGTTTACTTTGTCTACATCATGCATCGTTCTCCAAGCATTACTTTGTTTTACTTAATACTCTAGATGCATGCTCGATAGCGGTCGATGAGTGGAGTAATAGTAATAGGTGCAGGCAGGAGTCGGCCTATTTTCTTGTCGACGTGATGCCTATATACACATGATAATTTCCGTGAAAATAGCATAACTATTCGCTTTTCTAGCAATTGCCCAACAGTAATTGATTTACCCACCATATGCTATTTCTATGAGAGATGCCACGAGAGAACACTACGGCCCTTGGGTCTATTCACTTATATATTTACAAACACTACTATTACCTTGTTGCCATTTACTTGCTTTTATTTTATTTTGCAATTTACAATTATCTACACAACTCACTTTCTTGCAAATAACGAGACCAAGGGGATTGACAACCCTCTTGCCATCGTTGGGTGAAAGTTGTTTTCTCTTTTGTGTAAAGCCGTTAAAGACGAATGAGGATTGGTATTCGTATTGGTTCGATAAACCTTGGTTTCATAAGTGAGGGAAATACTTACACATTGTGCTGCGATAACCCGTTCCTCTTCATAGAAAACCCAATGCAGATCACAAGTATCAGGAAGGATTTCTGGCGCCGTTGCCGGGGAGTACCATCACCAACTATCAAGTAACTTCATACAAATTATCATTCACTTGTTCTTAGTTTTATTTGCTGTTATATTTTGTTTGCCTCATAAAAATCAAAATACAAAAATATTTCTATTTGCTTGGTTGTGCAGTCATGTTGTCCTTATTTTTGTCTCACACAAACAGAAGGTAAAAAGTAAAAATAAAGACTTATAGATCCACATAAAGTTTTCTACTTTGGTCATCTTCGATCCATTTGTGAGCGGGCAGAAATCTCAGCTAGCTTACTTGATGGGAAATCATTAGATGAGCATGCTTTCTTTATGCATCACTGGTTGTCTCAAAAGGGGTGGCTCTTATGGCATCGAATAAATGGTTTGTTGTGATATGCTTGGAATATATGTAAAATATATGATTTTACTTGTTGCTCTGAGAACCCTAAACAACACCTTCCCTACTTATGTGAGTTTAATGATAATGAAATCTTATCTTATTATGCCAAGTGTATTTACAGTTACTATGATATCGAAAAAATTGAAGAAGTTCTCGCTTTTAAGGGTGCTTATGAAGTTGCTTCTTTTATTGAAAAGTATGATGCTACTCTCTACAAATCTGAACTTTTGGCATACTTAAATACTTCTATGAAAACTATGCTTATAATACTTATGTTAAAAAAATTATTGAGAGAATGACTGTCGCATTGGAAGAAAATTATGATACCATTGATTCGACTGAAATATCCGCTCTTGATGAATGTGATGCTTGTTATTATTGTGGCCACGATGCCAATATTAATGATGCTTATGGAGATGAACTTGCTATAGTTCCTGATGTTGAAAATGAAATCCTTGCTATTGAACCCAAAAAGCGTGATTGCAATGATGTTGCTATAAATCCTATTAATGCCAATTGTGCTAGCAATATGCAAAGCTACAAGCTTGGGGATGGTAATTTTGTTATTTCCAATACCTATTGTAATGATCATGATTGGGGTGATGATGTTTCTTTTGATCTTGAAAATGAATTTATGTCTCATGATGAATATGTTATAGATAATAATGTTTGCAATAATATTGCAAGTGGGTTTGCAGAGGTCATGACTTTAGCTAATGTCGATCCCACTACTTTGGAAGATTGTAAAACATTTGTGCATGTGGATCATGGATAAAATATCTTATATGATAGATATATTGTTGCATTTGAATATTGTCAGGACCTATTTTCCAGGATATAATGTTCCCAGTTAATGGTCCTTGTGCTCACCAGCCCCAGGATTATTGTTAGCTGGCGGACACATTCTTGATACAAAAATTCCAAACAGTTACAAAATTGAAGTACAAGACCATGGTGGTCTATGAGTACAGCAGTGTTTCTAGTGGTTGATGGCGGAAGTAGTTCGTGGATATCCAGCATCTATGGCACTCCATTTCCTAGAGGAACAGCTAACCTGGATAACTCCTATCTTCATGTGGCTGCTATCCTCGATGCCTACGTTTCGGTGTTGTCACTATAGTGCTCCTCTCCAAATACGCAGTCTGGCCAATGAAAATAACCAGGGACAAACCAGTGAGTACGTGTGAATGTACTCGCAAACATCATGAAAATAGACACAATATAGTAGGTGAGTTGTATGCACTCAAATTATTCACAGATGTTTCAACCAGTCATAAGAGAAATTCATGATGCAAGTAAGCAGATACTTCACATTAAAAATATATAAGCAATCAGGGATTGAAAATAGAAATAATCCGGTCGGGTGTCTGAAGCGACGCCTCGAAAGGGTAAGAATATAAAACATGCCTCAGTTGAGCGTCTAAGTGACACCACATAAAGGGCTTATAAAGGAAATATATAAAAGGCATGCTAGAGTTGGTCGTCTGGGCGACGCCACATAAAGGGTTTATAAAGAAACTTTATAACAAGCATGCCACAGTAGGCTGTCTGTGCGACGCCACATAAAGGGCTTATAAAGAAACTAAATAACATGCGTGCCACAGTCAGGCGTCTGACCGACGCCACATAAAGGACTTATATGGAAAAATAATAACATTTGTATCCACGAGGTAGAACCATCCCAGGGATACTCAATAATTCATAGAATAGAAATGGTTAGTCCATAACAATAATAATCATAAATATCACTCGTCGCACTTTCATACGTCTCCAACGTATCTGTAATTTTTGCTTGTTCGATGCTATTATATTATCAATCTTGGATGTTTTACAATCATGTTATAGCAACTTTATATAATTTTTTGGGACTAACCTGTTGACATAGTTCCAAAGTGCTAGTTGCTATTTTTTCTTGTTTTTGACTTCGCAGAAAATCAGTACCAAACGGATCTGAAACAATGCGGGGAATTATTTGGAATTTATAAGGACCGGAAGGAAGCAGATGGGCCAAAGATCACCAGAAGAGGGGGCCTAGGGTGGCCACCCTCCACCAGGGCGCGCCAAAGGCCCCTAGTGTAGCCTGGTAGAGGGTGGGTACCTCGGGCACCCCCTCAACCAACTATTGAGCCTATAAATTCACCAATATATGGAAAACCCTAGGGGAGTCGATGGAACACAATTCCAGCCGTCGCAAGTTCCAAAACCTCGAGATCCAATCTAACACACTCATGGAGGGGTTCATCTTCTTCATAGTTGCCTCTGCGATGATGCGTGAGTAGTCCACCATAGACCTACGGGTCCATAGGCAATAGCTATATGACTTCCTTTCTCTCTCTATGTTTCTCAATACAATGGTGTCTCGGAGATCTATTTTATGTAATGACTTTTGCAATGTGTTTGTTGGGATCCGATGAATTTTGAGTTGATGATCAATTTCTATACATGAATATGATTTGAGTCTTCATTGATCTCCTATTTGCATGATTACTTATATCCTCGTATTTCTTATTTGAATCTTTCGTTTAGTTAGGCCAACTAGATCGATTTTTCCTGCCATGGGAAGAGGTGCTTTGTGATGGGTTCGATCTTGCGGTGTTCTTTCCCACTAACAGAAGGGGAAGAAAGACACGGATGTATCGTTCCCATTAAGGATAACAAGATGGGATATATACCTATATGAATAGATCTTGTTTACATCATGTCACCTTTCTTATTTCTTTACTCTGTTTCCCAAGAACTTAATACACTAGATGCATGCTGGATAGTCGTCGATGTGTGGAGTAATAGAAGTAGATGCAAAATTGTTTCGGTCTACTTATCTTGGATGTGATACCTATATAATGATCATTGCCTGGATATCATCATGATTATTAGATCTTCTATCAATTGCCCAACAGTAATTTGTTCACCCACCATGTGTTATACTCATGAGAGAAGCCACTAGTGAAACCTATGGCCCCGGGTCTACTTTTCCAACATATTGCTTTCCGATCTACTATTTGCAACTTTTGTTTTTAGATCTATTAATCCAAAAAACCACAAAATACCTTGTTGTACTTTTTGTTTACTTATTTTATTTTGTTTTATTGGGAGATCTAATTGCCAAAACTATCATTACCTAATCTATCTTATTACCGTAGAGAGCGTGACAACTTCTCTTTCGTGTCGGGTTGCAAGTATTTGTTGTTTATGTGCAGATGTTGTTTATGTGGGTGGGTGATTTTTCTCTACGGATTGATACCTTGGTTTCATAACTAAGGGAAATACTTACCGTCATTGTGATGCATCATCCCTTCCTCTTTGGGGAACTACCGACGCAGTCTTAATCCACTTCAAAGGAATTTCTGGCGCCGTTGTCGGGGAGGAAGCAATCTCATCTACCAGGTTCCTAATCACAAATTATTTTTCATTTTCCTCTCATTTTCCTCTCCCCCACTTCACAAATTTATCATTTTATTTGCCCTATCTTTTGTTTGCCTTTTTCTCGTCAGATATCTTGTTTGCTTGTCATCATGAGTGATTTTGGTATGGCAGAAACAGATGATGGCAGGACTCCTAAAATTAGACGTTTTGGTTATCTGGATTCTAAAACTTTTTTTTGGGGCAAGGAAACATTTAGGAAAAGGAACTATCCCTGAATTTTTCAATTGTGTTCGAAGCTTGACTCTTAATGATGCTCCTATACTTAAAAGAACTAAAACCTATGCGGAAGCTATCTCAGCATTAGTTTTGAAACTTCAAAATAGGTTTATCTGCACACAACCTACTTTGCAAAGATTGTTTTATGAGCTACCTGTTTTAAAAGATCCTAAAGCAAAAAAGTTAGCTACCCTTGTTCTCATCCATGAATGTGATCACAGCGTACGAGAAGCTAGGGAAATTTTTGATCATTTTGGTAAGAGTCGTGAAAAAATGGCAATAGATGAAATACTTTATGAGAGATATTATATGTTGATACATTTGCTTGGGAATAATCGATTTTTTTGATGAGAATCTTACTAAGGAAGTTCCCGTTATGGATGTGATCCAATAAACTTTTAATGATGTTAATCAACAGTACTCTTGGTTCGTAGATGGTAATCAAAGGGGATATATAGACGGCCAACTTGATAATCCCAAAATTTATATGGATAATGTGTTCCAAGTTGCATTCACAAAACCCTTTTTTTAAAATTCATCTATGAAGAAAATTAAGAAGGATGACAATACTTGAATCTATGTGTTATCCCTAGCTAGGGGCATAAAACGACAACGCTTGTTGGCAGGCAACCCAACGAATAAATTATTCTTTATATTTTGCTTTATGTTTTTGAGTGTTTTGCAAAATTATGATTCTTTTATTATTGTGTTTTTATTTTTTATTAGTGTTTGTGCCAAGTAATGCCTGTAGGATGATCCATAAGATGAGTAGAAACAATGTTAAATGTGAAACAGAAACTTTGTTCCCACTGCACGAATTTTCAATATTTACTGGAACGTGATATTGAGCTGAAATTTTAAGACAGTATTTCTATGTAAATTATATAAGTTTAAATATTTTTTCATAAGTTTTAGAGTTCCATAAGTATGGGTAGAGTACAGATTACTACAGATTGTTCTGTCTGAAACAGATTTTGTTTTCATTGCATTGTGTGCTTGTTTTGATGAATCTATGGCTTATATTGGGGGGTATAAGTCATGATAAAGTTAGAATATAGTAGATATAATGCAATAATAAAATATGAATGGGTTTACAACAGTACCTAAAGTGGTAATTTGCTTTATTATACTAACGGATCTCACGAGAATTTTGTCAAGTTTTGTGTGATTGAAGTTTTCAAGTTTTGGGTGAGATCACGATGGAGGAAGGAATAAGGAGTTAGAAGAGCCAAAGCTTGGGTATGTTACAGCACCCCAAGGTAATATCCAAAGAGTAACAAGCAACTAAGCTTGGGGATGCACTTATATCCATGTGAGCTTGTTAAAATCAATTCCAATATATGAGACTAGTCCCAAAGTGATAGCTATTCAAGAGGGATATAATAAAAACTTCATGAAGATGATTGGACAAATTAAACTTGATTCTTTTTAATAGTTTTGAGACATTGCAATAGTGATGTGTGAGTTAATTTGATGAGTAATTATGCTTAGTAAGAATATTGGTGTTAAGGTTTATGATTCCCTATGCAAGCACAAAAGTCAATAGTCATGTTGCGAAATTACATCCTACTTACAGTGCATTATTCAGTGCTAGTTATGCTTAAAGCTCGCTTATGTGATTTTTGTTTCTTTGTTGTATGTTTGTGAATATCTTGCTAGCCTTTAGTTGTACTACGTAGAAATACTATTTGTGCATCCAAAATCCTTAAACCAAGTGTTGCCATATGAGTCCACTATACCTACCTATATACGGTATTTGCATGTCGTTCCAAGAAAATATGTATGTGCCATCTATAGACTTTTAAAATAAAATTTCCTTTTTGTGTGCTCGTACCGCTCATGAAACGGTAGGGGGTGACCGATATTTTTCCAAGATAGATGTGTTATTCTCAAGATGAGTGTTTATTCACTTGTCATTGCATGAGAGTATGTCAGTAATAGGGATGCACATTCCAGAAATGAAATGAAAAGAAAAGAAATTTACTTTATGTTGTCAAATAATAAATTCCTTGGAAATTGTTGGTATTAAAGGCAACCGTGGATTCGAGTAGCCATGGAAAGTGAAAGTATGGTGGAAAAATGAATAAACTTTATTTTCTGTTTAGGAACCGCCTATGATGCATCTAGTGTGGAAAGATATTGAAATCTCTCGGTTGTTTTCGTTGACAACAAAGGCATGCCACTCAAAATATTTTTCTCTATCAGTTTAAACACTTGAGCCCTGGCATGTCTACAAATCCCTTCTTCCCTCTGCGAAGGGCCTATCTATTTACTTTATGCAATTTCTATTTTTTAGTTTGACTCTCCATCTTCTCTTATAAAGCACCAACTAGGGGGCACTATGATCGTACTTGAGCATTAGGTGTAGCTAATATTTTAGTGTGTATTGTGAATGGATCAATTATTGAGCATGATGGGCTAGGGATAACTTGCTTTAGCATTGATATTTTGAAAGACATGGTTGCTTGTTGATATGCTTGAGTATTAAAGTTTTCATGTCCAAACTAGACTATTGCTTTGAAGCATATGAAAAGTCCACATGTCCATGCTAGGAAGAAAATATATGATGAACATGTTTTTATCATTTACCTACCCGAGGACGAGTAGGAATTAGGCTTGAGGATGTTCATACGTCTCCAATGTATCTATAATTATTTTGCTTTTTCCATGTTGTTATATTTTAAATTTTGGATGTTTTACAATCATTTTATACAACTTTATATTATTTTTGGGACTCACCTATTAAGATAGTGTCACTTGTTGTTTTTCTTGTTTTTTACTTTGCAGAAAATCAGTACCAAACGGAGCCCAAATGCTGTGGGGATTTCTGTGGAATTTTATGGACTAGAAGGAAGCAGATGGGCCAAAGATCACAAGAAGAGGGGCCCCAGGGTGGCCACCCTCCACCAGGGCACACGGCCCCTGGCGCGGCCTGGTAGAGGTTGGGCACCTCGGGCACCCCCTCAACCGACTATCGAGCCTATAAATTCCCTAATATTCAGAAAACCCTAGGGGAGTCGGTGAACCACAATTCCAGCTGCCGCAAGTTCCAGAACCTCGAGATCCAATCTAACACTATCATGGAGGGGTTCATCTTCTTCATAGGTGCCTCTCCGATGATGCGTGAGTATTCCACCATAGACGGTAGCTAGATCGCTTCCTTTCTCTCTCTACGTTTCTCAATACAATGGTCTCTTGGAGATCTATTTGATGTAATGACTTTTGCGGTGTGTTTGTTGGGATCCGATGAATTTTGAGTTCATGATCAATATCTATCCATGAATATGATTTGAGTCTTCTTTGATCTCTTATTTCATGATTACTTATATCCTTGTATTTCTTCTTCGAATCTTTGGCTTAGTTAGGCCAACTAGATCGGTTTTTCTTGCCATGGGAAGAGGTGCTTTGCGATGGATTTGATCTTGTGGTGTTCTTTCCCAGTAACAGAAAGGGCAGCAAGACACGGATGTATCGCTGCCGTTAAGGATAACAAGATGGGACGTATTCCTACATGAATAGATCTTGTCTACATCATGTCATTGTTCTTATTGCATTATTCCGTTTCCCAAGAACGTAATACACTAGATGCATGCTGGATAGCGATCAATGTGTGGAGTAATAGAAGTAGATGCAGGATCGTTTCGGTCTACTTATCTTGGACGTGATGCCTAAATAATGATCATTGCCTGGATATCGTCATGATTATTTGATCTTCTATCAATTTCCCAACAACAATTTGTTCACCCACGATGTGCTATACTCATGAGAGAAGCCATCAGTGAAACCTACGGCCCCCGGGTCTACTTTAGCAACATATTGCTTTACGATCTACTATTTGCATCTTTTGTTTTCAAATCTATTAATCCAAAAAACCAGAAATACCTTGCTGCATATTTTGTTTACTTATTTCATTTTGTGTTCTTGCGAGATCTATTTGCCAAAACTATCATTACCTAATCTATCTTATTACCATAGAGAGCGTGACAACCTGTGTTTTGCGTCGAGTTGCAAGTATTTGTTGTTTGTGTCCAGGTGTTGTTTACGTGGGTGCATGATCTTCCTCTACGGATTGATACCTTGGTTTCATAACTGAGGGAAATACTTACGTTATTGTGCTGCATCATCCCTTCCTCTTTGGGGAACTACTGATGCAGTCTCAAGCCACGTCAAAGGAATTTCTGGCACCGTTGTCGGGGAGGAAGCAATCTCAACTACCAGGTTCCTAATCACAAATCTCATCTCCTTGCAATTTACATTATTTTCCCTTTGCCTCTTGTTTACTCTACAAATGTTGTACTCTTTACCCAAGAGTAACGAATTTCTTTAGTCAACCCGAGACTAATTCCGCTTACGGTCTTTGAGTTGAAAACACACCTAACCCGCAGACACCAACTTAACTTACTGATGCATGTAATCATGCAAGGCACTCATTAAGTAAAACTCTAAGTTGGGAGACCACAATCTCAATTAGTATGGGATCACAAAATTTATACCGTGCGCAAACACCGGTGCTACTCCCTCGGCCAACCCAAACACCCATGCCCCAGGACCAAGTGGCATACCTACCAGATGCCTTTGGTATCTTCCACTGTGGCCTATGTGTATAGTGTGTGTGCTAATAAAGGGATTGATCACTTATTGAACCATACCCTACCTGCGGCAGGGACAAGTGGTAGTACGAAACAAGTATGGGGGTTACTGGAATAAGACTCGATCTACGGTCGACTCAGGAGGTTTATATTTTCCCTGCAAGATTAGCTCACACATTATACTTCACAAATTTTCTGATAGAGTCACCCCTATCGTACCTCACATCCTGCCTCCACTGATCATCCCCGTCACAACGGGATACCAACTTCGCAGTCATGTCTACCCAAGACATAACCTTCCTCCGGAGTTCATCTAGCTAGAACAGGTATGTGTGGCATGAAGAGGTGACTTCTATCACATGCACCTCATGACTAATGTACATGCAACTTTCACCATTTGCAACTATGCATAAAATTTGTAGGGGGCAAGCACTGGTTGTGACGAATTTCACTGTGAGGCTGCGGTGGTCGTGCCCATCGGAGGGGAGGAAGAAGGGAACTTCTGACCATTCTGGTGGCTATGGAGTTTTGCAGGGAGGTGCAGGGTCGTAGTGAGGATGACAAAGAGCTCAAGGGGGTCCTTATATAAGCGGGCAAGGTCGGTTCTGCGGCGGTCGTTGATGAGCCCGGCGAACTGTTGCAAGGGGATTACTTGGTGGCAGTTGGCGGGGCCACGAGCTAGCAGACGAGATCGCGGATGATCTCGGGCTGTTCCAGGGGGCAGCTAGCACGTGGGGGTGGCTCGGGCAGCGCCGTCCATGGCAAAGGCGAGTAGCGGCCAAAAGCATGCCATCAAGGGATTGCTGCAGCGGCGCTGCAGGTAGCCAGGGGCTGTCCGGTGGCTCTAGGAGCTCGGTGGAGTTAGGGCCGTGGCTCTATGAGGGAGAAAGGGTCAGGGTCATGGGGTATGTGGGATGCATTGGCTTGGGTGCTAAGGCTGCAATTGGTGCAATCTGCTCGCGCTTTGGACGCGCCCGGTAGGTGCTTGGCGAAATGCTAGAGCGTGCAAGGCTTGCCCAATGGAGCTGGGCTTTGGCTGAAGGGCTTTAGGTTTTATGGTGGTGCCCTAGGACATGGTGGTTGGGTCATAGGAACAAGCTCACAAAGCAATCTCAAAACTACGTCAATTCTATTCGCACTCAAGCTATTCGACAAAATGCTATAGGCCAATATTTCCAGGTTGGGGTCTCTTTAGAAGAGGGAGATGATGGCATGGTTAGTTTGGCCAACTAGGAAACTTGGTAATGTAAGTTTTTCCAAACTTTATTTCTGGACAGAAAATATAGGGCATTATTGCATGGGCCTAAAATATCCTAATGAGGCTGATCTCCTTGATTTAAGGGTTTGGTAGGGTGGACTACAAGAAGGGAAAATTCCAAAATCACTAGGGCAAAATAAAATAGGGTTGCGGTACAAACTACCAAAACTGGACCAGAATGAAAATGAGCATCTTTTGCTCAAATTTTCCAAAACATCAAGTTCGGTGTTTGCATCAAAGTGATCCAGGGAAATCACATGACATCTAATATTTTTTGTGGTATTTTTAAATGAATATATAAAAGTGGTGTAGTGCAACACAGGCCTTTAAAAGAGTGAAAATTATATTAAAAGGAATTAAAACTTGCCAAGTTTTATTATAAAAATAATAATACTGAATTTATGAAATGAATTGAAATGTTTTATGCAATCATTCAAGTTCCACAATATTATTCAAAAGAAATTAATAGGAGGATAAAATTTGAAAATTCGAAGAAAAGGAGTGTTTCTGAAATCAATAGGAAATCCAAAAAAATTAAAAATTATATTGCTGGCAAAATTTTAATTAATAAAAACATGATTAATTTTTTGGGGTATTACAAATATGATCCTACATATAATTATTATGAGAGAGGCAAATGTGGTTATAGGAATTTTTCATGTTACTCACATACCTCTATTTGTGTTGAAATTATTAATGCTTCACTCTTGCTATTTGCATATGCAAGATTTCACTTGTATTGAGAATTTGTTTACTTGTAAAATGCCTATGTATAGAAGTATGTTAGACATAAATGTGTTTTTCACATGCTACATGATGCTCTCTTTATGTTTCAATTATTATCTTTCGTCTGAGCATCATTACAAACACAAGCCTATCTTAGTGGCTATAAAGAAAGAGCTTGTTGGGAGACAACCCAATACCTTATGTTATTTTGTGATAACACGATTATTGCCTCTGTAGTGAGTGTGTTTTATGTTTTAATTAGTGTTTGTGCCAATTAAAGCCTTTCGGATGACTCACAAGATGAGTAGACACTACTAGGAGAAAGCCTATAGAATTAGCATTGTAAAGACTCAACACGCTACTGCTATGTAGTAGTAGCGTTGGCAATCGACAAGCGCTACAAGTAGAAAACTAGCAGTAGCATGTGATGCCGGACCACCGCTACTGCTAAGTGGTCCCGTCGCCACCTCCACGGGCTACCTGTAGTGGTAGCGGTTGTCCAAAACCGGCCCAACTACTAATGCGGTAGCAGTAGAGCATGTCGGTGGCCCACTGCTACCACTATGACTATACGTTTTGAGCAGGTGGGTGATAACCCACAAGTATTGGGGATTGCAATAGTTTTCGAGGGTAGAGTATTCAACACAAATTTATAGATTCGACAGAAGCGGAGCCAAATAATATTTGAGTGTATTAGCAGTTGAGTTGTCAATTCAACCACACGTGGAGATAAATATGTGCAGCAAAGTGATCGGTACCATAGTAATATAATAGTTCGATAGCAGTGGTAATAGTAATAGTCGCAGTAGCAGTAGAATCTATAGTTTTGTAGCAAGTGCAACAGTAACAACAGTAATAGTAACTTAGCAAGAACAATAAGTGGAAAACTCGTAGGCACTGGATCGGTGTATTCGTTGGATGATATTCATCATATAACAGTCATAACCTAGGGCGACACAGAACTAGCTCCAGTTCATGAATGTAATTTAGGCATGTATTCCATAGATTGTCATACGTGCTTATGGAAAAGAACTTGCATGACATCTTTTGTCCTACCCTCCCGTCGCAGCGGGTGTCGATGTCAAAACCGGCGAATCACGGGTAGGGGGCCCCGAACTATGAGACTAGGATTGATGGTAACAGGAGACAACGGGGACACGAGTTTACCCAGGTTCAGGCCCTCCTATTGAGGTAATACCCTAAGTCCTGCTTGATTGTATTGATGGTGTAAGGGGTTACAGAGTTGATCTACCTCAAGATCGTATGACTAACCCTACATGAGTTGTTCTCTCTCTATACCCTAAAACACTCCGGCTTATATAGATGTCGAGGATGCCTAGGGATTAAACATGGTCAGTTACATGCCGAAGAGATAAACTTGCCTAAATATTACATCAAACGTGGAGCGCAAGCCGTGTTTTCCGAATCTTCCATCTTGGATATTGGGGCTTCAAATCCTTCCGTGTTCGATAAGTAGTCCTCATAGTCCGGCCCATAACAATAGGTAGGCTATTCGAGGACCCCCTAGTCCAGGAATCCCTCAATAGCCCCCGAACTTGCCTCCAACGCCAAGGATCTTCAGCTCCGACTGCTTTGTAGACAGTGTCTTCGGCTTGCGAGCTGAGTTCTTTCCTGTTGAACAATAGTTCGGCCTCCGATGACAAGTTGTCTCCTGCATAGTGGTACGTCCGAATATTGTAAATGGATTGGCTTTGAAGCCCAAACATCAGGGGATAAACAACGACCCTTTGACGACCTTTCTGATGAAAGGTTACGGCCCACCACGACCGCCAGACCAGTTGCATGGACTCAATTCGGGGTTCGAGGCCGTTTTAATCATCACGATCTATCAATATACTGATCGTGTCCCGTTTTATACGGGATATACTTAACCACGCGCACGCAATGATCGCGTGCCTCGGGAAGTGGAGGGATTCACGGTGCGTCAAGGGGAATCCACGTCGACATGCCTCATAAAAAGAGAAGGAAAACCCCCAAAGGCTTTTTTACGCTCTCCATTTGACTTCTCCGCCTCCCATTCCCTTGCACCTCCAGGGCACAGATCTAGGTCTCTATGTCCCCACCCCCGAGCTCAGCAATGGAGGGTTCCAATGGCGAGTGGGAAGCTTCCACGGTCACTAACAAGGACATACTCGACCTCAAGAAGGTCGGTTACCTCCTCGCCAACATCCCTCACACGCACAGCGGAGGAGGCCCAAGTAATCCCCACCCCAAGGCCTGGCGAGAGGGTGGTGTTCATCCCCCACATCATCAGGGGGTTGAGATTACCATTCCACCCCTTCGTCAGGGGGTTAATGTTCTTCTACGGCCTCGACTTCCACGACCTCCCGCCGAACTCCATCATGCACATCTCGGCGTTCATTCTCGTATGCGAGGCCTTCCTGTGTGCTGAGCCACACTTTGGGCTCTATCTACAGATCTTCAACATCAAGCCCAAGTGCGTCGGCGGCAAGAACGCGGACTGTGGCAGGGCAGTCATCGGCAAGCTTGCCCGCGTTGGGTGACCGTTGGGCACCTTCATCGACACCATCAAGGGGTGGCAAAAGGAGTGGTTCTATGTCACCGAACCACAAGAAGAGCACCAAGTCTCCACCACCGCATTCAGATCCGATACCCCCACTAGACTGGCTTCGAGGCCAGAAAAGGGCCTGGTCTGGGGATCGGGCAAAGAGGTGACCGATCTGTAGAAGCGTCTCCGCTCCCTGGTCGAGGGGGGCATCAAGCTAGCCGATGCGGTCCAGGTGATGTTCTGAATACGCGTCCTCCCCTGCCAGCATAGGGACACTCCCCTGTGGGCTCGAGAACTCGAAACCGAGCCCACAGTCCACAATCTCTTCCACACTACGCGGGAGAAGTTGTGGAAGGCGTTCTTCAAATCAATGAAGAGCTGGCCATCCGAGGAGGAGGACAAGGGTCTGCATGCTGCCAAGCCCGATTTCGAGGTATGATATTCCCCAGCTTGGTTAGCTTCACTACACAGAGAATCCCTATATCCTCTTATCCAATCTGTTCTAGCAGAGATGGTAGAAGAAAGCCATCAACATCAATAGTCCGGCTCCTCAGTCTGAAGACGAGAGGACCGGGATGTTAGCCAAGATGCTCATGGAGAAGCCTTACGAGGCTCCCACGAACAAAGAGAAGAAGAAGAAGAAACCAGGCCAGGCTGGCCTTCGCATCAGGGACCAGCCTGATGCCGCATCCGAAGACACCCCCGCGTCCTCAAATCAGGAGGAGGCCGAAGAGGAGGAGGAGGTCCAGAGCGAGGGGGGAGGCTATTCTCCCGCGCCAAGAAGAGAGTGGCGTATACGGACGCCCCAGGGAAGGTAGCTTCTCCTGCCCCGAAGAGGGAGCGGCAAGTGCGGGTGGTTCTGTCCGACGACGGCTCGGATTCGTGCTCCGCGTCCGAAGACCCCGAGGAGGTTCCGCGAAGGAGCCTAAGGGTCAAGCCCCCCATCCAGGTTAGGATCCTAAGACCCTCCTACCTATCACAGGTAGATTCAGAGTTTGCTAACACGCATGTTATTGGTCCTACAGCCCCCCCCCCCCCCCGCGCGCGTTATCGCTACCGAGGTCATATCAGATGAGGAGACCCCGCCCGCCGAACTGGCAGAGAGCGGGGATTCCTCGCACCCCACCACTCCAGGCGCCACGAAGGACACTATGGAGGTGTCGTCCCAGCCTACTTCACTGGAGGCGGACACATGGGGCGAGGGAGATCTCACCGTGGTCGAGGCTAACGCTTCGGCCACCGATGACCGGGGGACAATGCCCTGCCGGACACCTAGGAGGCTGAACGAGTGGGCGATCATCCCCCTTCGAGAACATCTCCGGAGCACATTATGCCTTCGAAGGAACCGGTCCAATCCCCGGTGGGTGATCAGGAAATCCGATCATCCCCGGCACCGCCGACCAACAGGTGGTCGGCCATGGAGGAGGCTCTATCGAGCGCCTCCATCCCCGAGGATCACCGCACCCTTATGGGTGCTGCACTACAAAGCGTCCAGTCCGTTGACAACGGACTGAAGGAGGCCTTCAAAGGTCTCCTTGTGGGATTTCAAGTAAGTCCCCAATATTTGGCTAAGATTTTTATTTATTTGTATTGTATACATGGCAGCTCCTGAGCCCTAGGTGAGGTGAACAAGCTCACCTAGGGGTCACATCTGAATCCGATAATGCACTAGAAGCACATTAAGTATTCAACATGCTAGGATAAATCGATATATAATCAGATTGTCTATAATTCGGGAAGTGAGTGTTGATGTAATGTATTAACTATGTGTCTAATGTAGGCTTCGTCATTAGCGGCGGAAAAAATGGTGCCGAGTTGCGCGAGCTACATCGGAAGCTCAAGCGCTCCGAGGATTAGGTGGAAACCCTCAACAAGAGGTTCGACGAGGCACAGGGTAAGTCCAAACCAAATCCGAATACTTTCCCCCGTATACTGTCAATGCATTTTCCTTTTATATAAAGTTTTATCATTTTGTAGCTTCGTCGAAAGAGATGGAATAGCTCAAGGCCGAGCTTCAACGTCCCAAGGACGAAGCGGCCGTTGAGAAGGCGGCGGCCAAAGAAGCAGCCACCGCACTCTCCGCCCTATGAGCCACCAGCGATAAGCATCAGGCTCGTGTGGCGGAGATACGGGATGAGCTCAAGGACGCTACCAAAAAGTGCGAGGCCTTGGAGCAAAAGAATAAGGCGAGCTTGGCTGAACTGTCCACCATGAAACCTGATGTCCAGAAGGAGCGAATGGGCAGACGGTTCTACGAGGAGCTTGTGTGCGAAGCCAAGGAAATAGAAGATGGTAAGCTGTACTCTCTAAAGTGCGTATTCGGGGACAGCAGATTCGAAATGCTAACCCAGGTGTGGCGATCCTCAGGCGCATCCATCAATCTCCAGAAGAGTGTGGCGGATGCCAATTAGCTGTTCGCCTTGCGGGGAGAGGAAGATGAATATCGGATGTTCTGGGCACAGTTCGGAGCCCCAGAGCATCCTCCTCTTCTGGTGGAGCCACTGAAACAGCTAATGGATCTACACCAGATGGCGGAGCCGACCATGAATGACCTCTGCATGCGCTTATGGCCCGGCGATCCGCTACCAGGCAGCTACTTTGGCCTGGTGCAAAGACTGAACACTACCACGCCCCGCCTCGACACCGTTAAGCGTTCCTCCTGCAACGAAGGAGTCCATATGGCCCTTGCCAAGGCTAAAGTGTATTGGTCGGGGCTCAATCTAATGAAGTTCACCACCGACCCACCGTCACCCCGAGCTATACTTCGATGGAGTGATGGAGAGCGCTCGGGTGATGGCGTCGCAATGTTCGGGTGAAAAATTATTTGAATGAGCTTGTAATGTGTCCGAAGACTCGTGATAACTTTTAATGATATTAGTATCCACTCTTCTATGGTTTTGCATTCCTTTATAACTCCTGTGTGGTTGTTTAATACTGAAAGATGTGAATCGTCGGCTTCAGCCCCACGTAGATACTACATGGGGTGTCTATGCCAATGCACTGTGTCCCTTAGCCATATTATCGGAACCCGAAGGCGGTGTAGTGTGGCAGACTAGGTAATTAGACTATAGTGCTTTATTTCTTTCACATAACCGAAGGGGCGCGAAAAGGACTATGGGAAGTGTACGATTAGCCACCGGAGTATTTGCGATGTTCGGACGAATCGAGGCCGAAGCCAACATCATAATGTTTGCACAACATCATAACACGGAATAACCGCTTACGAGGGTCGAAGTATAATACTTCTAGCTTGGGGTTCACAGATCGGATTGCACATACTATGATAGTCCATTTTCGGCTTCTCCCCTAAGGTGCTTGACCGGACTATCCGGAAGCACAATCGTAGGGTTGATCCCTTTGCCCTTTTAGCCGAACGAGCGGAACATAAAGGGGCAAGCACAGGAGCCGGGAAACCAACTTAATGACCAAAGACATGGTTCGAAACCAAAGCATATAAAGAGAATGCCAAGATGCCGAACACACGATAGTTAAGGCAATTTGTGTTTGAAATCAAGCCCCCGGTCTATTAGCCGGTTACCTCGAGTCAGACCGAACGGGTTCACGAGAAGAGGGAGAAAAGAAAAAAAGTATGCACCAAAAACAGGACAAATGAGACGTACTTGCGCCACGCAATTATGCATTTCCTCAACAACTCTTATAACTCGGATTTCCGAAGAAACTATTCACAGGTATGCAAAAGAAAATAAGAAATAAAGTCTTACAGGAGTTGTTGTACCAGGGGTCTTCAATTGGTGACCTGACGTCCTTGATATACCCCCTTTCTAGTTGACTCCTGCTCTTGGATGCACCTTGATGGGGTGTTTAATGTTCGGCGGGCGGATTTTGCTAACAAAAACTTGAGAGGCTGCCGAACTAAAGGTGAGCTTTACGTCGTAGGCAGGCTATCTTAAGAGCGCTTGCATATTGTCCAAAGACGTATTGGTGGAAGTAGGTCGGGCTAGCCGAACACCCACCTTTATTTCCCCACCGCATCCTATGGAATTTTTAAGTGCGAAGTTGTGCCTTCTCATCACATACTTTGCTGGTCCAGAAATTGTGCAGTGGTGGGCGAGTCCCTATAGAAGGGAAGAGGAAGGATCCGAGTTTCTAGTCTGAAGCCGAACTCGCTTCCCAGCCTTATGTGCCTTTATGGCAGATGTCGGAACTTGATTATCTTCTTTGTAGCTGAATTCGGCCGCTAGGGCCAGTGCATGTTTTCTCAGTTCTAAGGGAGCGCTCGGTGTTGCCATTGACAGTAATGATCCCCTTGGGGCCGGCATCTTGAGCTTGAGGTAAGTGTAGTGTGGGACCGCATTGAAACGAGTGAATGATGTCCATCCAAGCAGCGCGCGATAGCCGCTACGCAACGGCACGATGTCGAAGATCAAGTCTTCGCTGCGAAAGTTATCGAGTGAGCCGAACACGACCTCTAGAGTTACCGAGCCCGTGCATCGGGCCTCAACACTCAGGATGACTCCTTTAAAGGTAGTCATGCTGGGTTTGATCCTTGACGGATCAATGCCCATCTTTTTCACCGTATCTGAGTAAATTAGGTTAATGCTACTTCCTCCGTCCATTAGGACCTTTGTGAGGTGATACCCGTCTATAACAGGGTCTAGGACGAGGGCCACCGACCCCCCCCCCCCACGGTGGATACTGGTCGGATGATCACACCAATCAAAAGTGATCGGGTATGCCGACCATGGGTTGTACTTCGGGGCTACGGGTTTCACCGCGTAGACTTCCCAGAGGGCTCGCTTCCTCTCCTTCTTTGGTATGTGGGTGGTGTATATCATGTTCACCGTTTTTACTTCGGGAGGGAACTTGTTCTGACCGCCACCAATTGACCCCGAGGCTCATCTTCGTCCTTGCTGCGCGAGCTTTTGTCTTGGCCTTCGGGTAGTATCTTGTCGGCCTGTTTAAACACCCAACAGTTGCGGTGTGTGTGGTTGGCGGGCTTTTCTGAATCCCATGGATTTGGCAAGGCCTTTCCATGATCTTCTCGAGCTGTGTGGGTCCGTCACGATTGCCTTTAGGGGGCTTCTTCCGTTGCCCAGGTCGGGAATTGCGGAACCCGACATTAATAGTCGTGTCATCGGCATCACTATTATTGTGCCGACGCTTATTCTTATTGCGCTTTGGCTTAGAGTTGCCATCCTGGGCTTCAGATGCCACGAGATCTTCAGAATTGTGGGTGCGTCTAGCCAACCAGTTATCCTTGCTCGCGCAAAAAGCGGGTCATGAGGGAGCTAAGGGCGGACATAGTTCGAGGCTTGTCATGGCCTAGCTGGTGGGCCAGCCATTCGTCCCGAATATTGTGCCGGAAGGAGGCTATGGCCTCAGCATCTGGACAGTCGATGATTTGATTCTTCCTAGTCAAGAACCGATTCCAGAACTGCTGGGCGGACTCGCCCGGCTTCTGGACAACGTTGCTGAGATCGGAAGAGTCCGGCGGGCGGACATTGTTCCCCTGGAAGTTAGAGCGGAACGCATCTTCTAGGTCTTCCCAGCATCCAATGGAGTTTTCGGGGAGGCTGTTTAACCAGTGCCAAGCTGGATCCTTAAGCTTCGGAGGTAGGTATTTGATGGGAGGGAGATCGTCTCCTCGTGTCATGTGCATATGGAGGAGGAAGTCCTCGATCCATACAGTTGGGTCAGTGGTCCCGTCGTATTGTTCTATATCCACGGGGTTGAACCCTTTGGGGAACAGATGCCGCATTGCCTCATCTGTGAAGCACAGAGGGTGAGCGGCACCTCTGATGCATGCTATGTCGGGCCTATATTCGGCGTTTGTATGGGGCTGGTTGCGTTCCCGGACTCTGTTGTTTTGGTCGAACCATGGTCTATATTCGCCGTGTCTATCGGGGGCATACTCTTTGGATCCATAGATGGATCTAGTGCAGCCTGCTCTGTGATCCAAGTCATCTCATAGGTCCAACCTGTCATTGGGCTCTAATGGCTCCTTGCCCCATCTTCGGGGCACTGCCGGTATGTAACCGCCGTTGTTAGTCGTCCTGTCTTGACCACGAGGGGGCGGTCTGGCTTGTCGTACGGAGTACGGTTTGGAGATAGAGTATCAGTAAGTTCGTCATTGAATTGCGACAGCAACCTTCTCCGAGGGTAGCTTTTGGGCTGGTTTTACAAACTAGTGTCATATACTTCCTCGGCTAAGAGAACTTCCGTCCATCAATCATTGAGATCGGCCTGTTCGGCTTTGGTTTTTCGTTCTTTGGCCTTCAGGTTGTGAGCCGTTGCTATGAGCCATTGTCTGATTTCTTCCTGATCCTCGAGGTTATCAGGGATGTACAAATCATCGGCTTCCGGTATATCTTGCTCATTGACGGGGGGGGGGGTAATCGTCGCCTTCGGGGTCATTGACGGTATTAGGGTCGTTTTGGTCCTCAGGCTCGTCCAGACCCTCAAACGGGTGCTCGGGGATATCAGGATTGTCATGATCGGTGGGGGCATTACCGTCCCCATTGATGATAATAGCTCTTCTTCCCTTTTTGCTTGTGGACCGCTTATGCGATTTTCGGTGC
The DNA here is from genome assembly GCA_022496015.1 of Hordeum marinum. NCBI lineage: Eukaryota > Viridiplantae > Streptophyta > Magnoliopsida > Poales > Poaceae > Hordeum > Hordeum marinum. The sequence goes on from CM039673.1 coordinate 167,020,797, forward strand.
CTTGATGGCACGTCACCCGATTTGTCACCGTCGTTGTGAGGCGTATTGTCGCCGTTGGTGGTAGGAGTATCCACCATGTAGACGTCGTATGTAGAAGTGGCGGCCCAACTCCCGGTGTTAATGGGGGTGGGAGCACGTTCCTCTTCATCCATGTATTCTGCCTCCTCGGAGGCATAGTCTAGCACGTTGGTTAAGTCTTCGATGGTCGCTATCAAGTGCATGGTTGGTGGGTCAAAAAATCTCTCCCTGCCTGAACTATAACCAGGACGAGCATAGATCGGGGATGGATCATCGGTGATCCTCATTGACAAGAATTGCTCCAAGGCCTTGTCGACCACTGAGGGCCCGATCAAATCCAGCTGTTCGGAACTCGTGGGGTTATCCCCCATGAAGACCACCATTGGGGAGTGTTCGAAAGGAACATATGTGTGGTCATATGGCTTGATGACCACACCGGGATGAGAGATTGGATTGTCGCCATGGGTGACCCCAACGGCATGTCCAGAGAAGAGGCTCGAGGTTAAAGCCTCAAAGTCCTCGGGGGCTACAGGCGAAGCCGTGAGCCCAATTAGTGACAAGTCACCCCGAGAGTTGATGGAGAACTCTAAGTTTCCGAATCTGACCTTTTGATCAGGGGCGAAGCTCTCAACATGGCCTATTCTGCATGCAGCATAACACTGCCGAAGGCAAAGATCTGCCCGAGGACGAAAACGTCCGTGTTGCGAACCTCTTCGTTGATGAAGAGGCGAGGCGTCGATTCCATCTCGCTCACAGAGGAACTCTCAATTGAAGCACCAATGTCGGTGTCAAAACCGACAGATCTCGGGTAGGGGGTCCCGAACTATGAGATTAGGATCGACGGTAATAGGAGACAAAGGGGACATGAGTTTACCCAGGTTTGGGCCCTCCTATGGAGGTAATACCCTACGTCCTGCTTTATTGTATTGATTGCGTAAGGGGTTACATAGTTGATCTAGCTCGATATCGTATGACTAACCCTAGATGAGTTGTTCTCTCTCTATACCCTTAAACCCTCCTGCTTATATAGATGCCGAGGATGCCTGGGGTTTATACATGGTCGGTTATATGCCGAAGAGATAAACTTGCCTAACTATTACATCAGACGTGGAGCGCCAGCCATGTTTTCAAAAGCTTCCACCTTGGAGATTGGGCCTTCAAATCCTTTGCTGTTCAGTAAGTAGTTGCTACTTCTCAAGCATGCGTTGGTTTCCATGAAGAGGAACAGGTGATATAGCAAAGTAGATAAGTATTTACCTTGGTATTTGAGAACCAAGGTATGAATCCAGTAGGAGATACAAGCAAGTACCCAATAGGTGTACCTACACAAAGAATCAAACTCTTGCACACAACGCTATAAAGGGGTTGTCAATCCCTTTAAGGTTACTTGCAAGGATGAGATCTGATAGAGATAGATTGCTTGAACAGAAAGTAAAACAAAAGGTAAAAATAATGCAGAAAATTATTTTTGGTATTTTCAGTTTTAGATCTGAAAGTGTAACATGGAAAATAGACTCGGGGGCCATAGGTTTCACTAGAGGCTTCTCTCATGATAGCAAGTATTACGGTGGGTGAACAAATTACTATCGAGCAATTGATAGAAAAAAGAATAATTATGAAGATATCCAAGGCAATGATTATGCATATAGGCATCATGTCTGTGTCAAGTAGACCGAAACGATTCTGCATCTACTACTATTACTCCACACATCGACCGACTCCTGCTTGCATCTAGAGTATTAAGTTCATGAAGAACAGAGTAACACATTAGGTAATATGACATGATGTAGAGGGATAAACTCAAGCAATATGGTGAACCCCATCTTGTTATCCTTGATGGTAACAATACAATACATGCCTTGCTACCCCTAGTTTGTCACTAGGTGAGGACACCGCAAGATTGAACCCAAACCTAAGCACTTCTCCCATTGCAAGAATTACCAATCTAGTTGACCAAACCAAACCAATAACTCGAAGAGACTTAAAAGATATGAAATCGTGCATATAAAAATTTAGGAAAGACTCAAAGAATGTTCATGGATAATCTAAACATAAACCCACAATTCATCGGATCTCGACAAACACACCGCAAAAGAGTATTACATCGGATAGATCTCCATGAAGATCATGAAGAACATGGTATTGAAGAGCAAAGAGAGAGAAGAAGCCATCTAGCTACTAGCTATGGACCCGAAGGTCTGTGGTGAACTACTCACGCATCATCGGAGGGGCAATGGAGTTGGTGTAGATGCCCTCCGTGATTGAATCACCCTCCGGCAGATTAGCGGAAAAGGCTCCAAGATTGGATCTCTCGGGAACGGAGGCTTCTGGCGGCGGAAAAGTGTTTTCATGGCTCCCTATGATAATGATGGAATATTTGGGAATTTATAGGCCAAAGATTAGGGTTGGGAGAGCTGCCGTGGACCCAGAAGCCTGTTGGGCACGCCCTACCCCCCTAGGCGTGCCCCTAGGGCTTGTGGCCCCATGGTGGCTCTTCTGCCTTGGTTCTCAAGTCTCCTGGTTTCCTTCTAGTCCAGAAAAATTCATTCCAAAGATTTTATTCCGTTTGGACTCCGTTTAATATTCCTTATCTGCAATTCTCAAAAACAAGGAAAAAACAGAAACTCGAACTAGGCTCTAGATTAATAGGTTAGTCCCAAATAAAATATAAAATAGCATATTAATGCATATAAAACATCCAAAACAGATAATATAATAGCATGGAACAATCAAAAATTATAGATATGTTGGAGACATATCAGTAGTCCTCATAGTCCGGCCCATAACAATAGGTCCGCTATCCGGGGACCCCCTAATCCAAGACTCCCTCAGCAGGGTCCATAAGGAAACTAAGGGATATTAGGGCCTCCTTTTAATAGAGAACCGGAACAAAGCATTAACTCTTAGTGAATACATGAACTCCTGAAACTACGGTTATCACTGTGAAGTATCCCAAATATTGCCACTATGGGGTTGACGGATCATAAGACGTAATAGGTGCATATGACTAGGCAAGATCGGATCAAAAACATAGATATAATGATGATAACATAAACGGTTCAGATCTATAATCATGGCACTCGGGCCCAAGTGACAAGCATTAAGCATGGCAAAGTCATAGCAACATCAATCTTAGAGCATAGTGGATACTAGGGATCAAGCCCTAACAAAACTAACTCGATTACATGATGAATCTCATCCAACTCCTCACCGACCAGCAAGCCTATGAAGGAATTACTCACTCCCGGTGGGGAGCATCATGGAATTGGCGATGGAGAAGGGTTGATGATGACGAAGACCGAAGATTTTCCTCTTTGTAGCCCCAAACGGACTCCAGATCTGGCCTCCTGATGAACAATAGGAGGTGATGGCGGCTCCGTATCATGAAACCCGATAATACTTTATTTTTGTTTTTCAGAGATTTGTGAATTTATAGCATTGGAATTAGCGTCGGGGGGGGCCACGAGGTGTCCACCCTCCACCAGGTCGCACTAGGGGGGCCTGGCGCACCCTGGTAGAGGGTGGGCACCCTAGGCCCCCTCTGAGGTGACTTCTGGCTCCATAATTCCTCATATATTCCAAAATAAATCTCCAAAAAGTTTCATTCCGTTCTGAGAACTTTTATTTCTGCACAAAAACAACACCATGGTAGTTCTACTAAAAACAGCATCAGTCTGGGCTAGTTTGATTCAAGTCATGCAAATTAGAGTCCAAAACAAGAGCAAAAGTGTTAGGAAAACTAAATACGTTGGAGACGTATCAACTCCCCCAAGCTTAAACCCTTTCTTGTCCTCAAGCTATTCAGTTGACAAACTGAAAGTGAGAAAGAAAAACTTTTACGAACTCTTTTGTTCTTGTTTACATACATATGCTTAAGTAGCACCCAGGTTTTCAGCAAAGATCAGGACTAACCATGTCAACAATAAGTCTTAAATACTATATTAACTCATATCAATGACAAAAGAAACTAGCAAGCAATAATAAAACATCTCAAGTGCAAACATTTATCAAAACAATCATGATATAATATGACAATAGTGGTATCTCGCTAGCCCTTTCTGAGACCGCAAAATATAAATGTAGAGCACCTCCAAAGTTCAAGAAGCGACTAAACATTGTAATTCATGGTAGAAAAGTTCCAGTCATGATGCATCCAACATTCACTATACAAAATGCATGAGGATGACAACAATTCTCTCAAATCTGGAGCTTATTTTTAGAAGGTGGTAACTCAACATTAAAGTAAATAGATATACCCTTCGCAGAGGGAAGCGGGGATTTGCAGAGGTGCAAGAGTTCAAGGATCAAATAAGAGATAAGTATAATTTTGGGAGGTACACCCTTTCTGTCAACGTTACGACCCAGGGCTATCAATATATTCCATGTTAAACAAATTATCGGCGGTTCTCAAGCGGTAAAAGTAAATGTTTACTCCCCCTCCACCAACAAACACACTCCACCGCGAGCTGAATTCACGGGTACCGTGCAAACCAACAACATTCCAGGCAGGAGTTTTGTTTAATTATCTATATTTATTTTGATTTCGGGACTTGGAATCCCTATTACTACCCTTCTCGTGTAAGGATGAGTGAATAAATACTCATCATGAGAGTAACCCTCTTAACATGGAAGCTATTGACCACCCCCTATTGCTCCATGAGCAATCTAGGCACACAAAATAGATGTTCATTTGAAATTTTAGAGCTGGCACATGCAAATTTACTTGGAATGGTAGGGTAATGATGCATATAGGTAGATTGGTGGACTCGTCTGGAATAACTTCAGTTTAAGGATTTTGATGCACAAGCATAATTCCAACTTAGTACAAGTGAAGGCTAGCAAATAGATCGACAAGCGGCCTTCTAGAGAGCGAATATAGTCAGAAACATGCATTACGAATAATAAATATCTGAGTAGGATATGGACACCAAGAACATAAATATCATGAAGGCTATGTTGGTTTCGATTCAACTACATGTGTGAACATGTGCCAAGTCAAGCCACTTGAAACATTCAGAGGAGGATACCATATCATCATACTACATCACAGCCATTTTAATGCATGTTGACATCTAAGATAAATCATTATCCACTCCTAGCTACTTGAGCATGGCATGAGAAACTATAATCTCTAATTGTCAATGCAAACATGTTTGATCATAATATGTTGAATCATGGATAGTAGGTTAAACATATTTACAAAAAGAACAACAAGTTGAGTTCATACCCTTTTTCTCTCCCACGGCCAATTCATCAAATATCGTCATTATTGCCTTTCACTTGCCCAATCGAATGATATGGAAATAATAATAGTGCAAGAGTGATGTGGACTAAGCTGGAATCTGCAAACATTTTATTCAAGAGGAGAAGAAAAAGTAATATGGTTCTTTGTTAGATCAATAGTAAAGCATATGAAAGCCACTCAACATTTTCATCGTGGTCTTTTCCTCGGTTTGTCTCGATAAAAAGAAAAATAATTTTAGAGAAACACACTGAAATATTTTTGGAGTTTTTAGTTTTTTTCTTGAAGAGAGAAAATAAGAGAAGGAAAACAAAAATAAGAAAAACTATTTACAAGGGAGAACTCCCAACAAGTAAAATAAGAAATGAGAAATCTTTTTGTGTTTTCTTTCAATACTACAACTAACTAACCTAAAATGAAAAAATGAAAAGAAGCAAGAAGTATTTTTGGATTTTCTCAAAGTTTTTCAAACACATAATAAGAAAACGAGCAAAATAAATCTAACATGGATAATACAATGAAAGAGTGTGGACACGGAAAACCGGAATGAAATGCGTGAACATGAATGTAATATCGGTGGAAATACGTACCCCCCCCTCCCAAGGTTACGCTTTTGTCCTAGCTTGGTAATCACCATCTGTGGCCTGGATAATAGTCTGAGTCGATACTAGGTGGTGGTGGCACCTGGGAGTCCCACTCCTGGGGTTCCTCCTCAGCAGCTGCTAGGTTGTTCCGGTAGGCAGTAATGTCATCTGGCATAATTCTCTATCGGTTCCTGGCAACATAATCAAACAAGGCGGGTTCAGGCAACAGGATAACATCACGGGTTACAACACTAAATACTAAGTTGTAACGAATATTATGAAAGAGATCAGCTTCATCAATAATGTGGTGGTCCCACAACGACCTGTGATCTAGATAAACCTTGGGCAAAAGATAATCATGTGGGCATATCTGAACTTCAAAACGACTCGCTAAGCGAGTAGCGTAAATGACACCATGTATCTTGCCCTTAATGTTGTTAAAGTGTAGGCATTGTGCAACAATAGCTCCTAATCTAAAAGTGTGACATTATATAATGCACGTCGTAAAATGGCGAGATCTGGGGCACTGAGTGCACCGACCTTTTCCTTAGCAGTTAGACACTTTGCTATGAATATAGCAAAGTAGTGCACAGAAGGAAACTGCAAACTGGTGACAATGGCTTTTGACACGCCTCTTTCATGCCCACTATCAAAGTGAGGAGAAAGTCCTCAAACTCTACTGGTCTAGGCTCTCTTAATTTCCCGTCAGAAGGAATTAGACATATGTCACAAAAGTCAGTGAATGGTATCTTGTAGTTTTCAGCATATAGATTAAACTGCACCTCAGGAGGGTTATTCCTACTCAGGAAATTAAAACTTTGCACAAAGGAATTTGTGAGTATGTGGTACAGGTCACACTTATTTGCGGGGAAGTTGGTCAGCCCTGCATTTTCAATGAATTGAGAAAATTCTTGACAGAAATTGGTTTCCACCATAAAGGGAGTATGTGGCCATTCGCATGGTCGCACTTCCTCCTTCCTCGGAATGTAGAGGTCACTATCAGACGATTCCCCAATAACTTCGTTAGCATTCTTCTTGGAGGAGTACTTCCTAAGGAAAGTCATCTTATTTTCTACAAATAAATTTCTTTAAAAAATTAGTCCACAAAAATTTGTTAAAAAAACTACATAAGATTGATAACAATTACTCCTAGGGATGCATAGAGGCCATATCAAGCATTCGAACTACTTAGAACTCTAAGAATTCAACATGCAAGCTCATCTACGGCAGCACCAAGAGTAGCTAATTATTCTGAAAATAAACCACTAAATCCAAAACTAATTGCAGCAATGGGGGAATTACATACCAAGAAGCAATCCCCTAAAATAGTTCCAGAAATAGAGCTTTGAGCAAAGAGATTGAAATCCACGGGTTCTTGAGCAAGAACACGAGGGAGAGAGCAATGGTGATTTTTTTCTGGAGGTAAGAGATGACATGGGCTAAAGGGATAAGGAGGGGACCCACATGGGGCCCACCCTCTACCAAGTCGCGCGAGGGGGGTCTCGCGTGCCCTGGTAGAGGGTGGCCACTAGGCGCACCCCGCTATGGTGTTATTTGTTCCAGAAATTCACAAATAATTAGAAAAAAATCATGTTAAATTTCTAGGGCATTTTGAGAACTTTTATTTTGGGTCATTTTTTATTGCACGGGGAAAACCAGAAGATGGGATAAACATGGCATTTTATATTCTTTAACTAAGAATAATAGAAAACTAAAAGTGGATACAAAGTTGTGTCTAGTAAATTCATCAACTTCATACCTCTCGAAAATTAATCATTAATAAGGTTGATCAAGCCTTATTTATAACCGCTTTCAATTAGCATGAAACCGAAGAACTTTCATAAAACACTAGGTTACCTCAACGGGGATAGGCATATCCCCTATCATAATAATATCATATTTCTTTTTGCCAGTAGGTAGGGGTAATTCAAAGCTTCCAATAATGAGTCTCGAAGAATGTTCAATAACATTCACACCATTCACTTGGAATTGTTTCTTTGGAAAGTGCACCGTATGCTCATTACCATTTATATGACAAGTGACCTTGCTTTTATTGCAATCAATAACAGCCCCTGCAATATTTAAGAAGGGTCTACCAAGGATAATCGACATGTTGTCGTCCTCGGGCATATCAAGAATAACAAAGTACGTTAAGATAGTAACATTTGCAACAACAACATGCACATCCTCACAAATACCGATATGTATGCCACTTGATTTGTCAGCCATTTGCAATGATATTTCAGTAGGTGTGAGTTTATTCAAATCAAGTCTTTTATATAAACAGAAAGGCATAATGTTGGAGATATGCCCTAGAGGCAATCATGTATGATGATATTTCCTATGTGTTTATGAATAAAGATAGTCCTTGGACATTATCATTGATGTGTATTAACAAGTACGTGACTTGTTTGTGAGACTATGCATTGTATGATAACTGTCCTAAATGGTCCCTAGTCCAAAGGGTTGTGTGGACACACAACTAATCAGACTAGCATATGACATGGTGGATGGTTCGGTCTCACTGACCATGTAGGATTGGACGCTAGCCGGATAATATGGATTCAGAAAGGTCTGGTCGGATTCGACATAGTCAGATCCGAGTCAAGATACAGTCTGAGTTAGACAGACCCAACTATGAGACGCAATGATAGGTCATCTGTGAGTCTCTAGTATAACATACGTTCTATGTCCTAAGACCTGAGCTGGCGCATGTACTCAGGATGGTGACAGACTTGCTTTGGGCCGGCCAAATGCTACTCCATGACCGGATAGTTACAAAGGTAGGTTTCGGTCTTGTCCAGACCCATGCTACGAGACATGGTCGAGCAAGATGGGATTTGCCCCTCCGATCAGGAGAGATATACTCTAGGCCCCTTAGGTGATCTGACGTGGATAAGCATGGCCATGCAATGAGGATTATGAGATAATCCGAATGTTGGCTAGATTCACCGGAACGAGAAAGAGGTCATGCTGCAACAAGGATGACCATATCACCTTGTGCATGACAACATATATCATGTGGCAAAGGGAACATGAGTGTGAATTACAGGTTCGCCTAACCAGCTTCATCAGACACTTGGAGTCGGCACGTCTTGCTAGAGGCCGCTACCGATCAGTCGAGTCGAATGTCATCTAACTCGCGACCAAGTGGATGAGAACCTAAAGGGTCGCACGCTTAAGGGAAGGAACACGTGGGCTCTAGGATCCGTGCGAGGCCCAAGAGTTGAGCCCGCGTCGGATGCCTATATATAGTGGAGGTGCGGCACACCCATCCGGTTGATTGCTTCAGCGCCGTCATTAGGGCTTTGCATGAGTTCCAACTAGCCACCCCCACTCATCGCCGCTGACCGTGTGATAGGACCTAGTAGTCCGCCGCATGGGTGTTCCTCTTGCATGCGCGGATACCATTAGAGGTGGGGCACTTGTGCCGCTCTGATGAACCTGTACGTGGGATCCGGCGACCGGCCGTTCAAGGGAGATCGGAATAGATGTTTGAGGGAGATCGGATGAGGAGGAGACGGACCACACGAACGCGCTTCCCCAACTCTACTTCAATTGCATGGCATTGCGTGTCTAGTGATAACAATCTATGATCCATCTCCGTAGCATGTTCTTGGTTGTTCTGCGCGTAGGAAATTTTAATTCGCAAGCGATGCACATACGGTAGAACCCAATAGTGGTATCAGAGCCAAGTTATAGGATTTGGATTCAGATCAGATACATATTTTATATGTGGAGGTGGTGGATGAGGTCCGTTGTTGCTAATGACATTGGCTATGTGCACGGTTGATGAGATCAACTGCACATCGGGATAGATTGAGGCTATGTTCTCTGTCAATCGGAATCGATGAGGTCGTGACACAACCTACACCTACTAGTCGCTATCCACCGTCGGGGTTAACCGTGAAACGTAAATCCGAATTGTGTTCGCGATGATCGATGAGATTGGTCAGATCAGAAAATTTGGCGTGATCAGAGTACAGATACGATCTGTGATCGGGACCGCCGTGTGCGTAGCGCCTTGTATTTTGTACATGACCACACAAACCAGTAGAATGCGATTCTATGCATAAGTTCGTTTTGCAGGTTTGATGTGAATAGTATGGTTCATATGTATGTGATGCATGTGTGTAATTTAACATGACCTGCATGTCATGATTGTCATTCGGCAGGAGCCAAAGTGCTGTCGTTATATTATATAACGACCTACGTGTCGACTTGTGATTCTCTATAAATTCATTACTATTTGTAGTAGTTGGAGGACAGAGATCAAGTTTGAGGCTTTGGCGTCCTGGCGAGATGGGCAAGATGGATTTCCGCCCTGGTCATCGGAGTTGGAGCCGACCTGGAAGGATGTCCATGAAGGAGCCATACTATTTCACATATTTATGTTTATATGTGATTGATATTGCTTCTTGTTTCTATGCATGTTAGTATGGTAGAAAGATCCCTCATTAATATCAAGCACATTGCCATTCCGGATGTTGCACCTTCGCACGTCGAGTACGTCTAGTGGTGGGCTCATAAAATTGAGGTGCTACGGGGTGTCCTTGAACTGGAGGGTTCGTGTCAGACACGAACATGCACTGCATCAGGTTAACTTGACAAGGCTATCAAAACGTTTTTGGGCCTTATGGCAAAGAAGGTTGGGAGCCGGGGTATAAGATACCTACCTGACCAACAGGAGTCGTATGGAGATATGATTAGCAAGGAGTTGCTTACCGAATAGGCAAGTTGGCTAGCCGCGATGCTAAAGCTCACTAGTCGCTCGCGCTAGATGGGTCCTGAATCACTGAGAGTTTGTGAAGGGATGCTGACTTTAGTGGGAGTAGTTCTGTTTAAGGCTTGAATTACTCTACATAAACACATTACTTAGTGATTGCATATTTTCTGTTGTAGATCAATGGCACCACCTTCTCAACACAAATTTGCATTGAAATCAATTTTGGAAAAGGACAAACTGAATGGAGTAAACTTTACCACTTGGTATAGTAATCTCAGAATTGTTCTCAAGCACGATAAATAGGAACATGTTCTAGAGGATCCACTTCCAGAGGAACCAACCGAGAATGCTAATGCCACAACCAAGAAAGCCCACCAAAAACTCGTTGATGAATCAAACAAGATCAGCTGCCTCATGCTGGCTTGTATGGAGCCCTATTTGCAACAACGTTTCAAAAACATTCAGGCTTTCAATATGATCAAGAGTTTGAAGAGCATGTTTTAGGTATAGGCTAGGACCGAAAGGTTCAACGTCTGGCAGTCCTTGGAGGATTGTAAGCTGAATGAGGGTGATCCACTAAGCCCGCATGTGATCAAGATGATCGGGTACGTGCAAGCTCTGGATCGATTAGGCTTCCCACTTGGGGACGAGCTATCCACGGGTGCAATTTTGGGTTCTCTTCCACCTAGCTATGGGACGTTCATCTCGAACTATCATATGCACGGCATGGATAAGAAGTTCACTGAATTGCATGGGATGCTCAAGGTGGAAGAGCAAGATATTAAGAAAGGCACGCATCAAGTGTTGATGGTGTAGAACTCGTCTAAATTCAAGAAGAGTTGGTCCAAGAAAAGGGTAAGGCAAAGGGCACGGAGAAGGTTCTTTCCGCCGCTGAGCCAAAGTCCGGACCGAACTCAATGACCATTTGCTTTCACTGCAAGGAAGCTGGTCACTGGAAGAGGAACTATAGCAAGTGGCTTGCTGAGCACGGCAAGAAGGCCGGAGATGCTTCTTAAGGCAAAGGTACACTTATTACATATGTTATAGACATTTACCTTGCTGACATACCTAGTAGCTCTTGGGTATTTGATACCAGATCGGTTGTTCATATTTGCAACTCGATGCAGGGGTTGGTAAGAACTAGGCGTGTGGCACAAGGGGAGATTTACATCAGGGTCGGCAACAAAGCAAGAGTTGCAGCGTTGGAGATCGGCACGATGCATCTCAAGCTTCCTTCTGGATTTATTTTGGAATTGAATAATTGTTATTACATTCCCGCACTTACTCGGAACATTATTTCTGGCTCATGCTTGATGAGTCAAGGTTATGAATTCAATATAAAGGACAATGGTTGTTCATTTTATTTGAATGGAATGTTCCATGGCTTTGCACCCATAGTAGACGGTCTATTTATTTTAAATATAGAAACGGAACCTGTCTATAACATGAATGTCAAGAGGCATAAGCCTAATGAGATAAATCCGACATACTTCTGGCATTGTTGGCTTGAACACATTAGTCTGAAACGCATGAAGAAACTCCATGATGATGGACTCCTAACTTCGTCCGACATCGGGTCATTCGATACATGTGAATCATGCTTGCTAGGCAAGATGACTAAGTCTCCTTTTGCAAAGAGTTGCGAGAGGGCGTCCGAGCTATTGGAGCTTATACACAGTGATGTGTGTGGTCCAATGAGCACAACGGCCAGAGGTGGCTACCAGTACTTCATGACTTTTACCAACGACTTGAGTAGATATGGATATATCTATTTGATGAGGCACAAGTTAGAAACTTTTGAAAAGTTCAAAGAGTTTCAGAACGAGGTTGAAAATCATCTCGGCAAGATAATAGAACTTCTATGGTCAGATCGTGGAGGTGAGTACATGAGCCAGGAGTTTGATAATCATCTGAAAGGCCGAGGTATAGTACCTCAGCTCACACCTCCTAGTACGCCGCGGAGAAACGGTGTGTTTGAATGGAGAAATCGAATATTGTTGGACATGGTCTGGTCGATGATGAGCAAATCGGATTTACCCTTGTCATTCTGGGGATACGCTCTAGAAACTACAGCTTTCACACTTAATAGGGTACCATCTAAATCCATAGATAAGACACCACATAAGATGTGGACTGGGAAGAGTCCTAGTTTGTCTTTTCTAAATATTTGGGGTTGTGAAGCATTTGTCAAGCGACTCATGTCGGACAAGCTTACACCCAAGTCAGATAAATGCATATTCATGGGATATCCGAGGGAAACATTGGGATATAAATTCTAAAACCGAGAAGAGAACAAGGTGTTTGTTCCTCGGAACGGGGTTTTCCTAGAGAAAGAGTTTCTCATTCGGGAGGCCAGTGGGAGAACGGTGTGACTCGAAGAAATTCGAGAGCCACTCGGGGACAACTCGGTTGGTGATGAGATCACACCGGAGTCGGTCAGAGAACCTGTAGTGGAATCGGCACCAGAGCCATGGAGGTCGGAAAGATTGTGTAGAGTGCATGACGTTTTGTGCTTGAAAGCGACAAGTCAGCCACGTATGTGCAAGCGATGGTGAGCCCAGATTCGGAGGCATGGCTAGAGCCCATGAGATCCAAGTTAAAGTCCTTGTACGAGAATAAAGTCTGGGACTTGGTTGATCCGCCACCTGGCGTAGTTGCCATAGGTTGCAAATGGGCCTTTAAGAAGAAAACCGATGTGGATGGAAATGTTCAGATCCACAAAGCTCGGCTTGTCGCTAAAGGTTATGGACAAGTTCAAGGAATTGACTACGACCAGACCTACTCGCCAGTAGTGATGCTAAAGTCAGTGAGGATCATACTAGCTATAGTTGCATATTTCGATTATGAGATATGGCAGACGAATGTCAAAATGGCTCTCCTTCATGGAAATTTAAAAGATGATGTATACATTATACAGCCCAAAGGTTTTGTCGATCCAACTAACGCTGGTAACATATGCAAGCTCAAGAGATCCATTTATGGATTGAGGCAAGCAGCTCGGAGTTGGAACATTCGTTTTGATGAAGTCATCATTGACCTTGGTTTCATCAAGAACGAAGAGGACTATTATTTATACAATAAGTCTAGTGGGAGCTCGGTAGTATTTTTTATATTGTATGTGGATGAAATACTGCTGATCGGAAATGATGTTTCGATGCTGAACTCAGTCAAGGAATCATTGAATGGCAAGTTTACGATGAAAGACCTTGGAGAGGCGGTCTACATTTTAGGCATCAAGATCTATAGAGATAGATCGAGGAGGCTGCTCGGCTTAAGCCAGAGCACGTACATAGACAAAGTGTTGAAGAGGTTCAACATGAGTGAGGCCAAGAAAGGGTTCTTGCCCATCTCACATGGTATAAGGCGAAGCAAGTATCAGAGTCCTACGACTTCTGATGAGCGAAACCGAATGAGTAGGATTCCATATGCCTCAGCAATTGGATCCATCATGTATGCCATGCTATGTACGCGGCCTGATGTTGCCTATGCAATAAGCTTAACAAGCAGATACTAGGCCGACCCAGGTGAGAGTCACTAGGCAGCGATGAAAACTATCTTGAAGTACCTGAAAAGGACTAAAGAGATGTTCCTAGTTTATGGAGGTGAGGAGGAGCTCTGCGTAAAGGGTTACACTGATGCTAGTTTCCAAACCGATAGGGATGATTGTCGATCGCAAGCTGGATTCGTGTATGTCATGAATGGAGGAGTAGTGAGCTGGACGAGTTCCAATCAAGATATGATGGTCGACTCCACAACAGAGGCCGAATACATTGCGGCTTGTGAAGCCGCAAAGGAAGGTGTTTGGATTCGGAAGTTCCTGGAAGATGTTGGTGTGTTCCCAGGCTGGTCAAAACTATTGGACCTTTATTGTGATAATTCAGGTGCCATCGCACAGGCCAAGGAGCCGAGACAACACCACAAGACCAGGCACATAGACCGAAAATATCACTTGATACGAAAGATCGTAGAGAAAGGTGATACCAATTTATGCAAGATTCATACGGATGCAAATGTTGGAGATCCGTTGACTAAGCCACTTCCACAACCCAAGCATGAGGGGCACGTTAGAGCCATGGGCATTCGATGTCTACTTGATTGACTCTAGTGCAAGTGGGAGACTTTTGGAGATATGCCCTAGAGGCAATCATGTATGATGATATTCCCTATGTGTTTATGAATAAATATAGTCCTTGGACATTATCATTGATGTGTATTAACAAGTACGTGACTTGTTTGTGATACTATGCATTGTATGATAACTGTCCTAAATGGTCCCTGGTCCAAAGGGTTGTGTGGACGCACAACTAATCAGACTAGCATATGACACGGTGGATGGTTCGGTATCACTGACCATGTAGCATTGGATGCTAGCCAGATAATATGGACTCAGAAAGGTCTGGTCGGATTCGACATAGTTGGATCCAAGTTGAGATAAGGTCTGAGTTGGACAGACCCAACTATGAGATGTAGCGATAGGTCATCTATGAGTCTCTAGTACAACATACGTTCTATGTCCTAAGACCTGAGCTGGCGCATGTACTCGGGATGATGACAGACTTTCTTTGGGCCGACCAAATGCTACTCCGTGACTGGGTAGTTACAAAGGTAGGTTTCGAGCTTGTCCAAACCCATGCTACAAGACATGGTCGAGCAAGATGGGATTTGTCCCTCCAATCAGGAGATATATACTCTAGGACCCTCAGGTGATCCGACCTGGATAAGCATGGCCATACGATGAGGATTATGAGATAATCCGAATGTTGGTCGGATTCACCGCAACGAGAAAGAGGTCCTGCTACATCAAGGATGACCATATCGCCTTGTGCACAACAACATATATCGTGTGGCAAAGGGAACAGAAGTGTGAAGTACAGGTTTGCCTAACCAGCTTCATCGTACACTTGGAGTCGGCACGTCCTGCTAGAGGCCGCTACCGACCGGTCGAGTCGGATGTCATCGAACTCGCGACCAAGTGGACGAGAACCTAAAGGGTCGCGCGCTTAAGGGAAGGAACACGTGGGCTTTAGGATCCGTGCGAAGCCCAAGAGTTGAGCCCGCGCTGAATGCCTATATATAGTGGAGGTGCGGCACACCCATATGGTTGATTGCTTCGGCGCCGTCATTAGGGCTTTGCATGAGTTGCAACTAGCCACCTCCACTCGCCACCGCCGACCGTGTGATCAGGCCTAGCAGTCCGCTGAACGGCTGTTCCTCCTACACGCACGGATACCGTTAGAGGTGGTGCACTTGCGCCACTCCAGCGAACCTGTACGTGGGATTTGGCGACCGGCTGTTCTAGGGAGATCGGAACGATTGTTCGAGGGAGATCGCACGAGGAGGAGACGGACCACACGAACATGCTGCCCCAACTCTACTTCCGCTGCACGGCACTATGCGTCTAGTGGTAACAATCTGTGATCCATCTCCATAGCATGTTCTTGGTTGTTCTCCACGTAGGAAATTTTAATTCGCATGCGATGCACCTATGGTAGAACCCAACAGTGGTATCAGAGCCAAATTATAGGATTTGGATTCAGGTCGGATACATATTTGATGTGTGGAGGCGGCGGATGAGATCTGTCGTCGTTAATGACACCGGCTATGTGCACGGTTGATGAGATCAACTACACATCAGGATAGATTCGTCATAGTGATAAGTTGATATGAATCCCGAGTGACTCAACAAATATAGCTATTCTCCCGGGCAATGGCGCCAGAAAAAGGTCTTGATAACCTACAAGTATAGGGGATCACAACAGTTTTTGAGGGTAGAGTATTCAACCAAAATATATAGATTCAACACAAGGGGAGCCAAAGAATATTTGAGAAATTAGCAAAAATGTTCACGAAATTGGTAGCGTGTAGCTGCTCGGTTGGCTTGGGAGTAGATATTAATCGGTGAATCGGCCTATTAACTAGATTAATCGGTCGCCCATTAATCAATATATTAAATATAAACTTTCCAACTTATATCTAGATTTTTTATGTATTATACCATACTTCCATGCACCTAGCTATATAATATACCAATATATTTATTATTGCAGGCATATAAAAAATAGACAAGTGGTAAAATTAATAATCGTTATGCACCCAGAACCTACGAAATCTCAAAATTCAAAATTATCAATTAAACATTCAAACTTGTCCATATACTCCCTCTGTTTCTTTATATAAGGTGTATTTGTTTTTTCAAGAGTCAAACGACATCGTGTTTGACCGAGTTTTTAGAAAAACATATCAATATCGACAATATAAAATGTAATCATCTAATACATCATAAAAAGTAGTTTCATATTTTATATATATGATATTGCATAAGTTTTTAAGTTTATTCTATAATCTTGGTCAAACATTCAAATGCTTGACTTGCACGAAAAACAATAGACCTTATATTCTGGAATGGAGGCAGTACTTGCTAACATACATCACACAATATACTACAAATAACAACCAAAACCAACAGGGCCATCCACTAATCTACAAAATTGTAATCTATAATCTACCAATATATGCGTGTTGGATTCTCCACTAAGATAGGAGAAGAAGATGGTCTTACCTTGCCTGCTGGTGACGCCATGGAGGAAGAGACTAGGGAGCATCCCATCGGTCGGGCGATGGGGAGCAACCCATTGGAGAGGATTGGGTGTAGCCAATGGGGGGATGTGGTCTAGCAGGCAACCTGAGTGGCGGAGCACCTGGATCTTTGAGGTGTAGTGTGGTGGCTGGTGCTGGTGAGGACCTGGCTAGCCATGAGCTAGATTAGGAGGAGATGAAAGGAGCATGAGGGAGCTGGAGGAGGGCCAAAACCTATCTATTTAGTAGCAAGAGGGATAGGAGGGGTTATGGGTGAAAATTTTGGGATTTGTTTGCCCACCATTTAACAAGCCAACATCGATTAATTGGCCAAGCAACTGATTAATCAGTATGACAATTGATTAATCGGTCTAGTAGGCCAATTAATCGGCCTGACAAGTTAACGTGATGAATAGGTACTATTCGATTCGTCCACCCTATGAGTGAGGATTAACTGGCAAGCTAGCTGATTACTCACATGAATTCTTGAACAATTATTTAGTAGTTGAGTTTACAATTCAACCACACCTGGAGATAAGTATTTGCAGCAAAGTGATCAGCAGCACAATAATATGATAGTTTGATAGAAGTGGTAACAGTAACAGTAGAGGTAACAGTAGCAGCAATAGTTTTGTAGCAAGTGCAACAGTAACAACAGTAATAGTAACTTAGCAAGAACAATGAGTGGAAAACACGTAGGCATTGCATCGGTGTATTTTTTGGATGATATTCATCATATAACAGTCATAACCCAGGGCGACATAGAACTAGCTTCAGTTCGTCAATGTAATGTAGGCATGTATTCTGTAGATAGTCATACATGCTTATTGAAAAGAATTTGCATGACATCTTTTTTCCTACCCTCCCGTGGCAGTGGGCTCCATAAGGAAACTAAGGGATATTAAGCCATCTTTTAATAGAGAGCTGGAATAAAGCATTGACACTTAGTGAATACATGAACTCCTCAAACTACTGTCATCACCGCGAAGTATCCCAAATATTGTCACTATGGGGTTGACGGATCATAACACATAATAGGTGCATATGACTACGCAAGATCGGATCAAGAACATAGATATAATGATGATAACACAAACGGTTCAGATCTAAAATCATGGCACTCAGACCCTAGTGACAAGCATTAAGAATGGCAAAGTCATAGAAACATCAATCTTAGATCATAGTGGATACTGGGGATCGAGCCCTAACAAAACCAACTCGATTACATGATGAATCTCATCCAACTCCTCACCGACTAGCAAGCCTATGAAGAAATTACTCACTCCCGGTGGGGATCATCATGGAATTGGCGATGGAGAAGGGTTGATCATGATGAATACCAAAGATTCCCCTCTCGGGAGCCCCAAACGGACTCCAGATCTGGCCTCCCGATGAAGAACAAGAGGTGACGGCGGCTCCGTATCGTGAAACGCGATAATTCTTTCTTTTTGATAGAGGGTGGGCACCCTGGGCCCCCTCTCAGGTGGCTTTTGGCTCCAATGTTCCTCATATATTCCAAAATAAATCTCCAAAAAGTTTCGTTCCGTTCCGACAACTTTTATTTTTGCACAAAAATAACACCATGGTAGTTCTGCTGAAAACATCGTCAGGCCAGGTTAGTTTCATTCAAATCATGCAAATTAGAGTCCAAAGCAAGAGAGAAGGTGTTAGGAAATGTAGATACGTTGGATACGTATCATTGTGTCCCACTTAATAGCACCGTCGGGACACCGACCAGCGCTACTGCTATGACGCTTAGCAATAGTGCGTTTCTTCTCCGGCGCTACTGCTACTCATAGCAGCCACCTTTTACTCCCACCCTCCCCTCCCCCTCCCCTCTGCCTCCTCGACCTCCCTCACTTAGTTCTTCCTTATCCTACCTATCTTCTCTCCCCATTAATGCCCCCATCCACCATATCCTCCATTAATGGCTTCTTTCCCTCACTTGAATTTATTTGTCTCTCCGTCCTTCTCTCTTCTAGTCTCGATCACTCTTGCCTTTTGTCTCACTAGCTAGCTTTCCATACCTCCCCACTAGCTAGTTAGGTAGAGCATCTCCTTACAAATAGATCTACCATGCATCTTTGTCCTACTTCTTTCGATCCCTTGGTAGCTAGATAGCGGCACAGTACCGGCCATCTACCATATACGTTAATGTTGACTCGATCGATCCCGACCCTCTCTCGGGACGAAAGCTAAATAAAAAGTTATGTTTTGCAAGAATTAATGGAAATATGTGTGTTTGCGCTATGATGGTGGGAATATGTGTGTGTGGCATGAGTTGTCACCGCCTATGTGTGCTTGTCGGATCGTTCTTGACATGAGTTGCTTATGTTTTGCCGAAATGTTGATTTATTTCCGTTTCGGCGAATTTTGGGCAAACTCAATATGATATATTTTTAGGGAAGGTCATGTCAAAGAAATTTATGACTTTGATATATGCATACATGATTAAAATTCTTTTGCTTATTATACCGCGCAGGCAATCATGAAGGTCAGTGGAAGGGTGGTGGAAAGATGGTTGCAATCCGTGGTGCGGGACATGTATTTAAATAACCGGACTGTGGTTATATGTCATGTAGAAGATGCAAACTAATCACCATCTTGGACCCCTTTGACCGTGGCAGTTTGAAGGCGCACCTGCTCATGTATGGTTTCGTGGATGGCTATACTGAGTGGATAATTAAAGATGATGATGAGCATGTCCACATGGCAGAAAATAACATCATGGAGGTAGATGAAGAGATGGTCGACGATGATGCACCCAAAGAAGAGTTTGAGGGTGCTAGACATGGTGGAGGAGAAGAGGTTGTACATGGTGGAGAAGAGGCTGGACACGACAAAGAAGAGGTCATGCATGGAGGAGAAGAGGCCGGCCACAGCGTAGAAGAGGCGGATAGGCCATAGTCTTCGATGCAACTAAGTTCAGTCGTGCAGGATCCTCATGTTCAAGACCTGCTTCGCAAGAGTACGACTAGTGACAAAGCCGCTTCAAGAGAGGAGGCCAAGCTGGCGCAGCTAGAGGTAGACATGAATTCTCCATTGTATGACGGTTGCGATCCCGAGGTGACCCGCTTGAGTTTCACGCTCGAACTTCTAAAGACGAAGGCAAAAAACAAATGGACACACACAAGCCTCGATGAGCATTGGAAGTACCTACATGATAAAGTTCTTCCCTCGGGCAACCTGTGTCCTACTAGCATCGATGAGGCCAAAAGATCGTGTGCCTTCTTGATCTGGTCCATATTACATACCATGCATGCATCAACGATTGAATCATTTATCGGAAGGAGCATGCAGAAAAAAACCAGTTGTCCGATGTGCAATGCTTCTCGATACAAGAAGGTCGGGAAGAAATATCCTCAGAAAGTTGTATGGTACTTACCGATCACTCCCCATCTACAGCGTTATTTCGTAGATCCTAAGGAAGCAAAGGTTATGCGCTGGCGCGCGGAGAGGGTGAAGCCCGACGATGGAGATGATCCGAAGCTGAGACACCTCGCGGATGCTATCCAGTGCCGAGCATTCAACACGGAATATGGGTATTTCAAAGATGATGCAAGGAAAATCGTGCTTGGCGCGAGTACCGATGACATGAATCTGTTTGGCAACCAGAACACCAACCATAGCACATGGCCCGTGTTTGTATGGATGTACAACCTCCCCCCTGGTTGTGCATGAAGTCAAAGTACATACACATGAGTATGTTGATTCATGGGACAACACAATCGGGAAATAGTATTAATCTGTATATGGGGCTTCAAGAGGAGTTAGACACGTTATGGAAAACACCGGCCAAGACATGGGATGCTAGTAAAGGCGAGTATTTCTATATGAGAGTCATGCTGATGATGATGGTGCACGACTATCTCGGTTATGGATATGTCGCAGGAAAAGTGTGCCACAAATATTGCGGATGCACATGGTGCATGGATGATACAATGTCTCAGCAGCTAATGTTAACAAAAGATGGCGAGTCTGAAAAAATCATGTACATGGGGCATCAAAGATGGCTCGCGCAGGACGACCCGTGGAAAAACCATGGAGATCTATTCAACAGTGAGGTTGAGCATTTAGGACCTCCATGTAAGCAGAGCAGCATCGAAATCGATGAGATGTGAAAAACTGGGAATGGTGCCCCATGACGGGAAAGACGATGAGAATGGCGCCGGAGCCGCCACTGAAGGTATGGAAAACAAGGTATGTTTTCTGGGACTTGCTATACTGGCCCAAACTCGACACGCTTCATTGCCTTGACCAAATGCATCTCACGAAGAATATCCTTGAGAGCTTGCTTGCAACATTGATGAACATGCCGGATAAGACCAAGGATGGTCCGAATGCAAGAAGAGACTTGGAAGATTTGAAAATCAGGGCAGATCTGCACATGTCGCCCCATAAAGAGTCAATGGAGACGGAGGCGGAGGACAGGGGCAAAAAAAGTCAAGTAGGACGAGAATTATTGCCCCCCTTCTTGATTCACCTTAAGTCTGAAGGAGATCGATCAATTTTTCAAGCGCCTTACAGGAATCAAAGTTAGTTCCTATTATTGTGGGAAGATAACTAGATTTCTAGACACTAAGAAGAAAAGGTTTAGCGGGATGAAGTCTCATGACTGTCACATGATGATGAAGCAGATCCTTCCGGTTGCCCTTAGAGGTATAATGGATGAGCACATCCGTGAAACACTTATTGGTTTGTGCAACTTTTTTGATGTTATCTCTCCAAAGTCATTCGGTGTGAAGCAGCTCCGAAGGCTACAAGAAGAGATCGTTGTCATACTAAATGAGCTTAAGTTTTACTTCTCGCTCGCGTTATTCGATGTCATGGTGCATCTGTGTGTCCACATTCTGGACGACATCATCGACCTCGGGCCGTCATTCCTTCACAACATGATGTCGTTCGAGAGTATGAATGGGGTCATCAAAGGATTTGTTCATAACATGTCCCGTCTAGATGGAAGCATCATGCAGGGCTATCTGACCCAAGAGTGCATCTCCTTCTATGAGAATTATCTAAGCGACAAAAACCTTGTTGTTGGTTTGCGTGTCAACAAGCACCTTGGGAGGCTCGAAGGAGAAGGTCACACGAACGACTGGAGGGAATTACATGTGGACTACTCAGGTCGACGCAATGACTTGGACATAGCAAACTTAGTAGTGATACAACACCTAGATGTGGTAGATCCATTCATGGAACTACACAAACAAACCATCGTAAAGAACTATCGTGAGCAGGGGCTACACAAGACGGACGCCGAAGTTACTAGAGAGCACAACTCCACTTTCTTGCGTTGAAAGAGCATATTCTTGCTAATCCCCCAGAAGAGGGTGGTGAAGACGGATTGCTCATACACGCCTTAGCACATGACCCTGCGGCCAACCTCAAGACCTATTAGGCATATGATATCAACGGATACACGTTTTACACGGAGGCCAAAGACATAAACAGTGATTACACAAACTCGGGGGGGTGACGATGGAATGCATGACCGCGACAACGGTGCAACAAAAAGATTCTATGGAAGGGTCGAAGAGATCTGGGAGCTTCACTACTCTGGAGTGCACAGTGCGACAATGTTCCGTGTCAGATGGGCTAAGGCCGTCGTGAGAAAAACAAGTATTTCAATACAATGTCTCTCCCGACGTGAAGAGTTCTACCGTGAATGTTAACGTCATCACCAAAACTGAGCCATGGGTACACGCTAATCACGTGAGACAATGCTTCTTCATAACCGACCCGAGCAATCCAAATTGTGTTGTCGTGAGGAGAGGCAAAAGGAGTATCGTCGAAATGGATGGGGTCGCTAACGAGGAAGACTACGACCAGTATGGCAACCCGATGAGGGAAGATGACGATCATGTTGAAGCATATGTCAAAAGAAGAAGCAAGACTACATTACCTAAGAAAAATCGCAATCCATGGAAAAGGAAAAGTCATAATGAGGGGCTCAATTACTCGCCAGCGAACAAGAAAGGAAAGAAGCTCACTCAGAAAGGAAAGTGTCCACGCACTTAACCATTATCAGCGAGGAAGAAGAAGCAAACCATCATTTATATATATGTTCCTATTTAGTATACACACTTAACTGTTGTCGGTCAAATGAGATAATATATATATCACCCTTCCCATGCATCATGCATATCGGTCGTTTTTCAGAGTGAGAAAAATAAATAATAAAAATGGAATGTAATAAAAAGGAGAAATTAAAAAATAAAATGAAAAAAGAAACGCAATAGCGGTAGCACTGGTTTAGAACAAGAGTTGGGTCCTGTTGTGGCCTAAGAGTCTCCTTCGTCTAGAGACGGCCAGGAGCACACCCACAACCAAGACGCCTGAGCAAGGTATGGACACCACCACATGACCTACCCAATTAGTGGTGCCTGTCATGTCGGGTGATAGCGGAAAACTTGAGGAAGAGACTCCATTAGAAGCAATGCATGATGCCTTGTACGAGGGTGATGACGTTCTACGGTATCTCAATACCGGTGCCGACGGCTATGAGGACGGAGGATTGATGGCTCAGCAGCAGTATGACTCAGGGTTTGAGCATGATGATTTGATGCCTGAATTGCCGGAGGAGGAACGTCCTATGGCTGATTGCAAGAAGTCTCTCTTCCTGCAATCTTCGTAGGACATGCCTCCAGATGTTGCCTCAACCCAGCAACAACAATGTGAGGGTTGGTCATTTTTGCTGAGCCCGACAACACTAGGTACGGAGGTCAAGGATGGTATGTACGGCTCACTTTCTGAACTAAACAAGCATAGGAAGAGATCGGAGAAAGTCTCTAATGGTGGCAAAGCTGCTTCTATGAGCCAGACTCCTTAGCAGCCTCGGGTTGAAGGCCGTATACCTACCAAAGGTGCGGCAAAATACCATATCATCGGTGATCCGATCCTACGTAAGAAAGCGGTAGACGCCATAGAGGGCGATCTAAGGAGACTTCATGACGATGTGTTATTGAGAGATAAAAGCCTTATCGCCTCGACAAATCCAAGATACCGGCTCTACGTGGTTGAGGTGCCACATCAAAGGTTCTATGTCCAGACATTCCCCACGGATATGTTCTTTCTTCTATTCGATTACATCTTCGACATGTTTCACATGACAAGACTGGAGGTCCAAACCTGGGAAAAACCCTTGTGTGACATCCGATCTGAGCCTTGCGGTCATGTTAACAAACTTGCCAAGAGTACTGGTCGGATTATGCAACATCGCATCATTGGTATGCAGCTTTTCAGACCTCCAAAGTAGCTTACCAGCGGTGAAGCCATTGTCGTTGAAAGAATATGGCGAGGTAGCACCTCGGACACACCATCAAGATCTAGATCTGGCACCTCCCTTTCAACTAAGATGTCAAAGGAGGAAATCATACCTGCCA
Source organism: Hordeum marinum (assembly GCA_022496015.1). Classification (NCBI taxonomy): domain Eukaryota; kingdom Viridiplantae; phylum Streptophyta; class Magnoliopsida; order Poales; family Poaceae; genus Hordeum; species Hordeum marinum. Next base: position 167,045,325 of record CM039673.1, read on the forward strand.
GACACGAACCAAGAACCAAACATACGATACCATCTTCCAAGTGTTACATATGTAGATCACAATTTGCATCAGTTCCTGGACTAGGGTTCAATTGACCATATGTACTTGTAGGCAATCGCCGAGAATTATGCACTGCATGAAGGGAGGGAATGGCGTATCCGAGCTCACGGAGCCACATCCACACACGTTGGGCGCATCGCGCTCCGGAGGGTATGCCTTCTCAAGCTTTGCCCACTCCATGCCCCACATGCTCACATAGATCCTTGAGGTTCGGAGTGGTAAAAGGTTGCTACATCTTGAGCTTCCGTTGGTTTTCCCTTGAAGAGGAAAGGGTGATGCACCGAAGTAGATAAGTATTTCCCACAGTTCTTGAGAACCAATGTATCAATCCACTAGGAGGAACAAGCAAGTCACCAATGGATGCACCTACACAAACAATCAAACTCTTGCACCCAACGCTATAAAGGGGTTGTAAATCCCTTCACGATTATTTGCAAGGATTAGATCCGATAGAGATAGATGTAAACGAGAACGTAAAGTAAAAGTTAAATAAATTGCACCAAAGTATTTTTGGTATTTTTGGTTTATAGATCTAAAAATATATTATGGAAAGTAGACCCGGGGGGCATAGTTTTCACTAGAGACTTCTCTCTTGAAGGAAAATATCATGGTGGGTAAATATATTACTGTCAAGAAATTGATAGAAAAGTGAATCATCATGTAGTTATCCAAGGAAATGATCATGAATATAGGCATCACGTCCGTATAAAGTAGACCAAAATGATTCTGCATCTACTACTATTACTCCACACATCGAGCGACTCCTGCCTGCATGTAGAGTATTGAGTTCATGAAGAACAGAGTAACGCATTAAGAAAGATGACATGATGTAGAGGGATAAACTCAAGCAATATGATGAAAACCCCATCGTGTTACCCTTGATGGCAACAATACAATACATACCTCGCTACCCCTACTATGACACTGGGTGAGGACACCGCAAGATTGAACCCAAAACCAAGCACTTCTCCCATTGCAATAATTACCAATCTAGTTGGCCAAACCAAACCAATAACTCCAAGAGACTTACAAGGATATGAAAACCGTCATATAAGAATTCAGTGAAGATTCAAATAAGATACATGGATAATCTGAACATAAACTCACAATTCATTGGATCTTGACAAACACACCACAAAAGAAGATTACATCGGATAGATCACCATCAAGATCATGAAGAACATGGTATTGAAGATCGAAGAGAGAGAAGAAGACATCTAGATATTGGCTATGGACCCGTGGGTCTGTGGTGGACTACTCACGCATCATCGGAGGGGCAATGGAGTTTATGTAGATGCCCTCCGTGATCGAAACCCCCTCCGGCAGATTATCGGAAAAGGCTCCAAGATTGGCTCTCTTGGGAACGGAGTCTTCTACGGGCGGAAAAGTATTTGCATAGATATTTTTGGTGTTCAGGAATATTTGTGTATTTATAGGACGAAGAATAGGGTTAGGAGACCTGTCAAGAGACGGCAAGTCTGCCAAGCGCTGCCAGGGGGGTGGTCGTGCCTACTAAGCCTGTTGGATTTGTTTCCTTCCAGAAAAAATCATTCCTAAGATTTTATTCCGTTTGGACTCAGTTTAATATTCCATATATGCAAAACTCAAAAACAAGGAAAAAATAGAAACCAACACTAGGCTCTAGATTAATAGGTTAGTCCTAAAAATAATATAAAATAGCATATAAATGCATATAAAACATCCAAAACAGATAATATAATAGCATGCCATCATCAAAAATTATAGATACATTGGAGACGTATCAGCATCCCCAAGCTTAATTCCTGCTCGATCGTCCTCGAGTAGGTAAATGATAAAAATAGAATTTTTTATGTGGAGTGCTACCTAACATATTTATCCATGTAATATTATATATTGTGGCATGAATATTTAGATCCGTAAGACTCAAAACAAAAGCATAATATTGATAGAAAAACAATAACGTTTCAAGCATACTAGCAAAGCAATTGTATCTCTTCAAAATATAATGGCAAAAGAAAGTTATCCCTACAATATCATATGGTTTGGCTATGCTCCATCTTCCCCACACAAAGTATTTATATCATGCACAACCCCGATGACAAGTCAAGCAATTGTTTTCACAGCTTAATTTGCTCAAAAAAAATTAGCTCTCACGCAATACATGAGCATGAGCCATGGATATAGCACTATAGGTGGAATAGAATATGGTGGAGGTTGTTAAGGAAAGGGAGAAGATAGTCTCACATCAACTAGGCATACCAACAGGCTATGGAGATGCCCATTAATAGATATCAATGTGAGTGAGTGGGGATTTCCATGCAACGGATGCACTAGAGCTATAAGTGTATGAAATCTCAAGAGAAAACTAAGTGGGTGTGCATCCAACTTGCTTTCTCATGAATACCTGGGGCAATTTGAGGAAGCCCATCATTGGAATATACAAGCCAAGTTATATAAAGAAAAATTCCCACTAGTACATGAAAGTGACAAAATAGGAGACTCTCTATCATGAACAACATAATTTGCAAAGACACTACTCACTATGTTCATGATAATGAGTTCAATTAATCATATTACTGAAGAACTCCCACTCAAATTGACATCCCTCCGGTCATTCGAGTGATACATGATCCAAATTCACCAACTCAAGTCTGATCATCACGTGAGTTGAGGTGGTTTCAATGGTGAACATCATCATGTTGATCATATCTACTATATGACTCATGTTCGACCTTTCGGTCTCTTGTGTTCCGAGGCCATGTCTGTACATGATAGGCTCGTCAAGTTTAACCCGAGTGTTCTGCATGTGCAACACTGGCTTGCACCCGTTGTATGTGAACATAGAGTCTATCACACCCGATCATCACATGGTGTCTCGACACGATGAACTTTCGCAACGGTGCACACTCGGGGAGAACACAATTTATCTTGAAATTAAGTGAGGGATCACCTTATAATGCTACCGTCGTCCTAAGCAAAACAAGGTGCATAAAAGGATTAACATCACATGAAAATCATAAGTGACATGATATGGCCATGAACTTGTGCTTTTGATCTCCATCTTGAAAGCACCGGCATGATCTCCACCGTCACCGGCATGACACCATGATCTCCATCATCTTGATCTCCATCAACGTGTTGCCATCAGGGTTGTCGCGCCCACCATGCTTCTACTACTATTGCTACCGTTTAGCGATAAAGTAAAGCATTACATAGCGCTTAATGATTGACACGCAGGTCATACAATAATTAAAGACAACCCTATGGCTCCTGCCGGTTGTCGTACACATCGACGTGCAAGTTGTGATATTCTATACAAAACATGATCATCTCATACATCACATATATCTCATCATGTAATTGGCCATATCACATCACAACATACCCTGCAAAAACAAGTTAGACGTCCTCTAATTGTTGTTGCATGTTTTACATGGCTGCTACGGGTATCTAGCAAGAACAATTCTCACCTATGCAAAAACCACAACGGTGATACATAAGTTGCTTTTCAACCTTCTCAAGGACCGCCTTTGTCAAACCCGATCCAACTAAAGTAGGAGAAACAGACACCCGCCAGCCATCTTTGTGCAACGAGGTTACACGTCAGTCGATGGAACCGGCCTCTTGTAAGCATACGAGTAAGGTTGGTCCGGGATGCTTCATCCCACAATACCACTGAACCAAAACACGACCAAGGGAGGAAGCAATCTAAGCATCAACGCCCACAAACTCTTTGTGTTCTACTCGAGATCTCATCTACACATAGACCTAGATCATGATGCCACTGTTGGGGAATGTTGCATGGGAAACAAAAAAATTCCTACTCACACATAAGATCTATCCATGGTGATGAGCATCTATGAGAGGGAGAGTGGATCTACATAACCTTGTAGATTGCTAAGCGGGAAGCGTTAAGAAACACGGTTGGTGTAGTCGAACGTCTTCGCGATTCAAATCGCCGAGCATCCCGCGATCTCATCACGATCTGTCCTGCGATCCAATCATGATCCGTCCCGCGAACTCAACACGATCCGTCCCGTGATCTCATCATGATCTGTCTCGCGATCTTGATCACGGTCCCTCCGATCTAGCGCCGAACGGACGGCACCTCCGCGTTCAGCACACGTATGGCTCGATGACGATCTCCGCCTTGTTGATCCAGCAAGAGAGAGTGGAGAGGTAGAAGATTTCTCCGACAGCGCGACAGCGTTGCAGCGATGGTGGTGGAGCTATTCCGGTAGGGCTTCGCCTAAGCACTGCGGAAAACCGATCTAGAGGAGAAACTATGCACTACAGGAGAGGTAGCACGTGGCTATTAGGGTTAGCTTTTTCCTCTAAATCCTCTAGTATATATAGGAGGGAGGGAGGGGAGGAATCAGCCTAAAACCCTCAAGGTTTGGTCAAAATTGGAGGTGGAGGAGTCCAACTCCAATCCTATTAGGAGTAGGATTCCTCCTTTCCACATGGAAACTCTTTCCACCTCTCCACCTTTGGATTTTTTTTTCCTTCTCAAACCACTCCAGTCGCACGGGCCCCTAGAGGAGGCTTCGGCCAGCTCACCAGGGACTGGTTTACCTCCTCCCACAGCCCATGTAGCCTCTTGGATCAAAATACCTCTCCCGATGGTCCCCCGATACACTACCGGCACTCCCGGTACACTACCGATGAGCCCGACACTTTTCTAGCGACCAAAACAGGACTTCCTATATATCAATCTTTACCTCTAGACCATTCCGGAGCTCCTCATGACGTCCGTGATCTCATCCGAGACTCCGAACAACCTTCGGTCACCACCATACATAACTCTATACTACTGAAACATCACCGAACCTTAAGTGTGCAGACCCTGCGGGTTCGAGAACTATGTAGACATGACCGAGACACCTCTACGGTCAATAACCAATAGCGGGACCTGGATGCCCATATTGGTTCCTACATATTCTACGAAGATCTTTCTCGGTCGAACCTCTATGTCAAGGATTCAATTAATCCCGTATGTTGTTCCCTTTGTTCTTCGGTGTGTTACTTGCCCGAGATTCTATCGTCGGTATCTCCATACCTAGTTCAACCTTGTTACCAGCAAGTCTCTTTACTCGTTCGTAATACAAGATGTCGTGGCTAACACTTAGTCACATTGCTTGCAAGGCTTATTGTGATGTTGTATTACCGAGTGGGCCCTGAGATACCTCTCCGTCATACGGAGTAACAAATCCCAGTCTTGATCCATGCCAACCCGACAGACACCCTCGGAGATACCTATAGAGCACCTTTATAGTCACTCAGTTACGTTCGACATTTGATACACACAAGGCACTCCTCCGGTGTCAATGAGTTGCATGATCTCATGGCCATAGGAACATATACTTGACATGCAGAAAATAGTAGCAATAAACTGACACGATCATATGCTACGTTTGTAGTTTGGGTCTTGTCCATCACATCATACTCCAAATGATGTGATCCCATCACCAAATGACATCTCATGTCCATGACTAGGAAACCATAGCCATCTTTGATCAATGAGCTAGTCTATTAGAGGCATACTAGGGACATGGTGTTGTCCATGTATCCACACATGTATCTGAGTTTCCGATTAATAAAATTATAGCATGGATAATAAACAATTATCATGAACAAGGAAATATGATAATAACCAATTTATTATCACCTCTAGGTCATATTATCAACAGTCTCCCACTTGCACTAGAGTCAATAATCTAGTTCGCATCACCATGTGATTCACATTCTTATGAATCTAACACCCAATGAGTTCTGGGGCTCGATCATGCTTTGCATGTGAGAGAGGTCTTTTAGTCAACGAGTCTGCGACATTCAGATCCGTGTGTACTTTGCAAATCTCTATGTCATAATGTAGACACTGCTACCACACTCCACTTGGAGCTATTCCAAATGGCTGCTCCACTATACGTATCCGGATTGCTACTCAGAGTCATCCGGATTGGTGTTAAAGTTTGCATCGACGTAACCCTTTACGACGAACTCTTTATCACCTCCATAATCGAGAAATATCTCCTTAGTCCTCTAGTTACTAAGGATAATCCTCACTGCTGTCCAGTGATCCACGCCTGGATCACTTTTGTACCCCTTGACAGACTCATGGCAAGCCACACACAAGGTGCGGTACACAGCATGGCATAATATAGAGCCTATGGCTAAGGCATAGGGGACGACGTTCGTACATTCTCTTTTTTCTGCCGTTGTCGAGCTTTGAGTCTCACTCAACTTCACACCTTACAAATCAGGCGAGAACTCTTTCTCTGACTGATCCATTTTGAACTCTTTCAAAATCTTGTCAAGGTATGTACTCATTGAAAGTCTCATCAAGCATCTTGATCTATCTCTATAGATCTTGATGCTCAACAATTAGGTATCTTTATCCAGGTCTTCCTTTGAAAAAATCTTTTCAAACAACTGTTTATGCTTTCCAGAAATTCTACATCATTTCCGATCAACACTATGTCAACCACATTTGCTTACCAGAAACTCTATAGTGCTCCCACTCACTTTATTGTAAATACAAGTTTCTCATAAACTTTGTATAGACTCAAAAACTTTGATCACCTCATCAAAGTGTATATTCCAACTCCGAGATGCTTGCTTCAGTTCATAGAAGGATCACTAAAGCTTGCACACCTTTTAGCATCCTTAGGACCGCCAAAACCTTCTGGTTGTATCTCATACACCCTTTCCTTAAGGAAGGAAACAATGTTTTGACACCCATCTGCCAGATTTCATAATTGAAAAATGCAGCAACTACTAACCTAATTCCAACAGGCTTTAGCATCGCTACGAGTGAGAAAGTCTCATCGCAGTCAACTCTTTGAACTTGTCAGAAACTTCTTTGCGGCAAGTCGAGCTCTATAAATGGTGACATTCACTATCCGCGTTTGTCTTCATTTTAAAGATCCATTTGTACTCAACGACCTGCCGTCCAACGAGCAAGTCCACCAAACTCTACACTTGGTTTTCATACATGGATCCTTTCTCGGATTTCATGGCCTCTAACCATTTGTCGGGTTTTGGTCCCATCATTGCTTCTTCATAGCTCGTAGGTTCATCGTTGTCCAACAACATGACCTCTAAGACAGGGTTGTCGTACCACTCAGGAGCAGTACACGTCCTTGTCGACCTACGAAGTTCGATAGTAACTTGATCCGAACCTTCATGATCATCATCATTAACTTCCTCTTCAACAAACGTAGGCTTCATAGAAACATCTTCCTACGTTGCGCTACTCTCTCATTGAAACAGAGGTTCAATAACCTCATCAAGTTCTATCTTCCTCCCATTCAATTATTTCGAGAGAAACTTTTTCTCGAGAAAGGACCCAGTTTTAGCAACAAACATTTTATTCTTGGATCTGAGATAGAAGGTTCAACCAACTGTTCTTAGGGTATTCTATTAAGATGCATTTGTCCGCTTTGGGTTTGAGCTCATTCGGTGAAAACATTTTCCACACAAGCGTCACAGCCCCAAACATTAAGAAATGACAGCTTGGGTTTCTATCAAACCCAAATTCACACGGTGTCATCTCAATGGATTTAGATGGTGCCCTATTTAAAGTGAATGTAGTTGTCTCTAATGCATAACCCCAAAATTATAGTAGCAAAACGATAAGAGACATCATAGAACGCACCATATCCAATAGAGTACGACTATGACATTCAGACACACCATCACACTATGGTGTTCCAGGTGGCGTGAGTTGTGAAACAACTTTCACCTTGTCTAAACTTGTATGCCAAACTCGTAACTCAGATATTCACCTCCACGATCATATCGCAGACATTTTTATCGCTCTGAATTTTCTTGAACCTTTCAAATGATTCAGACTTGTGTTTCATTAAGTAAATATACACTATATCTACTCAAATCATCAGTGAAGGTAAGAAAATAATGATATCCACCGCATGCTACAAGACTCATTGGATTGCATACATCAACATGTATCATTTCCAATAAATCACTTGGCCGCTCCATCCATCTCGAAAACAGGGTCCTTAGTCATCTTGCCCAATAGGCATGGTTCGCATGTCTCAACCGATTCGAAATCGAATGAGTCCAAAGATCCATAAGCATGGAGTTTCTTCATGCACTTTATACCAATATGACATTTAGCGGCAGTGCCACAAGTATGTGGTACCATCATTATTAACATTGTATCTTTTGGCATCAATGTTATGAACATGTGTATTACTACAATCAAGATTCAACAAACCATTCTCACTGGGTGCATGACCATTGAAGGTATCATTCATGTAAACAGAATAACCATTATTCTCTAACTTAAATGAATAACCATGTTGCAATAAACATGATCTAATCACGTTCATGCTCAATGCAAAACACCAAATAACATTTATTTAGGTTTGTCACTAATCCCGAAGGTGGAGAGAGCGTGCGATGTTGATCACATCAACCTTGGAAACATTTCCAACACACATTGTCACCTCACCCTTAGCTAGTTCTCCGTTTATTCCATAGCTTTTATTTTGAGTTACTAACATTTAGCAACCGAACTGGTATCCAATACCTAGGTGCTACTATGAGTACTCGCAAGGTACACATCATTAACACGTATATCAAATATACTTCTGTCGACGTTGCCAGCCTTCTTATCTACCAAGTATCTACTATTGTTCCGCTTCAACGACCACTCTCCTCATAATCGAAGCACTTAGTCTCGGGTTTGGGTTCAATTTTGGGTTGCTTCACAGGAGCAGCAACTGACTTGCTATCCATGAAGTTTCCCTCCTTGCTCTTGCCCTTCTCGAAACTAGTGGATTGACTAACCATCAACACTCGACGCTCCTTCTTGATTTCTACCTTCACGGTGTCAAACATCGCGAATAGCTCAGGGATCATTATTTCTATCCCTGGAATTTAATAGTTCATCACCAAGTTCTAGTATCTCAGTGACAGTGACTTGGAGAACTATATCAATCACTATCTTATCTGGAAGATCAACTCCCACTCGATTCAAGCGATTGTAGCACCCAGACAATCTGAGCACATGCTCAACGATTGAGTTACTCTCTTTCATCTTGCAGGCAAAGAATCTTGTTGGAGATATCATCTCACAACACGGGCACGAGCCTGAGATCCTAATTTCAGCTCTTAGAACATCTCATATGTTCCGTGACGTTCAAAACATTTTGGAGCCTCAATTCTAAGCTGTAATGCATGACGCACTAAACTATCAAGTAGTCATCAGAACGTGTCTGTCAAATGTTCACAACATCTACAGACGACGCTAGAGGGATTGGCGCACCGAGCGGTGCATTAAGGACATAAGCCTTCTGTGCAGCAATGAGGACAACCCTCAGATCACGGACACAGTCCGCAATATTGCTACCATCATCTTTCAACTCTATTTCTCTAGGAATATATAAAAATTCAAGGGAGCTACAGCGCGAGCAAGTAATCTACAACATAATTTCCAAAGACACTATTGACTATGTTCATGATAATCAGTTCAATTAATCATATTACTAAAGAACTCCCACTCAAATTGACATCCCTCCGGTCATTCGAGTGATACATGATCCAAATTCACCAACTCAAGTCTGATCATCACGTGAGTTGAGGTGGTTTCAATGGTGAACATCATCATGTTGATCATATCTACTATATGACTCATGTTCGACCTTTCGGTCTCTTGTGTTCCGAGGCCATGTTTGTACATGCTAGGCTCGTCAAGTTTAACCCGAGTGTTCTCCATGTGCAACACTGGCTTGCACCCGTTGTATGTGAACGTAGAGTCTATCACACCCGATCATCACGTGGTGTCTCGACACGATGAACTTTTGCAATGGTGCACACTCGGGGAGAACACAATTTATCTTGAAATTAAGTGAGGGATCACCTTATAATGCTACCGTCGTCCTAAGAAAAACAAGGTGCATAAAAGGATTAACATCACATGCAAATCATAAGTGACATGATATGGCCATGAACTTGTGCTTTTGATCTCCATATTTAAAGCACCGGCATGATCTCCATCGTCACTGGCATGACACCATAATCTCCATCATCTTGATCTCCATCAACGTGTCGCAATCCGGGTTGTCGCGCCCACCATGCTTCTACTACTATTGCTACCGATTAGCGATAAAGTAAAGCATTACATAGCGCTTAATGATTGACACACAGTTCATACAATAATTAAAGACAACCCTATGGCTCATGCCGGTTGCCGTACTCATCTACATGCAAGTTGTGATATTCTATACAAAACATGATCATCTCATACATCACATATATCTCATCATGTAATTGGCCATACCACATCACAACATACCCTGCAAAAACAAGTTAGACATCCTCTAATTGTTGTTGCATGTTTTACGTGGCTGCTACGGGTATCTAGCAAGAACAATTCTCACCTATGCAAAAACCACAACGGTGTTACATAAGTTGCTTTTCAACCTTCTCAAGGACCGCCTTTGTCGAATCCGATCCAACTAAAGTAGGAGAAACAGACACCCGCCAGCCATCTTTGTGCAGCGAGGTTACACGTCAGTCGATGGAACCGGTCTCTCGTTAGCGTACGAGTAAGGTTGGTTCGGCCGCTTCATCTCACAATACCGCTGAACCAAAACACGACCAAGGGAGGAAGAAGTCTAAGCATCAACGCCCAGGAACTCTTTGTGTTCTACTCGAGATCTCATCTAAACATAGACCTAGCTCATGATGCCATTGTTGGGGAACGTTGCATGGGAAACAAAAAATTTCCTATGCACACGTAAGATCTATCCATGGTGATGAGCATTTACGAGAGGGAGAGTGGATCTACATACCCTTGTAGATTGCTAAGCGGGAAGCGTTAAGAAATACGGTTGGTGTATTCGAACATCTTCGCGATTCAAATCGCTGAGCATCTCGCGATCTCATCACGATCCGTCCCGCAATCCAATCACGATCCGTCCCGCGAACTCGTCACGATCCATCCCACGATCTCATCACGATCCGTCTCGCGATCTTGATCACGGTCCTTCCGATCTAACGCCGAACGGACGGCACCTCCGCGTTCAGCACACGCACGGATCGATGACGATCTCCGCCTTCTTGATCCAGAAAGAGAGAGAGTGGAGAGGTAGAAGATTTCTCCGATAGCACGACGGTGTTGCGGCGATGGTGGTGGAGCTATTCCGACAGGGCTTCGCCTAAGCACTGCAAAAAGCCGATCTAGAGGATAAACTATGCACTAGAGAAGAGGTAGCATGTGGATATTAGGGCTAGCTTTTTCCTCTAAATCCTTTAGCATATATAGGAGGGAGGGAGGGGAGGAGGCAGCCTCAAACCCTCAAGGTTTGGTAGAAATTGGAGGTGGAGGAGTACTACTCCAATCCTATTAGGAGTAGGATTCCTCCTTTCCACTTGGAAACTCTTTCCACCTCTCCACCTTTGGATTTTTTTCCTTCTCAAACCACTCCAGTCGCATGGGCCCTTAGAGGAGGCTTCGGCCAGCACACCAGGGGCTGGTTTACCTCCTCCCACAGCCCATGTAGCCTCTTGGGTCGAAATACCTCTCCCAATGGTCCCTCGGTACACTACCGGCACTCCCGGTACACTATCGATTAGCCCGAAACTTTTCTGGCGACCGAAACAAGACTTCCTGTATATCAACCTTTACCTCTAGACCATTCCGGAGCTCCTCATGACGTTCGGGATCTCATCCGGGACTCCGAACAACCTTGGGTCACCACCATACATAACTCTATACTATCAAAACGTCACCGAACCTTAAGTGTGCAGACCCTGCGGGTTTGAGAACTATGTAGACATGACCGAGACACCTCTACGGTCAATAACCAATAGCGGTACCTGGATGCCCATATTGGTTCCTACATATTCTATTAAGATCTTTATCGGTCGAACCTCTATGTCAAGGATTCAATTAATCCCGTATGTTGTTCCCTTTGTTCTTCGGTGTGTTACTTGCCTGATATTCGATCGTCGGCATCTCCATACCTAGTTCAACCTCGTTACCAACAAGTCTCTTTATTCATTCCGTAATACAAGATCCCGTGGCTAACACTTAGTCACATTGCTTGCAAGGCTTATTGTGATGTTGTATTACCAAGTGGGCCCTAAGATACCTCTTCGTCACATGGTGTAACAAATTCTAGTCTTGATCCATGCCAACCCGACAAACACCCTCCGAGATACCTGTAGAGCACCTTTATAGGCACCCAGTTACGTTGCGACATTTTATACACACAAGGCACTCCTCCAGTCTCAGTGAGTTGAATGATCTCATGGTCATAGGAACATATACTCGACATGCAGAAAACAGTAGCAATAAACTGACTCGATCATATGCTACGTTTGTAGTTTGGGTCTTGTCCATCACATCATTCCCCTAATGATGTGATCCCGTTACCAAATGACATCTCATGTCCATGACTAGGAAACCATAGCCATCTTTGATCAACGAGCTAGTCTATTAGAGGCATACTAGGGACATGGTGTTGTCCATGTATCCACACATGTATCTGAGTTTCCAATTAATACAATTATAGCATGGATAATAAACGATTATCATGAACAAGGAAATATGATAATAACCAATTTATTATTGCCTCTAGGGCACATTTCCAACAATCACAATTACTTCCTAACATGACTCTTAACATTACCATCTTTATATCTCAAAACTTTATGCAAGGAATCAAACTTCTCATAGTACTCAATGCACTTAATATGGAAGTTTTTATTATATCCCTCTTGGATGCCTATCATATTAGGACTAAATTCATAACCTAGACCAACTAACATCCTGTTTAGAGACTCTTAAAATAATATAAGTGAGGTACAAGAGTTCAATTATTTCTATAAAATGCAAATACCACCGTGCTCTAAAAAAATATAAGTGAATCACATAGATCAAAATTGCCTATCTCAAAAGGTATAAGTGAAGCACATAGAGTATTATTGCCTATCTCAAAAGATATAAGTAAAGCACATAGATTATTCTAATAAATTCACGATTCAGCGTGTGTGTCTCAAAAGATGTGTGCAGCAAGTATGATTGTGGCAAACTAAGAAGCAAAGACTCATATCATACAAGACGCTCCAAATAAAAGCACATATCATGTGGTGAATAAAAATGTAGCCTCAAGTAAATTTACCGATGGATTGAAGATGAAAGAGGGGATGCCTTCCGGGCATCCCCAAGCTTAGGCTCTTTGGAATCCTTGAATATGACTTGGGGTACCTTGGGCATCCCCAAGCTTAGGCACTTGCCACTCCTTATTCCATAGTCCATGAAATCTTTACCCAAAACTTTAAAACTTCACAACACAAAACTTAACAGAAAACTCGTGAGATCCATTAGTATAAGAAAATAAATCACCACTTTAGGTACTGTTTTGAACTCGTTATTTATTTATATTGGTGTGATATCTACTGTATTCTAACTTCTCCATGGTTCATACCCCATGATACAACCCATAGATTCATCAAAGTAGGCAAACAACTCAAAGAAAACAGAATATGTCAAAAACAGAACAATATGTAGCAATCTAAAAACTTTGAATACTTATGTAACTCAAAACATTCTGAAACATTAGGAAAACCTGGTAAATTTATATATCAATCTTGTGTAAAAATTTCATACTCATTCGAGTATCTGGAAAATTTAGAAAATTCCTCGAGTGAGCACAAAAGTTTCTGTTTTTCAGCAAGATCGAATCAACAACTACCATAGATCACCCCGAAGGTTTTACTTGGCTCAAACACTAATTAAAACACCAAAATACAATTACTACAGAAGTAATAATGTGGGAAACACTCAAAAACAAAAGCAAAAACAGAACACAAAAATAAAATTGGGTTGCCTCCAAACAAGCGCTATTGTTTAACGCCCCTAGCTAGGCAAAACACAATAGATCTAGGTATTGTCATTTTTGGTATGCAATCCAAAAGTAGCTCTCATAATAGATTCATAAGGAAATCTTATCTTCTTTATAGGAAAGTGTTCCATTCCTTTCCTTAATGGAAATTGGAATCTAATGTTTCCTTCTTTCATGTCACTAATTGCACCAATCGTTCTAAGGAAAGGTCTACCAAGAATAATAGGACATGTAGGATTGCAATCTATATCAAGAGCAATAAAATCTGAGGGCACATAATTCCTATTTGTAACAATAAGAATATCATGAATCACATGGCAAGTATATTTAAGTCTAGCCCACTTCCTATGCATAGGAATTTTGTTAGCAAACAAATTATGGGAACAAAAATCAACTATCATAGGAAGGCAAAACAAGCATAACTTCAACACTTTGGACACATAGAGAGGAAACTTGATATTATTGCAATATGGAAAATCATATATTCCTCTCTCATACTAATTTTTAGTAGCATCATGAAGGAATCTTACAATGTAACTATCACACAAAGCATTCTTTCATGATCAATTATAGCATACGTGTCATCACCAAAACTTGGGGAACAAAAAATATCATCTTCATCAAGCATAGCATCCCCAAGCTTGTGGTTTTGCATATCATTAGCATCATGGATATTCAGAGAATTCATACTAACAACATGGCAATCATTCTTTTAATTCAAGAAACTATCATGAATATCCTTATAAATTTCTTCTTTCAATACTTCATCAAAAAAAATAGATTCATGATTTCCAAACAAAACTTCATAGAGATAATCAAGTTCACTCAACTCACTAGCAATTGGTTCATCATGATCTGGTCTTTTGAAAAGATTAGCAAGTGGATGAGGATCCATATCAATAATTTTTTATTAAGCAAAGATGCAAGCAAATAGAAGGCACATGGCAACACAAGCAAACATAGCAAACAAGAGACGAACGGAAGAAGGGTGAATAAAAAGGCAAATCTTTTTGGTTTCTTCTGAAAATCATTTTAGAAGTGGGGGAGAGGAAAATGAGAGTCAACTCACAAATAATGTAAATGCAAGAGATGAGTTTGTGATGAGTACTTGGTAGGCTTGATGTAGATCTATCCCAGGAACCCTGCCAGAATTGGCAAGTTGATGGGAAAGTTCTTGTCTTGACTTGCCATATATCCTCCCCGACAACGATGCTAGAAATCTTTCTTGCTACCTCTTGAGCTTGCGTTGGTTTTCCCTTGAAGAGGAAAGGGTGATGCAGCAAAGTAGATAAGTATTTCCCTTAGTGGTTGAGAACCAAGGTATCAATCAAGTAGGAGGAACAAGCAAGTCACCAATGGATGCACCTACACAAACAATCAAACTCTTGCACCCAACACTATAAAGGGGTTGTCAATCCCTTCATGATCATTTCAAGGATTAGATCCGATAGAGATAGATGTAAACAAGAACGGAAAGCAAAAGGTAAATAAATTGCAGCAAAGTATTTTTGGTTTATAGATCTGAAAACATATTATGGAAAGTAGACCCGAGGGCCATAGGTTTCACTAGAGACTTCTCTCTTGAAGGAAAATATCATGGTGGGTAAACAAATTACTGTCTAGCAATTGATAGAAAAGCCAATAATCATGTAGTTATCCAAGGCGATCATGCATATAGGCATCACGTCCGTATCAAGTAGACCGAAACGATTCTACATCTACTACTATTACTCCACACATCGACCGACTCCTCCTACATGTAGAGTATTGAGTTCATGAAGAATAGAGTAACACATTAAGAAAGATGACATGATGTAGAGGGATAAACTCAAGCAATATGATGAAAACCCCAGCTTGTTACCCTTGATGGCAACAATACAGCACGTGCCTCGCTACCCCTACTATGTCACTGGGTGAGGACACCGCAAGATTGAACCCAAAACCAAGCACTTCTCCCATTGCAAGAATTACCAATCTAATTGGCCAAACCAGGCCAATAACTCTAAGAGACTTACAAGGATATGAAATCATGCATATAAGAATTCACAGAAGATTCATGGATAATCTGAACATAAACTCACAATTCATCGGATCTTGACAAACACACCACAAAATAGGATTACAACGGATAGATCCCCATGAAGATCATTAAGAACATGGTATTGAAGATCAAAGAGAGAGAAGAAGCCATATAGCTACTAGCTATGGACCCGTGGGTCTGTGGTGGACTACTCACGCATCATCAGAGGGGCAATGGAGTTGATGTAGATGCCCTCCGTGGTCGAAATCCCCTCCGGCAGATTACCAGAAAAGGCTCCAAGATTGGATCTCTCGGGAACGGAGGCTTCTAGAAGCGGAAAAGTATTTGTGTGGCTCTTTTTGGTGTTGGGGGAATATTTGGGTATTTATAAGACGAAGACTAGGGTTAGGAGACCTGCCAGGAGACGGCAAGCCTGCAAGGCGCGGTTAGGGGGGTGGTCGTGCCTACCAGGCTTGTGACCTCCTGGCAGGTGCCCTGGCATGCACTCCAAGCCTATTGGATTGGTTTCCTTCCAGAAAAAATCATTTCGAAGATTTTATTCTGTTTGGACTCTGTTTAATATTCCATATCTGCAAAACTCAAAAACAAGGAAAAAATAGAAACTGGCACTAGGCTCTAGATTGATAGATTAGTCCCAAAAATAATATAAAATAGCATATTAATGCATATAAAACATCCAAAACATATAATATAACAGCATGTCATGATCAAAAATTATAGATACGTTGGAGACGTATCAACGGCCATGCCAGATTGAAGATTTGGACAATGATCCCTACGTCGCAAGCATCTGAAGCGTTAACAATAAACCCCCAATGACACTCGTTGATATACTCGAGAGGTGCAAAAGGATGTGGTCTGCTTGGAGGACCGCACCATGCACGCCAACGGACGTGGACACCATCATAACCATTCTGGCATCCTCCTATCACCAATGATGATGCTGA
Organism: Hordeum marinum; assembly: GCA_022496015.1. Classification (NCBI taxonomy): domain Eukaryota; kingdom Viridiplantae; phylum Streptophyta; class Magnoliopsida; order Poales; family Poaceae; genus Hordeum; species Hordeum marinum. The sequence goes on from CM039673.1 coordinate 167,062,232, forward strand.
CCACGCCATGGAGGCGAAGGAGTGGTGCATGGTGGCGAATTATCCAGAAAGAAATCGTCAAAAAAAATCATAGAGTTTAGACTCTGTTTGGTACTGAATTACTGGGAAACCAAAAACAAGCAGAAAACAACGACTGGCACTTGACACTAGATTAATAGGTTAGTCCCTAAAAATGAAATAAAATAGCATATTGTTGCATATAAGTATCCAAGATTGATAATACTATAGCATGGAACAATCAAAAATTATCAATACGTTGGGGATGTATTAGTAGTCTACTAGACTAGCTTAACAAGACCAAACGGGTCTCACCAGATGTGACGCCCCCAATTTCGACCGTACGCTAAACAAACACGCAATGCGTACGACCAAGATCAGGGACTCACTAATCAATATCACAACACAACTCTAGACACAAATAAAAGTCATACAACTTCATATTACAAGCCAGGGGCCTTGAGGGCTCGAATACAAAGCTCGACAAGCACGAGTCAGCGAAAGCAAATAATATCTGAGTACAGACATAAGTTAGACAAGTTTTGCCTTAAGAAGGCTAGCACAAACATAACAACGGATCGAAAGAGGCGAGGCCTCCTGCCTGGGAACCTCCTATCCTACTGCTGGTCGAGGGCCGCCTTCACGTAATAGTAGGCTCCTGCGATGGTGTAGCAGTCGTCTCCGGCGTACTCCATCTGCTGGGCTCCATCGTCTAAACGTAGAATCGTATCGATGGGGAAAGAGAAGGCAAAGCAGGGGTGAGTACTCATCCAAATTACTCGCATGACTGACTTCAGAACTATACTAAGTATGCATCATTATCAAGGGGTGGATTTATATCTGGGCTGACTGCAGAAAGCAAGAATAGGGGGAAGGCCTAGTCCTATCGAAGACTAGCATCTTCAGCATCTTACAGCATTAGAAGAGAGTAGACTGGTAACTCATATATAGCAATTTTATTGTAGCAATTTTATTAAGTAACCTCGCCCAGAGATTCTTCCTCGACTCCCTGCAAGGAAGCAATCCCGGAGCCAACATTTATTTCAATTTAAAGTCACAATTGTAGTTGTATAAGGTCAAGTTACAAGTCCAAGTCGTCATGTTACCGTGGACACGGCTATTCGAATAGATGAATTCATCCCTGCAGGGGTGCGCCGCATTTCCAACACGCTTGATCACCTCCGGACGGACACACTTTCCAAGGTAATGCCCGGCCTCGGGATCCAAAACGTCGTCGCCCCACCTAGACTCAACGAAGAGCCAGTCCATCAGTCTAAATCCTAAGCGCGTAGGTTCATGGGCCCACTTGCCCTTGCACTCATGCACGATGCGCACGCGGCCGGAAGCAGTCCTAGCACCCCTTAGTAACAAGCGCGATGCGTTCCAAACCAATCTGACGCGCGCCACTCCATTGCTGACGTCCGAAGAGCTTCGACTGATACAACGACGCTGAGTACCATAACTATTCCTACGTGAAGGTTTAGTGCGAAAAAGGTCAAACGACCAACTCAGATCAAATACCCAACCCGTTAGCATTTTACTACTGCGGGAAAAGCACGAACCATAAAAGGCAGCCCGTCATCCTGCCAATAACCCTCGGGTGCCTTACCAGCGCACCCTACCACATCTCACGAATGCCTTACGGCGCATCCCACCAAATCTTTCTCTCACGGGCACCCTTGGGGCCGACCCATCTTTCACTTGTATTTCAGTAACAAGTCATAGAGGTTGTGTGTCAGCACCCGAAGTGTATAACCGAGGGATCACTCTCGAGATATCACGCGCGGGGTATGTGTGGTGATGTGTCGGTAACAGCTTGTCAGTCATGAGGACTGAGTCTTCTGTCTTCAAGTCCTCGATGTCGACGATGATGAAAGTAGGGGCAACGAGAATAATAAACTGGGAGCCATAGGGGGGTACTATCCATACCTATACTACAACAGTATATGATAGCAGGTATGAAAGCGGTACTCAAAAAACAGGCTATGCATCAGAATAGGTGATGTTAAATACAGTAGCAAAATCTAATGCAAGCATGAGGGAGAAAGAATAGGTGATATCGGAATGATCAAGGGGGGGTTGCTTGCCTTGTTGCTCTGCTGCAAAAGGCTGGTCGTCACGGGCGTAGTCGTACTCGGCAGCAGCGTCGGTCTCGGAAGCTGCCGGAGAGAAGAGGGGGAAGAAACAATAAATACAAGCAAATATATGCAACATGATGCATGACATGGCAACACGCAGTGCTAGGGGTAGTCTAACGCAGTACTACACGTATCAGACGGAAAGGGAGAATATCTGACGATATTTCCCAGGTCTATGCATTTATTGGACAAACGATCCGGAGGGGAAAGTTCCATGTTCAACATGCTAGAAGCATGTGACATATGAATGGAGGGCATATTTAGATTCGTGGGATTTTTCTGATCAATTTTCATGTATAAAACTTTTTCATTTGAGCTACAGATTAATTTCTATGATTTTCTAAAGTTTTTATTAATTTCTGGAACTTAACAGATTATTATTAATTTGAAAATTGCTTTATGATGTCAGCATGACATCATCACTACATCAGCAATCAACAGTGGGGCTGACGAGGTCAAACCTGACCGGTGGGTCCCACATGTCATAGACTTAGTGTTATTTCAGGTTTTTAATTAAGTTTAACAGGGTTAATTAGCAGTGGGGCCCATCTGTCAGTGACTGATTAGCCTAACTAATTATTTTAATTAACTTATCTAACTAGTTAGTGGCCTGACAAGGGTGGCCCACCTGTCATAGGCACAAGGGGCTTCGGACCCCACTGTCAGTGACTGGTCAAGCCTAGTCAGCTCAATTGACTGGGTCAACCTAGTCGATTGGGGCTAGGGGCCCCACTGGCAGTGACCCATGGGTGGGCCCCAGGTGTGCCACGTCGGTGGTCGGCACTGGAGCGTCTCCGACGAGCGCCTGGGCGCGGCCAAGAGCTCCGGTGAGCTCAGAAACGACGCACAGGGGGCCATATGGCGCGCGGTTGGGCGCGTTCTAACGTGCATTCAACGCCGCGTCGATCCCGGGCAGTAGCATCGCCGGACCTGGCCGGAAATGGCGCCGGCGATGACGGCAGGCGACGGCTACGGGAGCATGAAGGGGATGGCGCTACGGTGGTCGAAATGGGTGGGGCTAATGCAGGATTGACTCCACGCGATGCGGCGAGCACAACGGTGGCACGCACGTGACCAAATGGTCACCGGAGGCACGTCGGCGTTGAGCTCTTGCGACGGCGAGTTCGGGCTCTGGCCAATCCTAGCGCTAAGAGCTCCGGCTCGTCGAGAAAGGAGAGGGGAGTAGTAGGAGCTCACAGCGAGGTGTAGCCGTGCAAAGCGGGCTCGGAGATGGCTTGACGGTGGCGAAAACGCGGCGGCGATCTTCAGGTGCCCGAGGAAGAAGACGACGGCATGGAAGCGATGCAGGGGCGCAGGGGCTCGGGCTCGTGGTCAAGGAGGACGAGGAGGTCACGGCAGAGCAGATGGACGCTACGGCGAGGCGCGGGCGTGGCTGTGGCCGTGGCTACCCGTCAACCATGCATGGCGGTGGCGGTGCTCGGGCGAGATAGGGAACGAGAGAGGGAGGAGGTGGGGAGCTCGAGGGGGGGTGGCGATCTAGGGTTTGAGGGGGCAGGTGGGGTGGTCGCGATAGCGATCTTATCCCCTCGCCATCGCCGGCGAGCTGGGTCCGTCGGCGACGAGCGCGGTCGGTGCTCTATAGCGACCGCGTTGGTCGCTACAGGGGAAGGAGACGGTGGGGGAGTGGGCTGGGCCGCCACTGTAGCCTCTGGGCTTAAGTGCACATGCGCCTCTCTCCATTTCTGTCTTTTTCTTTTTCTATTTTCTTTTGCACCTTGTGTTTGATTTTATTTTGGCACTATTTCCTCTTTGCAAAAATGTTAGACATGGCCCAACAATAAGTTGCAATATTCCAGGGTTTCACAAAGAGTTTGGAAATTTTTAGAAACTGTTTGTATTTCCAATTTGAATTTCAATGCATTTTAAAAATACTTTTAGCTTCTGTTTTGGTTTGTGGGGTCCACACCAACAATCAAGGTGATGTTGTTTTCCTTAACAACGTTAGTTTTGAGATTTTTAACAAGTGTGCAATATTTCTCTTATGTTGTTTGCAACTTTATTTTATCACCATGAAGTTCAAATCATTTTAAGTTGGAATTTGAAATGAGGTATGACTCCATTGTGATCATGCACTATTTAGAAAAGGGGTTAGCTTAAATATGGCCATTACTGTAGCTTAATTACAATGACCACTGTAGCATAATTCCAGGGTGTCACACCAGAGACGTTTCGATCCACAAGAGGTCAAACGTGAGGCTCGAATTGCAGAGCTCTGATTTTTCGCGAGCTCCGCCCCACGATGACACCGGGGGCGAAGGCTCTCCTAGAGCCCTTGTAAGGATCCATCCAACAGAGATATTCAAAGAGCAAGCCCTCCAAGGCATGACCTAAGGGTCTAGGCAAGTATCTCTCCAGATATCTTGAAGCTCGGCTACATCGACCTCTGATGTGCTCGAGGGATATTGATGGTGTAATACACCGGGAGTGCCTACTCTATATGGAGACCATCAGTAGACTACCACAGGACCTAGGAGGCTAACCATGGGGCTAGCAATAGGAATGAGCTTAGACGAATGTATGGACGTCTACAGATCACCTTGGTACGCAAGCCATCTTGGCGGCGGGTGTGATCGTATATCCCTCATGTAAAACCCTAGCCCCCACCGTGTATATAAGGGGAGGCTACGAGGCTCTCATTCCCATGTACTCTTGTAGAGTAGACTCTATGTAGAAATTCATACACTCCATCGTAATCACTCGCACGAGGTATACCCACCATCAATAGCAAATCCAAGTAGGACGTAGGATGTTAATCCTCACCAGAGGCCCAAACCTGGGTAAAGCCCTTGTGTGACATCTGATTTGACAGTTCCGGCCATGTTAACAACCCCACCAAGAGTACTAGTGGGATTATGCACCATCACATCGTTGGTACGCAGCTTTTCAGACCTCCAAAGTAGCTTACCAACGGTGAAGCCATTGTCGTTGAAATAATATGGCGAGGTATTACCTCAGACACGCCATCAAACACTAGGGAACCTCCCTCTCAACTAAGACGTCGGAGGAGGAAATCATACCTGCCACCCACGAACCAAGAACCCAACATACGATACCATCTTCAAATGTCACATATGTAGATAACAATTTGCATCAGTTCCTGGACTAGGGTCCAATTCACCATATGTACTTGTAGGCAATCACCAAGAATTCTGCAGTGCATCAAGCGAGGAAATGGCGTATCCGAGCTCAGGGAGCCACATCCGCACACGTTGGGTGCACCGCGCTCTGGAGGGTCTGGCTTCTCAAGCTCCGCCCACTCCACTCCCCACATGCTCACATAGATCCTTGAGGTTCGGAGTGGTAGATGGCCATGCTAGATTGAAGATTAGGACCACGATCCCTACGTCGCAAGCATCTAAAACATTGACAAGAAACCCCCAACGCCACTCGTTGATCTACTCTAGAGGTGCAAAAGGATGCGGCCTGCTCGGCGGACCGTACCATGCATGCCAACAGACGTGGGCACCATCACAGCCATTCCGACATCCTCCTATCGCCAATGATGATGCTGACCACACCATGGAGGCGGAGGAGTGGTGTTTGGTGGCGATCACGGATAGCACGATCTAGCCGACGTAGCTAGTACGGACAAGGCACACCACCATGTGGCCCAGGAGGGAGTCCATGACGGCGGGTGGTGTGAGCTGACTCAGACGTGTGTGTTGCCTTTAGCGTTCAGGGGAGAGAGAGAGGGAGAGGCAAAAGGCATGGCGAGGTTAAAGAAAATAAAATGATTTTTATGGCCCAAAATATATTGGTTAGCTTGCTATGTGTTGTCAGCTCACTTGGGTTTCGTCGAGTCCCTTCAAAAACTCGACACATTTTTTTCAAAAAGAAGGCTAAATCCCCATAATTACGATGCACACAGTCAATCTTATTATTTATTAAGCAGAATACAAAACAAGCACAACTACGGCTGAACCATTACCATATATGAAGATAACACCTATGACTAAGTCGACCTGTTTAGCAACAATGCCTTCAAGAAGGCATGAACATTTTGTTATAATTGCCGAAACCGACCAATTAAGAAGGATACAACATGTAAACAACGTCTTTAACTAGGTAATGATGCAAGTTCGCTGCTATTGTGTCCGACCAATAAAGGATAGGCCAAAAGTTTTCACCTCGAACATGAAGCTGTGTAAGAATCAACATCTTGAACCTGGATCATCTCACAGTCGCCTACGCCAGTGATCCCATACCAGGCCAAAAAACGCTCTAGCAGATTGATGGGACGTCTTTCCACCTTCAGGGTCGTCCAAGTCTCGGTACAGATCTGGCGCCGCTGGCCACACATACGCGGATGACACTGTGGCATCCACCATACCATTCGTGTGCCCCACTAATCAACATCGGTCGATTACATTGCCGCCGCAAATCTCCATGTGCCATCACCGTTTACCTCGTAGCAAACGAAAATGCCCCATAGCATCACACCAGGCCATTGTCACTGTGGCTGCAAGTACGTCGACGCGCCGGCGATGTGCCACCACGAGTCGTGAACTCCTCTCTTGGTTGTCGAGGAACTCTGTACATATCTTTTTTTTCATCTAATACGAAAGGCAAAAATGCTAGACATACGGGCACCTACAGGCCCTTACAGGCTTCCTTCAACTAATTAAACATCCCCCCCCCCCCTTGATTTTCAGGGTTCGGGGCCACTTTGCCAATTGAAATCCAACCACAAACTTCCACGTCATATTATTTTTCAGTCAACCTGTAAAACCCCGTATAACCCCGTATGTGTAGCATTATTGTATGAAAGGGCAGTCCAGCCGTTTCCATGGAAAAAATATATAAAGGTGATAAATTATACTAATGCTCTCAAGTTTGCTAGATTCGTTCATACACCAAGAGAGTACAAGCTGCAATTTTTATTTTTTGAAGGAAAGATAGGTACATTTATACTCCAACATGAAGCGGTTTAAGAAGCAGCATCTCGAACAGGAATCGTCCAACAGTCGTCTCTCTCAGTAGTCCATACAACGCTAAAAATGCACTAGCAGGTTTATTTAGTTTTTGAAACGGAGGCAAAAGATTTGCCTCTTCAATTAAATAAGGGAGAGTAGAGTTTAGAGTTTTACAACACATTCATAAATATACGACATGGCAATTACTCGTATATAATGATATTCCCTAGCTTCTTTGCACCGGCGGTAACCCAAAGTTTAGCCTCTTCTAAGATGTTGGTTAGTAGGATCGTCGGCGGAGCGCTTTTGTGGCGGAAAACGCGTGTGTTTCTCTCGTTCCAAATGGTCCAAGAGACGAGCATGGTGAGGGAAGCCATTGCTTGTCGGTTGGGGTTGGGGTTGTCGGTTCTTTTTTGCCACCACTCGGTGACGGTTTCATCCGAGTGCCACTCGGAGGTGTCTATGTGTGCAAGCCCAAGCTTCTGTATGATTGATCTCCATAGCCTAAGCGTGTAGCGACATTTGAAGAAGAGATGTATCCCCGTTTCTTGTTCCCTTTTGCAAAGCGGGCAAAGGCCACAGTTTTGCCAACCAAGCTTCTCCAAGCGATCGGCGATCCAGATCCTATCTTGCAAGGCCAACCAAGCAAAGAACTTAACCTTTGGAGGTGCCCAAGCCTTCCATACCATGCAGTCCATGGGGGAGAGTGTCCGGCCTAGAAACTAAGCTTTGTAGGCGGTGCTTGCCGTGTATATCCCATCGTTCGCATGCTTTCAAATAATATCATCTTCAGCTTATCGAGGTGGAAGTCATGCACAAGCATCCAAATGTTGAAGAATTCCGAAATGTGGTTGACGGACATGGCGGTGTCTTGCTTGATTTTGAAGATCCAAGCGTTCCCCTTAAGAGCCTCACGTACCTTCCAATTCTTCCTTTTCGAGGCTTCATAGATTAGCGGTGCAATGTCCTTTGGCTTACGCCCAAGGAGCCAAGGCGAGTCCCAGAAAGGCATTTTGGCGCCGTCACCGACAATGATAGTCGTGCATGCATAGAAGAACTGGAGGTCCTCTTCAGTGCGGGGGTTGCCCAAGCCAACCCATAATTTACAAGGTTCTTCCCATTCGTACCAAAGCCAACGTAGTCGCAAAGCACGTGCAAACTTGTCGATATTGAGCACCCCAAGTCCACCGTATTCCCTAGGTGTACACACCATTTTCCAATTGACCTTGCATTTGGCTCCCGTGGTCTTGTCCGCACCCGACCAAAGGAAAGCCCTCTCCAGCTTGTTTAGAGTATCCAAAGTGCTCGGCGGCACGATGAGTGGCGTGATGGAGAAAACCGCTTGGGAGGAGATGACCGACTTGACGAGGGCCGTGCGTCCGATAGCAGTGATGTTTTGACCGTCCCAAGTGGTTAGTTTTCCGGCCGCTTTGTCTACCAGACATTGGGAATCCACCATCTTTAACTGCCACACAAAGAGAGGTAGACCTAAATATTTCACCGGGAAGGAAGCGCGGGTCTCCGACATACTCCGAAGGATGTGCTCAAGGTCAAGAAGGTTGCAGCGAATTGGCACGACCGAGCTTTTATGGAAGTTGGTGCAGAGGCCCGTCACGTCACCAAAACCTCGCAATATAGCAGCTAAGTTGTCAATGTCGCCCTTGATGGACGCCACGAAGACCGCAGCGTCGTCTGCATACAGGGAGGTTCTCATCACTGCTCCCCGACCACGAAGTTTATGAAGGAGCCCTTTCCGAGTGGCGAGGTCCAGAATCTTATGCAAGGGGTCAATCGCAAGGACAAACGGGAGTGGGGAGAGGGGGTCCCCTTGTCTGAACCCGCGTCCGTGCTTGATCGGAGGGCCGGGCATGCCGTTTAACATGATTCGTGACGAAGATGAGGAAATAAGCGCAGCAATCCATGCCCGAAATTTGGGCGGGAACCCCAAACGTTGCAGAAGCTCAAGAAAATATCCCCACTTGACTGAGTCAAAGGCCTTTTTGATATCAAGCTTGAAGAGGAGGGCAGAGGTTTTTCTCTTGTGTAGGCGTCGGGCAAAATTCCGAACGTACATAAAATTATCGTGGATGCTTCTTGCTCTTGATGAAGGCACTTTGAGCGTTGGATACAAGTTTGTCCATGTGGGGAGCAAGCCTAAGCGAGAGAACCTTGGCAATGATTTTGGCGATGGCATGGATGAGGCTAATAGGCCTATAGTCAGGGATGCCTTCAACACCATCCTTCTTCGGCAGGAGGACAACATTGGCGGAGTTGACCCACTGCATATTGGAGGTGTTCAGCGAGTCGAAGCGCTGAACAACCCTCAGCTTGATGATTCCCCAACATTTCTTGAAAACATCCCTGTGAAGCCATCCGGACCTGGGGCCTTATCACTAGGCATCTCTCTAATAGCATCCCAAACCTCTTCTTCAGAGATTGTATTGTCAAGGTCTTGTAGCGCATGAGGCTCAATGCCAAGCTCCTCCCAATTGAAATCTTTGTTGCTCGTACCACCCCTCCCCATGACCTCGGAGAAGTGCTCATGAACGATCTTCTCCTTTTCTTCGTGGTTGGTCACCCAACGATGAGCGTGCTTGATCCGGTGAATGTGATTTTTTCGTCTACGGGCATTAATGCGGCGGTGAAAGAACTTGGTGTTGGCATCCTCATCTCTCAAGTTGGCAATCCGGGCACATTGGCTCTTCCTCGCACGCTCGAGCACCGCCGAACTAGCAGATTGATGGAACGTCTTTTTTCCTTAAACCACTGCCATTGTGGCATTGTCATCGGGGGGGCGTCCATGTCTCGGATGAAGCGCTGCCAGCCCACAAGGGCGCGATTGAAAGTATAGCATCCACTATATTTGCTAGAGTTGTTCTTAGATCTTACACCAAGAGAAGACAACCGCACTTCAAAAAAAATCGAAGAAAAAATAGGTACATTTATACTCCCGTAGAGTAGAGACGAGTAGCACAAAAATGACCACTTCTCATGCTATATATAGACATGAATACACACACTCGAATTATTGCAACGACTGTGACTGTACTTGTAAAGAAAAATATGAGCCGTACGTGTCTAACCAGATGGCCCGGTCAGCGATGCTTCACCAAGAGAAGCTGCAACTTCTAAAAATTCAGCTGGGTACGGAGCATGGAAGGCGACATACACGAGCCCGACGGCGCCAATGGCCATGACCAACATGACGAAAAGGATGATCGGCCTCTTCCCCCATTTCCCCATGATCCCGAGCGCAAAAGGGTAGAGGAGCACGAGGATCCACACGTTGAACACCATCCCGAGCAGCACGTGCCGAGCCTGGTCCGTGAAGAACCCCCATGCCGCCGCCTTGCCTATCGCTGCCCCGACGGCGGCGACGTTCACGACGAGCACCGCGACGGTCGGGAACAGCAGCGGCACCCACCGCACGGTGTATAGGTCGGCGAACTTGTCGTTGGTGCAGGCGTCCGTCTGCTTGGATGTGAGCCTGAAGTATATCCCCTTCCCGGTGACGAGCTTGAGCGCCATGTAAAGCACCGCCGTCGGGTACACGCCCGTCGCCCCGATCATGTAGAACTGCTCGTTGCGGCACCAGTCGAGCAGCGTGATCCCTGCCCATTTCACCTCGAACATGCCGATCACGTGAATCATCGCTATGACGGCGACGAGGTACATGATGTACGTGCCGAACGGCCTCTGGATGTAGAACTGCTCGGAGAAGAGCCACATGACGGGGAAGAGGTTGTAGGCCAGGATGAACACCGTGACGATCGGGTAGGTCGACATGTTGAGATACGCGATGCGCTGCAGAGGGTGCAGCCGTCGGCCGGCCATGAGAGCGTTGCTGTGGGAGAAGAACATCTCAAGGGAGCCGCCCGACCACCGGAGCACCTGGTAGAGGCGCTCGGTGAGGTTGATCGGAGCCGTTCCGCGGAAGGCAGCCGGCTCCATGGAGCAATACATGGAACGCCACCCCTGCCGGTGCATGCGGAATCCGGTCACCACGTCCTCCGTCGCGATGTTGTACACCCACCCGACGTCTCTCCCCCATGAAGTCCCGTCCTCGTAAGCGCACGTCATCAGGGTAGCCAGGTCATTGCTGAGTGCCTCGTCGACCAACACCGGCGTGATAGACCGCTCTTGGATTGCGCCATCCGGCATCGAGTTCACGAAGGACGTGGAGTTACCGAAGTTATTGGCCTTACCAGCAAGTTTGATGTTCTCCGCTCTATAGCGTGGTGGCTCCATGCCATAGAGCGTGACACGGCGGAACAAGGTGCCGGTGCCGAGGTAGGAAGGTCCCTGAAGACCGTTGAGAGAGAGCATGGTGCCGTCGAAGAAGACACGGTTGTGGTTGGCGTAGCGATCTGTCGGGTCAACTTCGTCGAAGCGCTGCGGGAACTGGACGAAGGCCGTGTTCTGACCGTCGCGAGGGTCTAGCATGAAGCACATAGGGGCGCGGAGAGCTTGCGAGTTGTTGATGTAGTGGTCACCGTCAAAGTTGACGACGAATGGCGCGTTGGAGAGCAACGCCGAGACACGGAGCATCACGTTCATGGCGCCTGCCTTCTTTTGGTGGTTATAACCGGGTCGCTTCTCCCGAGACATGTACACAAGCATGGGGAGCCTCGTGTCAATGTTGCTGAAGTCAAGTGGATTGTCGGGGCTCGCCGGCGATCCCAGTTGTGGTTTACAACTTGGATGGCCTAGTATGACCTGTGAGAAAAACACGTTAATTTAAAGCTTGTTTTAATAGAATAAATTTGAGAAAGTTATAGGTCTCAGACTCTCAGTCATCTGAATTTTTTGTTAATTTACTCTCAGTAGTTCAGATTATCCATCGGAATTTGCTCTGAAAATCAATGCGTGCGTGGATCTGTTTTTGTACAAGTCTAAGATTTAAAAAATTCTTATTATCCATTATGTTACCCTTTCCTTTTCGCTTTAAGCCACCAAATCACAATCATAAATTAAGAGGAAGGTGCAACCAATAACTTTTACCTGAACAATTCCAGCATGTTGTCCTCTCCGGTGGTTCTCGACCTGCTCAATCCACGTACCAGGCCACTGTGTCCCATCAGCCATCCAGGTTGCACGTACACCATCTCCTTTGTTGCTCGAGTTGTACGCATCAGATCGTTCGCGGATGGTGGTGGAAAGGGAGTCTATTCTCACCTTGAACTCATCATACTCTCTGCGCACACGCCTATGATCCCTCATGAATTCTCCAGCCATACCCCCGACGTACGGCTGCGTTTTCATCCCAAAATAGTTCTCGGGGGACCTGGGCTCCACACAGTGCTTCCGACAAAAAGGGACCCACATCACGGCGAAATTGGCCACTTCGACCATTGCCTCGTAGTGCACCAGCGTGCCGCCGTCGTCCGAGAGGTAGCAGGCGTACTTGTCGACGGGGTAGTCGGTGGCGAGGATGGAGAGGATGGTGTTCACGGTGTACAAGATGGGTTCGTCCACGGGGTCGACGGTGGTGACGAAGATGTCGATGCCCGGCAGGTTGACGTCGCCGGAGGAGCCGTACTGATCCGCGAGGGCGGCCAGGTCGGGGACGCGTTTGATGGGGTTGAGCTTGGGCAGCTGGTTGAGGAGCCACGAGAAGCCGAACCAGACGTCGGCGACCATGGACGTGGCCCAGAGCCATATGCCGTCGTGGTTCCTGTGCTTCAGGCGCCACGCGAAGAAGGCGACGACGGCGACCAAGCGCGCTAGAATCATGAACCTGACACAGAACGACCGTCATGTTCAGAAGCGTAGCGGTACGTACGCGAAAACAGGGTGCATGCAGATGCAGGCTGGAATGGCGCGCAGACGGACCTGTAAGGGTAGAGGATGCTTCCCTTGACCTTCATGGTCCGGAACAGCGGCGGCCGGTCGCCGTCGCCGGCGGTGGCGCCCGACGTGTCTCCCTCGTCCGCAGCCACCCACACATCGTCCCTGGCGTCGATGGCCCGCTTGGCCGCGGGGGAGTCGGCTGCTAGGCTGGCGCGCACGCTCTCGGCGTTGCCGCCCGGGGCCTCGACGCGGAGGGCGTTGGCTCGGCGAGTGACTGCCGGGGCCATCGTGTAAGCGTACGTGCGCCTAGACAGCTGATCTCCCTGGTCCTTTTTCGTGTCGAACAGATGCTTGCCAGGCGGGGGATTATATAGGGACTGCCAGGCGCTAGCTAGTCGCTGTTGCTCGTAACCATCGGCTGCTAGTAGGGCATGGTCAAATACTGCAAGTCTGCACCTCGAAGCCGCCGTACGTACGGTGGTGCACTTTTGTTCCGTCTGGTCATACCGCACCGCCGCAAGAAGCATTTTCCGAGTTGTGACGCATCAAATACAACCGATCAAAACTCACCTGATATACCAGTGCATATATCTGTATTGGTATGGAGTGACATGTTTAGGGAAAACGTGTACGCTTACAATTAGTAGAAGAGAAGATATGGCTCCATGTCACAGGACAAAACCAGCTGGAAGGAAAGGTACCGGAGAACGACATAGTGTTGCCAACGTGCGTGCGCATGCGGCTCAAAAATAAAAATAAAAAGTCTGTGACCTAGATGTGACATAATTATTTGCATATCTAAATAAATCAAACATAAATACTTGCCCAAATCTTCAAATAAAATCAATTATTTAAGATTTAGATGTGCAATACTTAACTCACATCTAGATGTATTTTAGCAAATTCGATAAAAAAAAGGTGAATTCCATATATGCTACTTAAAATTTGCCCATACCTTCATCTGCCTTTGAAAACTTCCCTCTTCCAAATATGCTATTGAAAATTTGCACGCGTATAGATATGTCACTATGGCCAGTTTGATCGTTAGTTGACCGTCAAGTGGCACTTGAAAAGACGATTTTACCCTGTTCGTTCCTTGCGCAATGTGCGTTCGGTGCACTGCATGGACTATCTTGGTGTTCCAGTACCGTAGCCCAATGCAGCGGACGACGAACTCTAGCGACCAGCGCCCACTTTTTTAAAAATGTGAACATTTTTTGAAATTGCGAACAAATTTTGAATTCTGAAAAAATGCATCCATGTTTTGAAATTGTGAACTTTTAAAAAAAGCGAACGAAAATTGAAAAATGCCTTTTTAAAGAAGTGAAGAAAATTTTAAAAACATGAACAATTTTCAAAAAAAATGTTTGCTTTTTAAATTTTGTTCATGTTTGAACATTTTCAAAAGTTTTGTTCATGTTTTCGAATTTTGTTCACAATTCAAAAATTTTGTCCGGAATTTGAAATTTCAAAAAATGTTCACCTTTTTGAAAAAGTTGGTGCCATAGTACTGTTTGCTACAGTCTACCTGAAAAAGTTGTCGTCGTAGTACTGATCGCTACAGTTTGTCGTCCGATGGACCGGATGTTATAGTATTAGAATGCCAAAGTAGTCGTTCCAGTGCACCGAACGCTACAGTGTGCAAGGAACAACCAGGAGTAAAATTTTACGGGGAACAACCAGGTATTTACATTCATGTCGTGATTCGTGCACTTGTGTCTACTGGAAAATCATGAAAAGGAACACTTGTAATTCCTTTACGAATGAATACGCCGGAATGCGGTTGACTATACATGTCGGTCTTGTACATATATGGCATATGTATTGTTCCACTATTCCCTCTTTTCCTACAGGTGAAACTTATATGTTTACTTCTTTGATTCATGTTTATCTTCTTCCTCCTGTCTATGCATTTTGAAGACGAACTCTTCTTCTTTTTGAAATTGCCACTATTCTGTCATCTTCTATCATTAAATGTTTTTTATTCTCTTCGCACACACATGATTTCTTTGCTTTGCTGATTCACTTACTGTGGATATTCTGTGCACTACCAGTATGGGATCTTTTCGAGCAGAGTTTGATGCATTTAAGTCGCAATTCGATAGGTAATTTATTTTGTTACTTCTTCTTTCTGCTATTATTCTTGGTTACTCCCATAGCCTGCCCATACCTTTCTCTCTTCCTTTTTATCAATAAACGTTTGCGTTGCTAAGATCATCTGATGCAAATTCTTGTTTACTATCTCACATTTCCACAGAGGACTTCGATTTTATTAAGGTTCAATCATCACATGATTCTGAATCAGCAACTGGGGAACATGATTGTCTTGCGCAATGAACTTGTTTTAAAAATCCACACATCTGTACATTTGAATATGTGTCTTCTGATTACACTCATCAACATACTAGGTGAGTCTGAAATATTTTGCTTGCAAATTAATAGTTTAATACTTCATAGTCAAGTTACGTTATCGAAAACTTGTTACATTTAAGTTTCATTCGTCTTCCTTAACTAGTTCTTAATGTCATCTTGTACTGGACCTTTCAAATTGCTATGCATTTTCGACTGAGTGTTGATTATGATACCCAATTTGTTTAGACCAAATGTCTTCGCCCTCAAATAGATGATCAACACTGATGCACCTTTCGAAATGGTTGTATTCTAGTCATCTTTACATATGTTGATCGCCAAATTGGATAGTTCTGAAATTTTAGGTATCTTTCCCATTTATTTTTACTTACTTGTTTCAGATGGAAAGAGGGTGTAAATTGTATTCATATATGCTCGCAACGGATACATAATCAACACGAGGGGGAACCTCATCCTAGTGATACTGCTCACCACAACAAATTGTCACAAGAATTCAAACAATACATACGTTTAACCGATTTGTATCATATATAACTTCCTTTTGTACTCTGCTTCTACAACCGTTCTTTCTATTATTTACTATTTGTCTTAACATAATTTCAAATGCCATGACAGTTTTAATTCTACCAACATTTCATTTGATTCACTTCATGTTATGTCCTATGTTCCATTTTTCCTCATATTCCTGAGTTTCACTCGATGCCTTCACGATAATGACCTGGATCAGTGCATATAAATAATTCAAATGATTCCACTATACATAATCAGTACCTGTTGTTATCTGTTTCGATAGATGAACTGAATGATGCCAATTCGATCCAACATGCACCGACAACCGATATGTAAATCATTTACTTTCCTACATATTTACTGTGTTCAATTTACATATATTGGCCTATCTTTTTTAATTTTGAAATTCTTTACCAGGTCACATGCATATTCTCTTCCACATGTTCACCCACCAAACAGTTCTCGATCTTGTGCTATACAAAAATCATTAGACGCATATTCAACACGGACAACAAAAACTATTCTCTACCCATCTATTGGCACATGTTCCAGTAATATTAGCAAGGCATATGATTTCTACAACTTATACAGCTAGGAGATAGGATTAGGCATCCGGTATGGAAAGAGTTGAAAGAATTCTAAGAAATTTTTTGCAATGCAAGAATTCAACTGCTTATGTGGAGTATGTATAAAGTCTTTACTTCTATCTTTGCAATGCGTTACGTTATATGATATATAATGATTTATTTGCAGGGTATGTCTCATCGGAAAAATAGCAAATAGATAAGAATTAAATGCCCTTCTATGGTCCGAGTTACACTTCACGATGACAATTTATGGTACATCAATGAATTTTGGTCTGGTCATAACCATCCGTTACCAACAAGTGATTCCGAGAAGATGCATTGGAAATCACATCATCATATTGATATATACCTTCAAAAACTAATAATCCATATGAGAGCAAACAACGTTCACATATCGAAGGTGTACATATTTCAAACTTTCTTTGGCAGGATGGAAAACATTAATTTCAGTAAGCGCAGTTTAAAAAGTTATGCGGTTGTATCAACAAAGAGCTTGCTAATGATGATGTGAAAAAACATTTGATGTTTTTATGCGGTTGTATCAACAAAGAGCTTGCTAATGATGATGTGAAAAAACATTTGATGTTTTTGATGATATATGTTCTGAAGATTCCGTTTTTGCCTACTGGGTTCACACTTACAGAGCAGAATTGATACTTTACTCTAGACAAATGGGCATAGTCGATCAGAATATAAATACTTTGGAGATGTTATCACTTTTGATACAACTTACCGAACAAAATTATATGACATGCCTTTTGGTGTATTTGTTGGTGTTAACAATCATTTTCAAAGTATCATACTTTGAGGTGTTTCTATGTGACATGAACCAACAGAGAATTTCCCATGGGTTTTCACTAAGTTCCTAGCACTCATGGGTGGGATGCATCATGTTACCATACTAGGTTGATCTCATATTTGTTAGAATTTTGTTCTTCTATACCTTTTACAATCTTTTTGCACACCTAATACTACATGATTTCATTATGTAGATCAATGTTTAGCTATGGAGATTGCTATTGGATTGGTAATGTAAAATACAACACATAGGTGGTGCTAGTGGCATGCTCGTTGAAAAGCTAAATAATCTCTAGGATGATATTACTCACTATAAAATGACTTTCGTGTTGACTTTCACAAATTAGTGAGTCATATGCTCGGTGTGGATGAATTTGAGTTATGTTGGGAAATGGTTATTGAAAAATACAAGTTAGAGAAGAAAAGTTTCCGTATACAGAGCTTTGATGTTAGACATAAGTAGTCTAAACCCTATTTTGCTGGAATTTTTTGTGCAAAGTAGACAAGCACAAAACGTAGCAAAAGTGCAACCCATTTACTGAAAACTTATACACACGCTCTTTCTCGAATGCATAACTTTGGCAAACAATACCAGAAAATGCAGTTTGACCAAGCATCCGAAGAAACTTGTGAAGAGAAAAGAACAAGCCTCATAAAATTTCATTCATTTCATATATGTGTTTTTATTATTCAAATTTCTACATAAATTTCATTCCTTATAACTTTCTTTCATTTTGCAAAGTGGTGTTATCCTAAAAGCTAATAATCCACTTGAGAGACATGCTACAAAGTATATACACACAGAATGCTTGAGATGTTTCAAAATTACATATATAAGTATGGAGATTACCAAGTTGAGGTTATCATTCCAAAGAAACAGTACAAGATAATTCATAGAAAACTTTTTCAACGTGAGAAGTGGTGCTACCCTTCTTACACAGTATCAACCGATGATGATTTGGAAAAATTCACCTGTGAAATGTGGCCAATATGAACACATGGGCCTTCCTTGTGCTCATATACTGAAGGTCTATTTTATTTAATGTATATTTGCATATGTTTACTCTGTAATTTTAAAAATTATGATTCCATGTGTATGTGTATTCTACAACCAGGCTATAAGTTATTTAGATATTCCTGAAATACCATAAAACCATATAATGAAAAGATGTACAGAGAATGCTCGTGACATTCTACCTGATGATCTACTAATGTACCAAAAGGATCATGCTTTCCCTATACATAATACATTCCATCATCAAACAATATCTGAAAGCCCTTGAAGTAGTTCAACTTGGTGATAGCAATGCAGAATATTATGAGGTTGCTATGTAAGGTTTTGAGAATCTTGGTTTTATACTTACCCCTCATAAGGAATTTCAAGATGGCAAAGGTCTATTACACAAACAAAATGATGTCAACAAAAGAAATGCAACAATCATTAAAAAGGAGTCTTCATATCATGAAGTCACTAAGATCAACATGTTCATATCCTGCCACCTCTAAAAAAAGGATCAGGATGTCCAACATCATCACGATCAATACCACCTTATGAGAAGATCACATAGAGAAGTAAATTGTGTATAGTATGTCATCAGAGAGTATACGCATGTGCAAGAGACCCTCAAGCAGCTCATTTACCAAAGCAACAAAGAAAACCGTCAATCTACAGTTCCTGTAACATTGCCGGCCACAAAAAATCAGTGCACACCATTTGCTGCCAAAGTTGGCAATTCTACGTAATGTCGTTCATATCAATTGTGGACTGCTTCTATTTAATAATTATTGAACATCATACTTACAGACACAATACTTAGGGCCGTGTTTGTTTGGGCTTTTATAGCTTTTGCACTTTGGTCAAAAATCCACAAAAGCTCCTAAATTGGTGCTTCTAAAACTTTTATGGTTTTTGATGAATCAATATAACAATATTTGGCTCCAAAAGTCATAAAAAAGCTCCAAAAACACCTATTTAGGAGCTTTTATGGCTTTTTGGCCAAAGTGAAAAAGCTGCAAAAGCCGAAGCTAAAACCCAAACAAACAGGGCCTTAGTCAAGTCATTTTTAATTAATTGCAATCCTTTATTTCCTTTTGTTCAGTTTGTGGATATGTTTAGTGCCTAATATTTTAAGACATTGATTTCTACTTGCACAAATTTGTGGATCCAAATACTACACTTGCCAATTCTTACAATGAGAGACATAATGACAACTTATGTTCTCCTTACCATACCAACCGTTTTTACGGTCACGTACGATGACCATTTTCACCATAATTCTCTATTTGGGACATATTTTCGTCTGTAAACGAGTCTTTATAGGACTCATGCATATTTATGCCCATTGCATGTGTGTTCTGATGACATACCTATTTTTAAGTATTTAATTACATGACGAGAAGTTCATTTACGTATTATGTATGCATATTTCAGAAAGTTCGATTGCATTCTCCCAAGAGAAACTATCATCATAATAATAGAGGCTTTCGTCACGGTCTTGTAACGCAGCGAGGCCTTAACTCCCTTCGGCATCGCCGCCTACCGCCCCTGCCATACCTGCCGGTGTCGCCCCAGGCCTGCCGCTGCCGGCTCTTGTTGCCCTGGCCAATGGCGGCGGTATGTAACTGCAAAGAGGAGCTTCCCTCCTAGACTCCATTAGCTAACGCAAAGGGCATCGCTGTTGGCGTGGGGGATGTGCTGACCTGTGCGCGAAGATCTGTTTTGTGGGCCTCTGTCGCTGACAATGATGAGGAAGATGATGACGAAGAGGAGCTGGCCCCTCAAACACCGCCAGCTGCCACCAATGCGGTCGACTCCGGCACGATGTGTGTGGGTCATGAGGTGGACAGGAGTGGGGGTTGGCAGGAGGTGCTACTGCGGCACAACCCGAGTCGACCGACATTGTTGCTGCCATCAACGACAATGGTTGCTCGTCCCATTCCTGCTTGGCTTCACGGTATACGTTACAGATGCTTCGCTCATGGGCACCGTGCGGCTCATTGCAAAGATCCAGTGCGGTGCTCACGTTGTTTGGAGAATGGTCATCGTGCGCACGGATGCCTCAATCCCTGGCGCCCTCTAAGCTCGCTGGCATGCCTTGCCATGTCGCCCGTGGCCTGCGTCAACAACACCATGCATGGTCCTGCATCAGCTTTACGCAAGGGTACGGTGAAATTGGCGCCCACTCCAAGGCACTTCACTGTGGGGCCTGGGTGTCTATTGAATCTAGTATCGCGGACTCGACAACCTCATCTGAAGTGGTGCTGTAGTCCGCTTTGGTTGATCGGATTGCGCTGCTGCAAGGCTGCCTGATGCATGTTGGGAGCATTTTGGAGCGGGCGGAGGCTGCTCTGAGTAGACTCTTCCCTGTGCCGGCTATGCTGCAGACTGCTTTGACGTCATGTCCTCCTATTGCAGTTGGTTGCTTTGAGGAGGACACGAAGGCAAAGTTATATGGTTGTTTTTCCCCCCGTGTTGGGGACATTTCGTCATCGTTGTCTGCCTCGCCCCCTGTGTTATCTATCACTTAGGATGAGTCCATCGCCATGCTCGTGGCTCTAGTGCTGCAAATCATGCCTGAGATTAGGGAGCCATGTCTCAACTCTGCTTCTCTTTTGTCAGTGAAGCACATGGTGGTGGACTCACTAGTAACCTCGTGTGAGGGAGATGATTCATGTTTGTCATGTGAGCATTCAGAGGCGTCTTCTGAGTCATTCGGGTCAGAGGTGCATGTGGTTGAGGATATTGATGTGGCCGGTGTGTGCACCAATGGGAAGACGTCTGCGTTTTCATGATGGTTGATGCTTAGTTTCTTGTGTTGTCGATGTGGCTTCGATTATGCGAGTCATCATTGTTGGTGTTCTGTTGTGTTATACAAGTGTGGTGAGCTACGATTAGTGTGAGTTAGGAGCATGTGACGGCTCGCCTGTGTTGTCACGGTGTTTCGTGTTTTGTGAGTAGACCGCTTTTGGGTTGTTTGTATCAGTATTCGCCTGGTTTTCCGAGATTAACTGGGTAATTCTCTTCTTCTTAATTAATCGATGAGGAAAATATTTTACCTCCGTTTCGAAAAATAATAATAATAAAGGCTTAAGAAATTTGTAATTAATTCTCTGTTTAACTTTGAGCAAAAGCCCATGGAGTTTCTTATACAATAATTCATAATCGTCACCCAGTTGAACGTTTAAATCATCTTTTTGTTGCGTAATATAATTATTATTTTTCTCATGGAGAACCACTGCCACCACCACGGCGCCCGCCTGCAGCCCTGGCCGCCCGCTGCCCGCGTCGCCATGCGTCCAGATCTATCGGAGCCGCACTGCACCAGCCCCAACCGCCGCCCCGATCGCCCAGCACGCCCCGCCTCCATGACGAGCCACCCAATCCCTCCTACACCTCGTTGCCGTGCCAAGAAGGCCGCACGCCGGTGCCCGTGCCAACCACGACCCGCATCGCCCGCGAGGCACCTCCCAACCCGATCCAGATCGAAGAGAAGAACCACACCGCAGCCATGCTCCACCACCAGAACACCGCCCGGCACACGAGCAGGCCCTGCCTCCGATGAGACCGTGCCAGAGAGCCGCCGCGCCGCTGGCCCGCTGCAACCGGTGCCAGCATCGCGTCCCACACCGGGGCCACCACGCGGGGAGCCGAGAGAGCCCCGCCGACGCCGGCGCCGGCCAGGCTTTGCTCGGCTGCGCGAGGAGCGGGGAGGAGGGGGCTCTGGCAGCGGTAGCGCAGTCGCCCTCCCCGTCGCACGGGGGCGACGCGAGAGGGGATGGGGGGTTCACAAGGAAGGGATCAATTATTCAATGGCCTACATAACCTTCTTCGTAATTTTCAGTTTTCCCCTAACATGGCACGACAGGGTCATGACCCTCTTTATTTGTCTTCTCTATACCAAGTCTTTTTTGTTGTTTCACCTTTTCTTTTCAGTCGACTCATTCCTGTTTTTTTTCTGTACCTTCATTCTAGTTTTTATTTTTTGCGGGAGAATCAATACCTCGAAGAATTACAGTCAGCTAGGAGTATAGAAGAAATACAATAGCAACTCTCTGCGTTTTGGTTTACTTGTTGCTTCCACATTCGATACCAACTGAAAGCTATAAGGTGTTCACACATTTGATTAACTTTGGCGGTTGGAAGGTGTAATTGCCATTCTCTAAACAGAGGAAATAAGCAATTGTTGAAGTTGAAAGCTGTGATTGATTTCAGAGCTCCGATCTCAGATGAATGTTTTGACTTTTGGGGTTGAAAAAAGCACCTCGTCTTGATGGAATTTTCTTTGGTGGATGACAGCTCTTACTTTTGAAGTTGAAAGCTGTGACTTTTATGGTTAAACTTAATTTCTAATTAAATGGATCAGGATTGTTTGTGAAAAATAAAAGCACATTTGATACTCGTGGCATAAGAATAAGGAAAAAAACGATGGACTGGAAAGCTGTCTCCGCAACAAAATCTGTCTAAGTAAGAGCATCTACAGCCGGAATTCGCGTCCCCGGACACTAACCGGTCACGTCTTAAATAATGAATTCGACATCCGGACACCTTAAATCTCATCTCTTAAATCCATACAAACCATGTAACTACTATGTCGATGCATTACACACATGGCCCGGCTACTCCATTACTACTGTACTAATATGCCATCGGACTATCAAACTTTGGCATGTTTAAATATGGTGGAGATCATCCACGACTGCCCTTGCCCTTTCCGGTGCCGTTGTCGTCCTTCTTGTGGAAGTACTGGTCGAAAATGCAGTAGGGATTGAGCCGGATCTGCTCGTCGTCGGAGCTGCCCTTGCTGTCACTACCCTCCTTCTCCTCCTTCTGTAGCAGTCCGGCCATTTCATGGACCGCCCGATTTTGCTCGCGGGCGAGGGCACGTGTGTTCCTTCGCTGCCGTTTCTTTAAAATGCGGGTGCGTATGGCTTCCTCCTCTGCGGCCGCCCGCGCCCCCGCATCAGCCGTCCCTGCCATTTCCTCCGCGAGATAGTCCTCGGCAACCCTTATCCTCCCCTTCCCATTGCGGGCAACCTGTTCTCGGTGGGACTCAAAGTCTGCCAGACCGGTGATGGGGACGGAGAGATTTTTTGCCCGACGGAACCGAGATGATCCGGCCTCGGAGGAACCGAGCACCCATTGAGCAAATGCTATGGAGTCGTGTCGGACAGATCCTGCCGTCGGTCGGGCACTGTCCTCACAGGAGCGGCGGAGCGCAATGCGGACCGCCATTGCCTCCTCTAATCCGTAGGGGACGACCCTCCCCCCCTCCCCCCTAGTCGATGGATCCGGACTGATTGGAGTCAGATCCGCTGTTCTCCATGTTGGAGAAGGCCGGAAATCACGGAAGGTGAGCTAGGGTGGCGAATGGAAATGGATGAGAGTGGAAGGGAGTGAAATGAAATGGCTAAGGTTTGGTCTGACGAACGGATGAGAACGAATATATGTGGAGTCTATGCAGGCCAGTGCGGGCTAGGCGGGCATGCCTGGACGCCCCATATCCGTCCCATATTTGGGCTAGATATGAGGGATGCCGCTTAGCCTGGTCGTTTGAGGCCAGTTTGAGAGGCCCGACTGGATCGAAATTTCATGACCGGTCAGTGACCGAGCGACCTGACCGGGTGTTTAAGGGTATGAGGGGTCCGGTTGTATATGCTCTAACCGCGCTTTGTGCTTTGTGCTAACAACCCAATTCAGTAGGACAATCCACAGGAAGACTCTGTACTTAAGCGGGACAACAGGATTTTCAGTTGTATCACATTTTGGATGCTTGGTTCCAATAACGTGAGATCTTCAAATTTTGAATCAAAAATTTTAAAGCTGCTGAAGTCTTCCATATGTTATTTCCAGGTTCAGCAGTGGGATTACACCAGAGTCTCCAAGGGTCAATGTACGATCATATAACACGAGGATCGAGCTCCAAAAGGATTTACTGGTGGGCATTTTCTACAGGTGCAGATTTTGTTGAGATGGTCCTAACGAAAACGATAATGTAACCCCTGCTTCCACCTTCTCGTCTGGGCAGATGAAACTTCATTTTGGAGGAGGGTGCTACGTATATACTCAGCGATCAGCTATATTGATCGAATGACCTGACAGAATGTCCCGATCATCCGCCCTTTCTTACTGGACGGCAGTCTCATTCCATGTTGTTGCGCCTTGCGCGGTCGCACATCTTTTCCTCACCCTTGACTTTATGGGGTGCTTCTCAGGCACAGCTCACAACTATCGCAACAAACAAAATGCACGAGAAACCTGACACCTCATCTCAATTGTGTTGCAGTCTAACTTCGGCACGCCAAGGCTTGTATTAGGGACATTCTTTGATCTGCAATGCTTACATTTAAGCGGTCAATTGTACACAATAAACAATCTTATAACCTTCATTTCAACTGGGCATTTTTCTCTCATCTACGAATGACATCAGATTATTTTGTTGCTTTACTTTGTAATTATTTATTTTTAATATAAAATTACCGTAGAACAATTGTTCTACGGTCCAGGCTTCAAAAAAAAAAACGAATGACATCAGATTATGATATTATTGGCCAAGATAATATTCTTATCCGACTGACTGGATCATGCAAAGAAAAGTATTAATATGAGGGAGTGACTCCCTTGCATTGCATCACCACTAATAGTGACATGGTATATATGTTAATTGTGCATCAGTAGAATTGTTTAGTTGGGTCATCGTTGGATTCTACTACATCACAAGCCGTTAATGCAAGTGTAATTGACATCAGGTTCTTGTCCTTCAAGTCTGGTATTCCATGCAGAAAGAAAAAAAGAAAGAGGCGCCACCTAATGCGAGGAGCGACATGGAGTTCAGAGCTTCACCAACCAACTCTCAAGCTTTAACATCAGGTACTCCTATAGAGAAGCTACCTTTGGGCCAAGAGGGTTGCCTGTTAATACTGAAAGAGACGCAGGATCGCATCCTGGCTTTGCACCTGTCACAGCAGGAACAAGAGAGGCCACCTTTCTTGTGACTGCTTATTATGCAACACTTCGCAGTTCTGGTCGTGAAAGTGAAACAAACAGGAAAACAGAGTACTCCCTAATTAGTTGACGCTCAAATGGATGTGTCTGGACTGAGGAAGTACTAAGTAACAACTGAAATGAATGATGCATGCTGCAAGCCTGCAACTAGTATCTACGTGGTTCCGTCAGTAGTTCTCAGAAAATATATGGCGCCCTTCAGCAAGAAGTTCAGTTTTTGACTGACAGAAAATAAGTTGTTCAATTCCGATTTCCGCGAATATCGACTGGTCTTGTTTTGCATGAATATAACTTCTAAAATAATCCTTGACAGTTCGACCTTCTGTATCTCCAGTTTGGTTTCTGTATCTTTCGAAAGCTCACCTTGTTATTCACTTAATTCGGTTTCAAAAGAAAAATAAAATGTTGTTCACCTTCGTTGCTACTGAATCCTTCTCTGGCTGTCTCTGAATACTGCATATGCGTAATCGACGACCAGACTTCCATCGCCAAAGAGAAGATAAAAATAAATCCATGCCCAACAGTTTAATTTCGCTTGCAACTCCGGTCTTCTCTAATAACTTTTGCTACTGACTGACACAGGAGAGATTCCGGCGTTCGCCTCCGGCAAACTGGTTGCCGCAGCCCAATTCCTTGGCTCCGTCATCTCCACAGGCCACACGTGAGCTCCCGCTTCCAACGAATTTCAGAAGAAAACATTTGATTAATGCTCTGCTTGCGAGATATTTTTTCTTGTTTGGTGAGGCTCACCTGAAGTGTTCGGTCAAATGTCAATGAGATTCATGGCGGGTGCAGGTGCTATTCTAGCAGAAACGCTAGAGGCACCTCATCTTCGTATTGACCTCTGCAATAGTTCTGAATTTATGGTAGTACTTCCTCTGTTCACAAATATAAGACGTTCTAGACTGAACGTACAAGTCTTTAAAACATCTTATATTTATGAACAGAGGGAGTACTAGATATCCTTGTCTGTACTTTTTCTTTTTAATAGTGCTGCTCTGAACTCTGAAGTTTCAGTAAGAAGCTCTGATTAATGGACAAGAACTCGTAAACTGTGGTTCTTAATTTGCATTAAGAATCTCAAGTTTAAGATCAAGCTAGTGTGAAATTGTAAACCATGCGTTTTGGCATCCGTAGCGGGTCAACGATTTGATCGTCCTGTTTTCTGCATTTGTAGCTCAAAGATTGCATTCTAGAACGCCTGGATGCCTTTCAATAAAAAAAATAGCATGCACAATTTCAGTTGTCTGGTATGTGAAGAATATGTAGGGGTGATATTCTGCAAAGTGGAAGTTAATGATGATCAGTTGAACTCTGTGTATTTTCAGTCATGTCAAAGTCATAGGCTTATCAGATGAATAAAATCTACTTGGACGCAAACACTTGCAAGTTGTAACATTAGTCATCAAGGCTAACCATTCTCTATTAATAATTGGTACAAAGTACAAGTATTACAATGGTTTATTGGATACACGGAGCATATTTGGCTCCCAGCTTACTACAGAACCTAAACAATACAATGGTTTTGTACTATATCAATTGGCTAAAATGGAAGAAAACTAAGAAGTAATATATGAACAGAAACATATACAAGGCAAACTATTGTAAAGGCAACCGGCAACAAGACCACCAGGATGACTGGCCTTTTCGCCCACCGTCCCATGATCGCCAATGCAAAAGGATAGAGCAGCACCATGATCCACACATTGAAGAGCAGACCCAATGCGGCATGTGTCTTCTGCGCAATTGTCCATGCTCCCATGTATACTATCGTTTTACCCATGGCTACACCGATTGCACCAACATTGGCAATCAGCACCATTGTTGTGGGGATTAACATTGGCACCCATCGCATGTCATACAAGTCAGCAAACTTGTCATTGTCGTCCGCCGCTGTCTGCTTCGAAGTAACTCTGAAGTGTATACCCTTCTTTGTAAGGAGATTCACCACCATGTGCAGCACGGCTGCTGGGTATGCACTCGTCGACCCAATCATAAAGAACTGTTCATTCCTCCAGTAATCCAACCATGTGACCCCCGCCCATTTTATCTCGAGCCACCCAATTATATGGATCATCAGAATGATCACGAGAAGGAACACGACATATTTGGTGAAGGGCCTCTGGATGTATACTTCATCAGGGATAAGCCACATCACCGGGCTGAGAGCATAGAGTAGGATAAAGAGTGAGGTGACTGGGTAGACTGTCATGTTGAGGTAGGAGACACGTTGAAGGGCCTGGATCCGACGACCACCTATGAGTGGGTTATTTAGTGAAAAGAACATCTCTAAAGATCCACCGGACCAGCGCACAATTTGGTGGAGGCGCTCAGTTAGGTTGATTGGTGCAATGCCACAGAAGGCGTCACGCTCCATTGTACAATACATGGAACGCCAACCCTGTCCGTGAATGCGGAAACCAGTCACTATATCCTCTGTGGCTATGTCATATATGTACCCAACACCCTTTCCCCACCCAGTGGCTTTATCGTGTGAGGCTGACACAACCCTTTCCATCTCAGCCACCAATGTTTCACTAATAGGTGGAGGTATTGTAGACCTTTCTTGGTTTATGGCTTTTGATACGGAATCTAGGAAGGTTATGGAGCTACCAAACTTTTTATCATCAACTACGATGTTGTCATGTCTCCACTCAGGTGGGTCAATGCCATAAAGTGCTATGCGGCGGAACATGCAACCAGTGCCAAGGTAAGATGGCCCTTGGAGGCCATTGAGGGCGAGCATTGTGCCATCAAAGAAGACACGGTTGTGGTTGCCATATCGGTCCGATGGATCAACATTGTCGAAGCGTTGAGGGAATTGAACGAAGGCAGTGTTATCACCTTGCCTTTGATCTAACATGAAGCACATAGCTGCACGTAGGGATTGAGAGTTGTTGATGTAGTGGTCGCAGTCAAAGTTGATGATGAATTGCGCATTGGAGAGTAGTGCAGAGGCACGCAGTTGCGCATTCAAGGCACCGGCTTTCTTGTTGTGGTCATAGCTTGGGTTCTTTCCACGAGAGATATACACAAGCATCGGGAGGCGCACATCGGTGTTGGCGAAGTTGAGGTTGTGGACACTTGCTTGTGAACCAAGATTATGCCCACGGATCGAATGGTCCAACACAACCTGTGAAGGTAATCAACAACATATGCGTAAGTCATATGTCTTCATGACAAAAAATTTTTGCTTACTGAGAGTATGTCCATTTTCTATTATAAAGACATTGTACCAATAAGGGAGTAACTAATAGGATGAACTTGTATACCTTAACAATTCCGGCATGATGCCCTTTCCTATGGATTTCCGTTGTGTCAATCCATGATCCTGGCCATTGCGTCCCATTTGCCATCCAAGTGGCCTTTGCATCTCCTTCCTCGGTCTTCATGCTGTTGTAAACATCGGAACGCTTGGAAATAGCACTAGATAGTGAGTCCAAGCGCTCTTTGAACTCATCATATTCTATATGTAGACTGTTGTAATCATTCTTGAACTCCTCTGGTGCGGTTCCAGTGTACAACGGTGCCTCTAGTTCAAAGTAGCTTTCTGGGGCTCTTGGCTCGATGCAGTGCTTCCGACAAAATGGGACCCACAAAGTAGCAAACTTTGCTGTCTCAACCAATGCCTCGTATTGGATCAATGCTCCACTATCATCTGAGAGATAGCAGGCACACCTATCAACATGATAGTCAGAAGCTAGGATAGAGAGAACACAGTTCATGGTGTATAGTATCGGCTCATCGATTGGGTCAGCAGTGGTGACAAAGACATCTATGCCGGGGAGTGTAGATGTCCCATCTGGGAGATCGCATTGTCGCCTAAGGGCAACCATATCAGGTATGGTTTTGACAGGGTTAAACTTTGGGAGTTGGTTGAGCAGCCACGAGAACCCGAACCATACGTCCCCGACAACTGACATTGTCCAAAACCACACGATGTCAGAGTTGTTGTGCTTGATGCGCCATACGAAGAATAGGAGGACAGCAATTAATCGAATGAAGATCAGCGCCCTGCATGCATGAAAATATATGCCATTAGGATATACATTTCTTGATCGAGCTAATGTCATTAGCATAAAGAACACTTGTTAGAATCGTGAGCATGACGTACATGATGTTATGATCAAAATAAATTTAGAACTTGTGGAACAGAATTCAGTTAAGAAGCCTATATGATCCAGGAAAAAGATTATGGTGCCTCGTCAGTAGGTAATGCTATATAATACTATCTCTTTAATTATTTAGGTTCAACTTTGACTTTTGAATTTTAGCTTACTAATAAGTCAGAAAAGCACCTTTATATGCTCCTGGCTTAGAATTGGATATTGTTACATGATGTTTCATGATATAAGCCAAAAAGAAACAAACCCAAAAAGCACAGAAATAGGTGTTTCCCAATTTATTTGCAAGTCAAACTTCAAAAATCAAAGTTAAGCATAACCATCATTTCACTAGCAACGATCAATGTCAAAGAACAGCACATTTCCAGAAGTGAATATGTACGCGCTTGGACTTGGCGCGCGTGCTTACCTGTAGGGGTGCAGGAGGGTGCCTTTGACCTTGTACGTCCGGAACAGCAGCGGCCTGCCGTCCTCGCCGCCGCTCTCCTTGGCGGCCCGCCGCTGGTCCTTGTCGGCGGCCTCCCAGTGCTTGCCCTTGGCGCCGACCGGCTTGGTGGCGCCGCCATCGCGGCTCGCCAGCAGCGGGGCGGCGAGGCTGGCATTTGACCCAGCGGCACCGGCCGCCGACGCCATGTCTCCCAGCTAACCCGGCCGGAGCAGGAAGGGAGGGAAAGCTACGACTCGAGCCAGCCAGCGGTGCACGAAGTGAGCAAGCGAGGTGCAGGGTTTTATATAGAAAGGCAGAGGTACTAGGACGGCCTCGATCGTTGGGCAGGGGCGAAGCGCAGAGACAAGAAGGAATCCATGCATCGAGATCTGTGATTCCGAACGATCGATGGTCTCCAGTGTCCTGACCTACGATAGGGGCCGAGCCGTCCATGGAGAAAACGTGGAGGCTTCCATCATTCCATGTGCAGGGCCGGCGGGATCCACGGGAGGGGGGGGGGGGGGTCGGGAAGATGCACGCACGTCGTCGTGGGGAGTGGGAGGGCGTGCTCCGCATTATTCCGCGTCGTGTCAGGCATTTCCGGCGGTTGCACTGGCCACTGCCCACTTGGTCAAGCAAGCACAGTTAGTTTAGTGAGTAGCTGCTCCGCCTGCGCGGAAGGTCAGGCATATTTGTTTTGCCTGCATCAGCCGGCCCCACCTTGCATGTGCATGCATTGGTGCAACGATCCGATCTACTACTACTCCCTATGACTGCGCTGTGAGACAGTGAGAATGCATGCACAGCGCGTGAGGTGGATCGGCCTCAGTCGATCCAAATCTAGACGCTATGTACATTTGTTTGCTTCTCTTGATTGAATCAGATCTGATCTCAGATGCACTCGCCGGTTGGACGAGTTGGTGCGAGTTGGCGAAGTGCATGGGATGCATGTTCCTTCACATGTTCTTGCTCGCCCCAAAACTTCCCCTTCTGTACGTTAGCGTTTTCTTAGACTCGTAAGTCTCTTCCGTGTAATCAGATCTGGTTCTGTACTCCGGGAGTAATTTATTCCCACTCTCACCTTTTTGGTCACACCTCTTGCCGGATCTGTTTCTAGTGGACAGCTGATCAGATCGCCTAGTTTAATAAATACAGTATAAGATAGACAAAGGAATCGGTTACACTCGCTGCTGGGTGAGTGCCAACTTCCCAAGCAGTCCTTCAAGTTCTCTTGGTTTGAGCTGACAAATCCCTTATGCTGGAGTGGTCTACACTCGGATTAGGCAAATCCGACATTTATACGTTTGCGGATATCCGGATGGCCGTTCATAAATCGTTTCACACATCCACCTACCTTAAATGCAATTTTCAAATTCATGGAATCAATGCACATCGATCATTCAATACAAATTGTCCGAGTTCAACAATTCAAAACAAAAGCAAATAGTTCAACATACCGGACATGCCAAAATGTAATCAATGTCCGACCAACAAGTGGTGCTTATCGGATCACTGGCAGTACGAGTTCGTCCATGCGTCATGCTCATCCATCTTGTTATGCTCGCTGCATCTAGGCAGCCATCTCTGCCTGCATCATGGTCGCCTGCTCCAGCGACCTACGGTCGTTGATCTCCTTCTTCTCCGCAAGTCATTTCTTGGCATGCTCATCTATATGGGTATCGTCCGTCAACATGATCTTGGCATCCTCAGTGTCCCGTGCAAGTTGCAACCTCTCCTTTAGAAGCTCAATCTCCCAAAATGTCTTGGCCTTCTCGAGTTTCCATTTGATCATCGCCTCTTGCTTCTCCAACTCGATCTTCGCCCTCTCAATTTCAAGCTTCCTCTCTGCCCTCGTCCGATCCCACTCTGCATCCAACATAAGCTTATATCTCTCCTCTTTTTTGTTCTCCCTTGTCGGAAAAATGCTTGTTCATGTGGACGACATTTTTGTAGCCGCGGCGTCACGAGAAATCCTTGTCTTCTCCCATTTGTTTCCCATGACTTGTCGGTTATCCTTTGGCACGGTAGCTTTTCCATTAGTGATGACAACGTCCTCCTCCTCATCGTCCAACACAATGGATTGGTGGGAGCTTGAGCCATCATTCCTCTTCTTGCCGGCCTTGAGATTGGCTACAACTTGTTGCAACTTTGGCTTGCCATTCAATAAGAGCCAACAATGACTAAAAGCAAATGGCTTCTTCTCGAGCTCGTGATACAAAGTGGCCGCCACAACCGCCTAGCATACAACATATGTATGAGCACAAGAATGAAAACACATAAACATATTGATATGAGAATGAGCACAAGAATGAAAATACAAAAACATATTGATATGACAATGAGCACAACAATGAAAACACATAAACATATTGAAATGACAATAAGATGAGGCAATCGAGCTTACATGAGTTGCCACTCCCATCCCACTTTGAGGTTGTTTGGTCACTTGTGAGTAGTAACCGGCATACTTGTTCACTTCTCCTTGAATGATCCCCCATCGATGTTGGAGAGATGCCACATTGCGGGTGGTCACGATGGGATTCGACTCAACACACTCCTTTCGTTCATGATAGTCCTTCCAGATCTTCTCCTGATACGTGGTTTCCTTTTTCTCGGTGCCGCTTTATTGGATCCAATGTTGTGCCCAACCAAGATTTGACCAATGAGACGTCCTCAAATCTTGTGAAAAGCCGGACCTCTTCCCTTAAACGTCTTGGCTTTCTTCTTCTTACTCGGATCGAATGTTGCCCCAAGTACAAATGCAGTGGTCTCCTCCATTTCATATTCCATTGGGGACGGATCTTCATTGTCATTGATCATGCTTGCCAAGTATGCCTCCTACACGATCATGGTTTGCAAGCATTCATCATGTACGAACTAGTGATCTATGCAAAACATTGAACATTTGATCAGACAGGAGCAAACGTACCCGGACTTGTTCAGTCATTATGTCGAACATGTCAAGTGCAGCCTGGTCGGTTGGGGTGCCCGTGCTCACCCGCTCCCGAATGAGTTGCGGCGACTCACATTCGTCGACCGACGACTTCTGTGTCACCGGAAAGCTCTCCGGAATGGCCCAGCCGGCCGTCGCATCCTACTCTGTTCCAAAGGTGCCGGACGGCACAATCCGCGTAGGCTCTTGGATCGATGGGTTTCGAGGAGTCCGGCGTGCCGGGGGAGACATATCCTCGATGATGCCCACACCTACCCGCGCCACTGTCAGCGACGACGCATCTTACGGGCGACGCTCTCTAGCTTGCAAGACAAAGCGGACGAAGGGATGCTGACGGACGAGGCGGACTTCGTCTCCGTCGCCATGGTCGGGGACAGGATGCAAGACATCACGACGGCGGATCAGGACAAGTGGTGAGGATGGAGAGCAAGGGTGTCGAACAATGAGGGGTTGGGTGCGAGAAATGTTGGAGGGCGAGAAGAGAAGCATGAAGGGTTTGGAGAATTTGAGGCAATTTCCAGTGAGGTCGGGTTGTCGGGTCCGATTTGGCGGGCATGCCCGGGCGCGCCCGGGCTCCCCCATATCCGCCCCATATCTGGATTGGATATGAGGGGTGCCGGTTAGCCCGGGCGTTTGAGGCCCGTTTGAGAGGCCTGCCTAGGTCGCGTTTTCGTGATCGTCCAGTCACCGGACGGCTTGCCCGGGCGTTTTAGACTGGTTTAAGGGGTCCGATTGTAGATGCTCTTATTATGTATAGCAAGACATAGCTAATCCGTTCCTCCGAGTCCTTTCTGTTTTTCTTCTTCTCACCTACTATTTTGTGTTTCTCTATACATATGCAAATACATCATAGAATTATTGTTCTACGATTCTTGGCTTTGGAAATGTTTTTTTCCCTCGTATACCTCCACGGATGCTTCCAAATGTGTATGTGGACAGTGACCGATCAATCCTTAAACGTCCGAGTGTTTCAATGGACAATGATCGGTCAACCCTCAGACGTTCGGGTGTGTCCATGGACAGTGAACGGTCAATCGTCAAATGCACGCGACCACAACCGTATACCTCATGCCATGTCCTCCAAATTCATACTATAGATGCAACATGAAATAATCTACGTACATTATCAATAAATTCTAGAAAATAGAACAAACATACATAGAGCAAACCGGCAGTTAATCTAGAGCAATATACGTAGTTTGAACCTCATAGTTCCACCGGCAAACAAACAGAGATTTAAACTAAAATTACTAGATACACAAACGGAAACAGAGAGGGCAGAGGAATTCACGACTTGCTCGTCGGTCCTTTGCACTTGCCGTCACCGGAGTGGCTGTAGCCTTGCATGTAAGCATAGACGATAGGAGGGGGGGTCGTCAGAGCCCGAGTCAGAACCGTCCTTGACGTTGGATTCATCGAAGGAGGACGAGATGAAGTCGGCCATTCTTCGGATGGCAAGGTTCTACGACTTCGCTAGCCGGACGGCTTTCATTGTCGTCGTCGCCTTCTCGTTCGCTCTACACTCTGATTGCTCGGTGCCGAGCCAGAGCGCCTTAGTGTTCTTTCGACGAAGGCGGCGTGCGCTAGTCTCTGTCATTGTGAGAGAGTGGCAGAGGACAACCTCGAGTAGCTGCTCCTTCGCATCGGGCGTCACCGACGCCACCCTATCCCTAGTCCGCTTACTCTTTGGTGGGTAGCGCACGTCTCCGATTTGGGCATATGCGTTCGCGTTGCCAGTGATGCAAGCACGAGTATCGATGCCCCTAAGGAGCAGCTGCTAAAGGGGAAGGAGGACCTCGGGCATGCATAGCGGAGTGGGTTGAACATGCGTTGCGGGACGGTCCGACACGGGCATCCGCGTTACGAGGCAATGCTATATGCGACGAAGAAGAGCTAGAGCTGCAGCTCGTGTCGACCCACAAGCGTTGCAGTGTAATACAATGGGCCAACTGCTCGGCATCGCCCGCCTCCGCCTCATGGACATGGGTGTCCTAGTGAATGGGATTGTCCTCGTTGAATCCGGCATCATAGCCGCTGCCAGTGCTTGAAATTGGTACGGAGAGGGGAGGGGAAGCGACCGAGTGCGGAGCAAAAATTGAGTAACTGAAGCTAGGGGTTGCTCCGGGTGGGAATTTTTGTGGGGATGGTGTGGAGTTCGTGCGGGCTAGGTGTGTTGGGGAACGTTGCATGGGAAACAAAAACAATTCTATGCACATGCAAGATCTATCCATGGTGATGAGCATCTACGAGAGGGAGAGTGGATCTACATACCCTTGTAGATCGCTAAGCGGGAAGCGTTAAGAAATGCGGTTGATGTAGTCGAACGTCTTCGCGATCCAAATCGCCGAGCATTCCACGATCCATCTCGTAATCCAATCATGATCTGTCCCGCGATCCCATCACGATCCGTCCTGCGATCCAATCATGAATCGTCTCGTGATCTTGATCACGTTTCTTCCGATCTAGCGCCGAACGGACGGCACCTCCGCGTTCAGCACACGTACATCTCGATGATGATCTCTGCCTTATTGATCCAGCAAGAGGGAGTGGAGAGGTAGATGAGTTCTCCGGCAACGCAACGGTGTGGCGGCGATGGTGGTGGAACAATTCCAGCAGGGCTTCGCCTAAGCACCGCTGAAACGATCTAGAGGAGAAACTACGATCTACAGGAGAGGGTAGCACGTGGCAATTAGGGTTAGCTTTCCCCTCTAATTCCTCTAGTATATATAGGAGGGAGGGAGGGGAGAAGGCAGCCTCAAACCCTCAAGGTTTCGTCGAAATTGGAGGTGGAGGAGTCCTATTCCAATCCTATTAGGAGTAGGATTCCTACTTTCCACTTGGAAACTCTTTCCACCTCTCCACCTTTGGATTTTTTCTTTCTGAAACCTCATGGGCTTTAGTGGAGGCTTAGGACAGCCCAGTAGGTCCTGGTTCGTCTCCTCCCACAGCCCATGAGGCCCCTCGGGGCGTGACACCCCTCCCCATGGTCCCCCGGTACCCTCTCAGCACTTCCGGTACACTACCGATGAGCCCAAAACTTTTTCGGCAACCAATCGGATACCTCTCCGTCACACGGAGTAACAAATCCCAGTCTTGATCCATGCCAACCCAACATACACCCTTAGAGATACCTGTAG
Organism: Hordeum marinum; assembly: GCA_022496015.1. NCBI lineage: Eukaryota > Viridiplantae > Streptophyta > Magnoliopsida > Poales > Poaceae > Hordeum > Hordeum marinum. The sequence continues at coordinate 167,097,999 of CM039673.1, forward strand.
AGCACCTTTATAGTCACCCAGTTATGTTGCGACATTTGATACACACAAGGTACTCCTCCGATGTCAGCGAGTTGCATGATCTCATGGTCATAGGAACAGATACTTGACATGCAGAAAACTATAGCAATAAACTGACACGATCATATGCTACGTTTATAGTTTGGGTCTTGTCCATCACATCATTCTCCTAATGATGTGATCCCGTTATAAAATGACATCTCATGTCCATGGCTAGGAAACCTTGACCATGTTTGATCAACGAGCTAGTCTATTAGAGGCATACTAGGGACATGGTGTTGTCTATGTATCCACACATGTATCTGAGTTTCCAATCAATACAGTTATAGCATGGATAATAAACGATTATCATGAACAAGGAAATGTGATAATAACCAATATATTATTGCCTCGAGGGCATATTTCCAATAGTCTCCCACTTGCACTAGAGTCAATAATCTAGTTCACATCACCATGTGATTCGCATTGTTATGAATCTAACACCCAATGAGTTCTGGGGCTCGATCATGCTTTGCATGTGAGATAGATCTTTTAGTCAACGGGTCTGCAACATTCAGATCCGTGTGTACTTTGCAAATCTGTATGCCATACTGTAGACACTGCTACCACACTCCACTTGGAGCTATTCCAAATGGCTGCTCCACTATACGTATCCGGATTGCTACTAAGGCATAGGGGACAACGTTCGTCCTTTCTCTTTCTTCTGCCGTGGTCGAGCTTTAAGCCTCACTCAACTTCAAACCTTACAAATCAGGAAAGAGCTCTTTCTTTGACTAATCCATTTTGAACTCTTTCAAAATCTTGTCAAGGTATATACTCAATGAAAGTCTTATCAGACGTCTTGATCTATCTCTATAGATATCGATGCCCAACAATGAAGTAGCTTTATCCAGGTCTTCCTTTGAAAAACTCTTTTCAAACAACCCTTTATGCTTTCCAGAAATTCTACATCACTTCCAATCAACAATATGACATCCACATATGCTTATCAGAAACTCTATAGTGCTCTCACTCACTTTATTGTAAATACAAGTTTCTCATAATCTTTGTATAGACTAAAATACTTTGATCACCTCATCAAAGCATATATTCCAACTCCGAGATGCTTGCTCTAGCCCATAGAAGGATTGCTGGAGCTCGCGCACCTTTTAGCATCCTTAGGACTGACAAAACCTTCTGGTTGTATCACATACAACCTTTCCTCAAGTAAACCGTTAAGGAACCGATGTTTTGACATCCATCTGCCAGATTTCATAATTGAAAAATGCAGCAACTTCTAACATAATTCCAACATACTTTAGCATCCCTACGAGTGAGAAAGTCTCATCATAGTCAACTCCTTGAACTTATCGGAAACTTCTTTGCGACAAGTCGAGCTTTTATAAATGGTGACATTCACCATCAGCATATGTCTTCATCTTAAAGGTCCATTTGTACTCGACGACCTGCCGTCCAATGAGAAAGTCTACCAAAGTCTATACTTGGTTTTCACACATGGATCCTTTCTTGGATTTCATGGCCTCTAACCATTTGTCGGAATCCGGGCCCATCATCGCTTCTCCATAGCTCGTAGGTTCATCGTTGTCCAACAACATGACATCCAAAACAGGGTTGTCATACCACTCAGGAACAGTACGTGTCCTTGTCGACCTACGAGGTTCGATAGTAACTTGATCCGAAGCTTCATGATCATCATCATTAACTTCCTCTTCAACTAACGTAGGCTCCACAGAAACATATTTTTGCACTGCGCTACTCTCTAGTTGAGCAAAGGTTCAACAACCTCATCAAGTTCTATCTTCCTCCTACTCAATTCTTTCGAGAGAAACTCTTTCTCGAGAAAGGGCCCAGTTTTAGCAACAAACACTTTGTACTCGGATCTGAGATAGAGGGTATACCCAACTGTTCTTAGGGTATTCAATGAAGATGCATTTGTCCGCTTTGGGTTCGAGCTAATTTGGTGAAAACCCTTTTCACATAAGCATCGCAGCCCCAAAAATTAAGAAATGATAGCTTAGGTTTCGGCCAAACCATATGGTGTCATCTCAACGAATTTAGATGGTGCCCTATTTAAAGTGAATGTTCGTGTCTCTAATGCATAACCCAAAACGATAGTCGTAAAACGATAAGAGACATCATAATTCGCACCATATCCAATAGAGCACGACTACGACGTAGAAACACACCATCACACTATGGTGTTCCAGGTGGCGTGAGTTGTGAAACAACTTTCACATTGTCTAAATTTGTATGCCAAACTCGTAACTCAGATATTCACCTTCACGATCATATCATGGACATTTTTATCTTCTTGTCAAGATGATCTTAAACTTCACTATGAATTTGTTGAACTTTTCAAACGTTTCAGACTTGTGTTTCATTAAGCAAATATACTCATATATACTCAAATCATCAGCGAAGGTAAGAAAAATAACGATATCCATTGCATGCTACAACACTCATTGGATCACATACATCAACACGTATTATTTCCAATAAGTTACAAGCCCGCTCCATCATACTGAAAACGGGGTCTTTAGTCATCCATCCCAAGAGGCATGGTTCGCATGTCTCAACCAATTCGAAACCGAATGAGTCCAAAGATCCATCGACATGGAATTTCTTCATGCGATTTATACCAATATGACATTTAGCGGCAGTGCCACAGGTATGTGGTACTATCATTATTGACTTTGCATCTTTTGGCATCAATGTTATGAACATGTATATTACTACGATCAATATTCAACAAACCATTCTCATTGGGTGCATGACCATTGAAGGTATTATTCATGTAAACAGAATAACCATTATTCTCTCACTTAAATGAATAACTGTATTGCAATAAACACGATCTAATCATGTGCATGCTTAACGCAAACACGAAATAACATTTATCTAGGTTTGTCACTAATCCCGAAGGTAGAGAGAGCGTACGATGTTGATCACATCAACCTTGGAAACATTTCCAACACACATCGTCACCTCACATTTAGCTAGTCTCCCTTTATTCCGTAACTTTTATTTCGAGTTACTAACATTTATCAACCAAACCGATATCCAATACCCAAGTGCTACTAGGAGTACAAGCAAGGTACACATCAATAACACATATATCAAATATACTTCTGTTAACGTTGCCAGACTTCTTATCTACCAAGTATCTAGGGTTGTTCCGCTTCAGCGGCCACTCTCCTCATAATAAAAGCATTTAGTTTTGGGTTTGGGTTCAACTTTGGGTTGCTTCACTGGAGCAGCAACTGACTTGCCATCCATGAAGTTTCCCTCCTTGCCCTTGCCCTTCTCGAAACTAGTGGTTTTACTAACCATCAACACTTGATGCTCCTTTTTGATTTCTACCTTTGCAGTGTCAAACATCGTGAACAGCTCAGGGATCATTATTTCCATCCCTGGCATTTTATAGTTCATCACGAAGCTCTAGTTGCTTAGTGACAGTGCCTTGGAAAACTATATAAATCACTTTCTTCTCTAGAATATCAAATCCCACTCGATTCAAGCGATTGTAGCACCTAGACAATCTGAGCACATGCTCAACGATTGAGCTATTCTCCTTCATCTTGCAGGAAAAGAATCTTGTTGGAGATCTCATATCTCACAACACGGGCATGAGCCTGAAATCCCAATTTCAGCTCTTAGAACATCTCATATGTTTCGTGACGTCCAAAACGTTTTGGAGCCTCAATTCTAAGCCGTAATGCATGACGCACTAAACTATCAAGTAGTCATCAGAACATGTGTGTTAGATGTTCACAACATCTACAGACGACGCTAGAGGGGGTGGTGCACCGAGCGGTGAATTAAGGACATAAGCCTTCTGTGCAGAAATGAGGACAATCCTTAGATCAAAGACCCAGTCCGCAATATTGCTACCATCATCTTTCAACTCTATTTCTCTAGGAACATATAAAAATTCAAGGGAGCTAAAGCATGAGCTAGTAATTGACAACATAATTTGCAAAGACACTACTGACTATGTTCATGATAATGAGTTCAATTAATCATATTACTTAAGAACTCCCACTCAAATTGACATCCCTTCGGTCATTCGAGTGATACATGATCCAAATTCACCAACTCAAGTCCGATCATCACGTGAGTTGAGGTGGTTTCAATGGTGAACATCATCATGTTGATCATATATACTATATGACTCATGTTCGACCTTTCGGTCTCTTGTGTTCCGAGGCCATGTGTGTACATGCTAGGCTCATCAAGTTTAACCCGAGTGTTCTGCATGTGCAACACTGGCTTGCACTTGTTGTATGTGAACGTAAATTCTATCACACCCGATCATCATGTGGTTTCTCGACACGACGAACTTTCGCAACGGCGCACACTCAGGGAGAACACAATTTATCTTGAAATTTAAGTGAGGGATCACCTTGTAATGCTATTGTCGTCCTAAGCAAAACAAGATTCATAAAAGGATTAACATCACATGCAAATCATAAGTGACATGATATGGCCATGAACTTGTGCTTTTGATCTCCATCTTGAAAGCACCGGCATGATCTCCATCGTCACCAGCATAACACCATGATCTCCATCATCATGATCTCCATGATTGTGTCACCATGGGGGTTGTCGCGCCCACCATGTCATACTATTATAGCTACCGTTTAGCGATAAAGTAAAGCATCACATAGCGCTTAATGATTGACACACATGTCATACAATAATTAAAGACAACCCTATGTCTCCTGCCAATTGTCGTACTCATCGACATGCAAGTCGTGATATTCTATACAACACATGATCATCTCATACTGTTGGAAATATGCCCTAGAGGCAATAATAAATTAGTTATTATCATATTTCCTTGTTCATGATAATCGTTTATTATCCATGCTATAATTGTACTGATCAGAGACTTAGATGCATGTGTGGATACATAGACAAAACCATGTCCCTAGTATGCCTCTAATAGACTAGCTCGTTGATCAAAGATGGTTAAGGTTTCCTAGCCATTGTCATGAGATGTCATTTGATAACGGGATCACATCATTAGGAGAATGATGGGATGACCAAGACCCAAACTACAAACGTAGCATATGGTCGTATCAGTTTAATGCTACTATTTTCTGCATGTAAAGTATCAGTTCCTATGACCATGAGATCATGCAACTCATTGACACCGGAGGAGTGCCTTGTGTGTATCAAACGTCACAACGTAACTGGGTGACTATAAAAGTACTCTACAGGTATCTCCGAGGGTGTCTGTTGGGTTGGCATGGATCAAGACTGGGATTTGTTACTCCGTGTGACGGAGAGGTATCTCAGGGCCCACTCGGTAATACAACATCACAACAAGCCTTGCAAGCAATGTGACTAAGTGTTAGTCAGGGGATCTTGTATTATGGAACTAGTAAAGAGACTTGCCGATAACAAGGTTGAACTAGGTATGGAGATACCGACGATCGAATCTTGGGCAAGTAAACATACCGAAGAACAAAGGGAACATCATACGAGATTAACTGAATCCTTGACACAAAGATTCGACCGATAAAGATCTTCGTAGAATATGTAGGAACCAATATGGGCATCCAGGTCCCGCTATTGGTTATTGACTGTCGAGGTGTCTCGGTCATGTCTACATAGTTCTCGAACCCGCAGGGTCTGCACACTTAAGGTTCGGCGACGTTCGGTAGTATAGAGTTATGTATGGTGGTGATCGAAGGTTGTTCGGGGTCCCGGATGAGATCCCGGATGTTATGAGGAGCTCCGGAATGGTCCGTAGGTAAATATTGATATATAAGAAGTCCCATTTTGGTCGCCGAAAAAGTTTTGGGCTAATCGGTAATGTACCGGGAGTGCCGGTAGTATACCGGGAGACCATCGGGAGGGGTATTTCGACCCAAGAGGCTTCATGGGCTGTGGGAGAGTAAATACCAGCTTTTTGTGGGCTGGTAGAAGTCCCACACAAGGCCCATGTAGCTGGGAGAAAAATCCCAAAGGGAAGAAGGTGGAAAAAGGCAAAAAAAAAGGAGGAATCCTAGTCCTACTAGGGTTGGAGGAGGAGTCCTCCTCTCCTCCTCACTTCGGCCGACCCAAGGGCTGCCTTTTTGGCAGACAAGCCTCCTCCTCCTCTCCTCCTATATATACTATAGGATTTTAGGGTTTTGGCACAAAACTTTCAGCCACGTGCTGCCCGTTCCTCCAGTGCATAGTTTTTCCTCTAGATCGGATTTCTGCAGTGCTTAGGCGAAGCCCTGCCGGAATAGCTCCACCACCATCGCCGGAGCGCCGTCACGCAGCCAGAGAACTCTTCTGCCTCTTCGCTCGCTCTTGCTGGATCAAGACGGCGGAGATCGTCATCAAGCCATACGTGTGCTGAACGCGGAGGTGCCGTCCGTTCGGCGCTAGATCGGAAGGACTGTGATCAAGATTGCAAGACGGATTGTGATGAGTTCGCGGGACGGATCGTGATGAGTTCACGGGACGGATCGTGATTGGATCGCGGGACGGACCGTGATGAGATCGCGAGACGCTCGGCGATTTGGATCGCGAAGACGTTCAACTACACCAACCGCGTTTCTTAACGCTTCCCGCTTAGCGATCTACAAGGGTATGTAGATCCACTCTCCCTCTCGTAGATGCTCATCACCATGGATAGGTCTTGCGTGAACGTAGGAATTTTTTTATTTCCCATGCGACGTTCCCCAACAGTGGCATCATGAGCTAGGTCTATGTGTAGATGAGATCTCGAGTAGAACACAAAGAGTTTGTGGGCATTGTTGCTTAGATTGCTTCCTCCCTTGGTCGTGTTTTGGTTCAGCGGTATTGTGAGATGAAGCGGCCCGGACCAACATTACTAATATGCTCACGAGAGACCGGTTCCCTCAAACGCAACTTCTTGCATAGATGGCTTGCGGGTGCCAGTTTCTCTCACTTTAGTTGGATCGGATTCGGCAAAGACGGTCCTTGAGAAGGTTGAAAAGCAACTAGTGTATCACCGTTGTGGTTTATGCGTAGGTGAGAATTGTTCTTGCTAGATACCCGTAGCAGCCACGTAAAACATGCAACAACAATTAGAGGACGTCTAACTTGTCTTTGCAGGGTATGTTGTGATGTGATATGGCCAATTACATGATGTGATATATGTGATGTATGAGATGATCATCTGTTGTATAGCATATCACGACTTGCATGTCGATGAGTATGGCAACCGGCAGGAGCCATAGGGTTGTCTTTAATTATTGTATGACCTGCGTGTCAATCATTAAGCGCAATGTAATGCTTTACTTTATCGCTAAACGGTAGAAATAGTAGTAGAAGCATGGTGGGCGTGACAACCGCGATGGCGACACATTGATGGAGATCAAGATGATGGAGATCATGGTGTCATGCCAGTGACGATGGAGATCATGCCGGTGCTTTCATGATGGATATCAAAAGCACAAGTTCATGGCCATATCATGTCACTTATGATTTGCATGTGATGTTAATCCTTTTATGCACCTTGTTTTGCTTAGGACGACGGTAGCATTATAAGGTGATCCCTCACTTAATTTCAAGATAAATTATGTTCTCCCCGTGTGTGCACCGTTGCGAAAGTTCTTCGTGTCGAGACACCACGTGATGATCGGGTGTGATAGACTCTACATTCACATACAACGGGTGCAAGCCAGTGTTGCACATGGAGAACACTCGGGTTAAACTTGACGAGCCTAGCATGTACAGACATGGCCTCAGAACACAAGAGACCGAAAGGTCGAACATGAGTCATATAGTAGATATGATCAACATGATAATGTTCACCATTAAAACCACCTCCACTCACGTGATGATCGGACTTGAGTTGGTGAATTTGGATCATGTATCACTCGAATGACTGGAGGGATGTCAATTTGAGTGGGAGTTCTTAAGTAATATGATTAATTGAACTCATTATCATGAACATAGTCAATAATGTCTGTGCAAATTATGTTGTAGATTACTTGCTCGCGCTGTAGCTCCCTTGAATTTTTATATGTTCCTAGATAAATAGAGTTGAAAGATGTTGGTAGCAATATTGCGGACTGGGTCCGTGATCTGAGGATTGTCCTCATTGCTGCACAGAAGGCTTATGTCCTTAATGCACCGCTCGATGCACCAACCCCTCTAGCGTGGTTTGTACATGTTGTGAACATCTGACAGGCACGTTCTGATGACTACTTGATAGATTAGTGCGGCATGCATTACGAATTAGAATTGAGGCTCCAAAACGTTTTGAACGTCACAGAACATATGAGATGTTCTAAGAGATGAAATTAGGATCTCAGGCTCGTGCCCATGTTGCGAGATATGAGATCTCCAACAAGTTCTTTGCCTGCAAGATGAAGGAGAATAGCTCAATCGTTGACCATGTGCTCAGATTGTCTGGGTGCTAGAATCGGTTGAATCGAGTGGGAGTTGATATTCCAGATAAGATAGTGATTGATATAGTTCTCCAAGTCACCGTCACTAAGCTACTAGAACTTTGTGATGAACTATGAAACGCCAGGGATAGAAATAATGATCCCTGAGCTGTTCGCGATGTTTGACACCGCGAAGGTAGAAATCAAGAAGGATCGTCAAGTGTTGATGGTTAGTAAAACCACTGGTTTTGAGAAGGGCAAGGGCAAGGAGGGAAACTTCATGGATGGCAAGTCAGTTGCTGCTCCAGTGAAGCAACCCAAAGTTGAACTCAAACCCGAGACGAAGTGCTTCGATTATGAGGAGAGCGGTCGCTGAAGCGGAACAACCCTAGATACTTGGTAGATAAGAAGGCTGGCAACGTCAACAAAAATATGTTTGATATACGTGTTATTGATGTGTACCTTGCTAGTACTCCTAGTAGCACCTGGGTATTGGATACCGGTTCGGTTGCTAAATGTTAGTAACTCGAAATAAAAGCTACAGAATAAACGGAGAACTAGCTGAGGGTGAGGTGACGATGTGTTTTGGAAGTGTTTCCAAGGTTGCTGTGATCGACATCGCACGCTCTCTCTACCTTCAGGATTAGTAACAAACCTAAATAAGTGTTATTTGGTGTTTTGCCTTGAGCATGAACGTGATTAGATCGTATTTATTGCAACACGGTTATTCATTTAAGTTAGAGAATAATGGTTATTCTGTTTACATGAATAATACCTTCAATGGTCATGCACCCAGTGAGAATGGTTTGTTGAATCTTGATTGTAGTAATACACATGTTCGTAACATTGATGCCAAAATATGCAAAGTTAATAATGATAGTACCACATACTTGTGGCACTGCCGCTAAATGTCATATTGGTATAAAACGCATGAAGAAACTCCATGCTGATGGATCTTTGGACTCTTTCGATTTCGAATCGGTTGAGACATCCGAACCATGCCTCTTGGTCAAAGATGACTAAGGACCCCGTTTTCTGGTTTGACGGAGAGGGCAAGTGATTTATTGGAAATGATACATGTTGATGTATGCAATCCAATGAGTCTTGTAGCGTGCAGTGGATATCGTTATTTTCTTACCTTCACTGATGATTTAAGTAGATATAGTATATATTTACTTAATGAAACACAAGTCTGAATCGTTTGAAAGGTTCAAGCAAATTCAGAGTGAAGTTTAAGATCATCGTGACAAGAAGATAAAAATATCTGTGATATGATCGTGGAGGTGAATATCCGAGTTACGAGTTTGGCATACAACTTTAGATAATGTGAAAGTTGTTTCACAACTCACGCCACCTGGAACACCATAGTGTGATGGTGTGTCCGAATGTCATAGTCGTACTCTATTGGATATGGTGCGAACTATGATGTCTCTTATCGATTTGCGACTATAGTTTTTGGGGTTATGCATTAGAGACAACAACATTCACTTTAAATAGGGCACCATCTAAATCCGTTGAGATGACACCGTGTGAATTAGGGTTTGATAGAAACCTAAGCTGTCATTTCTTGATGTTAGCGGCTGCGACGCTTGTGTGGAAAATGTTTTCACCTAATGAGCTCGAACCCAAAGCAGACAAATGCATCTTCATAGAATACCCTAAGAACAGTTGGGTGAACCTTCTATCTCAGATCCAAGCATAAAATGTTTGTTGCTAAAACTGGGTCCTTTCTCAAGGAAAAGTTTCTCTCGAAAGAAATGAGTGGGAGGAAGATGGAACTTGATGAGGTTGTTGAACCTTTACTTCAACCAGAGAGTAGCGCAATGCAGAAAGATGTTTCTGTGGAACCTACGTCAGTTGAAGAGGAAGTAAATGATGATGATCATGAAGCTTCGGATCAAGTTACTATCGAACCTCGTAGGTCGACAAGGATGTGTACTGCTCCTGAGCGGTACGAAAACCTTGTCTTGGAGGTCATTTTGTTGGACAACGATGAACCTACGAGCTATGGAGAAGCGATGATGGGCCCGAATTCCGACAAATGGTTAGAAACCATTAAATCCGAGAAAGGATCCATGTATGAAAACCAAGTATAGACTTTGGTAGACTTTCTCGTTGGACGGCAGGTCGTTGAGTACAAATGGACCTTTAAAATGAAGACATACGCTGATGGTGAATGTCACCATTTATAAAGCTCGATTTGTCGCAAAGAAGTTTCTGGCAAGTTCAAGGAGTTGACTGCGATGAGACTTTCTCACTCGTAGCGATGCTAAAGTCTGTTAGAATTATGTTAGCAGTTGCTGCATTTTTCAATTATGAAATCTGGAAGATGGATGCCAAAACATCGTTTCCTTTCTTGGGGAAAGGTTGTATGTGATACAACCAGAAGGTTTTGTCAGTCCTAAGGATGCTAACAGGTGTGCAAGCTTCAATGATCCTTCGATGAACTGAAGCAAGCATCTCGGAGTTGGAATATACACTTTGATGAGGTGATTAAAGTTTTTGAGTCTATACAAAGTTTACGAGAAATTTGTATTTACAATAAAGTGAGTGGGAGCACTGTAGAGTTTCTGATGAGCATATGTGGTTGACATATTGTTGATCGGAAATGATATAGAATTTCTGGAAAGCATAAAGGGTTGTTTGAAAAGAGTTTTTCAAAGGAAGACCTGGATAAAGCTACCTAATTGTTGAGCATCAAGATCTATAGAGATAGATCAAGATACTTGATGAGACTTTCAATGAGTACATACCTTGACAAGATTTTGAAAGAGTTCAAAATGGATCAGTCAGAGAGAGAGTTCTCGCCTGATTTGTAAGGTATAAAGTTGAGTAAGACTAAATGCCGAGTGACTGTAGAAGATAGATAAAAAGATGAGTGTCATCCCCTATGCTTTAGCCATCGGCTCTATCATGTATGCAATGTTGTGCACAAGACCCGATGTCAGCCTTGCCATAAGTATGGCCGGAAGGTTTCAAAGTGATCCTGGAATGGAGCACTGGACAGCGGTCAAGATTATCCTTAGTAACTAAAAGACTAAGGAGATGTTTCTCGATTATGGAGGTGATAAAGAGTTCGTCGTAAAGAGTCACGTCGATGCAAGCTTTAACACCAATTCGGATGACTCGTAGTAGCAATCTGGATACGTATAGTGGAGCAGCCATTTGGAATAGTACCAAGTGGAGTGTGGTAGCAGTGTTTATGGTTTGACATAGAAATTTGCAAAGTACACACGGATCTGAATGTCGCAGACCCGTTGACTATAAGACCTCTCTCACATGCAAAGCATGATCGAGCCCTAGAACTCATTGGGTGTTAGATTCATAACAATGCAAATCACATGGTGATGTGAACTAGATTATTGTCTCTAGTGCAAGTGGGAGGCTTTTGGAAATATGCCCTAGAGGCAATAATAAATTAGTTATTATCATATTTCCTTGTTCATGATAATCATTTATTATCCATGCTATAATTGTATTGATCAAAGACGTAGATGCATGTGTGGATACATAGACAAAACCATGTCCCTCGTATGCCTCTAATAGACTAGCTCGTTGATTAAAGATGGTTAAGGTTTCCTAGCCATTCGCATGAGATGCGATTTGATAACGGGATCACATCATTAGGAGAATGATGGGATGGACAAGACCCAAACTACAAACGTAGCATATGATCGTGCCAGTTTAATGCTACTGTTTTCTGCATGTCAAGTATCTGTTCCTATGACCATGAGATCATGCAACTCACTGACACCGGAGGAGTGCCTTGTGTGTATCGAACGTCGCAACGTAACTGGGTGACTATAAAAGTACTCTACAGGTATCTCCGAGGGTGTCTGTTGGGTTGGCATGGATCAAGACTGGGATTTGTTACTCCGTGTGACGGAGAGGTATCTCAGGGCCCACTCGGTAATACAACATCGCAACAAGCCTTGCAAGCAATGTGGCTAAGTGTTAGTCACGGGATCTTGTATTACGGAACGAGTAAAGAGACTTGCCGGTAACAAGGTTGAACTAGGTATGGAGATACCGACCATCAAATCTAGGGCAAGTAAACATACCGAAGAACAAAGGGAACATCATACGGGATTAACTGAATCCTTGACATAGAGGTTCGACCGATAAAGATCTTCGTAGAATATGGAGGAACCAATATGGGAATCCAGGTCCCGCTATTGGTTATTTACCGTAGAGGTGACTCGGTCATGTCTACATAGTTCTCGAACCCGCAGGGTCTGGACACTTAAGGTTCGGTGACGTTTCGGTAGTATGGAGTTATGTATGGTGGTGAACGAAGGTTGTTCGGAGTCCCGGATGATATCCCGGATGTCACGAGGAGCTCCGGAATGGTCCGAAGGTAAATATTTATATATAGGAAGTCCCATTTTGGTCGCCGGAAAAGTTTCGGGCTAATCGGTAATGTACCGGGAGTGCCGGTAGTGTACCGGGAGACCATTGGGAGGCGTATTTCGACCCAAGAGGTTTCATGGGCTGTGAGAGAGTAAATACCAGCCTTTTGTGGGCTGGTGGAAGTCTCACACAAGGCCCATGCGGCTGGGAGAAAAAGCCCAAAGGGAAAAAGGTGGAAAAAGGCAAAAAAAGGAGGAATCCTAGTCCTACTAGGGTTGGAGGAGGAGTCCTCCTCTCCTCCCCACTTCGGCCGACCCAAGGGCTGCCTTTTTGGCAGACAAGCCTCCTCCTCCTCTCCTCCTATATATACTAGAGGATTTTAGGGTTTTGGCACAGAATTTTCAGCCACGTGCTGCCCGTTCCTCCAGTGCATAGTTTCTCCTCTAGATCGGATTTCTACAGTGCTTAGGCGAAGCCCTACCGGAATAGCTCCACCACCATCGCCGTTGCGTCGTCACGCTGCCGGAGAACTCTTCTACCTCTCCGCTCCCTCTTGCTGGATCAAGACGGCGGAGATCATCATCAAGCCGTACGTGTGCTGAACGCGGAGGTGCCGTCCGTTCGGCGCTAGATCGGAAGGACTGTGAGCAAGATCGCGAGACGGATCGTGATGAGTTCGCGTGACGGATCGTGATGAGTTCGCGGGATGGATCGTGATGAGTTTGCGGGACGGATCGTGATGAGTTCGTGGGACGGATCGTGATGAGTTCATGGGACGGATCATGATTGGATCGCGGGACGGATCGTGATGAGATCGCGGGACGCTCGGCGATTTGGATCGCGAAGACGTTCGACTAGACCAACCGTGTTTCTTAACGCTTCCCGCTTAGCGATCTACAAGGGTATGTAGATCCACTCTCCCTCTCGTAGATTCTCATCACCATGGATAGATCTTGCATGTGCATAGAATTGTTTTTGTTTCCCATGCAACGTTCCCCAACACATACATCACATATATTTCATCATGTAATTGGCCATATCATATCACAACATACCCTGCAAAAACAAGTTAGACGTCCTCTAATTGTTGTTGCAAGTTTTACGTGACTGCTACGGGAATCTAGCAAGAACAATTCTCACCTACGCAAAACCACAACGGTGATACATAAATTGCTTTTCAACCTTCTCAAGTACCCCCTTTGTCGAATCCGATCCAACTAAAGTAGGAGAAACAGACACCCGCCAGCCATCTTTGTGTAATGAAGTTACACGTCAGTCGATGGAACCGGTCTCTCATAAGCGTTTGAGTAAGGTTGGTCCAGGCCGCTTCATCCTACAATACTGCTGAACCAAAACACGACCAGGGGAGGAAGCAATCTAAGCATCAACGCCCACAAACTCTTTGTGTTCTACTCGAGATCTCATATACACATAGACCTAGCTCATGATGCCATTGTTGGGGAACGTTGCGTGGGAAACAATAATTTCCTACGCACACGTAAGATCTATCCATGGTGATGAGCATCTACGAGAGGGAGAGTGGATCTACATACCCTTGTAGATCGCTAAGCGGGAAGCATTAAGAAACGCGGCTGATGTAGTCGAACGTCTTCGCGATCCAAATCGCCGAGCGTCCCATGATCCCATCACGATCCATCTCTCGATCCAATCACGATCCATCCCGCGATCCCATCACGATCTGTCCCGCGATCCAATCACGAATCGTCTCGTGATCTTGATCACGGTTCTTCCGATCTAGCGCCGAACGGACGACACCTCCGCGTTCAGCACACATAGAGCTCGATGACGATCTCCGCCTTCTTGATCCAGCAAAAGGGAGCGGAGAGGTAGATGAGTTCTCCAGCAGCGTGACGGCGTGGCGGCGATGGTGGTGGAACAATTCTAGTAGGGCTTCGCCTAAGCACCGCTGAAACGATCTAGAGGAGAAACTACGATCTAGAGGAGAGGGTAACACGTGGCAATTAGGGTTAGCTTTCCCCTCTAAATACTCTAGTATATATAGGATGGAGGGAGGGGAGGAGGCAGCCTCAAACCCTCAAGGTTTGGTCGAAATTGGAGGTGGAGGAGTCCTACTCCAATCCTATTAGGAGTAGGATTCCTCCTTTCCACTTGGAAACTCTTTCCACCTCTCCATCTTTGGATTTTTTTCCTTCTCAAACCTCATGGGCTTTAGTGGAGGCTTAGGACAGCCCACTAGGGGCTGGTTTGTCTCCTCCCACAGCCCATGAGGTCCCTCGGGGCATGACAACCCTCCCGATGGTCCCCCGGTACCCTCTCGGCACTCTCGGTACACTACCGATGAGCCCGAAACTTTTCCGGTGACCAAAACAGGACTTCCTATATATCATGGCACCAAGCTGATGAATTGTATTGGAAACATGGCGGCAATCTTAATTGGATTCTCAAAGGGGATACTAACACGACCTGTTTTTAGGCCATTTCTAATGAACATCGTCGTTGCACAATCAACCCCTTAATCATTAATTCCCCCCTCCTCTCATCCTTTTGTCGCCTCATCATTTATGAAATCTTCCGCAATCTAATTAGCACCCAATCTCCCTCGGACTTCATGCTTTCCTCTTCAATTTGGTCGGAGAACCAGTGTATCTCTGATGTAGATAATGATGTCTTTATGCTTCCAATTTCTAGTGAAGAGATCGATAAGGCCATATCTTTATCTAAATCAGCTTCTGCCGCAGGCCCAGATGATTTTCCATCACATTTTTTAAGAAGTTTAAACATCTGGTTTACAAGATCATGAAGTGTACTTGTATGGGGATGGTAAACATTTCTCATCTTAACTATAATATGCTTAATTTAATTTTGAAACTCAAAGGGGTAGGTGATGTAACGAATTTTGGGACTAAATACCTTATCAACAACATCTCCAATTTCTCCTCCAAAGCCTTTGCTACTAGGCTGTCTCTTGTAGCTCATAAGTTCATTTGTCCCTTCCAAACGATTTCCATTATGGGTGCTTCATCTTGATGGTATTCTCACGCTGCATGAAGTCTTCATGACATCCGCTAATCTAAGCGTGAAGTCGTGGTACTTAAGTTGGGATTCAAAAAGGACTACAATTGTGTCCGTTGGTCTTTGTTGCAAGATATCTCATTAGCTTGTGGCTTTATTTTGGCGCACGTTCACTGCTTTATGCAGACTATTAGTGGTAGTCACACAAGTATTTCCATTAACATGATCATTGGTCCCTATTTTAAGAATGATTATGGCTTACGACAAGGTGACCCCATTTCCCCACTTCTTTTCAATTTCTTCTCAGATGCTCTTGATAAAATGTTGTCCTTGGCGGCCAGTGTTGGGCACATTTTTGTTGTTGCCTCTCACATTCTCCCCTTCGGGGCAACCCATCTTCACGACACTAACGACACAATTATTCTATTTGAGAAAAATGACTTACAACTTACTAACCTTAAATTTCTTCTTCTCTACTTCCAAGCCATTCCAGGGCTAGAAATTATCCTTACCAAGAGTGAAGCCTTTGTATTGGGTTGCCTGCTGATGGAACAATCTCATATTGCCGATCTTCTGAACTTTAGGCTCAGGGTCTTTCCTACCACTTATCTTGGTGTGCCTATTTCCCCTCAGAACTTCTCACGGCTGATTTCAAACCTACTGAGACCAAAATTGGCGCTATGGTTGCTCCCTGGTGTGGTCGTCACCATCCCTGGGTAGCAAAGTAACTCTGATTAACTCTAGCCTTTCTAGTCTCCCTACTTTCATAATTGGTTATTAGCGCTTGCACGACAACAACCATACTTGCTTGATAGAGACCTTATTGCTTTCTACTAGAACATTATTAACAATAGGAAGAAGTATCGAATGGTTAAGTGAAAAATTATGTTTAGGCCTAAAATCCTTGGGGCCTAAGCATTATGAACGTTGTCATGAAAAAATGCCTGATTATGAAGTGGTGGTGGTGCACTCACAACGAGTCCCCCAATGAAGTCCACCTCGCGCGGTGGCTCACAATTTTGGGGATCTCTAATATCGGTCAGGGTGAGTTTCGTGGTTAAATCAAATTTTCAGTTGGCTCTGACGTTTTGGTCAAATTCTAGCTAGAGTGGTGGACATGTATAAGGTCCCTTCACCAAACCTTCCCTCTCTTATTCTCTTACCGCGATAACTAGTCGATCTCCATTTCGGAGCTTGCTTCTCGTAACAGGGACCTTGAGCTGCAATGGACACTCTCCCACGACGAATTAATAGACTGGTAGGCCCTCATTTCCTTTCTCCATATGCTCTTTGAGGTACCAGGCCAGATCTCTTAAGCCCACTCGTCTTTTTGGCAGATTTCATGTTAAATCTCTTTACCTTAAGCTCTCCCGAGGGCGGCCTTCCCCTTGTTTCAACTGCCTTTGGTGGGCACGGATTCCTTTAGAAAATTGAATCTTCTTTGGCAAGACATTAGACGTAAACTTCTAGCTAGTGATCAAATTATTAAGTGACATGCGCATGCCTTTATTGCATGCCCTCTTTGCGGTCAAACTGGGAACATGGAGCAATCCTCTCTACTGCGTTTTGGCTAAGTTGGGATGGTGTTGTCTTCGATCGTGGTTGAACGTATCCTGGAACCCGTCAACTATGGGCAACCTTATTGACATTATTAGGAGCTACGTGGGCCAACTCATTATGGTAATTATGATTTATTTTGGTGCTCTTGGGTGGGCTTTATGGACTACTCATAACAAATTTACGATTAAACACATCTTTCCTAACTGCCTTGTTGATGTTTTGTTTAGAATGGCTGCTCTCATCCAACTATGGATCCCATTCGCTAAATACGTCAATGATGATGTTGTTGCCTTGATGGTTGCCAAGATTAGTGCCTCCGCTATCGCTCTATCTACCCCAAGACCCCCTCTGGAGAAGCAACTGTAGGTTGCTATTTATTTTACTCACATGTGTGTCCCGAGCTTGGTCTGTTGGATCTGTACTAGCTTATTTGTCGTGAATATTTATTTGTCAGAACCCCTGCTACTCCTTGTTTTGAACCTGCCATGTGGCTTGATTTATAAAGGCATGCATCTACCTTTTCTCTAAAAATGGCTCTCGGCTGTAGGCCACATCGTCGCAGCATTTGTGTGCTGCTCCGTAAGTCCACGGGCCGAAAAGGTTTAAGAAATGTTCTTGGCCTGATGCCCAATGCTATAAAAACCTTGTACAATTATGTTGTTTCTTAAATGCAGAAAGAGTATTAGGAATTCAACAAATGCTCAAGGCTGGTGAGTACCTCGAGTTCGACTTATTTTTAGCTTGATTCAAGATCCAGTCAAAAATAAAATGGGAAGAGTATGATCCTCAATTTGTTATTTCATTGCGGGATCCTCGATTTGTAACTTGGTCAGAGAAGGAGATGAGTTTGAGCCAATGTTATAACTTTCTTGATTTTGACTCACAAATCTAGCATTAAGATAGCAAAACATATGCAATATGTACTTACATTTCATTCTATCTGTCATGGTTTTGTCACGGCAGATGTCCGAAGACTTAGGTTCGAGGCCATCGCTAAGGCGGTGGACTCAAAGGGGTTGATCGGGACGAAAGACACGAGTTTACCTAGGTTCGGCCCATCAGAAAGAGGTAAAAGCCTACGTCATGCTTTGTGTTGTACTGATGGAGTATCGATTACAAGGGAGCGGATTCGGTTGACCTAACTATCGATCAATTGGTTTTTCGTCCTAAGCCGCCCCAGGGACTCGACTTTATATAGGAGGTCGAGGCCCTGGGGTTTACAAGATCCCAAACCGACTCATACAAGGTATTGACCCTGTCTCTAAGCCGCCTTGCCTTCTTGGGCAAGCCGTCTCTGGGCGGCTTAGACACCCGGGTCTCGTGCCATCTTCCTTCTCCGGGCCTCCATCCTGGCCCATCTGTTAAGTCGCCATGTAGCCTTGCATTCAATCCTCACGCCCACTTTAAGAGTCTTGACTATGAGCCGCGAGGCGTGACCCGGCCCCTCCTGGGCAGGTCTCGCCACGGGGTTATATCCCCAACACTATCCATCTTTGTTATATGCCTACTCTTTATGAATGCATGACATATTTTTCTATAAGCATTGTTTTTTTATATCTGACCGAATAGGTGAATCTGTTTTTAAGATTTATGTTTTTTTTATCCTATGGTCTGTCCCAATCGCCTTTTACACTCAGTTTTTTTTTTGTGGTTGTTCAAGTTATGGTGAAGTTATTTTTTATTTAATGAAAATCTCATAGAACTATTGCTCTACGATTTACGGTTAAAAAAACAAGTGGATTTGTTTTACCTGGGTAAAAAATAGCCCAGGATCAACCTGAAATCATTACAAGCCAAGTATACGTCGACCCGATAGTCAGGTCAAACTGAGATCGTTCAATTTTTTGACACATTTTGTTGTAGTCCTGTAGTTTCTTTAGTTTGAGAAACCTTTTTAGGGTCACACTACCACTACTGGACTTGTCGTCCCATGTTCAGGCCCAACACCGAACTGAGAGATCCAGCCCAATGGACTGACGCACACAACCACCACTGGACTCAAACATTTCTGTGAGCCATGTGGCGGCCCATACATTACCATATAATAAAGTCAGATCTGCTGATCTCAATAGCATAGGATCCCATCACTTTGACCCCCCACACCCATGTTCTTTGCACTTTTCTTGCTAGATCGGAGTACCTTTGCCAAGTTACCAGCACAAATAGAAGTTCTATTTTCTCACTAGAAAAACGTCCACTCCTCTTTCTCCGGCCATCTCCTGTTCATACTTCATACCATGCGCCTCTTTGCATACGTGAAACTTCTCAAGAGTGGGCGGTGGACTCCCTGAGATCTTGTTCGGTTAATCCTCCTCCCAAGGGAATTGAAGAGGTTTGGAGAGGATTTTGACTTGTTAGGGATTTAATCCCCCTCAATCCTTTTACTTCCATGTCAACCGAACAAGGCTTGAAGGAGAAGAAAGTCTTCTCACCAGACCAGCATAGATCCCATCCCAACATGGCCAACAATGGCGATTTTTTTTGTCAAATTCAAATATTTTTGTCAGATGAATGTGTGTGCTTGTAACTGTGTACATTTTTCATCTTTCCGGTAATGAGAAAGAAGTGCCTCTCGAGATGCATAATTTTCTTGCGTAAACGCTTATCGCGCTTCAGGTGTACTACTACACTATTAACGTAGGCTCATCGGGACAAACTCAGCTACTCACCAACGAAGGGAAGGATCCGTACAAGTGGTCCAACAGAAGACGCCGACGGCCAGCAAGCCAGAATGGCGCATGCACATGCTTGTCTCGTGCAGCACTGCAGCTGACGAGACATGGATGGTGGGTACAGTCCAGCCACGCGCGTACACATCAGCGGCTGAAGCTGACATAGCAACGCCAGGTCACTGACAGAAAAAGACCTCCAAAGCCGTCTCAATCAAGCAATGGCCCTTTCAGGTTTCAGGACAATAAACAGATGGTTCCATGGCCGGAGTATTATTTGTGGTGCCCCAACCCAACGCATGCATCGGCCACTGCAAATGCATTTGTGGTCTCCGACTGCAAATCATGAGTGGACTCTGCTTGTCTTCAGCTCCTTCGTTTGTTTGATCCGCTGTTGTGCTCCACATGGCCTTTGGCCATAGCATGCATGTCCTAATCTGGTGCACAATGGTGGTTGGTCCGGTAGTACAAACGATAGATGGGGCGTCCACTCGCTCTAGCGCCCCAGTTTGTTGTCTTCTCCTTTCTGATTTTTTGTTGATAGCACTAAGCGTTACTCACGTGTACCTCTAACGATACACACGTAAACTGCTGCCGGCTTTCACACCACCACAGAAAAAGCTCACGTAGCAAACCAACATGTGATTGGATGGTTAGAAGGTCAGCGGTATCCCTTGCCCATCAGAATTCAAGTCTCAGACTTGATGTTAATGTTTGCATTTTCTTGAATTTATTTCAGGTACGATATGCTTTCAGTGGGAGGAGACGTTCCCGTTGACAACGAAGGCGTCTATGACGACTTCGTCAATCTCAAGATGATGTGCCGACTTAGTCTTTGAAGGTGTTCATAGGGGTAGGGTATGCGTGCGTGCGTTCAAGTGATGATTGTATGCAAGTGTCTTCGATTGTACTCTGCTAAAGAAAAAGCTCACAATGGACACATCATTTTTCTTTTTCGAAAGGAGACATAATGTGGACTCCCATTTTTTAAAGAGTGTATTAGTTGTGGTTGGTTCATCCTAGCCTCCCTCGCGGGCGACCCGAAGAACACCACCGCTAACTAGGGTTCCCCGTCCCCGCCGACCCCTTCCTCGCCGCTACCCACGAGCGCCACCGGCAAAGTTCTCGTGGTGTTGGCAGCGACGGGGCTCTCCTCTCCTGGCGGGTGGGGGTGCGGGGTCTCCTCTCTACGTCAGCGCCATGGGGATTCAAGTCGTTCCCAAGTCCGGCGCCTTCCCACGACGCCCTCGTCTCGTCGGTGGAGTATTCTCTCTGGCGCGATCTGGAAACCACTGGTGGTGCAGCCATCTGGTGGCGGATCTGGGAGCCCTTGCCCAGATCCAATCGAGGATGGAAGTGTCTGGCTTGGGGGTGGCCGCTGGCCCCACGGGATACGGTGGCCAGGCTATGCCGCTAAGGCATGGCAAGGCTGACCGACACATCAGCCCAAGCCTTGGAGGCGTTTAGGGATGTGATGGTGGTTGTTTGGAGGTGGCAGTCCGGTGCACACATTGGTGAACGAAGATTCGTGGAGCAGATCCGGGTGGAAGCCCGCTTTAGGCTATAGCTAAAGCCGGATGGCGTCACTTCCTGTGTCATCTACTTCTTGAAGACATCGCCGAGGAGAAGCTCCAGACTCCCTCTGCTAACTTCGGGGGGAAACCCTAGATCAGACGATCGGATGGCGGCGGCACTCTTGTGTCGTCGTACCCCCCTTGTGGGCGTCATCATTGGAGGTGTGCATTGTCTCGAGGAACCAGTGGACGGTTTCTGCGGTTGACTAGCGTTTCATGTGACGCATCGATGTCGTGGAGTCTCGGCGGCGTGGCGCTACAAGGTCTCGGTGACAGATGTGTGATGATGGACGCGCATAGGGAAGGGGCGTTGTCCGTTGCCATAGGGGGCGTCGATGCGCCAGTACCTGCTCGGAAGATGGATCGGTGAAAGAGGTCGGCGACGACCTCTGTGAGTGTCCCGGACCGGTGTGTGCCCCAGACCCAGGCAATGGCTTGGTTGGGGCCTCCGGTTTAGATGTTAGGATTTGGTGTGAGGGTTGTTTGATATTTGGCTTGGACATTCGGCACCCGTTGATCAAGTGGATATGAGTAACATCTCTATGTTGCCAAGATGGTGCCTTTTTGACTTACTGTTGTAATGCTTTGTGATAATTAATAAAGTGACTGCATGTATCCCCCAGATAGATACAGAGGCCGAGGGTCATCCTCCTTTTCAAAAAAAAGATCGCTATAATGCAAGTAGTCATTTATTAAACAAAGTGCAAGTATCAAGCTCCAGAACAAATGTAGTACCAACTAAAAGTTAAACAACCACAACTGATAAAATGAGAATATATGTCATACACATAGCCTATATTATTGGACCGTCATTCAAAATAGTTGTATGTATTCCGTGTTATAATTTTTCAATGGTTGCACCAAATATCATAAGCTCCCAGTGGACACATCCTGGACTATGATTGTATTGAGAAAAAACACTTATGTAATACCATGTCCTTCAATAAACTGGCACAAAGCTCATCAGAAATTGAGCTAATTTTTTTATATTTATTTTTAAGTTTTAGAAAATTCCAAAAACTTTACACATAATCATGTGACTTTTTTCACATTACAGATGAAGTATACAACACAGTATACATTTGTCCTTTTTCACATTTATACATGTGTATTTTTTCACATTACAGATGAAGTATACAACATTATCACTACTAGGAAAATGCCTATACACAGGAGATTAGTAGTAGTGCTTTTTCTAAGAAAACGCTACTACTGCTTATCAATAGCGCTTGCGCATGGCAAGCGTTGCTACTATGACCTTACGAGTAGCGTTATTTTCATAAAACACGCTACTAGTAAAATTGTCAGGCCGTTGCCGGCAGGCCGGGCGTAGTAGTAGTGCTTTTATTTAGGAAACGCTAGCAGTAGCACTTCCTAAATAAAAGCGCTACTACTATGGGCTCCTTATCCACACCAACGCCTGCGGTCGACCTCACTCCTCCCTCACACACTCTCACTCTTGCTGCCGCCCTCCCCCGCGCGGTGCCATCCCCCCCGCGCTCCCCCGCCGACTGCCCTCGCCCGCGCTGGCTCTTCTCTCGCTGACCGTCCTCGCCCGCGCCGACTCTTCTCTCCCCTGCCGGCCACCCTCCCCCGCACCCTCCTCCTCCCCCGCCGGTCGACCTCCCGCGCCGGCCCTCCTCCCCCGTCGCCCCCCCCCGCGCCGTCCGTCCTTCATCGAGAGGTACTCCTCCTCCCTCCTCCCTTCTTCTCCCTCTAGGTTAATTTGGTTTACTAACTAGGTTAATTAGATGTTTGGTTAACTAATTTGGTTACGAAGTAGATGTTAATTAGGTTAGGGCAGTAGTGGTACCGTTAATTAGATGTTTTTAGTTAGGGAAGTAGGTTAGGTAACTAAGTAGATGTTAATTTAGGGCAGTAGTGTTTAGTTTATAGAAAAAATTCAATATAGTTTTTTACTGTTTTTTAGTAAGTGTTTAATAGAATTAGTTAGGAAATTAATAGAACTAGTTAAACTAGTTTATTTTTAGTAAGTACTAGTTTATTTTACTTATAGTAAGTGCTTAGTTGAACTAGTCGAATTAATAAACTCGTTTATTTTTAGTAAGAAAATTTAGGTATATGAGATTTGATGATCTAATTGAAATTTTGTTTTTATTTATAGTAAGTCCTAAGATGAGGATAATAATGTTTTTGTTTATATTTTGTTTTTGCAGAAATCAAGGAGCCCCTGCATCATCCCCGCCGTCATCCCCGTCACCGACCACCTCTGACCTCAAGGTGAGACCAGCCAAATCCCCATGTCGATGACGATGTAGATGTTTTGATAGTTGTAGTAGAGTAGTAGCTACATGAGTAGCTGTGAAAATTTTCATGGAATATGTGATATGTAGTGTTCTGTAGTACTAGTGTTTGCCCAAGTGACCTATGTTTGCAGGAAACACCTCATAGTGGCCTATGTTTTGCCGGAGTGTTGATTCATTTCCGTTCCGGTAAATTTCAGGCGTTCGATATGTCCTATTTTAGCAAAGATCATGCTGGATTTTTTCATGAATTTTAGCATGACTTGTGCTAGAATATGTAGTAAATATCGAGTGACCCAGATTTGCTAGAAAGAGAATTCAACAACATTTTGAGTTAACTATAAGTTTATCGGGGCTCCATACATGACAGTCAAAAAATCAGTGAGGGAGAGTCTCCACCATATATGAGAGAAGAAGAATGCCGACTGTTGTCGTGGGGGTCGCTTCTCCTTCTTCTCCTTGTGCTAGACCTTTGTTATGCACTAGGGGAAGAAGGAGTCGCGACCATCATCGACGGTCGAAAAATCAGTGAGGGAGTGTCCACTATATATGAGAGAGGAAGGAGAATCCCGACAGACCGATAGTCAACCTATGATGAATAATAATGATCTAATTCAGTTTTTGTAGTACATATATTTAAGTTTAGAAGTTTATTAATTTTGTTTTCATAATTAAGCATTTGTTCTCAACGTCGACGATGCCTGGCCTGCATCCTCATCGTCGAATCGACGGAGGTGGCCTGCTTGATTATAGGGGCCATGTCCGGGACTGGGCTCCGCCGGGCTGGTACTGTGAGGTCCTACCTTCCGGGGCACGCAACTTGGTGAGGACACAGTCCGTCGTCGACCCGGAGGTTGTTTGGTGGCGGTCGCATGGGCCACTGTCGGTGTAGAGGGAGTTGGCCCCCGCGGAGGTGATACGTCGCCGTGTTAGGGAGGTGGACGAGCACGTCCGACGCTATATGGCTGCATTGGACGCCAGGTTCTCCAATACCTGGCAGGTTCTTCAGGGATCTCACCCAAGCTATGATCCTGTGATGATTTCTTCTCTTTGGGTGTCCATCGCCCGCGCCGATACCCATCGTTCGCTATGGTTCTAATTGTATTAGTGATGTATTAGTGATACTATTCGACGATGTACGGACGCAAGAGATGATTTAGTTTTGCTTATTGAATGCATGCTAATTTGAATACTAGTTTGTTTTATGATTTAGTTTTGCTTATTGAATGCACGTCTATTTGATATATGGAACGGGTTGACTTTAGGTCTGTTTCGGCTCCTCGTGTTTCTTTCAATGAGGGAGAGTGTCCACCGTATATATATATGAGAGAGAGGAAGAATCCAGACGTTATCGTGGGGGTCGCTTCTCCTTCGTTCAAGTGTGCTAGACATTTTGGTGTAATGCACTCTGGGACGAATGGAGGAGCCACCATCACCGACTGTCGCAATATCAGAGGAGTGCCCACTATATACGTGAGATGAGAGTTTAGGAAGGAAAGACTCGACAGACCTAAAGTCAACCCGTTGCATATTGAGTAATAGTGATCTGTGTGTTGATCAGTTTTCTCGTAGTTTCCTTTGATCGATTTTAAATGTTTCAACTATGAACATAGGAAATGTCTAACGACGAAAGGGAATTCGCTATGTGTGAATACAAGACGAGCGCGACCTATGTGACAAGACTTTCCTAGTTGATGGTAGACGCTTCAGCATCATGCTGGATGAGACCTTCGAAGTGGATACAGTAAGTCACAATGACAAGTCTTTTATTGTAATTAAGCATGATTTCTGCTTCTTTTGCTTCAACTTATAATTTTAATTTTTACTATTCTACTAGCGTATCCCCTGTCATGCAAGAATTGCTGTCTTGGATAAGATTGGTTTCAATACTAAAGATATGGAGGTAAAGATAGTTCACTTGAGGACCGAGCATGGTTTTACTTTTGCGGTAAAATTGTACCATGCAGACACCTATTGCTATTTTGAATGCAAAACTTGGCAATCACTATGCAAGGCTTATGCATTTGAGCCTAATATGCTTATCACCTTTGATATTCGTCCGGAAGATGAAATTGAAGGTAATATCGACATCTGGGTCGATGTGCAGACGCCTCCAGTTCTACCATTATGTGAGTTTCTCAACCATATTTATTAAGTAATTTATATTATTTATTTAAAAATAGTTGACAACGTATTTGCATTGATAACTTATTTTCATTCTTCAAAAAATGTACGGAAGATGGTAGACAGAACCTACTACTACAGTGATGAAGAAGAATTAACTTATAAAGAGAAAGATCGTCTTACCGCATTTCTTAGTCATCTTGATAATTACAATAGCTATTATCAAACTCCTGCACATTATGGTCAATACGTGCCACTAGTGCACGTGGTGAACTATGGTAACATCCATGGAGATTGCATGGTAAGATTTTAATTCTACTATTATGACATTTGTGCATCTTTTGCATAAATTCTTCTAAAACTAAACTAGATTGCTAACTACAAAGTTATTACTATGTTTTTCAACACAAAATCCCGAAGGATTGTGTGCCCCATCTGATGTTTTCAAGAGGTCGCGTTGTCGTTACGAGCTTAGGGCCACCACGGCCAGGTCAGCCTATGCATCACTCCTGTCCATACCGGATTTCTAAAACCGATGGAGTCATGACAATCAAAGATTGAAAAAAATGTATGGTCAATCGTAGAGAGCTACTTGGAAGCAACATTGTGCGTACGCCAAGAATGGGAGACGGGATGATCTCCGTTCTCCATAATGGAGAGTCAGGGCCTATCTTGTTTTATGATATTGTATCTAAGAGAGGGTAGAGTAGGTCCTATGAGAAAGGACTAGGTCCTAGGTACAATGTGTTATTATGTGCTACACTGTGTTAGAGTTGATGATGATGATGAGGGCGTAAATCTGCGAAAGTAGGAATACTAGCAGTAGCGCTGAAAATCATCTAATAGCAGCGCTGGATTAGCAGTAACGCTTCGTTCGTCCAAGCTCTACAGACGGTTAGCAGTAGCGCTTTCCGGGCAAGCACTACTGTTAACAGCACATAGTAGTAGCGCTTGCCAGGCCAGGGCTACTGCTAAAACTTACCTGTAGCGCGATAACAGTAGCGCTGGACCCAACGCTACTAATATGCATATTTCGAGCGCTACTACTAGGGTTTTCCCTAGTAGTGTATATACATGTGTCTTTTAACATTTTTTGAAACTTTATAATTTTTTTTTTGTATTTTTCAATTTTGAAGCTGCATGGAGCTCAAGATCCCAAAGTCCTGCTTCAGCGCTCATGCGTTGCTAGAAAAAACATCTAAAAATATGTGGAATTCGCAATTTTCTAAAGTGGCGAGGAATTAAGCCACGGTTATGGTATTATTGAAGAAAACGGTTGTGGTTCTAAAAAGAAAAATAGAGACAAAAGACTGGAATGTTGGAGCAATTAAAACATCCATTAGGACGTAACTATAAGTGTTGAATTGAGACATAGTATTATATTTTGGAAAACTTTCCTAGCAACTAAAAATTGGTGTGCTGTCACTTGCAAGTCACCAACAATACTAATTGTGAGGTTGTAGTATTACGTCGCCTAAAAATCATGCTAACCGTGCGGGTGCTGCCGCACTGCTAGCCTACTGGTGTTACATTGACCCTAGCTTGTCACTTGGGTCGACTACTATGGCCTTCTTTGATTTATAGAAATCCTGTAGGAATTCTATAGGATGAGATTTCTATACAAAAATTTTCTCTAGTCTTTTAGTTTTTTTTCTGCCGAAACCATAGAACAATTGTTCTACGGTAATTTTCTATTAATAATTAAAAGCAAGTATAACAATACAATAAGTTAACCAATACCAGTTCTCTCAAACATAAGAATTAAATCAAAAATACTGTTGTGTCCACTCTCTGATCTTATCTGCCTTGGCTTGATTAGCTTTGATTTGCATCATTTGCAATCCTTCTCTCATATAAAACTTCCACATATTCAGTGCTTGCGGTGCTTATTTGAAGATTTTATCACTTGTGACTGACCAAATACTCCAACAGACAGTGATCATAATGTCCATAGCAATGTATGGAGGCAATTGTGCCATAAATAGCAGAATTTCATCATAAACTGAGATACCTCTATTTCTGGTAGTAGTTATTGTGGCCCAGCAATCAAAGGCAAAATGGCAGTCCCAAAACAAGTGTGCTATGGTTTCTTCTCTGGATTCATCACACAATACACAACTATAATCCTGAAGATACATGTTTCTTCTTTTCAACATGTTTCTGGTGTTGATCCTATCATGTAGGAGTAGCCAGAAAAAGATAATGATGGTTGGTCTACAATAGTCTTCCAAATCCTCTTAAAGATGTTGTGAGCATTGTTGGTGGCAAAGATAGCTTTGTACATCTTTCTTGCCGAGTAGTGTTTGTTATATCCCTGGTAGCACCAGATGTCTCTGTCAGTGGAAGTAGTTCTGCCTTCCAATAGTATTTGGAGCTGATTGAATTGGTGAAATGCTTGAGAGGAGATGGGTCTATGAAACATATTGTCCAGATCATGGAAATGAGTTTAAGCCAAAGTGGTATTGCCATTAATAGCAAAAGAGAACAACTCAGGGTACTTGTCTTGCAGAGGGGTGTCATTCCATCTATCTGTCCAGAGGTGCACATTATTGCCTACATTTGCTGAACACCTGGCATGCTGCTTGAAAATTGGGAGGAGTTTGATGATAGCTTTCCACCACAAAGATCCAACTGATCTTTCATCTGGTAATTGCTGCTGATAATAAGTCTCCCAAATAATGTTCACCCATGGGATATCCTCCTTGTTGAAGAACTTATGCAGGAATTTCATTAGTAGTGCTCTATTATGATCATGAATATTAAGCACTCCTAAGCCTCCATGGGATTTGGGCTTGGTGATTTGGTCCCATGCAATTAGAGTAGTTCCTCTGTCCATTGTGCCATACTTTCTCCAGAAGAAATTCGTGAGATATGTGTTAATTTGCTTTACCACAGAAAGGGGAATCATCAGTGTACACATGATAAATGTGGGCATGCTAGAGAATACTGATTTAATGAGGATGAGTTTATCACCAGTGGAAAGGAGAGTGGAGCAACTCAATAATCTGTTTTCAATCTTCTTAAGCATAAGGAAATAATCCTCTACTCTGGGATTGCATAAGCCAAGGGGCAGTCCAAGATATGAATGAGGGAAATCCCCAATGGAGCATCCAAGTTGGTTGGAGAGTGTTAACATGATTGGGGCAGGAGTGTTGAGAGATATCATGGTTGACTTTGAGTAGTTAACTTTTAGTCCAATGTAATCAGCAAAATGCAGCAGCATATTTTTGATGTGCAAACGCTATCTTGCATCTGCTTTGGCAACCAACTTGTGTGACTCCTCTTTTGCAGAGAAATTGTCTACCTGGTACCCCATTCAATAACGCGGATGAGAAGCCAGACCCATAAATCATCTTAATCCATTTAAGACCCAAACCTTTAGCCTCCAGAATTTCAAATATGGTGTTGTGGTTCAACATATCAAAGGCCTTCTCAAAGTCTAGTTTAAGTAGCATTAACTCTTTCATACTTTGATTACATTGATGAATATATTCATAAGCCCAGGCAAGATAGTCTTGAATACATCTGTTGTTGAGAAAACCATACTAGTTTTTATGGACCATCTTGAGAAGGATTTTTTGCAGTCTATTAGCCAGAAGTTTGGTGATGATCTTAATAGTGCAGTTCAGTAATGAGATAGGTCTGTAATCAGCTGGTCTGTTGGCAGAATCAGTCTTTGGGATGAGTGTGATGAAAGAGTAATTAATGCTTTGGAGATCAACTCCGCCAGCATAGAAATCCTCAATTAACTTGTAAAAATCAGGTGCAATGATATCCCAACAGTGTTTGAGGATGGTGGCATTAAATCCATCTGTACTAGGGTATTTATCAGTGCAAAAGTCTGATGACTCTATCAATTTCCTCTTTGGTGAACGGTCTCTCCAGATCATCAAGGTTATCCAAAGGCTGAATCAGATGGTGAAGCAGAAGTGGGTTCTGAGATTGGGTTGTAGTACCCATTCTCTCCTTAAAGGCTCTGAGTAAAATGGCAGCTTTAGCCTCATGGTCGAAGTGTTCATTACCATCTTCATCTTTAATCATGGGAATGAAATTGGTCCTGATCTTAATAGTGGCTTTGGCTTGAAAGTACTTGGTATTTGCTTCTCCCATCTTAATTTTTCTGATTGTGGCTCTTTGCTTCCAATATGTTCTTTGTTGCTGCAAGACCGAGTGGAGATGTTGTTTAAGAATATCTCTGCATGTACTTTGTTCAATAGTTAAATCTCTGAATTCTTCAAGGTAGTCATAGAATAGTATCACAAAGTTGGTGTCTTCAATGATTTTCTTTAAGTCTGAGATACCCTTGGCCCAGTTTTTCAAACCTTTCCTTAGCCTCTTGAATTTCATTGCAATGATTTTAGCACTATCCAAACTTTGTACTTCCTTGGACCATATCTCCTTCACAACATCTTTGAACTGGTCATGTTCCAGCCAAATGTTTTCAAATCTAAAGATGTTTGCTTTTGGTATGTTGGAACCAATTTTGATCAAAATGGGAGTGTGATCAGAAGTTGTTTTAGCAAGTGGAGTTGCAAAAGTGCAAGGATAGTTCAGAGTCCAACTTTCAGATGTAAAACACTAGTCTAGCTTTTCTAATAATGGGACTTCTTGCATGTTACTCCAAGTGAAATTTCTTCCTTTCAGAGGTTTTCCACCAGAGCTTGCCTACTAATGGCCTCATTAAAAAGAAGCATATCATTGACATTTCCTCCCTCTCTGCTTCTATTATGTGGATATCCGATGTAATTGAAATCTCCTGTAATGAACCAATCAATGTCATCCTCCATTGGGTGATTCTGAAACCAATCAATAAATTTTGTTCTATCAGCTTGTTGGCAAGGACCATAAATGTTGGTGAGTACCCAAACCTTTCCATTATGTCTAGAAGTAAGCTGGACAGAGAGAGAGAATTCATTTGAGTGTATCAAATGACCCGAGAAGAGGTGGTCATTCCACATAATCAATAAACCTCCAGATGCACCATTAGAAGGCAGAAATTCGAACTTGTTCAATCTTCTCGGGCAATTTTTTTAATATTGGTGTTGTCAAATAATTCTCTCTTAGTTTCTTGGATGCACAGAATGGAGCAATTAGATTCCTCAATTTTATTGGAGATGGCTGTCCATTTATTTGGGTCATTGATCCCTCTTATATTCTAGTTTAAAATATTCCAATCTCTATTCATAGTGGAAAGTTTTGATTGGGGGATCTGGGAGTGCACATGAGCATTATAATAAAGAGAAACCTAGTTTGTTCATAATTTTCTCTCATAGGGAACATAACAACAAGTACTGAGTCTGGTAGGCAAAAACACATAAGACAGAAGTTCTGCATTACAAAGTACTTAGTGGGTACAAAAGGACACTCGATATTCTACTATCTAACTAAGCTAGCTAGATCCATTTCTTTGGCTGCTCCTTTGAAGATTTTCCTCCTTCTTGACTTGTGCTTCCTCCCTTTCTCTTCTTGTTCCTCTTGCTCAACATTTCCTCAGAAGTGGATTTATCAGATACCTTGCAAAAAGTTTTGTGCAGGCTTTTAATAACTTTAGTAGGTAAAGCAGGAGGAAGAGCATTGCATGCAAGGCAATCTTTATCTTTACATGAGGTTTGTTTAAAACCTTTAGCAATCTTTTGCATTCTACAACTTCTCCTTACCTCTGTTTCCACCAAGGGCACTATGTCCTTCCTTTTATTCTACTTTGGGAGAACATAGGTGGATGAGGCTGCCATTTCCTTACGTGATTCTTGATTGATTGAGGAAGTGTGCTCCTTGTCCTTAGGGTCCTGTGGATTAGCAATGGGGTTATCCTTTGGGTAAGTAGCAGGGATAACAAAGGACAAAGTGGGAATATCTGGCTTGTCCTACTTAATAATTTCCCAAAGATTGGATTTTATAAATTTGACAGCCTAGTCAAACTTTTTAGGTGAGAGAAGAGTAACTGTGAAATTTTTTGCCTAGTCAATAGGTACCTGAGTCACATGCTGTCCATCCTCCTTTGGAGCAAAATATTGTTTTCATATTTTAGCTCCCTCCCTGCCATTGTCTTCTGCAATTGCATTATTGAAAACCTCCTCAACAACAACATGCTCTACCTCTGCATTGAGCGTGCTTAAATCACAATTTGCAGTATTTCTGCAAATAGTATGTGGTTGATTTTGGAACAGTGGATATGGGAACCTTGGTGGAAATGAAGTGTCAGAAAGTGACTCACCAATATGCAGTGTTGGTTCTTGATTTACAGCCTCTTTGCTGATCTCTGTTGTAGGAATCTCTTGATGTTGAGGTACCGAGGGAAAAAAATATAAGTGCTTCCTCATTGACAGTCTTGATATCAGGAGTTAATGAAGTGGTTTGTAGCTCAACTGAGAGCTGATGTGACAGCAGTTCAAGGTGCATAGGGTCTTCTTGCCCGGGTTGCTGATCGGATGCTTGTGACAAGATAGCCTCAATATTGAGATCAGGGTATGTAAAAACTAGAATATTCCTTTGTAGGAAAAGTTGTGCTAGTGGTGAGGAAGGCCCATTGGGCTGGGCTTGAGCATTTTAAATCAGGGATGATTGCAGCATTGGGCGCCAATGGACCATTAGCAGATGCATTTGAGCTTCTGTTACTGTTAGACTGCAACAAAGATTCAGTAATGTTGCTATTATCTTCCATATTCTGTAGAACCTCTTCTTTCAGAGGATCCATCAAATCATTGAGCTCTAGGAATTCAGCAGCATGAAGTTCCAAGTCAATTTATTTGGTATTGCCTAGTGACCCCAACCAGGCATGTCCTCTTGATCATTCTCTGGTTGATTCTCATCTTCATCTACAGCTTCCCCCTGGAGACCAAGTTAAAGGTCAAGTTGTGGTGCATGTTGCCGATCATTGTGCTGATGGTGTTCATTATGTTCATGCTATTGCGGAGGCCCCAGTAAGTGATTATGCTGATTGGGGTGAAAGAAATCTTGAAGAGAAGGAGGGTGAGGGTTTCCAAATGGTTCTATTGGACCTTCATCAGGTGCTTCAGCACTTAGAATTTGCTGCTGAAGAATTACCACTGGAACAGAAAGTGAGCAAGTTTGAAAATCATTCCCTTCTCCAAAAGTGATGCTGATAGGAATATCACTGAGCTCTTCAACTCTAACTTTCACCATTTGGTTGGCCCTGGTACTTCTCACTCTATCCCAGAGTAGAAATTTTCCAAACTTACTAACTGCATTACTGATTTCATGGATTGATCTCCTATAAAAAGGATAACCACACAATAAGATCCATACATCTTTGTTCAGAATCAATCTCCTCCAATTCAGCCCTCTACCATGCTTTTGGAAAATTACATGGACATCAGAGAAACGATGTGGGCTATTTGCAACCAGAGCATCTCTATCGAACACACTGTTAAGTTTAACATATGCTTGACCAAATGGACACTTCTCAATCTCTAAAAACCCCAGTTGCTTCTCAATTTTTTTTTTGCAAGTACTTCACGGACAGTGTTGAAATTCACCTGCAGATTTGGCATTGGGACAATGGAAACAATTGCCCGTTTTTCATGTGCTGGGACCGCAGCTCCTGAGATGATCCTCATCCTTGCCGGCCTTCCTTCCACATGGATACTCTGATGATTTGGTGGAAGGAATGGCATCGGATCAAATGGAAAAGAGGCCATCTTTTGTTGGTTGGAGGGAAGCAATGGGATCAGAGGGATGTGAGATGGGAGATGCGGTGAGGCCGTATCTTGGAGACGATGTGCAACAGAGAGAGTCGAGGAGGTCGAAAGAGGTTGTCGAATGGACAGCAGAGAAGAGACAACTCTGTTGCTCTGCTTTTGCTATTGATTGACTGACAGATCAGTCACAATCGCGGGAACAGTGGCACCTTGCCTTGGAAACGCGAACGTCACAGTTGGGCTTGGGCCATTTCGTGGAGCAGAATTGGTAGCAGTTTTGATGGGTCACTGTTGGGCTGTGCAATCTCTGGCAATATGGCCCGAGTGCTTACATGCTTTGCATTTAATCCTATTAGTGCAGTTGGGCCTGGCGTGATCATCGCCAAGGCAACAGACACAATAAAGGCCCGAACGAGATTTTTGAAAGTGCTGAAATCCCTCCGTGCCATTACCCGGACGAGCAGTAATTGACTGCCCCTGATTGAGCCCTCGAGATGGTTTTGAACGAACATGAGAGGAACAATGGAGAGATCTAAGATTAGAATTGTGTAGAGGAGAATAAGAGTTGGGTGATCTTAGGGCTTGCAGATATGTCTTGCGAGGGTGTTTATTAAAAACATGAGTCCATTCATCTTCCTTTTCTTGTAAATATTGATCTAATTCCTAACTAGAGTTTGGTCCTCCATTACCCCAGAGAAGGGAATTGACGTTGAGTAGAGGAATAGAGATGTTACCTCCCTTAATGATAGAGAAACCAACCTCTTTGGATGAGACCGAGAATTTGAACGACCAATTTTGAAGTTGTTGGACTTTGAAAAGAGAAGCTCTTCCCCCGAAGCATGCGAGCAAGATGGTGCTTACAGTGCTCTCTGTGAGTCCGATCTTGGAGCGCGTGAATTTTGCAATGAGAAGGAATTCCTCATGTCCTTTCTCCTTCTCATAGTTGATGGGCACTCCCCATTTCCTCCAAATTTCTGACGCAAAGTCTTGAACAATGTCGAAGTTGAGGTCGGAGAGGGCTATGGCGTGGTCACCGGTTGAGGCAAGGAGCTGTTGTGGATGCAGTGGCCATGGCGGCCACCGACGAGAGTGTTAGGTGGCTAAGGTGCAAGTCTAGTGGCGGAGGTTGTGGATGCCGGGGCCGGAATGGCCACCGGCGTTGGTGCGAGGGCGGAGGGCGGAGGGCGGAGGCTTACAGTGCTACTAACTGTCTTTTAGTTTGTATGAATGGATTTTTATTCCTATGTAGGATTGCTTCCTATCCTTCATATTTCAATGGATTTTTTTTATCTTAGACCTAATGGAAAGATTTATGTGCTATGAACCAAATGGCATTCTTTTCCTATAAGAACTGAGATATATGCCACTCCGTTTCCTGTAGGTCTGCAACTATACTCTATGAGGACTTATCTAAATACTACAAGACCTGTTAGATGTACTATTATTCCTAGTAGTTAGCACTACTCCATTTCTTCACATATAAGGCACAAGATTAATTCATCAATTAGATATGGTTACATTAGAAACCTAATGCATCTCCTTTTAGTTTTATTATATTACTTTAAGAATGAAGGAGAACAAAAGTGATACCTACTCCTTCAAGAATCATAACAAAATATTCATCAATGAGATTGCAACTTTTGAGAAGCTTTGTAATTGTAGAGCTAAATTTAGTTCAGTAGAGATGTGGTGTTCTTTGTGTAGGCAAACATATGTTGCTGTACTTCGATAATGGATGCCACGTATAAAATTTGATATATCTATATCCTGGTGTTTCATCTCTTGCACGACCATCGCTTGGTTCATTTCCACATGTTTAAATCGTAGCT
This sequence comes from Hordeum marinum, assembly GCA_022496015.1. Lineage (NCBI taxonomy): Eukaryota > Viridiplantae > Streptophyta > Magnoliopsida > Poales > Poaceae > Hordeum > Hordeum marinum. The sequence goes on from CM039673.1 coordinate 167,133,396, forward strand.
CAAACATAGAGCAGGGACAACCATGTGCCAGGACAAACAGGGCGTCGGCCTTGGGCCCACATCAGGAAGGACCCCAAATTAATAATTCCTTCAGTACATATATAACAAGGCCATGCCCAAAATAAAAAACGAGTTGCAAAAAAATAGACCCATATCAACCCCTATATGTTATCATCGCTTACGTGAATGAGCAGGGGTACAACTAATAGACTTGCTAGTCAGAATTTCCTTCTTCTTCCAGATCTTGTGTTACTTGTCCTCACTATTCATAGGGATGTCGGTCGAGGAGGGTGAAGGCGTCATAATCGGTGTGGGAGGACAAAGTGACGGCGGCCTGTGGGGAGGTAGCCATAGAGACACACATCGTTGGTGCTGACCACCCCTAAATATAAAGGCTAGAGCCTAGTGCACTTGAACTTTGTAAAGATAGAATGAGTTTTAGGCTATCTTTTTAGAGTAAGTTATTTTTATCCATGACCTTTAGATTGATTGTCCTTTTGTAGATAAGAAGTGTAGGAATATGGAATCTGCTAGAGTTGCTTTCATACGAATGCCAGGTCGCTAACAGAGAACAACTTCCAAAATCATGGGAAGGCTCCCTGCTTGGCGTCAATCAAATAATGGTCCATTCAGGACAATAATAGACAGCGTCATTTCCATATGCCTCCCCATTCCAGTGATGTTGTTGCATATGTATTCGTGGTCTCCAATTTCCTTTGCCTCCATGCATGCGATTGGCCACTTCAAATGTATTTTTATTCTTCGGTTTCAATGCACGAGTGGACTCTATTTCTCTCCCGTCTCCTTCATTTGTTTGATCCACTGGTGTGCTCCACATGGTCTTTGTCATCACATGCATGTCTTGATGTGATGCACAATAGTGATCGATCGCATAGTACAAAAGATTGATGGCCATCAGTTGGCTCGACCGTCTTAAGTTGTTGTTTTCTCATTCCGATTCATGTTAGGTGATGCATGATGAAGACGATAGCACTAAGCCACCAACGTTACTCACATGCACCTCTAATTATATGTTCACATATTTCGCAAAAGAAAAAAACTATATATTCGCACGTAAACTGCAACCCAAATTCGCACCACAGAAAATGCTCATTATGGACACGTCGCCATTTATGGTTTATAATAAAAACGACCCTTGACATGTCGAGCCAATGGGAGATATTTTCCTTACAAGAGTAAATTAAAACATGTCACAAACCTGAAGAGGATACAAAATGAAGTTAACTCTATTGTGATCGAATGCCGACCGTTGCTATATATGCATTGGCCAACTCATGCGTGGAGGCATATGGAAATGCAATTCCATCTGTTATTGTCCTGAGTGGACCATTGTATTTTTTTTTTGAAACCGAGTGGACCATTGATTGATTGATTGGCAACGCAAGATGCGTCTAGTTCTGGCATGCCATGTAAAAGACGAAGATTGCCACCATCCCTTGCTGATGTGTACATACTCATGGCTTGTTATAGGAAAAACAACAACACTGCTTCCTTACAGGTTCGCTCCTCAAAGCGCCATCGAAAAAACCACATCTTCAAGATGCGTCAGGGAAATATTAACATGGTCCGTCTTACCTCCTCTTACCTCATGAAAAATAAGAGGATAGAATAAATTCCAGTTGTTGATTTAATTAAGTGGTGGACTGAGAGTATTAGCCCATGGTAATTATTATTTTCTAGCCGGTCACCATCTCCCATTTATGTCTAACGTAATAGAAGGAACCTGAAAGGCCCCATCTTCCATGAAAATGATAGAAGGAAGGTCTCCATCTAAAAAAAAGGACCCGTGTCGCACATGTCGTCTCCACATGATCCGAAAAGCTAGGTTAAGCTTAAAAATAAAATAAATTCGAATGGAATTAACTGTAATCACATCAAATAAAAATAGTGTAAATTTGTAAAATAGTTTAAAACTAGCAAAATTGGATACCAAGTTTCGAACTCACAACCTAACCAGATAGACAAAATGTACTAACAAAAACGACACTACATCTTCCTTATTTCATGAAATTTGTTGGTGTGCTTGACCGCATCAGTAAACACGTACGTGCTATGCATGTTAATATTAGGGAGTAAACTAATTATATGTTCATATTAGATAGGATATCAATTACACATTAATATACGATTAACACATATATTGATATTTAATATGATGTTAATTGCACGCTAAACATGTTGAGCGCTAGGTCATTGGAATTACATGGTTTGATAGTCGAGATTAATTGGATCGACCCCTTTGGGTCTTTTTATATTACTATAGGTATAGATATATGCGCTTTTTACATGTATTATTATATTATGAAATAATAAAATTGTTCTTATTTTCTCTAGAGTCACATTATTTTGTGACCTCACGGTGTTTCAATATAAATTGTGTCATTTTATTGCACTGATCACCTTTTTTAGGAATACGGTAGTTTTCATTTACTCAAGTGTTGATCACATGGTACTAGGAATATACGGTACTATTAATTCATACTTTTCTATTCTTGTGTTCTCTATTTTTTTTAAATACCAAATATGAGTGTTATGTGACATATTACCTCCCACGGATGATATATTACCTCATTCAATCTATACTTTTGGATGAAAATGTATGAACGGTTTGTAATAGTTGGGACCATCTTAAAATTCGTCATACATATATTATATTACAGTCTCCATTTACAACACATGATTATCTTGAGCTATCTCCCTAATGTGTTCTCTTCCTAGAACGTGTTTGGTTCGTAGGAAGTTAAAATGGAGAATGGAATTTGAATGGTGAGGAGATTAAAAGTCTTCTGGGTGATTAGAGGTGATGGGAATTTAGATGGGAAGGGAAATGAGAGTTGAGAAAGCCAATTCTCACTAACGTTTTTCTATGGGTTATCCTGTTAATTCGTGGGTAGAGTTTCATCTCAATCCAATTCTCACTAACGTTTTTCTATGGGTTATCCTGTTAATTCGTGGGTAGAGTTTCATCTCAATCCAATTCTCATCTTATACCAAACAAGAGAATGAAAATAAAAAACTACTTTTCATGTCTAATCTCTAGTCAAACTCTCTCTTGCGAACTCTCATTTCCTTGCCCCAATAATAACCAAACATATTGTCATTTCTCGTGTTCCATGCATGTATATACCTACAAAACATGAATGGACCCTGATTGGCTCTAGTGCGCGTCTCCATTATTTTCTCGCCTCTCTGATTTTTGTTTTCCGGGTAGGTGACGCCAGCAATAATGTTACTAGTGTGCACTGACATAGTTCTAAGGACATCTCCAACACTATCCCCTAAAGCGGACACACTATATGTCTGCGTACCACGCCAGAGAGCATTCGCGGATAGAATATATGAACCGGTCATCCAACCATGTACTTAATAGGCATCATATATGGACGACAAAGGTGTTTCAGACGGACCTAGAGGACCAATGTAAAATACTCGCCAGCTTTCAGACCAAACAGTAAAGCAAATGCGAAGTTATCCATCTGTTGGCTAGTATGTAGGAAATACTATTTCCTACGTGCCCGACAAATACCTCTCGTTAAACTCATGATTGACACGCAAATCCACCTTTACCGGGGACACAAATATGTCTTTGGGCATCTCTGATACGAACCTCTAAAACAAACGTATTATCATTGCGCTGACGTGTATGTGAATAGTGATACAAAAGACGACCATCCAATCATATTCATCAAATGCATGGATACATTATAAAACAGAATTTGAGCAAACCAAATAAATTTCATGCAAATAGAATGATTTTAATTTAAACCAGATCCAATTCATTTTTTAATATTTCAATTAAACAAAAGAGGACATGACATTTGTTTGACCTTGTCTAAATCTTCTCTGACGGTAGTGACGTGCGTGTTCCACGACCTATGTTCTCCTTGTCCGGCAAGCTCAACTGTCGTATGTTGGAGAACGTCGCATGGAAAACAAAAAAAATTCTACGTTCACGCAAGACCTATCCATGGTGATGAACATCTATGAGAGGGAGAGTGGATCTACATACCCTTGTAGATCGCTAAGCGGGAAGCGTTAAGAAACGCGGTTGGTGTAGTCGAACGTCTTTGCGATCCAAATCGCCGAGCGTCCCGCGATCTCATCACGATCCGTCCCGCGATCCAATCATGATCCGTCCCGCAAACTCATCACGATCCGTCCTGCGAACTCATCACGATCCGTCCCGCGAACACATCACGATCCGTCTCGCGATCTTGATCACGGTCCTTCCGATCTAGCGTCGAACGGATGGCACCTCCGCGTTCAGCACACGTACAGCTCGATGACGATCTCCGCCTTCTTGATCTAACAAGAGGAAGCGGAGAGGTAGAAGAGTTCTCCGGCAGCGTGACGGCGCTCCGGCGATGGTGGTGGAGCTATTTCAGCAGGGCTTTGCCTAAGCACTGCAGAAAACCGATATAGAGGAGAAACTATGCACTAGAGGACAGGGCAGCACGTGGCGGAAAATCTTGTGCAAAACCCCTCAAAACCACTAGTATATATAGGAGGAGGGGAGGAGGAGGCCTGGCCCTCAAGGGGCCAGCCCTGGGCTTCGGCTAAACTAGGAGGGAGGAGTCCTCCTCCTCCACTCCTAGTAGGATTAAGACTTCTTCCTTATTTGGCCCTTTTTTGCCCTTTTCCACCTTTTTCCTTTTGGGCTTTTCTTCCCAGCCGCATGGGCCTTGTGTGGGACTTCCAGCCCACTAAGGGATGGTATTCATCCTCCCACAGCCCATGTAGCCTCTTCGCTCGAAATATCCCTCCCGATGGTCCCCCGGTACACTATCGGCACTCCCGGTACAGTACCGATGAGCCCGAAACTTTTCCGACGACCAAAACAGGACTTCCTATATATCAATCTTTACCTCCGGACCATTCTGGAGCTCCTCATAACGTCCGGGATCTCATCCGGGATTCCGAACAACCTTCGGTCACCACCATGCATAACTCTATACTACCGAAACGTCACCGAACCTTAAGTGTGCAGACCCTGCGGGTTCGAGAACTATGTAGACATGACCGAGACACCTCTACTGTCAATAACCAATAGCGGGACCTGGATGCCCATATTGGTTCCTACATATTCTACGAAGATCTTTATCGGTCGAACCTCTATGTCAAGGATTCAGTTAATCCCGTATGATGTTCCCTTTGTTCTTCGGTATGTTACTTGCCCGAGATTCGATCGTCGGTATCTTCATACCTAGTTCAACCTCATTACCGGCAAGTCTCTTTACTTGTTCCATAATACATGATCCCGTGACTAACACTTAGTCACATTGCTTGCAAGGCTTGTTGTGATGTTGTATTACCGAGTGGGCCCTGAGATACCTCTCTGTCACACGGAGTAACAAATCCCAGTCTTGATCCATGCCAACCCAACAGACACCCTCGGAGATACCTGTAGAGTACCTTTATAGTCACCCAGTTACGTTGCGACGTTTGATACACACAAGGCACTCCTCTGGTGTCAGTGAGTTGCATGATCTCATGGTCATAGGAACAGATACTTGACATGCAGAAAACAGTAGCATTAAACCGACATGATCATATGCTACGTTTGTAGTTTGGGTCTTGTCCATCCCATCATTCTCCTAATGATGTGATCCCATTATCAAATGACATCTCATGTCAATGGCTAGGAAACCTTAACCATCTTTGATCAATGAGCTAGTCTATTAGAGGCATACTAGGGACATGGTTTTGTCTATGTATCTACACATGCATCTAAGTCTCCAATCAATACAATTATAGCATGGATAATAAACGATTATCATGAACAAGGAAATATGATAATAACTAATTTATTATTGCCTCTAGGGCATATTTCCAACAGTCTCCCACTTGCACTAGAGTCAATAATCTAGTTCACATCACCATGTGATTCGCATTGTTATGAATCTAACACCCAATGAGTTCTGGGGCTCGATCATGCTTTGCATGTGAGAGAGGTCTTATAGTCAACGGGTTTGTGACATTCAGATCCGTGTGTACTTTGCAAATATCTATGTCAAACCGTAAACACTGCTACCACACTCCACTTGGTACTATTCCAAATGGCTGCTCCACTATACGTATCTAGATTGCTACTACGAGTCATCTGAATTGGTGTTAAAGCTTGCATTGACGTAACTCTTTACGACGAACTCTTTATCACCTCCATAATCGAGAAACATCTCCTTAGTCTTTTAGTTACTAAGGATAATCTTGACCGCTGTCCAGTGATCTACTCCTGGATCACTTTTGTACCCCTTGACAGACTCATGGCAAGGCACACACCAGGTGCGGTACACAACATGGAATAATATAGAGCCTATGGCTAAGGCATAGGGGACGATGTTCGTCCTTTCTCTTTCTTCTGCCGTTGTCGAGCTTTGAGTCTCACTCAACTTCACACCTTACAAATTAGGCTAGAACTCTTTCTCTGACTGATCCATTTTGAACTCTTTCAAAATCTTGTAAGGTATGTACTCATTGAAAGTATCATCAAGAATCTTGATCTATCTCTATAGATCTTGATACTCAAAAATTAGGTAGCTTTATCCAGGTCTTCCTTTGAAAAACTCTTTTCAAACAACTGTTTATGCTTTCCAGAAATTCTACATCATTTCCGATCAACAATATGTCAACCACATATGCTTACCAGAAACTCTATAGTGCTCCCACTCACTTTATAAATACAAGTTTCTCATAAACTTTGTATAGACTCAAAAACTTTGATAACCTCATCAAAGTGTATATTCCAACTCCAAGATGCTTGCTTCAGTTCATAGAAGGATCACTGAAGCTTGCTCACCTTTTAGCATCCTTAGGACTGACAAAACCTTCTGGTTGTATCTCATACAACCTTTCCTTAAGGAAGGAAACGATGTTTTGGCATCCATCTGCCAGGTTTCATAATTAAAAAATGCAGCAACTGCTAACATAATTCCAACAGACTTTAGCATCGCTACGAGTGAGGAAGTCTCATCGTAGTCAACTCCTTGAACTTGCCGGAAACTTCTTTGCGACAAGTCGAGCTTTATAAATGGTGACATTCACCATCAGCGTCTGTCTTCATTTTAAAGGTCCATTTGTACTTAACGACCTGCCGTCCAACGAGCAAGTCTACCAAAGTCTATACTTGGTTTTCATACATGGATCCTTTCTCGGATTTCATGGCCTCTAACCATTTGTCGGAATCCGGGCCCATCATCGCTTCTCCACAGCTCGTAGGTTCATCGTTGTCCAACAACATGACTTTCAAGACAGGGTTGTCGTACCGCTCAGGAGCAGTACACATCCTTGTCGACCTATGAGGTTTGATAGTAACTTGATCCGAAGCTTCATGATCATCATTATTTACTTCCTGTTCAACTGACGTAGGTTGCACAGAAACATCTTTCTGTGCTGTGCTACTCTCTGGTTGAAACAAAGGTTCAACAACCTCATCAAGTTCTATCTCCCTCCCACTCAATTATTTCGAGAGAAACTTTTTCTCGGGAAAGGACCCGTTTTTGCAACAAACACTTTATGCTTGGATCTGAGATAGAAGGTTCACCCAACTGTTCTTAGGGTATTCTATGAAGATGCATTTGTCCTCTTTGGATTCGAGCTCATTAGGTGAAAACATTTTCCACACAAGCGTCGCAGCCGCTAACATCAAGAAATGACAGCTTAGGTTTCTATCAAACCATAATTCACACGGTGTCATCTCAACGGATTTAGATGGTGCCCTATTTAAAGTGAATGTAGTTATCTCTAATGCATAACCCCAAGACTATAGTAGCAAAATGATAAGAGACATCATAGCACACACCATATCCAATAGAGCATGACTATGACGTTCGGACACACCATCACACTATGGTGTTCCAGGTGGCGTGTGTTGTGAAACAATTTTCACATTGTCTAAAGTTGTATGCCAAACTCGTAACTCAGATATTCACCTCCATGATCATATCGCAGACATTTTTATCTTCTTGTCACGATGATCTTAAACTTCACTCTAAATTTGCTTGAACTTTTCAAACGATTCAGACTTGTGTTTCATTAAGTAAATATACACTATATCTACTCAAATCATCAGTGAAGGTAAGAAAATAACGATATCCACCGCATGCTACAAGACTCATTGGATTGCATACATCAACATGTATCATTTCCAATAAATCACTTGCCCGCTCCATCAACCCGAAAACGGGGTCCTTAGTCATCTTTCCCAAGAGGCATGGTTCGCATGTCTCAACCGATTCAAGATCGAATGATTCCAAAGATCCATCGGCATGGAGTTTCTTCATGCGCTTTATACCAACATGACATTTAGCGGCAATGCCACAAGTATGTGGTACTATCATTATTAACTTTGTATCTTTTGGCATCAATGTTATGAACATGTGTATTACTATGATCAAGATTCAACAAACCATTCTCACTAGGTGCATGACCATTGAAGGTATTATTCATGTAAACAGAATAACCATTATTCTCTAACTTAAATGAATAACCGTGTTGCAATAAACATGATCTAATCACGTTCATGCTCAACATAAAACACCAAATAACATTTATTTAGGTTCGTCACTAATCCTCAAGGTAGAGAGAGCGTGCGATGTTGATCACATCAACCTTGGAAACATTTCCAACACACATCGTCACCTCACCCTTAGCTAGTTCTCTGTTTATTCCGTAGCTTTTATTTCGAGTTACTAACATTTAGCAGCTGAACCGGTATCCAATACCCAGGTGCTACTAGGAGTACTAGCAAGGTACACATCAATAACACGTATATCAAATATACTTCTGTCGATGTTGCCAGCCTTCTTATCTACCAAGTATCTAGGGTTGTTCCGCTTCAGCGACCACTCTCTTCATTATCGAAGCACTTAGTCTCGGGTTTGGGTTAGATTTTGGGTTGCTTCACTAGAGCAGCAACTAACTTGCTATCCATGAAGTTTCCCTCCTTGCTCTTGCCCTTTTTGAAACTAGTGGTTTGACTAACCGTCAACACTTGACGCTCCTTCTTGATTTCTACCTTCGCAGTGTCAAACATCACGAACAGCTCAGGAATCATTATTTCTATCCCTGGAATTTTATAGTTCATCACCAAGTTCTAGTAGCTTAGTGACAGTGACTTGGAGAACTATATCAATCACTACCTTATCTGGAAGATCAACTCCCACTCGATTCAAGCGATTGTAGCACCCAGACAATCTGAGCACATGCTCAACGATTGAGATATTCTCTTTCATCTTGTAGGCAAAGAATCTTGTTGAAGATCTCATATCTCGCAACACGGACATGAGCCTGAGATCCTAATTTCAGCTCTTAGAACATCTCATATGTTTCGTGACGTTCAAAACATTTCGGGGCCTCAATTCTAAGCCGTAACACATGACGCACTTAACTATCAAGTAGTCATCAGAACGTGCTTGTCAGATGTTCACAACATCTACAAATGACGCTAGAGGGGTTGGCGCACCGAGCGGTGCATTAAGGACATAAGCCTTCTGTGCAGCAATGAGTCCTCAGATCACGGACTGAGTCCGCAATATTGCTATCATCATCTTTCAACTCTATTTTTCTAGGAACATATAGAAATTCAAGGGAGCTACAACGTGAGCTAGTAATCTACAACATAATTTTGCAAAGACACTACTGACTATGTTCAAGATAATGAGTTCAATTAATCATATTACTTAAGAACTCCCACTCAAATTCACAACCCTCCGGTCATCCGAGTGATACATGATCCAAATTCACCAACTCAAGTCCGATCATCACGTGAGTTGAGGTGGTTTCAATGGTGAACATCATCATGTTCATCATATCTACTATATGACTCATGTTCGACCTTTCGGTCTCTTGTGTTCCGAGGCCATGTCTGTACATGCTAGGCTCGTCAAGTTTAACCCGAGTGTTCTGCATGTGCAACACTGGCTTGCACCCATTGTATGTTAACGTAGAGTCTATCACACCCGATCATCACATGGTGTCTCGACACGACGAACTTTCTCAACGGTGCATACTCGGGGAGAACACAATTTATCTTGAAATTACGTGAGGGATCATCTTATAATGCTACCGTCGTCCTAAGCAAAACAAGGTGCATGAAAGGATTAACATCACATGCAAATCATAAGTGACATGATATGGCCATGAACTTGTGCTTTTGATCTCCATCTTGAAAGCACCAGCATGATCTCCATCGTCACCGGCATGACACCATGATCTCCATCAACGTGTCGCCATCGGGGTTGTCACGCCCACCATGCTTCTACTACTATTGCTACCGTTTAGCGATAAAGTAAAGCATTACATATCGCTTAATGATTGACACACAGGTCATGCAATAATTAAAGACAACCCTATGGCTCCTACCGGTTGCCATACTCATCGACATGCAAGTCGTGATATTCTATACAACACATGATCATCTCATACATCACATAAATCTCATCATGTAATTGGTCATATCACATCACAACATACCCTACAAAAACAAGTTAGACGTCCTCTAATTGTTGTTGCATGCTTTACGTGGCTGCTACGGGTATCTAGCAAGAACAATTCTCACCTACGCAAAACCACAACGGTGATACATAAATTGCTTTTCAACCTTCTCAAGGACCGCCTTTGTCGAATCCGGTCCAACTAAAGTAGGTGAAACAGACACCCGCCAGCCATCTTTGTGCAACGAAGTTACACGTCAGTCGATGGAACCGGTCTCTCGTAAGCGTACGAGTAAGGTTGGTCCGGGCCGCTTCATCCCACAATACTGCTGAACGAAAACACGCCCAGGGGAGGAAGTAATCTAAGCATCAACGCCCACAAACTCTTTGTGTTCTACTCGACATCTCATGTACACATAGACCTAGCTCGTGATGCCTCTGTTGGGGAACGTCGCATGGGAAAAAAAATCCTACGTTCACGCAATACCTATCCATGGTGATGAGCATCTACGAGAGGGAGAGTGTATCTACAAACCCTTGTAGATCGCTAAGCGGGAAGCATTAAGAAACGCGGTTGGTGTAGTCGAACGTCTTTGCGATCCAAATCGCCGAGCGTCCCGTGACGCACCCCTCTCATTGAAGAAATATCTATCTAGTTGGCTAAACTATTTCAATAGATCAAGGAGATTTGCGAAGCTATAATAATCATGCAAATAAGAATCATAACATAAATCAGAGAAGACTCAAAACTTTCTCATGAATAATCTGAACATAAACCCACAATTCATCGGATCCCAACAAACGCACCACACAAAGTGATTACATTGAATAGATCATCGCGAAGATGCTATGCGCTTTGTATTGAAGATCAAGAGAGTGCGAGAGATAGTCATCTAGGTACTAAATCCGGACCCACAGGTTTGCATGGAATTACTCACACATCACCATGGGAGCAGTAAGGTTGATGTAGAGGCCCTCCGTGATCGATCCCCCCTCCGGTAGGGCACCGGAATAGGGCTCCAGATGGGCACACGGCGGAACAGATACTTTTGGCGGCAAAAAAAGTGTTTCGGGAGGCTCTCTAGGGCTTTGGGGATTTATTATAATTTATAGGCCATAGAGGGGCGTCAGGAGACACTCGAGGGGGCCACCACATAACAGGGCACGATCACCCCCTAGGCGCGCCCTGTTGTGTTCTCGCTCCCTCGTGCGGCCACCGATCTCCTCCCAAAGCTTCCACGTCTTATTTTGGCCCAGAAAAAATCATAAAAAAGTTTCTAGGCAATTGGACTTCGTTTGGTATGGTATACCTAAAAAGTCAAAAACATGAAGGAAACGTCAACTGGCACTAGGCACTGGGTTAATAGGTTAGTGCTAAAAAATAATATGAATTGGTAAATTATCACCCCAAAAGCATCCTAGAATGATAATATTATAGCATGGGAAAATAATAATAAAATGTTGGATACATATCAATGATCTATCTCTCTGCGATTCGGTTCTCACCGAGGAGCGGGAGGTTGTAGCGTTGGTCCTCCTGCGCTTGTCAGAACTCCAAAACAATCATGTAGCTAGCATGGACTGGCGTGGAGGGGCGTAGGCTCTTCGTTACATCATCCTCGCTCACCTCCAGCGAGTAAGCCGGCAAGCCAGCCTCTAACCGGCGTGCATGACGTGATTGCTAGTCAGCCACAAGGCTAGCAACTCTTACTTCTTCTCCGTTGAGAGGATCTCTCACATCGCTCTAGAACTCGTGGTCATGGCAGAGATGGTGCACTGAGGAGCAAAGGAAGCACAGGTGTTTTTTTGTGGGTCGTGTATGATCTGGCCACGTATAAATAGTGGGAGCTGACAAGTCCAATTTTTGTGATGTTTTTTACTCTTTGTTTTGTGCCTATGTAGTAGGCTTTCTCGTGTTTTATCGCGTCCACACACTTCTTTCTGCCTATTTTCTTCACGGGTGTCATTTTTGGTTGTGTTTGAGAGTTTAAGCAAATAACACCAAGAGAAGGTGTTGAAATCGCGCCAATCAATGTGGTAGTAAATCACCATAAGTTGATAGAGTATATAGGCAAAGAAATGAATCGCGAGGAGGCAACCAAAGCGCTCGACAGTGCATGGTACCAGCACACGCGCTTGTACCATGTGTTGTTTTCAGCGCATGGTCAACTAATTCACCCCGTGTGATCGGATCGGGGAGCAGATGCCTAGAGACTCTAGAAACTCGTCCAAAATAGATAACTCTTAATCCACGGAAGGCATCGGGAACGAGAACCAGACATGAGTAGATCACCATCACCACCATGTCATGCAAGGGGACATCATCATCAATCATCTTCATCGCCATCCATCTCCATCTTGTTGTAATACCAACCGTTCTCTATATCTATGTGTATTACCCGTTTCTTCTATCCATGTTTACCATCGCTATACGTATGATGTTTTTCATCCCTATGTGTGAGTGGTTACCTTAGTTCTCGGGGATATCGGTGAACCTTGGTATCTATAGGAAGTGAAATGGTAATAAGGATATGATATTGTTTGTTAAATGGTTGGTTTAATAGCCTTCGTAAATCCTGTGAAGGGGCCATCCTTAACATATCCTCTACAAGTGGACGAAGCATATTACTGTCGTTGTAAAGGTTATGATGTTATGGTAATTCAAGGTGATAGTAGAAACCTTTATGCCTCATGATACATCCATTTTGCATCATGATTTCCTACTGTTGTTTATAAAGTTTTTAGGCATAATAATGCTTTATGTAGCAATTCTAATGCCGTTTCTCCCATAATATGCAAGGTTTATACAAAGAGGGAGAATGCCGATAACTGGAATTCTGGACCTGAAAAAGCATATTAGAGATACCTATTCTGCACAACATCAAATGAGCTGGAACTTCATGGAGATTTATTTTGGAATATATAACAAATATTGGAGAAAATAATTACCAGAGGGGGGCCACCTGGTGAGTACAAGACACCAGGGCGCGCCCGCCCCCCGGCATGCCCTGGTGGGTTGTGCTTAGCACGACCCACCTCCACTGCCCATCTTCTGGTATTTAAGGTCTTTTGACCTATAAAAAATAAGGAGAGTACTTTCGGGATGAAACACCGTCGTCTCGAGGCGGAACTTGGGCAGGTGCACTTTTGCCCTCCAGCAGAGCAATTCCGTCGGGGGACCTTATGTCCTGGAGGGGGAAATTGAAGCCGTCATCATCACCAACAACCCTCTCATCTTTGGGAGGCCATTCTTCATCAACATGTTCAACAATACCATCTCCTCTCAAACCCTAGTTCATCTCTTGTGTTCAATCTTCATACCGAAACCTCAGATTGGTACCTGTGGGTGACTAGTAGTGTTGATTACATTACGTAGTTGATTACTATATGGTTTATTTGGTGGAAGATTATATGTTCACATCCTTTATGCCATTTAATTCCTCTCTGATCTTGAGGATGCATATTATTTGTGAGTAGTTACCTTTGCTCTTGAGGTCACGGGAGAAGTCATATGGCAAGTAATCATGTGAATTTGATATGTGTTCGATATTTTGATGATATGTATGATGTGATTCCCTTCACCATCCTTGGGCCTAGATGATGGGTTACTAGAGTGACAGAAGCTTAAACCCTAGTTTATGCGCTACTTCGTGAGGGGATGATTTGGATCCACATGTTTAGTGCTACGGTTAGATTTTATCTTAATACGTTTCTCGTAGTTGAGGATGCTTGCGAGGGGGTTAATCATAAGTGGGAGGTTGTTCAAGTAAGAACAACAACCAAGCACCAGTTCACCCACATATCAAATTATCAAATTAGCAAACACGAATCAAACCAACATGATGAAAGTGACTAGATGAAATTCATGTGTACCCTCAAGAACACTTTGCTTATTATAAGAGATCATTTTAGCCTGTCCTTTGCCACAAAAGGATTTGGCTACCTTGTGACGTGGCTTGAGACTGCGTCGGTATTTCCCGAAAGAGGAAGGGACGATGCAGCACAACGACGGTAAGTATTTCCCTTAGTTATGAAACCAAGGTATCAATCCGTAGAGGAAGATCACGCACCAACGTAAACAACACATGCACACAAATAACAAATACTTGCAACCTGACGCGGAAGATAGGTTCTAAAGCTCTCTACGACAAAAATATATATTAGGTAATGATAGTTTTGGCAAATAGATCTCGCAAGAACACAAAATAAAATAAGTAAACAAAAAGTGCAGCAAGGCATTTTTAGGCTTTTTGGATTAATAGATATGAAAACAAAAAGGAAAAAATAGTAGATCGGAAAGAAATATATTGGAAAAGTAGATCCGGGGGCCATATGTCTCACTAGTGGTTTCTCTCATGAGTATAGCACACGATGGGTGAACAAATTATTGTTGGGCAACTTATAGAAGATCAAATAATCATGATGATATCCAAAAAATGATCATTATATAGGCATCACGTCCAAGATAATTAGACCGAAATGATTTTGCATCTACTTCTATTAATCCACACATCGACCACTATCTAGCATGCATCTAGTGTATTAAGTTCATGGGAAAACGGAGTAATGCAATAAGAACTATGACATGATGTAGACAAGATCTATTCATGTAGCAATAGACCCCATATTGTTATCCTTAATGGCAACGATACATGAGTGTCTTGCTGCCCCTTCTGTCACTAGGAAAATACACCGCAAGATCAAACCCATCACAAAACACCTCTTCCCATGGCAAGAAAAATCGATATAGTTGGCCTAACTAAACCAAAGATTCCAACAAGAAATACGAGGCTATAATTAATCATGCAAATAAGAGATCAAAGAAGACTCAAATCATATTTATGGATAGAAATAGATCATGAACTTAAAATTCATCGGATCCCAACAAACACACCGCATAAGTCATTACATCAAATATATCTCCAAGAGACAATTGTATTGAGAATCAAGAGAGAGAGAGAGAGAGGAAGCAGTCTAGCAACTGCCTACAGACCCGTAGGTCTATGGTGGACTACTCACACATCATCGGAGAGGCACATATGATGAAGCTTAACCCCTCCATGATGGTGTTAGATTGGATTTCGAGGTTCTGGAACTTGCGGCGGCTGGAATTGTGTTTCATGGACTCCTCTAGGATTTTCTGAATATTTGGGAATTTATAAGGCGAATAGTTGCTTGAGGGGAGTCCCGAGGTGGGCACCCTCAACCAGGCCGCGCCAGGGCCCTCTGGCGCTCCCTGGTGGAGAGTGGCCACCCTGGCCCCCCTCTCTTGTGCTTGTTTGACCCATCCTGGCTCTTTTGGTCCATAAAAATCTCCAAAATGCCTGTAGTGTATGGGATTTATTTGGTACTGATTTTCTACAAAGTAAAAAACAAGCAAAAATAGCATCTGTCACTTTGGCACTATATAAATAGGTTAGTCCTAAAAAATGATATAAAGTTGCTATAAAACGATTGTAAAATATCCAAGATTGATAATATAACAACATGCAACAAGCAAAAAAATACGTTGGAGACGTATCACCTTGATGCACTTTATTTATCGTTATCTTTACTTGCTCGTTACAAATTATCTTGCTATCAAACTACTGTTACCTACAATTTTAGTGCTTGTAGAAATTACCTTGCTGAAAACCGCTTGTCATTTCCTTCTGCTCCTCGTTGCGTTCGACACTCTTACTTACCGAGAGTACTACGATTGACCCCCTACACTTGTGGGTCATCAAGACTATTTTCTGGCGTCGTTGCCGGGGAGTGAAGCGCTCTTGGTAAGTGGGAATCGGTAAGGAAAACTTATACTATGTGCAAGAATTTATTGTCACTTGTTACTACGGAGAACAATCCTTTGAGGGGTTTGTTCGGGGTATCTTCGCCTCGACCGGAACCACAATTAGTTTCCCCTCAATCTGTTGCACCTACTGCAAATAATTGTTTTGAAATTTCTTCGGTTATGATAGAACAACCGCTAGCTAATCCTTATGCAGGAGACGGAACTGAACATCGTGATATGCACCTAATACATGTGGATGAATTTTGTGGATTATTCAAGCTTGCAGGTTCATCCGGAAATGAAGTTAAGAAGAAGGTTTTCCCTTTATCTTTGAAGGGAGAAGCATTGACATGGTATAGGCTATGTGATGATATTGGATCATGGAACTGGAATCAATTGAAATTGGAATTCCAACAAAAGTTTTATCCTATGCATATAGTTCATCGTGATCGGGAATATATATATATATATATATATATATATATATATATATAATTTTTTGCCTTGTGAAGGAGAAAGCATCTCTCTAGCTGGTGGGAGGCTTAAGTCAATGTTATATTCATGACCCAATCATGATCTCTCGAGAGAAATTATTATTCAAAAATTTTATGCTCGGCTTTGTCATAATGATAAATCCATGCTCGATACTTGTTGTACTTGTTCTTTTATGAAGAAGACTATTGAATTCAAGTGGGATCTATTAGAAAGAATTAAATGCAACTCTGAAGATAGGGAACTCGACGAAGCTAATGAGTCAGGTATTAAGCTTGTGTTTGATTGTGTTAAATCTTTTATGAATATTGATGCTTTTCACAAGTTTAGCAGTAAATATGGACTTGACTCTGAGATAGTAGCCTCTTTTTGTGAATCATGTGCTACTCATGTTGATCTACCTAAGGAGAAGTGGTTTAAATATCATCCCCCTATTAAAAAATAAATCAAAGAACCGGTCATATGTAAAGAAGAAACTATCATTTACAATGTTGATGCACTTGTGCCTACTGCTTATATTGAAACGCCACCTTTGCAAAAGTAATATTAAAGAACCTAAGCCCTCTGAACAAATTAAAGTAGAACCTAGTTTTTCTATGGTTAAAGATCTCTTGGTAGAAAATATTGATGGGCATGTTATTTACTTCTGTGATGAAGCTGCTAGAATTGCTAAACCTGATGAAAAAGATAAACATAGACCCGTAGTTGGCATGCCTACTGTGTTAGTTAAAATAGGAGATCACTGCTATCATGGCTTATGTGATATGGGTGCTAGTGTTAGTTCTATTCCTTTTACTTTATACCAAGAAATTATGAATGACATAGCACCTGCTGAAATAGAAGACATTGATATTACTATTGACCTTGCTAATAGAGACACCATCACACCACTTGGGATTGTTAGAGATTTTGGAATCTTGTGTGGTAAAATAAAATATTCTACTGATTTTCTAGTTCTTGGTTCCCCACAAGATGACTTTTGTCCCATTATATTTGGTAGACCTTTATCGAACACTGTTAATGCTAAGATAGATTGCCAAAAAGAAACCGTCAGTATTGAGTTTGGTGATGTGTCTCATGAGTTTAATTTTTCCAAGTTTAATAGACAACCCCGTAATAAAGAATTATCTAGTAAGGATGAAATAATTGGTCTTGCTTCTATTGCCATTTCTCCTACTGATCCACTAGAACAATATTTGCTAGACCATGGAAAGGATATGCACATGCATGAAAGAAAAGAAATAGATAAAATTTTCTATGAACAACAACCTCTATTAAAGCGGAACTTGCCTATTGAAACTCTAGGAGGTCCTCCTCCACCTAAAGGCGATCCTGTGTTTGAATTAAAACAAATGCCTGAAGCTTTGAAGTATGCTTATCTTGATGAGAAAAAGATATATCTTATTATTATTAGTGCCAACCTTTCAGAACATGAAGAAGAAAGATTATTAAAAATTCCGAGGAAGCATCGGGCTGCTATTGGGTATACACTTGATGATCTTAAGGGCATTAGTCTCACTCTATGTCAGCACAAGATTAATATGGAACCTGATGCTAAACCCGTTGTTGATCGCCAACGACGATTGAATCCTAAGGTGAAAGAAGTGGTAAGAACTAAAATATTAAAGCTGCTAGAAGCAGGTATAATCTATCCCATAGCTGATAGGAGATGGGTAAGTCACGTTCATTGTGTCCCTAAGAAGGGATGTATTATTGTTGTTCCTAATGATAAAAATGAACTTATCCCACACAGAATTGTCACTAGCTACAGAATGGTAATTGATTTTAGAAAACTGAAAAAAAGCTACCAGAAAACATCATACCCTTTGCCTTTCATTGATCAAATGCTAGAAAGATTATCTAAACAAACACACTTTTGTTTTCTGGATGGATACTCTAGTTTCTCAAATACCTGTGTTACAATCTGATCAAGAGAAAACCACCTTTACTTGTCCTTTTGGAACCTATGCTTATAGACATACGGCTTTTGGTTTATGCAAAGCACATGCTACCTTTCAAAGATATATGATTGCAATATTCTTTGATTTTTGTGAAAAGATTGTGGAGGTTTTCATGGATGATTTTTCCATTTACGAAACTTCTTTTGATGATTGCTTAAGAAACCTTGATCGAGTTTTGCAGAGATTTGAACAAACTAATCTCGTCTTGAATTGGGAGAAGTGCCACTTTATGGTTAATGAAGGCATTGTCTTGGGGCATAAAATCTCAGAACGAGGTACTGAGGTGGATCAAGCTAAAGTTGATGCAATTGAGAAAATGCCATGTCCTAAAGATATTAAAGGTATTAGGAGTTTCCTTGGTCATGCTGGTTTTTATAGGAGGTTTATTAAAGACTTCTCCAAAATTTCTTGGCATCTTACTAATATTTTACAAAAGCATATTCCCTTTGTTTTTTATTATGATTGTGTAGAAGTCTTTGAACCTCTTAAGAAAGCCTTAACTTCTGCACCTATTGTTCAACCAACTGATTGGAACTTGCCTTTCAAAATTATGTGTGATGCTAGTGATTATGCTATTGGTGATGTTCTAGTACAAAGATTTGATAAGAAATTAAATGTTATCCATTATCCTAGAAAAACTCTAGACGGTGCCCAAAGAAATTATGCTACTGCTGAAAAAGAATTTTTGGCAGTTGTGTTTGCTTGTGATAAATTTAGATCTTACATCGTTGATTCCAAAGTTATTGTTCACACTGATAATGCTGCTATAAAATATCTTATGGAAAATAAAGATGCTAAACCTTGACTCATTAGGTGGGTTCTCTTACTTCAAGAATTTGATTTACATATTACTGATAGGAAAGGAGCTGAGAATCCCGTAGCTGATAACTTGTCTAGGTTAGAAAATATTCTTGATTACCCACTACCTATTTATGATAGTTTTCTTGATGAACAGTTAGCTGCAATAAATGTCTCTCAAAACACTCCTTGGTATGCTGATTATGCTAACTACATTGTTGCTAAATATATACCAGCTAGTTTCACATACCACCAAACGAAAAAAATCTTCTATGATTTAAGACATTACTTTTGGGATGACCCACATATTTATAAAGAAGGAGTAGATGGTATTATTAGACGTTGTGTACCTGAGCATGAATAGGAATATATCCTATGGAAATGTTATTCCGAAGCCTATGGAGGACATCACGCGGGAGATAGAGCTACTCACAAGGTATTGCAATCTGGTTTTTATTGGTCTGCTCTCTTCAAGGATGCCCGTAAGTTTGTCTTGTCTTGTGGTGAATGTCAAAGCGTTGGTAATATCAGTAAGCTTCAGGAAATGCCTATGAATTATTCACTTGTTGTTGAACCATTTGATGTTTGGGGTTTTGACTATATGGGACCTTTTTCTTCCTCTAATGGGTATACTCATATTTTGGTTGTTGTTGATTATGTCACTAAGTGGGTAGAAGCTATTCCAAGTAGTAGTGTTGATCGTAACACTTCCATTAAAATGCTTAAAGAAGTTATCTTCCCGAGGTTTGGAGTCCCTAGATATTTAATGACTGATGGTGGTTCACACTTTATCCATGGTGCTTTCCGTAAAATGCTTGCTAAATATGACGTTAAGCATAGAATTGCATCACCCTATCATCGTCAATCTAGTGGTCATGTTGAACTTAGAAATAGAGAAATAAAATTAATATTACAAAAAATTGTCAATAGGCCCCGAAAGAATTGATCTAAGAAACTAGATGATGCACTTTGGGCTTATAGAATAGCTTATAAAAATCATGTGGGTATGTCTCCATACAAAATGATAGATGCAAAATATTTTCATTTGCCTCTAGTATTCGAACACAAAGCATTTTGGTCAATTAAATAACTCAACTATGACTTCAAACTTGCCGGTGAAAAGAGGTTATTTGATATTTGCTCACTAGATGAATGGAGAACCCAAGCGTATCAAAATGCCAAACTATTAAAAGAAAAACTTAAAAGATGGCATGACAAAAGAATCCAAAAGCAAGAATTCAAAGTTGGAGAATATGTTCTTTTGTACAACTCTCGTTTTTGAATTTTTGCAGGAAAACCTCTTTCCAAATGGGAAGGACCATATGTTATCGAAGAAGTTTATCACTCTGGAGCTATCAAGATTAATAATGCTGAAGGTACTAACCCGAAGGTGGTAAATGGACAAAGAACTAAACATTATATCTCAAGTACGCCTATTAATGTTGAAAGCAATGTTATCCAAACCATGGCACTAGACGAACACATAAGAGAAACCTTCCGGAACACTCCAGAATCGGGAAAAAGAAGAGGTACGTGATACAGTAAGTAAACGGACTCCGAAAAATCTTCAAAAATATTTTCTATCAGTTTTGGAATATTCAAAATATTAGGAAAATAAGAAATAAACAGGAAAGCAACCAAGGTGAGCACGATACACCAGGGCGCGCCTGGCCTCTCTGGCGCGCGCTGGTGGGTTGTGCCCTCCTCGAGAACCTTCCCTACTCCGTTTTCCTTCCATATGCTTGTTTACCAAGAATAAAAATTCTCTATATATATCCCCACTTGTTTTGACCACCTCATCGCGGAAATATACTCTATTCTTGTTTCGTGCTATTTTCTTGCCAGATCTAGATCTCCATGGCTCCACCAAGTTCCCCCAAGGACAAGTTCTTTTAGAAGGTTATCAATCCGTACTTGTCGGAGGTGATGAAGCACCCTCAAGCCATTGAAATGTGTGAGAGGGTGCTCCACATCCGAGATGTTCAAGGGCCCAAGTAGAGGGGAAGCATGGAGGCCAGGCTTGAAGCGGTGGAACAAGACATCTTCAAGTGCCAAGGGATGGTGGAGCGTGGACTTGGTGCCAATCACTCCATGATCACGGAGTTCACCCGTGATCACATGGTGGATGGCCGGTCCATGAAGGACATCGTCTTCACCTTCAACGAGCAAATAAATTTTCTACAAAGTCAAATTTATGATCTTTAAAACCAAGTTTTTGAATATGAAGCAAGATTTAGAGGTATGAGTTTAGCTGCCAGTTGCAGGACTTAAGGGACTTGTGCATCAACTTTTGATGGTGAGCCCTTGCCTTGGAAGCGGGAGGACAAATCTACTATGTCACCACCACCACCTTCATCATGTTCACCACCAAAGGAGACTTGAGTACATGGGTACGGGCACTCCCCTTGGCTTCAGCCAAGCTTGGGGGACATGCCCCAGTATCGTATCACCATCACTTTTTACCTTTACTTCTTATTTCGATTCTTAGATTTTTTGTGATTTAGTTGAATAAAATGTTTAGTATGATCTATTTTCAATCATAATAAAAAGAAAATAAATGAAAAGGATCATATGCTAATATTATGTTGAGTAATGATATCACATAAGGAAATGTATAAGTGGTAAAATTTATTGAAGATTGACAAACATAGCATTAGTCAAAGATGCAACTCATGAAAGAATTAATTAGGGAAGAGAAGATTTTCACATGCAAATACACTATCTTGGACATCTTTTATGATTGTGAGCCCACACTAAATATTATATTACAAAATTGTTGACATTGGATAAGGAAGACAATGTAATGATTTATGTTTGTTCACATGCACATAGAAGTTATATTGTCATAGATCCTTCAACATGTGGTGCTTGCTCAATATTTTTGCTAGACAAAAATTCTGCACTAAGTAGAGATATTACTTGTGCATACAAAAATCCCAAACCCAAACTCATGTTTTGAGGGTCCACCATACCTACCTATGGATTGAATAATTGTTGGGGAACATTGCATGGGAAACAAAAAATTTCCTACGCACACGTAGATCTATCCATGGTGTTGAGCATCTACAAGAGGGAGAGTGGATCTACGTACCCTTGTAGATCGCTAAGAGGGAAGCGTTAAGAAACGCGGTTGGTGTAGTCGAACGTCTTCGCGATCCAAATCGCCGAGCGTCCCGCGATCCAATCATGATCCGTCCCGCGATCCAATCACGATCCGTCCCGCGAACTTGATCACAATCCGTCCCACGAACTTGATCACGATCCGTCTCACAAACTTGATCACGATCCTTCCGATCTAGCACCGAACGGACGACACCTCCGTGTTCAGCACACATACGGATTGATGATGATCTCCGCCGTCTTGATCCAGCAAGAGGGAGCGAAGAGGAGGAAGAGTTCTCTGGCAGCGTGACAGTGCTCCGGCAATGGTGGTGGAGCTATTCCGGCAGGGCTTCGCCTAAGCACTACGGAAATCCGATCTAGAGGAGCACCGGTGGAACGGGTAGCACGTGGCTGTAAAAACTAGTACAAAACCCTAAAATCCACCAATATATATATAGGAGGAGAGGAGAGGAGGCTGGCGCAAGGGCCAAGGCTCCTATAGGAGTCGGCCGAACCAACTAGGATTGGAGGACTCTCCTCCAACCCTAGTAGGACTAGGATTCGTCCCTTTTTTTTTTCCTTTTTCCACCTTTTCCTATTTGGTTTTCTTCTCCAGCCACATGGGCCTTGTGTGGGAGTTTCCACCAGCCCACTAAGGGCTGAAATTCACTCTCCCACAGCCCATGAAGCCTCTTGGGTCGAAATACCCCTCCCGGAAGTCTCCCGGTACACTACCGGCACTCCCGGTACACTACCGATGAGCCCGAAACTTTTCTGGCGACCAAAACAAGACTTCCTATATATGAATATTTACCTCTAGACCATTCCGGAGCTCCTCGTGACGTCTGGGATCTCATCCAGGACTCCGAACAACCTTGGGTCACCACCATACATAACTCTATACTATCAAAACGTCACCGAACCTTAAGTGTGCAGACCCTGCGGGTTTGAGAACTATGTAGACATGACCGAGACACCTCTACGGTCAATAACCAATAGCGGTACCTGGATGCCCATATTGGTTCCTACATATTCGATGAAGATCTTTATCGGTCGAACCTCTATGTCAAGGATTCAATTAATCCCGTATGTTGTTCCCTTTGTTCTTCGGTGTGTTACTTGCCCGATATTCGATCGTCGGCATCTCGATACCTAGTTCAACCTCATTACCAACAAGTCTCTTTATTCATTCTGTAATACAAGATCCCATGGCTAACACTTAGTCACATTTCTTGCAAGGCTTATTGTGATGTTGTATTACCAAGTGGGCCCTAAGATACCTCTTCGTCACATGGTGTAACAAATTCTAGTCTTGATCCATGCCAACCCGACAAACACCCTCCGAGATACCTGTAGAGCACCTTTATAGTCACCCAGTTACGTTGCGACATTTTATACACACAAGGCACTCCTCCGGTGTCAGTGAGTTGCATGATCTCATGGTCATAGGAACATATACTCGACATGCAGAAAACAGTAGCAATAAACTGACTCGATCATATGCTATGTTTGTAGTTTGGATCTTGTCCATCCCATCATTCTCCTAATGATGTGATCCCATTATCAAATGACCACTCATGTCAATGGCTAGGAAACCTTAACCATCTTTGATCAATGAGCTAGTCTATTAGAGGCATACTAGGGACATGGTTTTGTCTTTGTATCTACACATGCATCTAAGTCTCCAATCAATACAATTATAGCATGGATAATAAACGATTATCATGAACAAGGAAATATAATAATAAACACTTTATTTATTTATTGCCTCTAGGGCATATTTCCAACAGTCTCCCACTTGCACTAGAGTCAATAATCTAGTTCACATCCCTATGTGATTTACATTGTAATGAATCGAACACCCATGCAGCTCTGGTGTTGATCATGTTTAGCCCTTGGAAGAGGTTTAGTCAATGGGTCTACAACATTCAGATCCATGTGCACTTTGCAAATATTTATGTCCTTCTCCTCGATGTAATCGCAGATGGAGTTGAAGCGTCGCTTTATGTGTATGGTCCTCTTGTGAGTTCCTTAGCTAGAGCAATGGCACCAGTGTTATCACAGAACATGCTCATTGGATTCAGTGCACTAGGCACTACTCCAAGATCTGTCATGAACTGCTTTATCCAAACACCTTCCTTCGCCGCCTCCGAGGCTGCGATGTACTCCGCTTCACATGTAGAATCGGCTACCACGCTTTGCTTGGAACTGCATCAGCTTACCGCTCCCCCGTTGAGAATAAATACGTATCCGGTTTGTGACTTCGAGTCATCCAGATCAGTGTCAAAGCTTGCATCGATGTAATCCTTTACGACGAGCTCTTCATCACCTCCATAAATGAGAAACATTTCCTTAGTCCTGTTCAGGTAATTAAGGATATTCTTGACCGCTGCCCAGTGCTCCATTCCAGGAACACTTTGAAACCTTTCGGCCATACTTATGGCAAGGCTGACATCCGGTCTTGTGCACAACATTGCATACATGATAGAGCTTATGGCTGAAGCATAGGGGATGACACTCATCTTTGCTCTATCTTCTGCAGTTACTGGGCATTGAGTCTTACTCAACTTCACACCTTGTAACACAAGCAAGAACCCCTTCTTGGTCTGATCCATTTTGAACTTCTTCAAAACTTTATCAAGGTATGTGCTCTGTGAAAGTGCTATCAAGCGTCTCGATCTATCTCTATCGATCTTAATGCCTAATATGAAAGCAGCTTCTCCTAGGTCCATCATTGAAAAACTCTTGTTCAAATATTCCTTCACGCTTTCCAGCATTTCTATATTGTTTCCAATTAGCAATATGTCATCCACATATAACACTAGAAACGCTATAGAGCTCCCACTCACTTTCTTGTAAATACAAGCTTCTCCATAAACTTGTATAAACCCAAACACTTTGATCACCTCATCAAAACGCTTATTCCAACTCCGAGATGCTTGCACCAGCCCATAAATGGATCGCTGGAGTTTGCAAACTTTGTCAGCATTCTCTGGATCGACAAAACCTTCCGGTTGCATCATATACAACTCTTCCTCAAGGAAACCGTTGAGGAACGCTGTTTTGACATCCATCTACCAAATTTCATAGTCGAAATAAGCAGCTATTGCCAACAGGATTCTGACAGACTTAAGCATCGCTACGGGTGAGAAGGTCTCATCGTAGTCAACTCCTTGAACTTGTGAAAAACCCTTTGCCACAAGTCGAGCTTTATAGATGGTGACATTACCGTCCGTGTCTGTCTTCTTCTTAAAGATCCATTTATTCTGAATGACCTTTCACCCTTCAGGTAATACTTCCAAAGTCCATACTTTGTTTTCATACATGGATCCCATCTCCTATTTCATGGTCTCTAACCATTTCTCGGAATCCGGGCCCATCATTGCTCCTCCATAGCTCGTAGGTTCATTGTTGTCCAACAACATGACCTCCAAGACAGGGTTGCCATACCACTCACAAGTAGTACGTGCCCTTGTCGACGTACGAGGTTCAATAGTAGCTTGATCCGAAGCTTCATGATCATCATCATTAACTTCCTCTTCTACCGTCGTAGGTTCCATAGAAACATCTTTCTACGCTGCGCTACTTTCTGGTTGAAGTAAAGGTTCAATAACCTCATCAAGCTCTATTTTCCTCCCACTAAATTCTTTCGAGAGAAACTATTTCTCAAAAAATGTTCCGTTCTTTGTGACAAACACTTTGCCTTCGGATCTAAGATAGAAGGTATACCCGACTGTCTCTTTTGGGTATCCTATGATGACGCATTTCTCCGCTTTGGGTTCCAGCTTTTCAGGCTGAAGCTTTTTGACATAAGCATCACATCCCCAAACTTTAAGAAATGACAACTTTGGCATCTTGCCAAACCACAGTTCATATGGCGTCGTCTCAACGGATTTCGATGGTGCCCTTTTAAAAGTGAATGCAACCATCTCTAATGCATAACCCCAAAACGATAGTGGCAAATCAGCAAGAGACATCATAGATCGCACCATATCTAATAAGGTTCGATTACGACGTTCGGACACACCATTACGCTCTGGTGTTCCAGGCGGTGTCAACTGTGAAACAATTCCACATTGTCTTAAGTGACTGCCAAACTCATAACTCAGATATTCACCTCCTCGATCAGATCGCAGGAATTTAATCTTCTTGTTATGATGATTCTCAACTTCACTCTGAAATTGCTTGAACTTTTCAAACGTCTCAGACTTGTGTTTCATTAAGTAAATATACCCATATCTACTTAAGTCATCAGTGAAGCTGAGAAAAAAATGATATCCACCACGTGTTGTAACATTCATCGAACCGCACACATCAGTATGTATGATTTCCAATAAGTCGCTTGCCCGTTCCATTGTTCCAGAGAACGGCGTTTTAGTCATCTTGCCCATGAGGCATGGTTCACATGTGTCAAGTGATTCAAAATCAAGTGACTCTAGAAGTCTATCAGCATGGAGCTTCCTCATGCGTTTTACACCAATATGACCTAAACGGCAGTGCCACAAGAAAGTGGTACTATCATTATCAACTATACATCTTGTGGCATCAATGTTATGAACATGTGTGTCATCACTATCAAGATTCAATATGAATAAACCCCTCACATTGGGTGTATGACCATAAAAGATATTACTCATATAAATAGAACAACCTTTATTCTCAGATTTAAATGAGTAACCGTCTCGCAATAAACAAGATCCAGATATAATGTTCATGCTTAACGCAGGCACTAAATAACAATTATTCAGGTTCATCACTAATCCCGATGGTAATTGAAGAGAGAGCGTGCCGACGGCGATCACATCAACCTTGGAACCATTTCCCATGCGCATCATCACTTCATCCTTTGCCAGCCTTCGTCTATTTCGTAGGTCCTGTTTTGAGTTGCAAATGTGAGCAACCGAACCGGTATCAAATACCCAGGCACTACAATGAGAGCTAGTAAGGTACACATCAATAACATGTATATCAAATATACCTTGTTTGTCATTGGCCGCCTTCTTGTCAGCCAGGTACTTGGGGCAGTTCCGCTTCCAGTGACCAGTTCCCTTGCAATGAAAGCACTCAGTTTCTGGCTTAGGTCCATGCTTGGGCTTCTTTACAGGAGTAGCAACTGCTTTGCCATCCTTCTTGGTTTTACCCTTCTTGCCCTTGCCCTTGCCATTTTTCTTGAAACTAGTGGTTTTATTGACCATGAACACTTGATGTTCTTTCTGGATTTCAGACTCAGCGACTTTCAGTACCGCAAACAGCTCGACGACTGACTTGTTCATCCCGTGCATGTTATAGTTCATCACAAAGCTCTTGTAAATAGGTGGCAGTGATTGAAGAACTCTGTCAGTGATCGCCTTAGGTGGAAGGGCAATTCCCAACTCCGCTAGACGAGTCGCATACCCAGACATTCTGAGTATATGTTCACTGACATACCCGTTCTCCTCCATCTTGCAAGCATAGAACTTGTCGGAGGTCTCATACCTCTCAATCCGGGCATTCTTCTGAAAGATAAACTTCAACTCCTGGAACATCTGATATGCTCCATGACGTTCAAAACGTTTTTGAAGTCCCGGTTCTAAGCCATACAGTATTGCATACTAAACTATTGAGTAATCTCTAGAACGTGCCTCCCAAGCATTCTTAACGTCGTCGCAACGGTGCACACTCGGGGAGAACACAATTTATCTTGAAATTAAGTGAGGGATCACCTTATAATGCTACCGCCGTCCTAAGAAAAACAAGGTGCATAAAAGGATTAACATCACATGCAAATCATAAGTGACATGATATGGCCATGAACTTGTGCTTTTGATCTCCATCATGAGAGCACCCGCATGATATCCATCGTCACCGGCACGACACCATGATCTCCATCATCTTGATTTCCATCAACGTGTCGCCATTGGGGTTGTCGCGCCCAACATGCTTCTAACACTATTCCTACCGTAGCGATAAAGTAAAGCATTACATAGCGCTTAATGATTGACACGCAGGTCATACAATAATTTAAAGACAACCCTATGGCTCCTGCCGGTTGCCGTACTCATCGACATGCAAGTCGTGATAATCTATACATCACATGATCATCTCATACATCACATATATCACATCATGTAATTGGCCATATCACATCACAACATACCCTGCAAAAACAAGTTAGACGTCCTCTAATTGTTGTTGCATGTTTTACGTGGCTACTACGGGTATCTAGCAAGAACAATTCTCACCTACGCATAAACCACAACGGTGATACACTAGTTGCTTTTCAACCTTCTCAAGGACCGCCTTTCTCGAATCCGAACCAACTAAAGTGAGAGAAACTGGCACCCGCCAGCCATCTATGCAACAAGTTGCGGTCAAGGGAACCGGTCTCTCGTAAGCGTACGAGTAATGTTGGTCCGGGCCGCTTCATCTCACAATACCGCTGAACCAAAATCCGACCAAGGGAGGAAGCAATCTAAGCATCAACGCCCACAAACTTTTTGTGTTCTACTCGAGATCTCATCTACACATAGACCTAGCTCATGATGCCACTGTTGGGGAACGTTGCATGGGAAACAAAAAATTTCCTACGCACACGTAGATCTATCCATGCTGATGAGCATCTACGAGAGGGAAAGTGGATCTATGTACCCTTGTAGATCGCTAAGCGGGAAGCGTTAAGAAACGCGGTTGGTGTAGTCGAACGTCTTCGCGATCCAAATCGCCAAGCATCCCGCGATACAATCACGATCCGTCCCGCGATCCAATCACGATCCATCCTGCGAACTTGATCACGATCCGTCCCACGAACTTGATCACGATCCGTCTCACGAACTTGATCACGATCCTTCCGATCTAGCACCGAACGAACGACACCTCCGCGTTCAGCACACGTACGGCTTGATGACGATCTCCGCCGTCTTGATCCAGCAAGAGGGAGCGGAGAGGAGGAAGAGTTCTCCGGCAGCGTGACGGCGCTCTGGCGATGGTGGTGGAGCTATTCCGGCAGGGCTTCGCCTAAGCACTGCGGAAATCCGATCTAGAGGAGCACCGGTGGAACGGGTAGCACGTGGCTGTAAAACCTAGTAAAAAACCCTACAATTCACCGATATATATAGGAGGAGAGGAGAGGAGCCTGGCGCAAGGGCCAAGGCTCCTATAGGAGTCGGCCGAACCAACTAGGATTGGAGGACTCTCCTCCAATCCTAGTAGGACTAGGATTCGTCCCTTTTTTTTCCTTTTCCCACCTTTTCCTATTTTGTTTTCTTCTCCAGCCACATGGGCCTTGTGTGGGAGTTTCCACCAGCCCAATAAGGGCTGATAATCACTCTCCCACAGCCCATGAAGCCTCTTGGGTCGAAATATCCCTCCCGGAGGTCTCCCGGTACACTACCGGCACTCCCGGTACACTACCGATGAGCCCAAAACTTTTCCAGCGACCAAAATAGGACTTCCTATATAAGAATCTTTACCTCCGGACCATTACGGAGCTCCTCGTGACGTTCGGGATCTCATCCGGGACTCCGAACAACCTTCGGTCACCACCATACATAACTCTATACTACCGAAACGTCACCAAACCTTAAGTCTGCAGACCCTGCGGGTTTGAGAACTATGTAGACATGACCGAGACACCTCTAAGGTCAATAACCAATAGCGGGACCTGGATGTCCATATTGGTTCCTACATATTCTACGAAGATCTTTATCGGTCGAACCTCTATGTTAAGGATTCAGTTAGTCCCGTATGATGTTCCCTTTGTTCTTCGGTATGTTACTTGCCCGAGATTCGATCGTCGGTATCTCCGTACCTAGTTCAACCTCATTACCGGCAAGTCTCTTTACTCGTTCCGTGATACAAGATCCTGTGACTAACACTTAGTCACATTGCTTGCAAGGCTTATTGTGATGTTGTATTACCGAGTGGGCCCTGAGATATCTCTCCGTCACATGGAGTAACAAATCCCAGTCTTGATCCATGCCAACTCAACAGACACCCTCAGAGATCCCTATAGAGCACCTTTATATTCACCCAATTACGTTGTGATGTTTTATACACACAAGGCACTCCTCCGATGTCCGTGAGTTGCATGATCTCATGGTCATAGGAACATATACTTGACTTGCAGAAAATAGTAGCAATAAACTGACACGATCATATGCTACGTTTGTAGTTTGGGTCTTGTCCATGACATCATTGTCCTAATGATGTGATCCCATTATCAAATGACATCACATGTCAATGGCTAGGAAACCTTGACCATCTTTTATTAACGAGCTAGTTCACTAGAGGCATTCTAGGGACAATGTGTTGTTTATTCACCCACACATGTAGTGTGTTTCCAATCAATACAATTATAGCATGGATAATAAACGATTATCATGAACAAGGAAATATAATAATAAACACTTTATTTATTTATTGCCTCTAGGGCATATTTCCAACAATAATATCCTTCAAGTAAGTTGTCATCGGTGCACTAAGGCAATAAAAAATATTTTTAAATGTGTTTAATCAATTAGTGTAAGAGAAAACTAAGCGTTGTACGAAATTGTGATCGCAAAGTAATAAAAGTGACAGACTGCACAATAAAGGTTGCTATCACGAGGGGAAATACAACGTGACATTCTTTTGCACCAAGGAATGTGACATACAAACTAAAAAGTGCATGACAACATCTGCTTCCATCTGCGAAGGGCCTATATTTTACCTTTATGTATTTAGTTTTATGCAAGAGTCAAAGTACTCTTCCCTATTCCTTTTTACTTTTTCTTTTTGCAAGCATCATGTGGCGAGGAAAGATCTAGGCACATATACCCAGTTGGAGATGAGTGAGCATGAGTTATTATTGTTGACATCACCCTTGACGTGAATACATTGGGAGGTGAAACTATAAGCCCCCATCTTTCTATGTGTCCGGTTGAGACTTTTTGCTCATGGGTATGCTGTGAGTGTTAGCAATCATAAAAGATTAAATGATGGTTGAGTATGTGGACTTGCCAAAAGGCTCCAACACGAGACCCTTCCTGAAAATATGATGAATTGTAGTTGCAAAGTTGACTGAGAACATACTTTGTTGATTTTCAATAAGGTTTATGCTTTATACTTCTATGTTGTGATGAATTGTTACTTGCTCATAAGAAGCTTTATGATGATGTTATAAAATAAAAGTTATATGAAATAGTTTAACAATAATGTTTGTTGATATATCATAATAAGCATGATGCTACTATGTCTGTATTATGTTTTTATCGACACCTCTCTCTCAAACCATGTGGACATGTTTTTCGATATTGACTTTCGGTTGAGGACAAGCAAGGTCCAAGCTTGGGGGAGTTGATACATCCATTTTGCATCATGATTTCCTACTGTTGTTTATAATGTTTTTATGTGCAATAATGCTTTATGGAGTAATTTAATGCATTTTCTCTCATAATATGCAAGGTTTACACAAAGAGGGAGAATGCAGGCAGCTAGAATTCTGGACCTGAAAAAGCATATCAGAGATACCTATTCTGCACATCTTCAAATGAGATCAAACTTCACGCAGATTTATTTTGGAATATATAATAAATATTGGAGCAAATAACTATCGGAGGGGGGGACGTGGTAAGCACAAGACACCAGGGCGTGCCCTGGTGGGTTGTGCTCAGCACGACACACCTCTAGTGCCTATCTTCTGGTATTTAAGGTATTTTGACCTAGAAAAAATAAGGAGATGACTTTTGGGACAGAACGCCGCCATCTCGAAGCGAAACTTGGGTAGGAGCACTTTTGCCCTCCGGCGGAGCGATTCCGTCGGGGGAACTTAAACCCTCTCATCTTTGGGAGGCCATTCTTCATCAACATCTTCAACCGTACCACCTCCTCTCAAACCCTAGTTCATCTCTTGTGTTCAATCTTTGTATCGGAACCTCAGATTGGTACCTGTGGGTGACTAGTAGTGTTGATTACATTACGTAGTCGATTACTATATGGTTTATTTGGTGGAAGATTATATGTTCATATCCATTATGCTATAATACCTCTCTAATCTTGAGCATGCATATTATTTGTGAGTAGTTACCTTTGTTCTTGAGGTCACGGGAGATGTCATTTGGCAAGTAATCATGTGAATTTGATATGTGTTCGATATTTTGATGATATGTATGTTGTGATTTCCTTAGTGGTGTCATCTGAACGTCGACGACATGACACTTCACCATCTTTGGGCCTAAGGGAATGCATTGTGGAGTAATTATTATATTATGGGTTGCTAGGGTGACAGAAGCTTAAACCCTACTTTATGCGCTACTTTGTAAGGGGATGATTTGGATCCACATGTTTAATGTTGTGGTTAGATTTTATCTTAATACTTTTCTTGTAGTTGCGGATGCTTGCGAGGCTGTTAATCATAAGTGGGAGGTTGTTCAAGTAAGAACATCACCCAAGCACCAGTCCACCCACATATCAAATTATCAAAGTAGCGAATACAAATCAAACCAACGTGATGAAAGTGACTAGATTAAATTCCCGGCTAACCTCAAGAACACTTTGCTTATTACAAGAGATCATTTTGGCCCATCCTTTAACACAAAAGGATTGTGATACCTTGCTGCACTTTATTTATCGTTATTGTTACTTGCTTGTTACAAATTATCTTGCTATCAAACTACCTGTTACCTACAATTTCAGTGATTGCAGAAATTACCTTGCTGAAAACCGTTTGT
Organism: Hordeum marinum; assembly: GCA_022496015.1. Taxonomy (NCBI): domain Eukaryota; kingdom Viridiplantae; phylum Streptophyta; class Magnoliopsida; order Poales; family Poaceae; genus Hordeum; species Hordeum marinum. The sequence goes on from CM039673.1 coordinate 167,166,655, forward strand.
TATTTCCTTCTACTTCTCGTTGGGTTGAACACTCTTACTTACCGAAAGGACTACGATTGACCCCCTACACTTGTGGATCAACACCTTAGTTTTGCAATTCATAGGGGAATACCGGAGAACCCTTGATGAGGTTGTGCCCACAGGAAAACACTTAATTATGAGAATCAGAGCTATAAAACTATGGTAGCAACGTGTGTGCTATGAAGTCTACCTAGAACACATTCTATACATGTATCTACCCAATCAGAAATATCAAGTGACACAGGTATCCAACTTAGGACTATTAGTGGCATATGTTACGTCAGACACGTAACAATGGGAATGCCGTACACCCTAAGAAATTTTAATCCTCTATCGATTTCTATGTTTTATTCACCTTGTTGTGCTCTTTAAATTCTTTTACGTTGTGTAGATTTGTTCGCACTTGAATCAAAATTCACTATAACCTTCCGCCTTGATTTTGTTCTGTGCCTGTGACTAACTTACAGGCACATTTCTATAAGTATGTACAAGGCACAAAGTCCAATTCCTATCCTCAATGTGGAATCGACACTCTTATTTTAAAAACGCTATAACTAAACCATGTGCACTTGTAGGCCATCAAGTGTCGGCTAGGCCACTCGCCAAGTTGTGTTAATGTGAGCTCATGATTTGATTTCTCAGCTACCGCGCCTATTTAATGTCGATAGGCGGGCGGATGGGCAACTGGTTTGAATGCGGTAGATAGCTACTACCTCCTTTTCGATTTATAAAGCTTACGCGTATATCTAGGTTGACAAATAGACCAGCGTAATATAAGTTATATATCACAAAAAAATATATCATTAGAAACTTCAAATCATGTACTTTCTAATGGTATAATTTTTAGACTATATAAGTCATCTTATGTTGGTCAAATTATAGATCTAGGGATACGCGCAAGCCTTATAAACCGGAAAGGAGGTAGTATGTTTTTTCGTCCAGTCACGGCTCTCTAACATTGAATAGGCACGGAGACCGAGACATGGTGCGAATGACGCTCTCGGTCGACGTGCCGCTTCAATCCCGACTCTAGTAACTGGTCGAGTCTGATCTGGACCGACATGAATGCGGAGTGAAGAGAGGATGTGCGTTCGTAGGTGTGGAAAATGTTTTGGTTGAGATTGGCGTGTCGGGCATATAAATAGGGGCAGTCCGGACACCCACAAAGCTTCCCGTAGTTTACGTCTGGTTTACGAATATGTGCATGGCTGGATGGGTACCACATTGGATGCGGAATGTGTCTAGTCAATATGATCGGAACATTTATGGGAGATTCAAAAGTCTGCATGGGAGATGCTACTAGCTGTTTCCACATCAGCCAACATTGGACTCTTTTGTTATTGCATGAAACATAACTATGACACTTGTAGACAATGCTATCTGGTTTTTGCGTCGAGTAAAAGTTCTCTCTTTGAAAAACACATATCTTCGAAAAGAGAGAAATCTCATCTAGATCTGCATTGAAAGATGACCATAACCATATATTGTTAATTGTGGAATATGATGACCAAATTACAAACAGAAAGAAGAAAAAACTCAAGGTCATCCACATAAGACATGCCTCACAACAACAGTGTCAAATAGTACCATCAAATTTACGAAAACATGTTAGCAAATTAAGCAAAGGGCCAAATGCCCCCAGAAAACGCCTTCAATAAGGAATTCTCACTCATATTCTGTTATTGGTTGGTCCAACCAGATGTTATACCAAGCACTCTCGATCCGATGTAGACCTTCGAACGGATGCCCTTCACAAGGTATCGACGCGTGGACGACAATATTGTCCGATTAAGTCATGAGGCATGATGTCTACTATGCAACTTTATTCTTGTAGACGTTGTTTGGCCTCCAGTGCAGATATTTGTAGGACAAGAACAAATTTCCCTCAAGTGGATGACCTAAGGTTTATCAATCCGTGGGAAGTGTAGGATGAAGATGGTCCCTCTCAAATAACCCTGCAATCAAATAGAAAAAATCTCTTGTGTTCGCAACACACCCAATACATGGAAAATTGTATATGTGCACTAGTTCGGCGAAGAGATGGTGATACAAGTGCAATATGGATAGTAGATATAGGTATTTGTACTCTGAATAAATAAAAACAGCAATGTAGCAAGTGACAAACAACAAGCAAAACGTTGTATAAATGCTTGGAAACAAGGCATAGGGTTCATACTTTCACTAGTGCAATATTTCAATAATGCTACCATAATAGAATCATATAACCATCCCTCAGCGTGCAACAAAGAATCACTCCAAAGTTCATAAGTAGCGGAGAACATAAGGTGAAATTGGTGTAGGTAGTAGAACCACCTCAAAGTTATTCTTTCTGATCAATCTTTTGAGCTATTCCTATAAGTTTCACAAACAACACTAGAGTTCATAGTAAAATAATACCTATGATACATATCAGTCAAACCTAATGTCACCTAGATACTCCATTGTCACCTCAAGTATCTGTGGGTTAATTATTGGACATGCATCAAACAATTTCAGATTCATCATATTCAGTCCAACACAAAGAACTTCAAAGAGTACTCCAAGATTTCTAAGAAAGTGGGAAATGAACGTGTATCAACCCATATGCATGGATTACCCCATTATCACTACGGGAATCCGCAAGTTGAGTACGGATACATATTTCAATTGAATCAATAGAACACCCCATTGTCACCACGTATATCCACATGCAAGACATACATCAAGTGATCTCAAATCCAATATTCAATCCGACATAACAAAATCTCAAAGGGTAAGATTCAACTCAACACAACAAGATAGCAAGGGAAGAACACCATATGATCCAACTATATTAACAAAGCCCACAATACAATCAAGATAGTGCCATCTCAAGAACACAAGAGAGAGAGAGATATTAAACACATAGCTACTCATACATACCCTCAACCTCGAGGGTGAACTACTCCCTCCTCGTCATGGCCTCCGTCGGGATGATGAAGATGGCCACCAGCGATGATTTCCCCTTCCAGCAAGGTACCGGAAAGGCTCCAGATGGGTTTTTCTTTGCTACAAAGAGTTACGGTGGAAGAGCGGAAGTTCTAGGTTCATTTCTAAGGGTTTTTGTATATATAGAATTTTTCAGCATTGGAATCACGTCAACCGGAGCCACATGGGCCTCACAAGCTAACATGGCGCGCCCAGGGGGGTGGGCACGCCCTATTTTCTTGTGGCCCACAGTTGGCTCCCCTTTGATGGTTCTTCGCTCCGGTATTTCTTATTTTCTCCAAAAACTCATGAAAATTTTTGGGTGATTCCGAGAACTTTTATTTTCTGCACAAAAAACAACATCACGGTAATTCTGCTGAAAATAGTGTCAATCCGGGTTAGTTATAAATAAATCATATAAAGTGCATCAAAAGCATATAAAAGCATTATAAACATAGGTAAATATGGCATGGATACTTTATAAATTATCAATACGTTGGAGACGTATCCTGAGTTTTCACCCAGGAAATATGCAACCGTGATGCCGCCTTAGTCACCACCCACCATTCAACTGGTATGCTCACACAAAACTAGCCAGCCAAAGGATAAAATGAGTGGAAAGACGCTATTGCATCTCTTCCAATCATTGTCACATTTTCGTCTCACTAATGGTTGCCATGCGTGCCAGAACTCCTCCTAGTAGTTGTCACTATGAGATGCACTACCTCACGACATTCACCTGCAACAATGGGGGAGGTGTGTTGCTTTTCGCAAAACCTCCCAATGCGACAAAGACAATGTCTGGCGTGCCATGCCAGATATGTCTAATTCGGCAAACCCCATCGCCACCAAGCTACACTAACCCGTGGGCCGCGACATCCGATCCATACATAGGAATGTTGAATCCGTGCCACTAAATACCACAGATGACTAGTGGTGCTAGGGTATCACCCATGGGCGCCGCCAAGGTCGATCTCTGGCCCGGTGGCTCCTCCACGCCACCTCCGAGTGTCCATATCACAATCGTGTCACCACCTCTTGGTTGCTGTCAGATCCTTGTTTGATACCGGTTTAAAGGAAAAGGGACACACAGCCCGTCCATAGACAAATATGGGTCCGTGTTGGATGGTAACGTGTGTCCGAGCGGGTCGGTCCGAACATTTACTGGTTATTTGACGGTTCACGTTAGTCATGCCCTTATAATCTCAACAAGATGTTGTCGGTTGCATGCATGGGACGTATCATCCCCCCACCCCCATCATATTATTACGATGATGGTGAGCTGATTGATCGATTTATCGATTTATGGAATCTTAACAAATCATCGTGAAATAATTACACATGATATGCATGTGATCTTTTCATCTCATGGAAGGACCACCATAGGGGGAGATGCGAGTTTGTGGGACATTTTACCGGGTTGAGGACCTCTTTGATTCGCATGATTCTAAAAACAAGGGAAAGAAAAAACCTAGAATTGGAATGTCATGGTCATATCAATACAATAGGATTTTAGGTTGTTTGATTGAATCATAGAAAAAACAAAAATTCATTCAAAAAATCTTGAATGGATGCTAGAAATCTTATGGGAAATAGTACAAAGAAATCCTTAGGAAAAAATCCTATATGAGTCAATCCTATGAATCAAACAACCAATTTAGGAAAAAATTCTAAGGATTCTAATCCTTCAAAATTCCTATGAAAATCCTTTAAATCAAATACTAGGCATCCTAGAACCAAAGCATATTTAATTATTTATTTACTTATACGCGATCTATTCAAATACTAAGCATTCTAGAACCGAAGCATCCAGACGAGTCAAGGGTTATGGGATAGCTATGGACCCCGCGTTTAAGGATGTGTGTTACTGGTTGAGAGTAACACACACACCTATAAAGCCATATTGCCCGACCAATCTCTTGGTTGTAAGAAGGTACTGCTTGTTTTTTATTTTTTTCTTCTATTTTTTCTGTTAGTTTAATTTGACTTTTCCTTTATTTAACTTTTTTCTCTCCTTGAAATTGAAGCCTCCCGATGAGTCGGGGGCTGCGGAGGCCACTATGAGCCCCAGTTGTAAATGTCTGGATGTCGCTGATTGAAAATAACACACACCTATATAGTCATAGTCGGTAGGCTGGTCTTGTCGGTTTTAAGAAAGTATTGTCTTATGTTTTTCTTTATTTTTGATGTGTCTACTTTTCTTAAAATTTGTTTTTTCTCCTTTACATATTTTTTCATTAAGTACCCTAGATTTGGAGCCTCATGGTGATTCGAGGGTTGTGAGGGGTCGCTATGGACCACCGTCGGTTTCATTGGTAGTGAGTAACACACACATATACAGTTGTAATTAATGGGCTGGTTGATTTTCTAATTTATAAGGTATTACCTATATTTTGTTTTGTGTTTTTCTACCGGCTTAATAGTTTCTATTTTGGTTTATCTTCACATGTGTTTTTTTTTCTCTCTTTATATAAAATGTCAATATTTATAAAAAAATTATTTTTCAAATCCATCATTATTTTTAAATTTAAGAACATTTATTATTTGTGAATATTTTAAATTCATGGACAGTTTAAAATATGCGACCCCTTTTCCAAATTCATAAACATTGTTTTACATCAAACAATATTATTTAAATTTGAGAAAATTATTTTAAGTTTATGATTTGTTTAGTTCATAACATGTTTTAAAATCAGTGAACTTCTTTGGATTGAACGTTACTTTTTCAAATAAAAATGGTATATCCTTTTATTGAGCTAGCAATGTAGCGGGTGGAAGAAAGCTAAGCGAGCAAGCTAAGAAGGGAGCCGAGCTAAGCGAACGAGAGCTTCATGGATCGCTGATATAAGTGTCATAGCAGCAATTACACAGTTTTAGCGTCGAGTAAGAGCTCTCAAGGTGTTCACATAACCACCACGCGTAAGAGGGCACCAAAATCATGAAGTGAACAATTCTAGTCTCAAAATAATAATATCATCACCAACAGTAGCCGAACACAATAGACTACTAAAAAATACCGTCAAAACATAATTAATACCCAAGGCAACATAGATAAAACGAACACAAAATAATCTGACAGAAAAAAGAGAGTTAATCCCACTATTGAAGAACGGTGCGGCAAAGCACGCGTTAGCTTCTAGTATATTACTACATGACAAAGTACAATTTTCAACTACTTAAGTCCCTTCATTAAGGAGATTTCTTCATTTGTCATAGTGACCCATAGAAAAGTATCCTAGGTATTTTCTATATCAACATGGATGGAAAGAAATGTAAAAGGAATATATGGATGCCAATGTACATCAATGCGGCGGCCAAGAAAGCAATGGGTAATAAGATGAAGAGGATTCCAGTTCTCTTGGCCCATCTTCCAATAATCGCCAGTGCAAATGGGTAAAGGAGCACCATAATCCATAGGTTGAACAAAAGACCTAGTGCACCATGCCTTTTCTGTGCTGCAGACCATGTCCCCACGTATAAGATCGATTTACCAATCGCTACACCAATAGCTAAGATGTTGGAAACCAATACCACAACCGCGGGGACCATCATGGGCACCCAATGCACTTCATACATCTCAGCATACTTGTCATCTGTATCAGCCACCGGTTGCTTTGTGGTTACTCTGAAGTGTATACCCTTTTTTGTAAGGAGATTCACCACCATGTGCAACACCGCCGTCGGATATGCAGTTACCGAGCCGATCATGAAAAATTGCTCATTGCGCCACCAATCCAACCATGTGATTCCTGCCCACATTATCTCAAACATGCCAATCACATGGATCATCGCGATGACAATGATAAGGTACATAATGTACCTGGTATATGGTCTCTGTATAAGTACTTCTGTTGGAAGAAGCCACATCACCGGACAGAAGGCGTACATTAGGATAAAGAGTGATGTCAATGGGTATATAGTGAAATTGATGTAGGAGAGTCGTTGCACCAAACTGAGTCGACGACCAGCAAACAATGGGCTGATGTGGGAGAAGAACATCTCTAGAGAACCACCAGACCATCGCACTATTTGGCGGAGGCGCTCTGTTAGATTGATCGGTGCAGTGCCACGGAAAGCTTCATGTTCCATGGTAACATACATGGAGCACCACCCTTGCCCATGGATACGAAATCCTGTTACTATGTCTTCGGTTGCCATATTATATATGTAGCCAGTGCCCCTACCCCAATCCGTGGAATCATCATAGGAACACGACACAACTTTTGTCATCTCTTCAAGAAATGAATCATCTAGTGGTGGTGGTAGTGTGACACATTCTTCTTGCTTTATAGCTGCTAGTACTGAGTTGAGGAAGGGTAATGAGTTGCCGAACCTGTTACTGTCGACTATGATGTCCTCAGCTCTCCAGCAAGGTGGATCAATGCCATAGAGTGCAAGGCGGCGGAACATGCAACCTGTGCCAAGGTAAGTAGGCCCTTGTTGACCATTGAGGCCATACATAGCGCCATCAAAAAAGACTCGATTATGGTTTCCATACCGGTCTGTTGGGTCAACATTATCAAATCTTTGCGGGAACTGAACAAATCCTGTGTTATCTCCTTCCCGTGGGTCTAGCATGAAGCAAACAGCTGCACGCAGGGCTTCTGAATTGTTGATGTAGTGGTCGCAGTCAAAGTTGATGAAGAAAGGTGCATTAGAGAGTAGAGCTGAGATACGTAGCTCTGCATTCAGAGCGCCCGCCTTTTTGTTATGCTCGACACCTGGACTCTTTTCACGAGCCACATATACCAACATGGGCAGGCGCACGTCAACATCATCAAAATTGAGAGGGTTGTCACTGCGCTCTTGTTCGCCTAGTTGAACCACATGTTCTGGATGGCTCTGCACAATCTGTTGATGGAATAAGTATGTCATAAGAAACAAGTTACGAATTTGTCGGAAAATAAAATGTTGTTTGTCAATCTAGATTACAGAGGAGTACTGCATATATTTTATAGACGTAGTAATAGTTACTTAAAAGAGACTTTTATACCTTAACAATTCCTGCATGATGCCCGGCCCTATGTTTTTCTGCTGGGTCAAGCCATGTGCCTGGCCATTGTGTGCCGTCAACCATCCAAGTCACTTTTGCATCTTCAACCTTCGTTCCTGTTTTACTGTAAATGTCCGACCTTTGGCGGATGGTGTTAGGAAGCATATCTAAATGCTTCTTAAACTCTTCATATTGTGTGCATACATGCTTATAATCCTGAATGAACTCCTTATGTGACGCCCCTCCGCATAACGGGCCCTCTAGTTCAAAATAGCTTTCCGGCGCTCTTGGCTCAATCTGATGCTTTCTACAGAAGGGAACCCACAAAGCAGCAAACTTTGCAGTCTCAACCAGTGCCTCATAGAGGACCAATGAGCCACTATCATCTGATAGGTAGCAGTTGCACCTGCCAATATGATAGTCGGCTGCAAGGATAGAGAGAATGCAGTTCATGGTGTACAATATGGGCTCATCGATAGCACTAGCAGTGGTGACGATGACGTCAATGCCTGGCAGTTGCGAGCTCCTGCCTGGCGTGTCATATTGTTTCCTGAGTGTAGCAAGGTCGGGTATCCTTTTAATGGGGTTATACTTTGGCAGCTGGTAGCTTAGCCATGATAAGCTAAACCACACGTCTGCGATGACGGACACCACCCAAAACCACATGACGTCTGAATTGTTATGCTTGATGCGCCATCCGACGAATAGGATTACGGCGATTACTCGTATCAGGATCAATACCCTGTTTATCATGAAGAGGAGAAAAATGTAATCAGTGCATGCAAATGTATAGTCTAGCTACGCAAGTGCCTACTATAGTACTTAGTGTTTATTAACATGAGCTATTTCATTTTATATACTGTGCACAAATCGATCTATCTTAAACGAGAACGTATCAGAACTTCAGGAGGGTGTGGTGTTTTGGATCCCAAGCTCTATGGAGCCCGATATTTATTTAATTTCATTTATACACATTGATTTGTTCCACAAATTTGTAATTTTTTTTCTATAAACACATTAATTTGCAAGCTGCACACACAAAACTTATGCACCCATAGTAGCAAGTACTAGATTCTCCTTGTAGTCCATAATCGACTGATTTGTAATAAAATATTTACTTATGACTATGATTTGGAGTCATGTAAAACACATAATATTAATCATCAAGTAATTATTAATCAAATCTTGCCTTAACGAATCAACATGTGCTTTATATTTTAGGATGGGGTGACTTATTTTTACTTAAGATGCACTGCAGAGTGGATTACAAGAAGGAACGCTCACCTGTACGGGTACAGGATGATATTCTTGACTCTTCTGTTCGAGAACAGCAGCGGCCGGCCGCCGCCGTTCTCCAGATCGGGCGCTGACGCCACGTCGTCCGGCTGGTCGACGTCTTTCCAGTACTTGTCCTTAGCCTTCAGGTCGCCCTTCAGCCTGTCGGCGCCGCCGTGACCATTGGCCACGACCGGCGTGACGACCAGTGCTCCTGCATGGACGCCGTTGCCCTTCGAGAGGAGCGGCTCGCTGAGTCCGGTGGCGGCGCCGGCGTCTGTCGCCGGCGACGTCATTGCCTGCAGGGTGCATACATGCACATAAATGGTAGGAAATCCTGCCTTGATGTGTGTGCTAATGTGCTTAACTGTCACACGGTAGAGAGGCGTTTCGAGTGATAAGTACGTACCTGAGGGTAATGGTAATGGTAGCTAGCTCAGATATGTGCTCAGCGTATGTGCGCACTACCGGAGCCAATAAGAGAGAGAGAGGAGCTAGTACTTTGCACGGTACAGAGAGGAGGTCACGGGTGTATTATATACACAATCTCGCATGTCCAGCTAAGCTGGTACAGCTGGCATGAATGTTTTTCATTCTTTCCCTCGAAGAAAAGAAGGGCCATCTTGCCTAGAGCATCTACAACCGGTGCCCTAAATCCATCTCAAACGCCCGGTCATACGACCACCGGTCATAAAATTTCAACCAAGACGAGTGCCTCAAACGTCCGGTCTGACCGGCACCCTCCTTATCCAGACCATATACGGGGCGTCGGACATGTCCGTCACTTCTGATCTGGCCCATGCTGGCCCGCTCGACCCATATATATTTTTTCTCATCCGCTTGTTGGACCAAACCCTAGCCACTTCATTTCACTCCCTTCCGCCACCCGAGCTCACCTTCGATGATCTCTAGCCTTCTCCGGCATGGCGAGCAGTGGATCTTACTCCTTCCAGTCCGGATTCGTCGATTGGGGTGTCATCCGGGTGCGGGTTGGAGGAGGCAATGGTCATCCGCATTGCACTCCATTGCTGCTGGGAGGACACTGGTCGACCGACAGTAGGATCTTTCTGACACGACTCCATAGCGTTGGCACAACGGGCGCTCGGGGTCCTCTAGTGTTGGATCATCACGGTGTCGGCAGACTGCAAATCTCTCCTTCCCCATCACCGGCCAGGCAGAGTATGAGTCCCACCGGTACAGGTGTGCCCCCCCCCCCCTTGGGAAGGAGAGGATGGGGCTCACCGAGGCCCGCCTCGCAGCCGATATGGTGGCGACGGAGGCGGTGGCATGGATGACCGCAGAGGAGGAAGCCATCCATGTCGGCATTCTGAAGAAGCAGCATCGGAGGAATAGTCGCGCCCTAGTCCGAGAGCAGAACTGGGAGGTCCGTGAAATGGCCGGACCGCCACCAAAGGAGGAGAAGGCAGACATCGCTGGTGAACACAACTCCGGCGATGAGCAGATTCGGCTCAATCTGTATTGCGTCTTTGACTGCTGCTTCTGCGAGAAGGACGACAACGGTGCCGACGCCGGGAAGGGCAAGGGAAGTCGTGATGATCTTCTACATTATAGCCAAACATGCCAAATTTTTGTAGTCTGATGACATATGATATGTAGTAGCCGGACGATGTGTATGCATTACGTAGTTATATGAGTTTGTATGGATTTGAGGTATGCTAATTGAGGTGTCTGGGTGTGAGAAAGGAAATACGAGGCATGATCGGTCAGTGTCCGCGGACGTGTCGGGGCACTTCTGCGAGCGTTTGAGAGGCCGAATTAGCCATGTCCGGCTGTAGATGCTCTTAGCCTTCCAACACTATACACCAAAGGCCCCGATCCGCCGCCGACCTTGCTCATTGGTGATGAGGGGCATCGCTGGATCCACGCTTGCAGATAGTGTAGTTTTAGGTTTTGGCCTTAGGACATCTCCATCGGAGATCGTCAAAGCTCTCGAATGTGTCCAGATCGTGCTATTCGAATCACTTTTATCAACTTTTATCAGACAGCGGGGGCCCTATCGGTCTGTGAAGTGGCCCGGATGTCCGTTTTCCCGATAACTCGAATCAACTTGGCGGAGCTATGCGTGAGTGTGGACATCCACACCAACCAAAAGCAACCACGTGGCCCTTTGCTCTTTTCTCTCTCTTCACATGCATGGTCCCCCTCTCCTCCGAACTAGACACCACACACAATATTCAACCAAAAAGTAACCACATGCATGGCATCTCTCCGCTCTCTCTCTCCTCATAACCGCACAAATGAGGATTAACTTATAAATAAGCATTGGGTGGTTCCCTCCCGCATCATGTATGCAGACCACGTCCAAATATGAAAAAGGACATTTGCAGTGTCCGATTTGGGGGTCAACGTTGAAGATGCCCTTAGTAGCTTAGGTATTTTGAGTTGTTTATCATCCTGTCTTCGGTTGCAGGGATGGTGGTGCCAAATAAAGAAGCTCTAGGTCCTTCCCCGAGGAGGTGATCGACCCTATGATTGGGGACGGATTCAGAAACATGTCTTTTGAGCGAGGATGGTGTGGCGGCGGTGACATCCTTGTGGTGGTGGCGGCATCCTTGTGGTGGATTTGTGACCTTGGGCTCCGCCATTGCAACATAGTGTGCTCCAACGCTGGTGCGGAGTTTGGGGGCAGGGAGTGGATGCAGTTGTGGTCTACATACGTGGCATCTGGAAGATGAAGGACCGTGTGTTAGATTGATGGCTCGTGGCTACCAGATATGGTTTCCACTTCTGACATCTTAGTTATGCGAGGGGCTAGATCTAACATTTGATGTCATGTCCGAGGTGGTTTCCCATCAGGATTATTTCAATGGTAATGGTTTTACTTTTGGTAAGGATGTGTTTGGTTGGTCACATTACACTTAGCCATGCCCGTGTGGGAAGAAATCAGCCTCTTTGATTGACTAGGCGGCATCAAAAAGTTGAAACTCAAAGCACATGTGAGTGTGCATCGGTGGGAACGTTCGATTTGGCCATTTGCAACGAGCCAGGCTCCAGCGATACAGCAAAGCCCACATGGGTGGCTCTGGTGGTGCATGCTCGTGATGGCTGCATGCACCCTCTAGGTGAGTTTGTACATGTTTAGTGTAACCTTCCCTTAATCCCTTTTACCTTCTAATCTATATAACAATGCTTTTGATTCTAGATAAGCTTTTACATGAAAAAGATGCACATCGATGTTATGGTTTTATTTTTGCAACCGGTTCATAGTTTCGTTAACTATAAATATTTAATTTCGTGTTCATGTTTAAAGCTATTTTGAATGAATTTTGTCAAATTCGTTAGGTACGGTCGACCATTTAAAATTTCCTTTGACCAGTAGCTTCACCTTACAGTTTCACACAGCTTTTGTGTTGCACATTTTCTGTTTCGACGATCGTAGACAAGTATACCTACCTCTTACTCATGGAGGGTATGTATGCAAATGTGTGATATGTTTTAATGAAACTCCTTAATCTCCTTCACCCGCTCATTCCTCTCGGCCTTCTCGCGGCGTCATCTCCACCAATGCAGGTGGCGACATCCTGGCCTTGGGCAGATGCAGCTTGGTGCCTCCATAGGTGCCTCAACGGCGGAGTGCCTGAGCATGTCTCGTGCCAGCAACAACACGAGGAGGCCGAGCTCACGCAGGAGAGCCTAACGCGCTTCACGTGAGTTGGGCATCCCGTTGGAGTTCACTGCCATCTCCTTCGACCCCTTCAGCCCCTCGCTGCACCCGGGCCTATCAGTGGCGACCGATGAGACCGTCGTCACACACATCACGATCGGCAAAAAAACTTACATGCCAACGTCAGCCCCCCACCACATCAAGTGGCTCTGGCCATCTATCATCGTGTGTGTCGACCACGGTTGCGGCCGCACCGACCTGCTGCTCCCGAGCCACGCACTCAACATCCTCCGCTCCCGCGCCGTGCTGAACGATGTGCAGAAGAACGCGCCGGCGGGCAAGAGTGTGGAGGCGGGCCGCGCCATGTCGTATCCGACCTACAGAACAACGTGGCGGCGTAGTACATGTTGAAGAGGCTAGCATTCCGCACAGGCGAGCCCGTGACAGTGGACGGTGGCCTCGGCGCCGAGTTCAACGGCGACGCGTCGAATTAGTTGCTTGTGTCCTCGTCCTCGCTCATTCCAATCTTCATGACACTGTATGTTATGGATAGCTGTTAAGTGTTAAGCATATCTTGTGCAAACATCCAATCTTCATGGCACTGTATGTTATGGATAGTTGTTAAGTCTTAAGCATATCTTGTGCAAACAACCAAACAACGTGCAATAGTATGAGCACATTTAATGTGAGCAACCAAATATAGTGCGCAGAGATGTTGCTACAATGCAGAGAGGGGATGCATGTAACCAAATAACATGCATATAATGTGTATTTGTCTGCATATGCTCAATCAGACCCAACTAAGACAAGTATGCAAAGGGACAAACAAAGATGCGGGTAACCAAATGCATCCTAAGCTACTTTGGTGAACTAAGCGTAACTTAGATGGCTAGGTTCATTGTGGTGGAACCACTCGTCTGGATTCAAGTCCTTGACTTTGCACCGGTGCTCGCATTTTTCCGAATTTAAGTGGGAGGAGATGTTCCTGTCGACTACGAGGTGCATGTGGTGACTTCTTCAATCTTAATATGTTATGTCGTCTCAATCTCAACAGGTGCTCATAGGAATAAGATGTGTGTGCTTGCATTTATAGGGGTAAGTGTATGTGACCATCTGCAATAATGATAAAAGTGTTAAGACTGTATATCAACGATGAAGTCGTGTCGAGTTTGGATGAAACGATGATCTTTTTTTTCACATTGGTGACTTTTACGATGGTATCGTAGACAAGCGGCGGATGTTGAAGTTAAGCTCAAGGATGTCATCGGTCTTGATTATGTTTTCTAATTGCAATTTTGTTATCTTGTATGATCCTTTGTGTAAAGGCTAACGTTTTAATGTGTCTTCGGTTTTATCAAATCCGTATCTACGTGGGTTATATTCTGTTCTTTATTATAATATGAATAAGACACGTATTATTATTAAAATAAACTGGTACGCATGCAAGGCATGCTTGCATGCACAGATGCACTCATGCCACACATCAGGTTTCAAGTATCTCGACCAATGCACATGATGAACAGTACTCAGATGTGACGTGTCATGAAGCGGACAAATGGCCATTAAGGTGTGGTAACGAAGTTATCAATTTGTGGAAACTATAGTGCTGTATAGCAAGTATGCGTGGATAACAACATTCGTTTGTTCAAGTTAGGCAACATAACACATTATAGTTGAAGAGCGTGGAAGGAAAATCCCGTAAAAATGTCATTTGCGCAAGAAATAAGTGCATTTTTCTTTAGATGTCAGTTATTTAGGTTGCTTCCAATTTATATCTGCCACGTACATGTGGTGCACCATTGTTTCACGTTTGATTGTACGAGTACTTTTTTATCTTTGTGACCGTCTGTCTCAACAAAACTGCTTGGCTTAGCTCTGTTTTACTCAACCAAAGTACGGGTAGTAGAAGTGAGAATATATCACGATCGTAGCACCAACGCATACAAGCAAAACAGGAGGTGGACTGACGGCGAGTGGCGTCCTTGGAGCCAATCCGTCGTGTGCAACGGGTTGCAGCGCTGCACCCTCGTCTTCCTCGTCCACACGTAGTGCGCAGGCCTGAACAGACTTGAATCTTTTTCTACGCACGCGCTCGGTCGCTTCCTGTTTGTGGGGAGAGATACAACAAGCGATGTGGCGGGGAAGTCGTGCCACGTTCTTACGACGTCTGACAGATGTGTCTCATCGTGCTGTTTTCCTTGGCACCTCGACGTGTCTCTGACACAAAAACGTGAAAGGATTTCTATTATCATTTTTTCGCGAGGGACAATATCGTTATTCAGCATGAACTGAGCTGAAGTAACTCCAAGTATTGCTTTGGATACAACTTATCATTCCTGTCGAAGGGTAACTCTAGGTATTGTTTACTGGAACACAAGACAAAAAATGAAGTAGTCTGAGGAGGCGCAAAAACAGAAAAAGAAACTGAAACCAAATCAAGCAAACATGACCCTGCAAAAAAACTCCAGCAAACATTTATATAAGAGTTGGGATAATAATAGAACCCACGACCGGCTATATGGTGTTGACACATTATCTATATCAAAATTTAGAGCCAACACATATAGCAGTTAAATATAAATATGCTTTATTCATATATTGTCCATCTCACATAGTCCGTGCTGCAGCTCATTCTTAATATATAGCCCGTTAGTCTTCTTTCTCATTTTCTCTCTTTACCAACTTAGCAAAAATATAACATGTAAAGCCTTACAACACACCTACATCATTTCATTATATTTTCTTTGATGTGCATGTACGTGCATGCGGAAGATGACGTTGTGGGGATGGAGTTTCTTCACTATAATTCTTTTTAACATCTTGTTACCTTCCTACCATAGAGCAACTCTAGTCCTTCCCCTGAAAAGCTTCAATCTCTCTCTACTACTTAAAAGGAACATAAGGTTTTGTCATCTACCTTACTGTTCATGCAACCTTACGTATCTCTCCTCCCTCTTTTTGTTCTGATTTATTTCACGAGTTTCCCTTAAAAAACAACCTCAATTGTCCCCCCTTTTATTGACTTGCCAAAAATAATTATGTTCTCTTTGGTAAGACAATAAGCGTTTACCAAATAAAACTTTAAATTTTATTTTGGTAGGTAAAGCACGGAGAATATTTGGTATAAGTTTATTTGCGAAATCACACTAATATGAGCAGCTAAATTAGATGCCAACGAAGTAGAATATATATACCCGTTACAACACACGCACCATTATATAGTTCCTAAAAAGGCATAATTAAGAGATTCTTCACAACTCATTGAGGGATTGAGAACCAACAAGATCATCATCAACTCCTAGATGACCTTGTTGAGCAATCTTACAACTTCATAGCATTTGATTCTTGTACTCTTATCATGACTTTTGGATTATTACTTTATTCAGTCCATATGATGTGTTGAATTTGAATATTTAAACTTGAAAACATTGTATTTGAAATGTCATTGAACTATGTGAATTGATTCTCAAGTTTTGACATAATATGTTGTGCAAATATAATTTCAAATGGAGTTCGTATGTGAAAAAATAAAGCAAAATATTTTTTAGGGAACTGAGTTATGGGGGTAGGGCTATGTACCAAAAGTTTCATCCCTCAAATTTTATTGGATTAAGTTTGGAGGAGAAGACTTAGGGATTAAGTTTTGGTAAGGTCTAGAGTTGCCTTACCATGCAAAACTAGAAAGTCAGCAAACAAGAGTGTTTGATGCACAAATAAATATGATAAAAAATGTGGCGACAACTTTAGGTAGGCGGAATATTTACACTAACTAATGTAGGAAATGGGCATATGGTGGATGCTTTTGTGGGGATTTCTAATTCACCACCTTTAGCTACACATACCGAACCACCGCTTGAAAAAAGTTCTCACCCTTGCACCATTGTATTTTCCAGTTCCCTTGCTACCTTTGTCAATCGCCGCCACTTTTGCCAAAGAACCGCCGACCGTCTGCCATCACCCTTTCTCTCGTCCCGGTTGTGTCGTCCCGTCCTGCCTGGGCCACTGCCTCACCAGTTCCTCGACGCCTAGATCTCCCCACCAACGCCAGTAACCTACACCTACATGCCCTCCCTAACTTCAATCTGTGCAGCACCGATCAATTATCAGTGCAATCCCTTGTCCCACTTCTGACACCGGCTTGCCCAGTCGCCATCGCCTATAGACGGGTCATGCTCGTTGCGAGCATTTATGATTTTAGCGGGCATCATAGGATCCTTGTTGTAGGTATCTTGTCGGTTGAGGATGTAAAACCAATTTTACACGAAGGTTGAAGCCAAAGTGCACAACTCATTTTTACTGTAAATTGAAGCTATTAGACAAATTTCTTAGTGGAGTATAACTCCACATATGGTTCCATATCCGATCAAACATGTTTCGAGTTGAAGACTCGGATGGTACAATTTAAATTAAATTATGATGATTTTCAACCCACAATTAGGCTGACGGAAGCAACACCGAGGAGATGTTGATACTTAAAGTACAATGTATTGCATTGCTCACACTCGACTTTCCTTGTTTTGAATTTATGACTTAAACTGACTGATGTTTGTAATTTGCCAGTAAACTTAGTACCTACAACAACAAAAAACCATAATCGGATGTCGTGCGTCTGAGAGAGCAGTCGATAAAACCGATATCTCATGATGATTGGGTATTGATACATATAAACTTATCACGGAAGGCCATAACATATTTTCTCATATATCCCATTGGCCTTTTGCTACTTTAGATGTGTTAGGATTTTCCTCGAAGAGGAAGGGTGAAGCAATATAGTAGCTATCGGTATTTCCCTCGGTGAGAACCAAGGTTATCGAATCAGTAGGAGAATTACGACAACTTGACTTCAACAACACCTGCACACACAAAACCAAACACTTGCACCGAACATGTGCAAGAGGGTTGTCGAGCCCCTTAAACTCGTTACTTGCAAGGATTAATTCTGATAGTGATAGACATATAAATATAGAAGTAAGATAAAAAGAAAGTAAATAAATTGCAACAATGTATTTTTAGGTTTTTAGCAAATATGATTAAGTAGACCCGGGGGCCATAGTGTTCACTAGAGGCTTCTCTCTTGAATGCAATGCATACGGTGGGTAGACAAATTATTGTTGGGCAATTGATAGAAAAGCACATAATTATGATCATGTATTCATGGAAAGGATCATGTATATAGGCATCACGTGCGTGAAAGTAAACCAAAACAATTCTGCATCTACTACTATTACTCCAGCAATCAACCGCTATCCAGCATGCATCTATGGTATTAAGTACATGACAAAGAGAGTAATGCTTTAAGTAAGATGACATGATGTAGAAAAGTAAGTACAAGGAATATTTTCAAACCACGTCGTTTTACCCTTAGTAGCAACAATATGTGTCTTGTCCCTTCTGTCACTGAGATATAGAGCACCGCAAGATTGAACCCACTAAGATGCACTCCTCCTGTTGAAGATAAATTTGTAGGCCAAACCAAACCGATAGATAGAAGAGACTTGCAAAGCTGTAACAACCATGCATAATAGAATTCAAAGAAGATTCAGTTAGTTTTCATGAACAATCTAATCATAAACCCAAGATTCATCCTATCCCAACAAACACACCGCAAAAAAAGATTACATCGGATAGATCATCGCGAGAATCGTGAAGAACTTTGTGTTAAAGATCAAAGAGAGAGAACAACCCATCTAGCTACTAGCTATAGGATAGTAGGTCTGTGGTGGACCACTCAATCATCATCATGGAGGCAAAAAGGTTTACGTACATGGCCTCCGTGATGGATTCCCCCTCTAGAAGAGTAGCGGGAAAGTCCCCCATATGGGATCGCAGAAGAATAGAGAGTTGCAGCGATGGAAAAATTGTTTCGGGTGCCTCTGTGATGGTTTTGGGGTAATTGGGAGTATATAGAAGTGAAATTAGGTCAGGAGGTGCCATGGGGGCCCCACAAGCTAGGGGGACGCGCCCTACCCCCAGGGCATGTTGGCCTAGCTTATGGCCACCCTGTGGGTCTTCTGGCCACCTCCCAAAGTTTCATGGGTATCTTCTGGTCCAAACATAACTCCCATAAATTTTGATCCAACTTGGAGTTCAGTTGGTATTGATTTTATGAAAGGTCCAAAAACAGGCAAAACAAAAAGTGGCACTAGGGAGTGAGTTAATAGGTTAGTCCAAAAAACGATATAAAATAACATATAATTGGATATAAATTATTCAAGATTGATAATATAGTAGCTCGTAACAATAAAAAAATATAGATACATCAAAGATGTGTCAGCATCCCCAAGTTTAATTCCTGCTCGTCCTCGAGTAGGCAAATAATAAAAACATAATTTTTAATATGGCATCCTACCCAACATGTAATGTATTTAAGGTGTAGATATTGAGAAACGATGAACCAGTTGACGTATAAAGAGTTTGGATGCACCGACAAAGTTTGCATCGACTCCCGAGGTGAGAAAGGGCAATGCACGATATCAAGGAAGCTAGCAAATTACGGAAAAGTGAGAGTGCATATGTCCATGGACTCACATTAGTCATAAAGAACTCATATACTTATTGTGAAGCCTTATTTCCTCTCTTAAAGCAAATCACTACCGCATACCCCTAGGGAGGAGGTTGGAATTATTCTTTTTGGAATTCATTTCATATTTGGTTCCATTTTAAAAAATTTGAAAGAATTAAATAACCTTGACAAGATTTTGAGAGGAGTAACATGACACTACACACCAGGGTTATTTTTGTGAAGCATTTGAACCATAAAACCCAGGGGGTTATTTGAAAAATATTTGCAAAAAGAAATAAAGCCATTTAGGCATTTTCTGAAAATACTTTTTTTAAAGTATTTATTTTGGACATGGAAAAATGTCCATCTTATTGCATTTATTTCCCTGATCATTTTGGTCTATAAAACTTTATTTTTCGGAAATGCTTTGGTGGCCCAAAATATAGTTTCCTTCTCTGTTTTTAAATAAAAGGAAACAAATCTTCTTTTTACGAAACCCGAAGCCCATTAGGAAAGACCCGACCCGTGTCTCCCTCTCCCGAGATCCGAAATCAATTTGGATCGGCCACCGACCTCTCTTTCCTTTCCCTCCCTCTCACTAACGCCCCGAGCCCACCACCCGACCGAAACCGCCGCCGGTCACTTTCCTTCTTTCCTCCCTCCCTCTTTCCTTCCCTCGCCGGCGAGATCACCGGATCCCAGATCTCCCTCCCCTTCCATTTCTACGACCCCGAGCCGCCCCTATAAAGCCCGAGGCCCCCTCTACCCATTCTGCCCATTTCCCCCTCTGCCCGACGTCTCTCCTCGCCGCCATTTCTCACCGGAGCCCGAGCACCGCCGTCGCGCCATTGCTCTCGTGCCGCTCCACCCCGACACCCCGCCGCCTCCCGAGCCCACCAACCGCTCCCCCTCACTCGCCCGCACCTCCCAGTGCCCTCGCCCGAGCCCCGCACCCACCGGAGCCCTTTTCCCCGTCGACACCCGAGCGCCGCCGCCGCCTTCGAGCTCGCCGCCGACACATACGACCACCTCCGTCGACGCCAGGACCATCCGCGTGATTGCCCTGGTCGCCTGGATCGACTAGACCCCTTCCCCAACATTGAGGACCACCGGAGCGCCGCCACCATCGACGTCCGACGAGCTCGCCGCCGTCCACCACCTCGGTGAGCTCCCCTCCGTTCGATCTCCATCGACGGCTAGGATTAGATACCCATCGTACCGGTTTGATAGATCCGGTTAAGCTCCATTAAACCGCCCGGTTTTAGTCATTTTATTTTAGGCCGAACCGTTTTCTTTTAGTTATCGGTCGCCCGCTCGTTTCAACCTAGCACGCATAGGTCTCAGCCAATCAGAAGCCGCCACGTAGCACCCTCTCTTTTAGTTAGATTTTTTTTCTTTTTCTGTTTTTTGTTTTTAAAACAGAATAGTTTCTGATTTTGTTTTCTTTATATCTTTTATGTTTTTAATTGTTTTAATTTGATTCTTTTTGCATTGTGTCACAAATTTTATCTAGTTTCTGTAGATATAAAATTTGACCATATTTGAATAATTTAAAATTGATTTAAAATAGATTTGTTTCAAATCTTATTTTCTGAATATCTCGAGTTTTAAAAATAGATTTTTGGTTGATTCTTTTTGCTACTGGTCACTAGTGATGTTATTTATCAGTAGGTTAAATTTTAGAATTTTTAGAATATTTTAAAATATTATTTTCAAGAAAAACAGATTCTATTTGGATCTTTTAGGTTTATTTCTATTTCTCTTGTTTTAAATTGTTTTAATTTATTTATTTCTTTTATATTTGTTGAAAAGTTTTACTTTGTTTTCTTTTAGTTAGCACTAATATTTGAACCAAGTTTATTTCTATGTTATTTATTAGTTCTCTTGCATGGAATCAATTCTAGTTCAATTATAACTTGCAATTGATTTCCATTGCTAGTTTGATTTGCTAATTGAAAATACCTTTAATAAGATTGTTTTATAAAATATACTTTCTGTTAACTTAGTGTTATATATTTTGTTTTCTGTTATTCTAATATTTCATTTGTTTTCTTGTTGTTAAGTTTATTAGGCAAAAACCTATGTTGTTTAGAGTATTACTTTCTTAGTTCTTAGTTGTTTTTCAAAAGTACTCCTTTCACTAGTAAAACATTTACTAAAATAATTTTGTTATATTTTACTTTGTTTTTGTCTTTTACCTTTGAAAATAGGATTTACTTGTAGAGAAAACTAACCTTAGTTGTGTTGCTGAAACTTTGTTGTTTTGAGTTTTGTCTTAAGTATTTCCTTCATCACAACCTTGTTGCTTTTGGTTTTGTGTCACTTTTTGATTGTTAGAATTGATTGCTAGTATGATTGCTTATATGAATGCAATGTTTTATTATTATAGATTTTTCATCGGAGAGTGACGAATAGTTCTAACAAGTATTTCTGAGAGCGATATTATTCTTCATCAACAGTACAGGCAAGTTCACTTTGACCATCTATTTCATACCTATGTTTTATTGCATGTAGTGATATCATTCAACAAATCCCTCCAGTAGTGTTATCAAAAATTCTTGTAGTTAAGTAGAATGCATGAGGTAGGAACCCACCACTTGTTACCAAAGCCCCGGGAACGTTAGTTATTTTAATGCTATGCTAAAGTAGACGGGGTCTGGTATGAGTGTTCATGAGTGGTGTGAGAAGGAGGACTCTACGTCAAGATGAAAACTTCATGAAGGCATCTTCAAGTCCTACATCTTCAAGACCTCAAGACTTCGAGACTCGAGAAACAAGTTTTCAATACACACTACTGGGTGAAGGATGGTTGATTGGGCATCCCTGGAGTAACCAGTGGATGGCCGGGATGCGTGGAGAAGCGCCATGACATCTTGCGGAAAGCTTCACCTAGACTCAAATAGACGGATGAATACTTCATGCCCGGAAGCTTACCTGTGTAGCCACAAGTCATTATGGGCTCTGGCTTGGTTGATCTTTGTTGTGACTCTAGTCGGGCAGTGCTACGAGAAGTAGTCGACGTTAGGAATGGATGGGCACTGACAGTAGTCAGGGAAACACTCTGAAAGACCATGTTTCGTTCATCCTGTTCTCAAACACCCGACAGTGCGAGGACTTACCAGGAGGGAACGAATCTTATGGGTAAAGTACACAACACTCTACAGAGTTAAACCTAATCGATTAGCCGTGTCCCCGGTTACGAACAATTTGAGCCTCTGGACTTGGATCTATCTCTGAACTCTCAACACTGGACTGATAATTAATTGTGGGCAACTTATGATACTTGTGGGCATTTAGACATCGATTGGCGGAACCATGTCACCTTAGGTAACTCTGTAGTGAAAATTCCTGATATTCCTTGTTGTAGGAAAAGAAATAAAATCAGCTTTGATGCAAAAACTCAGACACAGAGCCACAAAGCCTTACTGCATATAGAATAGTTTTTATCTTCTGTTCTACTATGGTGATCTTGCCGGTACATTCAATGTACTGATCTACATGGCTGCAATGTCTCATGTTGCAGATACTCTTCTTCGACGAGTAAGAGTACGATTCAGGGTTACGGTCTACACTCAACCTGCCGTTGGTGTTTATTGGGACTCCACTCCCGTTGACTGTTTCCGCTGAGATTTTAAGGTATATATCAGTTTTACGTTATTACATGTGATTGCACTTTGATATATACATCGATGTACTGTGTGTGCCAGCATACTGATCCAGGGATGGCACAGAACACACAGAGGCTTGACCTTTCCAGGTCGGGTCGCTACAGAAATGGTATCAGAGCACATGTTGACTATAGGATGTGACCCTAGGAAATGGATTAGAAATAGGAAGACCTTGATAGGAACATCTTTTGTTTTCACTACTTTTGTAACTTCTAAATCCTTTTACTGAACCCTCCATGTTTCAAACTATAGATGGAGAACTACACCCTGAACAAAAGAGAGGACTACGAAGATGTTCTCAGAGGCTCATTCCTCATGGAGGTAGTGCAGATGGTGAAGCTGCCGATACCTGAGATCAAGGCGGCTAAGAGGAAGTCTGGATTCTGGGGCATCAAAACTAAAGTTTTTGGACGTGAAGAAGACCCTAAGACTAAAGACATCAACTATGGCACATTGAGCCATGAATGTGAGATGGGCATGAATACTGATGTCCATGATGCCATCGCACGTTTGAGCTATCGTCATCGTGCTGAGTTGTGCAACCACTACTTTGGAAGGCTTG
The DNA here is from genome assembly GCA_022496015.1 of Hordeum marinum. Lineage (NCBI taxonomy): Eukaryota > Viridiplantae > Streptophyta > Magnoliopsida > Poales > Poaceae > Hordeum > Hordeum marinum. Next base: position 167,190,247 of record CM039673.1, read on the forward strand.
GATGGCAGAAGCCTGATGGAGCACTCATCGATCTGACTGACGAACAAAAGATGAAGTTTTCACCCGTACTTGTGTACAATCAAGAACTAGAGCGCTACATCAAAAACCTTCAAATGGACCTTCTCTCAGAGTTATTTGAGAACTTCGTGAGAGCCTCAAGAACGAGAAGCTGAAGGTAGTCAATCTGAAGAAACATGATCCCGAGATTCAGAAGCTTCATCAAGACTTGAAGAATAGTCAGGCCATGGCTCATGCTAGAGACGTTGAAATTCAAGAGCTCAAGAACCAACTCCTGGAACTACAGGGACGACACCGGAAACTCTGCATCAACAGGGAAAATCTGGTGGAAGAACTTGAAAATATCAAGCATGACCAGAAGAAGCGCACTGAAGACGAAGACATGATATAGACTAGCTTAGTAGCAGCCCCACCATGAGAGAAATAAAGATCAACGTTTTTACGATTTGAGTGATCGACCAAACCAACCTTATGTGGGTGGCGATACTATAGTTTGATTGAACTTTATGAATGTGTGGACTTGAGTTTGATGTTTTTGAGTTGTTTGTATCCCTTCTCTCTCTCTGTCTCTCTCTCTTACCCATCTCATCCCCAAAACCTTGAACCCAATAGATGGTGAATGAAGCTAGACTTGAATCCTCTGGGCCAATGACCCACCTGGAGGTAGAAGTATGGATTCAAAACATGGATGAAAATGAGTTGTGCATGCATAAACTGGGATTTTGCTAAAGTACAAGGATATAATAGAATATGGTAAATGGAATAGAAGCTTGGTTTGGATGATAAGGAATGCTTACACAAGAAGAAACATATGTTATTCTGAGTACCTTTTTCTGACACCTGCAGATGACCACCCTTTATGGGTCTTTCCTCAAGGGCCCGGAGACGACCATGACCCTGACTAGTGATCATGATTACCCAAGGATCCTGAAGGATATGATGAAGCACATCCATCTTGAAGGACATGCAGTCTAAAGGGCTACCCATTCATGGAAAATGGAGTGGAACTCTGGTATGTGGAGGTACACCTCCACCGTGTGAAAGGAGTTTGCCCAAAGACTATGGGACAATACTTTTACATATCTTGTGTACCACGAGAAACTTTCTTTGATGCTGTTCTTGATGCTGCCATGGAAGCCATACATCGGATTGGAGAAATACTTGAAGCAAGACTCCGTCATACTTAGCAATACCTACATGAGGTGCATACGGAGATGATGGATATGAAGCTCATGCCCACCCTGATCAAGCAAAATATGGATGATTTCAAGGAGCACATCGCAAAGTTCCAGTGGTACTAAAAATATCTCCAAGGGGAATAAATGAATAAAGTTGGGAGTGATGTTGTACCATGCCGAACTATGTGGATGGGAGCTTTTGTAATAAAGTACTTTTAGGAGTTTTAAGAAGTGATTGAGGATGTGACAAAGGACTGAATACGAGAAGAAAGCTAGAATGGAGTAGTTAAGATGGCAATAACTGTATCATGAAGCACTCTTGTTTTCATGAGATTATTATGTAACGGAAGCCTCAGAGTTTGTAATAAATTCATGAGTCAATGGAATTACGTTTCTCGAATGTTGAATTATAAGAACTGTTACTCTATGAACAAAGATCACTGACCATTTTTGAGGACATGAGAAAATATGGTCTATGCAGGCATGTGTACATTTCATTTTAAGTGTGGTAGTAACCATAGGGACCAATGAATGAAGAAAGTAACATTCTTGTTAAGGAGTTTGGATAAGTGAATACAGGTGAAGAGAATGTGGAAACATATCTAGCTATGTGGATGGCAACACCTGAAATAGTATACCTTGGATTTGAATATGATGAACCAAAACTGTTATTGGTAAAAAGACCAATGGAAAGGAAAAACATATTCAAGGAAAAGAACGTGTATCAAGGATGGATCTCATGGTTTCATGAAGGTTACCCCAAGATCTTGAAGCAAGAAGGTGTGATTGGATCAGCAAACGTTTTCTTAGGAGTATACGACAACCTGAGAGTTGTGAAGGAACCATAGATGTTTTGCTCAGCTTGCAGAATCAATGGATTTATCTGAACTTCGTTCGTTGACAAGATAAATTTCTACAACGCTTGTGAGGAAGCCTAAGTGCTAGAATACGAGATTCACTAAACCTTATACAAGGTAATGATTTCAGTGCGACATGGTTTGGCCACCATGACGACTTACTCTTATCATTTCTCTTGCTATTCGGAACGGTAAATCTGAGTGACTTACCCATAGTAAAGGGACGATGTTCTTTGAAGCTTTTGTTTAAGCCTTAGAATGGTATGATAAAAAAACCCTTGTACATGGCAGTTGCTGCCACACGTAGGAATTTTACGGTGAGGAATGATACCAAGACCCATTTCACTATAGGATAACCACTAAGGGTAGACCACCATGAGACCATCGATAGGTTATTTAGAATGATCACGAGACCTGTTAGTTAAGAAGATCCAGTATCGGAGGAAAGTGCATTTTGTTATGAGAACACAAGATTTTGATTTAAACGGAAGAGCATCACCGAAGGAGCTATCGTAAAGAATGTGGAGAGACATATGCACCCAAAGGACTGTCATGATTTTGAAGGACCAGTAACTCTCATTTTAAGTGTGGTAGACCCCACACCTTCCAGGACAATGGATTTGTTAGAAGACCCCAAACCCTAACCTTTTCTTTCTAGCCCTTTCGAATCTCGAGGACGAGATTCATTTTTAGTGTGGTAGGTTTGTAACATCCCAAATTTTGGAATGTTATAATAAATATTAGAATGATTGTTTGTTTGATTGAGTGATTGAAATTGAGTGAAAAATTTGAAACTTTTTGAAAACTTTTGAATGAGAGGGAATAAAATGACTTTCCCCTTTTGTGATTTGAATTCAAAATTCAATTCCATTTCAAATCAGTGAGAGAAGATAACATGACTTCTTCATAAACAAGGAATTTGAAAAGTGGATTTGAAAATCTTTGAATTATTCTTTTTGGAATTCATTTCATATTTGGTTCCATTTTTAAATTTTTGAAAGAATTCAAATACCCTTGACAAGATTTTGAGAGGAGTAACATGACACTCCACACCAAGGTTATTTTTGTGAAGCATTTGAACCATAAAACCCAGGGGGTTATTTGAAAAATATTTGCAAAAAGGAATAAAGCCATTTAGGCATTTTCTGAAAATACTTTTTTAAAGTATTTATTTTGGCCGTGGAAAAATTCCATCTTATTGCATTTATTTCCCTGATCATTCTGGTATATAAAACTTTATTTTTCGGAAATGTTTCGATGGCCCAAAATATAGTTTCCTTCTCTGTTTTTAAATAAAAGGAAACAAATCTTCTTTTTAGGAAACCCGAAGCCCATTAGGAAAGACCTGGCCCGTGTCTCCCTCTCACGAGATCCGAAATTAATTCGGATCGGCCACCGACCTCTCTTTCCTTTCCCTCCCTCTCACTGATGCCCCGAGCCCACCACCTGACCAAAACCGCCGCCGGTCACTTTCCTTCTTTCCTTCCTCCCTCTTTCCTTCCCTCGCCGGCGAGATCACCGGATCCCGGATCTCCCTCCCCTTCCATTTCTATGACCCCGAGCCTCCCCTATAAAGCCCGAGGCCCCCTCTACCCATTCCGCCCATTTCCCCCTCTGCCCGACGTCTCTCCTCGCCGCCATTTCTCACCGGAGCCCGAGCGCCGCCGCCGCGCCATTGCTCTCGTGCCGCTGCACCCCGACACCCCCCGCCTCCCGAGCCCACCAACCGCTCCTCCCTCACTCGCCCGCACCTCCCAGTGCCCTCGCCCGAGCCCCGCACCCACCGGAGCCCTTTTCCTCATCGACACCCGAGCGCCGCTGCCGCCTCTGAGCTCACCGCCGACACGTACGACCACCTCCGTCGACGCCAAGACCATCCGCGTGATCGCCCTGCTCGCCTGGATCAACTAGACCCCTTCCCCGACGCCGAGGACCAACGGAGCGCCACTACCGTCGACGTCCGGCGAGCTCGCCGCCGTCCACCACCTCGGTGAGCTCCCCTCCGTTCGATCTTCGTCGACGGCTAGGATTAGATCCCCATTGTACGGGTTCGATAGATCCGGTTAAGCTCCATTAAACCGCCCAGTTTTAGTCGTTTTATTTTAGGCCGAACCGTCTTCTTTTAGTTACCGGTCGCCCAGTCGTTTCAACCTAGCACACATAGGTCTCAGCCAATCAGAAGCCACCACGTAGCACCCTGTCCGTTAGTTAGATTTTTTTTCTTTTTCTGTTTTGTGTTTTTAAAACAAAATAGTTTCTGATTTTGTTTTCTTTATATCTTATATGTTTTTAATTGTTTTAATTTGATTTTTTTCGCATTGTGTCACAAAGTTTATCTAGTTTCTGCATTGATTTCAAACAGATTTGTTTCAAATCTTATTTTCTGAATATCTTGAGTTTAAAAATAGATTTTTGGTTGATTCTTTTTGCTAATGGTCACTAGTGATGTTATTTATCAGTAGGTAAAATTTTAGAAATTTTAGAATATTTTAAAATAGAATTTTAAAGCAAAACAGATTATTTTTAGATCTTTTAGGTTTATTTCTATTTCTCTTGTTTTAAATTGTTTTAATTTTTTTTATATTAGTTGAAAAGTTTTACTTTGTTTTATTTTAGTTAGCACTAATATTTGAACCAATTTTATTTCTATGTTATTTATTAGTTCTCTTGCATGGAATCAATTAGTTCAATTATAACTTGCAATTGATTTCCATTGCTAATTGAAAATACCTTTAATAATTTTTTTTATAAAATATACTTTCTGTTAACTTAGTGTTATATATTTTGGTTTCTGTTATTCTAATATTTCATTTGTTTTCTTGTTGTTAAGTTTATTAGGCAACAACCTATGTTGTTTAGAGTATTACTTTCTTAGTTCTTAGTTGTTTTTCAAAAGTAATCCTTTCACTAGTAAAACATTTACTAAAATAATTTTGTTATATTTTACTTTGTTTTTGTGTTTTACCTTTGAAAATAGGATTTACTTGTAGAGAAAACCAACCTTAGTTGTGTTGCTGAAACTTTGTTGTTTTGAGTTTTGTCTTAATTATTTCCTTCATCACAACCTTGTTGCTTTTGGTTTTGTGTTACTTTTTGATTGTTAGAATTGATTGCTAGTATGATTGCTTATATGAATGCGATGTTTTATTATTATAGATTTTTCATCGGAGAGTGACGAATAGTTCTAACAAGTATTTCTAAGAGCGATATTATTCTACATCAACAGTACAGGCAAGTTCACTTTGACCATCTATTTCATACCTATGTTTTATTGCATGTAGTGATATCATTCAAAAAATCCCTTCAATAGTGTTATTGAAAATTCTTGTAGTCAAGTAGAATGCATGAGGTAGGAACCCACCACTTGTTACCAAAGCCCCGGGAACGTTAGTTATTTTAATGCTATGCTAAAGTAGACGGGGTCTAGTATGAGTGTTCGTGAGTGGTGTGAGAAGGAGGACTCTATGTCAAGATGAAAACTTCATGAAGGCATCTTCAAGTCCTACATCCTCAAGACCTCAAGACTTCAAGACTCGAGAAACAAGTTTTCAATACACACTACTGGGTGAAGGATGGTTGATTGGGCATCCCTGGAGTAACTAGTGGATGGCCGGGATGCATGGAGAAGCGCCATGACATCTTGCGGAAAGCTTCGCCCAGACTCAAAGAGACGAATGAATACTTCATTCCCGGAAGCTTACCTGTGTAGCCACAAGTCATTATGCGCTCTGGCTTGGTTGATCTTTGTTGTGACTCTGGCTGGGCAGTGCTACGAGATGTAGTCGACGTTAGGAATGGATGGGCACTGACAGTAGTCAGGGAAACACTCTGAAAGACCATGTTTCATTCATCCTGTTCTCAAACACCCGACAGTGCGAGGACTTACCAGGAGGGAACGAATCTTGTGGGTAAATTACACAATACTCTACAGAGTTAAACCTAATCGATTAGCCGTGTCCCCGATTACGGACAATTTGAGCCTCTGGACTTGGATCTATCTCTGAACTCTCAACACTGGACTGATAATTAATTGTGGGCAACTTATGATACTTGTGGGCATTTAGACATCGGTTGGCAGAACCATGTCACGTTAGGTAACTCTGTAGTGAAAATTCCTGATATTCCTTGTTGTAGGAAAAGAAATAAAATCAGCTTTGATGCAAAAACTCAGACACAGAGCCACAAAGCCTTACTGCATATAGAATAGTTTTTATCTTCTGTTCTACTATGGTGATCTTGCTGGTACATTCAATCTACTGACCTACATGGCTGCAACGTCTCATGTTGTAGATACTCTTCTTCGACGAGTAAGAGTACGATTCAGGGTTACGGTCTACACTCAACCTGCCGTTGGTGTTTATTGGGACTCCACTCCCGTTGACTGTTTCCGCTGAGATTTAAAGGTATATATCAGTTTTACGCTATTACATGTGATTGCACTTTGATATATACATTGATGTACTGTGTGTGCCAGCATACTGATCCAGAGATGGCACAGAACACACAGAGGCTTGACCTTTCCTGGTCGGGTCGCTACAACCTTAGGGTGCCTTGGGCATCCTCAAGCTTAGGGTCTTGCCACTGTTTATTCCTTCATTCATCGTTTTCTCACCCAAAACTTGAAAACTTCAATAAACAAAGCTCAATAAAACTTCGTGAGATCCGTTAGTATAATAAACATATCAAATATTGTAGGTACTATTATAAATTTATTCATATTGCATTATTTCATAATAGGTACTGTATTCCAACTTCTCCATGGCTTATACCCCCCAAAGCAATCCATGACATCATCAAAACAAGCAAACTATGCAAGCAAAAACAAAATGTATCTAAAATAGAACAATCTCTGGTGATCTTTACTAAAAACATACTTCTTTAACTCCAAAATTTCTGAAACATTAGGAAAACCTGGGATTTTTATATTAATATTGTTCACAAAATTTATATAAAAAATATCTCCGATAAAATCAGAGAAATTATGCACTCGGCGTAAAAGTTTATGTATCTGCACAACATCAATTCTACTTTCTTCCAAATCATCCCAAAGGCTCTACTTGGCAGAAGCACTAATTTAGACATAACAACATAACCATTGTCGTATAAATAATCATGTGAACTCAAAATAACAGAAAGTAAAAACATTAAAGATAACTATCAGTTGCCTCCCAACAAGCGCTATTGTTTTATGCCCCTAGCTAGACATAATACATTGTTTCAAGTATTGTCGTCCTTCACATCCAACTCCTCAATTATGCAACCATGCTCCGTAGGAGGTTTAGAACATAAGTTATTGACAATCACACTCCTAGGAACAAAATGAGTAGGTTTGTTTTTTAATGGGTTCCTTCATTTTATCTATGAAGCTTGAGTGCACACTAACCGTTTTAAGATCTTCATCCCCTTTACTAGATGTGGCACATTTATTAAGAATATACATAAAATTTGGATTTTTGTTGGTAGGAGTCCTATCGATAGTTTTAGGGGAAGCAAAGGTGGAACCTAGTTTATTAATGATTTCTTCCAACTTGTCAATTCTAGAAAGACTTTGTCCTAACCGCTCACTAACTATGGGTTAATTTCCTTTTTGATTATTTATAATAATTCATACTTTGGAAGCAACTTGATCAATTTGACTTTGGAACTTTTTCGCTAGATTTTTAATACTCTCAATAGTAGGAATTTTGTTCTTAATTATTTCTAATCCACGCATGACATCTTCTAAGGCCAATATAATTTCATTAAGAGTGATAGGTGGTGATTGCACTAAATTTCTCATGGCATTAAAAGCATCCATAGTGTTACTACTCAAGAAATTCCCTCCGGTAACAGTGTCAAGCACATATCAATATCAAGTAGTGACACCCACATAAAAATTACGAAGTAGAATAGTGGTGGATTGCTTATGAATTGATCTATTTTGAGTGCCACAAATCATATACCAAGAATCTTTTAAATGTTCTCCTCCCCTTAGTTTGAAATGAAGCACTTCATTCTCTAGAGTACAATTAACTAAAGAAGAACTAGCCATAATGACAAGCAAGCAAACAACTAAACTAACAAACTAGATAAACAAGCATATAGAAATATGTTTTGTATTTTTTACTTTTTGTATAATAAAATATAAAGATAAATAAAAATACAAGAACAAAGTAGAACACGTGATTGATAGTTTGTGTGAAGGGTCCTCATGAGAAGTTGGTTATGTCTCCTCGGCAACAATGCCAAAAAATTCTTTCTGCTACTTGTGAGCTGCGTTAGGGTTTTCCCCAAAGAGGAAGGGTGAAACAATATAGTAGTGATAAGTATTTCCCTCAATAAGACCCAAGGTTATCAAACCAATAGGACAATCACGACAGCTAGACTTCAACGACACCTTCACACACACCAAACCAAACACCAGCACCAAACGCAAGTAAGAGGGTTGTCAATCCCCTTGAACTCATTGCTTGCAAGGAGTACTTATGATAGTGATAGATATATAGATATAAAAGTAAAAAAATAAAAATTATAACAAGGTATTTTTAGGTTTTTAGCATATATTATTAAGTAGATCCGGGGGCCATAGTGTTCATTATAGGCTTCTCTCTCAAACGCAAATCATACGGTGGATAGACAAATTATTGTTGGGTAATTGATAGCAAAGTGCATATTTATGATTATGTATTCATGGCAATGATCATGTATATAGGCATCACGTCTATGACAAGTACACCGAAACGATTCTGCATGTACTACTATTACTGCACCAATCAACCGCTATCTAGCATGCATCTATGGTATTAAATTCATGAAAATCAGAGTAATGCTTTAAGCAAGATGACATGGTATGGACAAAGTAAGTACAAGCAATATTTTCAACCTAGTTGTTTTACCCTTAGTAGAAACAATACAATGCATGTCGTGTCCCCTTCGGTCACTGGGATATAGAGCACCGCAAGATTGAACACACTACAATGCACTCCTCTTATTCAAGATAAATCAATCTAGTTGGTCAAACCAAAATGATAGATCAAAGAGACTTGCAAATCTATAACAATAATGAATATTAGAATTCAGAGAAGACTCGGTTACTTTTCATGAGTAATCTGATCATAAACTTAATATTCATCAGATCCCATCAAAAACGCCGCAAAAGAAGATTACATCAGATAGATCATTACGAGAATCACGAAGAAGTTTGTATTGGAGATCAAAGAGAGGAAGAAGCCATCTAGCTACTAGCTATGGACCCGTAGGTCCATGGTGGACTACTCACACATCATCATGGAGGCAACAAGGTTGATGTAGACAGCCTCCGTGATGAATTCCCTCTCTGGAGAGTACTGGAAAAGGCCTCTAGATTGGATCGCAGAAGAGACGAGACTTTTTTTTGGTAATTGGGAATATATAGAAGTGGAACTAGGTCTGGAATTGCCACATTGGGGGGGGGGCACGAGGCTAGGGGGCGCGCCCTACCCCCCCCCCCCCCGGCATGCCGGGCTAGCTTGTTGCCACCCGTGGGTCTTCTGGCCACCTTCTGAAGCTTCCTGAGTATCTTCTGGTCCAAAAATAACTCCCACAAATTTTTATCCAATTAGAACTTCGCTTGGTATTGATTTTCAGATAAGTCCAAAAAACAAGCAAAAACAGAAACTGACAGTGGCACCGAGTTAATAGATTAGTCCAAAAATGGTATAAAATAGCATACAATTACATATAAATTATTCAATATTGATAGTATAATAGCATGGAACAATTAAAAATTATAGATTCATCAGAAACATATCTCTTTTGTATTCAACGGTAGTTTTATCATTCGAACAAACGAAGCATGGCATGGACACATTTGAACATGGCATACATCTAAATGTGGGATCATAGTACACAATAGAAGCATAAGACTCACACGGAGCAACACATTAATACTTCATGAATGCATGCAATCCCCGATTATAGCTATTCCCAGTGATATCACAATCTGTCAATCTCATGGTCTACAGTTCAATAGGTTCATACAACGTTTAGGTACAATTTATATATATTCCCAATGATATCACAAAGACATAAATAGTTTAGATCTAAAATCTTATCACCCAACCTAGGGAATAAGTATATCATAACGAAGTCATAGTAACATCAAAATACATAAATAGTTCAGATCTGAAATCATATTACCCAAGCCAAAGTAATAACCATGTCATAGCAAGGTCATAACAACAACAATTCTCAAACAATCGTCATAGTAGGGACCAAACCATTGTCGAGATAGTGACTTATTTGTGTACATTGAGAAACCTCCATATCCTACTATTAGGAAAAGCGCTCATGTTGCCATGGAAGCAAATGCAAGTCCCCAACAAATAGAAAGAAATCCATACATGCAAAGTTGTCAGAATTGCAATTCTGAATCGAATCGAAAATCCGTTGGTAGGATCATGAATCGTAGAATCATAAATCTTAGATTTTATGACAAAATCATAGAATCACAGGGCTAGTTTGGATCGTAAGGTCGTAAGATTCTAAGACTTGAATCGCGATTCTGACAACTTTGCATACATGATTACCATCAAAAAAAACAAGTACGAGTAACATGGATGCGAAAATACTACATTACAATGCAGACACCCTCCATACTCTTCACAAAGAAAAAACTTACAAGTCATGGCATTCCTATTATTTGTCTGAAACCTATAGGAATCGCTAAAGATATTGATGTTCTACGTAGAAACACAATTTATTATCCTTGCTACACTGTAAGATGATTTTTATCATATACAACTGGTGTGAAGGTTAATTTTCAAAAAAAGTTACTATGGAATCTGGTGGAGAAGAGTTTGACTTCAGTTTTCTAAGTTTACTAATAAACACTGCAAAAATATCAATTAGCTCTTCTTGAAATTTAAAATTCTACGTGATGATTTGTGAGAACTCGTACAATCTCCTAAGGGACAGTTTTAGATGACTATACAATGGTCGCGTACGAAGAACTTGACAGCTTAACATGTGCATTTTCATTGTGGAAATTTGACATGCAGAGATAATGTTAACCTTCGCCTCACAAGGTGGGACAATTACTTAATGTGTTCAAAGCTCATCGTCGAACTCGTCTTATACTTTGGGTAATTTAAATGATATTAATCTTTGTGCTATTTATGCATAAAATTCGTATCAAGGAGGATGTGATATCCATTGTTGATGATCAAGGATGCTCTAGTCCAAAAATGAAGAAAGTGATAAAAAGTGGTGAAACTACCTAAAGCTATAATTATTTAGCGTACCTCTATTAGCAAGTGTGTTCGGCATGGTAATTATGTTCCTAAAAGGGGAGTATTATAAACCGATACACACTATGAACCACCATAATGCACGGCATGATGTGCCAACAATTACAAGTCAATGCAATCCCATCCCTCCACACTGTAGAACATATGCATCTAGGAATATTGTCAAGATTACCACCCAAACATATCACTGATGATAATACACTGCACGCCACCATAACACACAACATAATAAACCAAAAACACTCCTTGTAATCCTACTGCAATAAATAAGTCCACCATGTAATGATATCACAACCACGGGATGCAACAAACTACTGCAAGCAACTTCACCACACAACCTTAACAAGGTCAGAACACATGATTTCACCCTGTAGATATCCTCTTGACTCCAACACAATACCCTCAAAAAGAGCAAACACATAACTATTGTCGTCACGGGACCCAACCAGGCAACACCGTGGCCGTGGCTTTCACTTCAACACATGAAAACCAACGCCACTCGTCTAGACAATGAAAACTAGAGCATTCATGATAGTTGTGTCACTATCTACATCTACCTAACAAATTCATGTCAACACTAACAATGATGTAACATAATAAATCCCTATAGTCCTATTAGCAATACGCTCGAAGGCAAGCACGCCCATCAAAGACATGTATTTTACACAGAAAAGGTCCTTACAAACACATGTATTTTTTTCCCAAAGAACGCAAAAGCAATTATCCGGAGTTGCTTAATTAGCCGCTACCAATTTAGCTAATTCATATCTAACCTATTTAAACTGCTAAAAAACTATTTCTAGTTCTCCATATCTGCAACAAATTTTATGTGAAAGATCCACGTTATGTTGCGAAGGAGGACCAAGAACCGCTAAAACGCCCTAAAGGAACCACCATAGCACCGTGGAAGAAGGTACCTGTCATAGATGGTGTCTTAGCTTCTATTCCATCATTTGTTGTGCACCATTCCTCCCAGTAGACACCATGGCAGGAGATAACAAGACCTCCAGCCATCAAAAGGCACCGCAAGACTGTGGCCACTTCATCTTCCGATGATGGCTAGAAGAGCCTACTAGACAAAGAAAAACAACCAGAGTTAGAGAGGGTTAAAAAGGAACGTGGCATTGATGAAGGAAAGTGAAATAGAAAACTGTACCCGGACTCAAAGAATACTACGCCACTAATAAACCCGATGCCACACATGCATACATCATGCCACCAAACCGAATAACACAACCCAAACAATCGTGAAAGTACTAGCAACCAACCAATTCATGCAACCAACATGATGAAAATGACAATCGTAGGAAAACACAGTAGGAGAAGCCACCCAACACGAAATCTACGAAACCATGGCTAAAATAAAAAATAACAAGCAACAATTGGTATAGGAACGACAAGAAATACAGTGAAAAAAGCAATAGCGACCGAATGATGAGCGGAGAGAGGAGAGAAGGAAAGAAAAGGGTGAACCCATATTTGGTCACCGGTGGTAATCGTGCCACCCATTGTCAGAACCAATTGCGATCAAGAAGGGGTGAAGGGTGGAGAATGATGGGCTGAACGCTTGAGCCCCTCCATTTAACGCTTGAGCACCTCCATCATTAACCTCAGCTAGACATGTTGTAGCCAGTCACATGGCTACACACCATCCCAACTCGTTCATGGAATGTTGTCTACTTTTCCTAGATACTCACTTGGGGAGACAACATTGTGTCTGCCCGCGACGTGATACCAGGGCCGCGCCACCTACGATAGTAACTTCACGAATGACGACATCTAGTTGAAGGGGTTGTGGGCTGGAATGACCGAACAAAGGATGGAACGCGTCACATGCTTGTATAACTGGCACATGGTGGTGGGGGACACTGACCACTCCGACACCCGATGGTGATGCATGTGCTGACGTAAAGCGGGTATCATCACGTCGACCCCCATTGAGAAGCCACCCTTTTTCATGGCTTCCACACATTACACCCGTGGCGGCGACGCGGTGAGGTGGCCTTCGCACCACCCCGCCAATGCCCTCGACTTCATGACATGCCGCCACCGCTAGCACATCTAGGACTAGTACAACAGGCTCAGAGGCAATGGGGTTGTTAGACACACCACCTGCAACAATAACACGAAACATTGTAGCTATACTATAGAAACGTATAACGGCAATGTCTCACATGTCCATGCATCGCAAGATGAATGGAGCCGCATGAGTGTAAAATGCTTATTCTGCACCCGTAGCAACACTATATACAAAATATAGGAGAACAATATACTTCTGAAATATTTTATTCCTATCCAAATTGTTTTTTACGACATTCTTCGAAAATTACTATATTTTGTATACTATATTATTCATATATTTTGTGTAGTTTTTACTAGGGATGTGGAACAAGCTATGTTATACTCATACTTATTTAACTTATTATATATACGTAACTTTTATATATATATATATATATATATATATATAATAAGTCAATTTGTGATCGATGTATTCTTAGGTGTTTCATTTAGAATTTACGTTTAGTATACAAATAATTGCATTCATATTGCTTCATGACGCAAGAATTGACATAAAAACCAAGATGCAAGTCATAAACTAGAAAAGTTACATCTTTTATGCATATATTATGTGTTGACATCTAATTTTGGTATGGTGCAAAATGCAATAAAGATGGACTCAAACGAAAGGGTTTTTTCTATGAGTAAGTTCATATTGCCGAGTGAAACAACCTTGATGTTTAGGCCATCACCATGCGGCATCATTTCAAATGCCAAATCACACTTGGGTTGTCATGTAGATGTTTTGAGTGTTTTTTTTGATCCATTACGCCTCCAAGACAACCTCGGATGAAAGAATGTTCTACATGGATTGTCTTCGCCTCGTCAAGCTGATCGATTTTGATATATAAATCTTCTCAATCCGAGGTCGTATGCGACCTGGAGAGGCAAAACAAAATCAGCCTGAGGTTTCACTCGGAATTTCCGAGTGAAAGTTTGCCGACCGAAGGAAACGTTTGCTGTCGAGTGAAAAGTTTCCCGTTCGGCCGAGTGAAAATCACCGTCGAGTGACAGGTTCGGGCCGAGTGCAATTGCCGTCCGAGTGAAAATCACCGTCGAGTGACAGGTTCGGGCCGAGTGCAATTGCCGTCCGAGTGAGAGTCACCGTCCGAGTGAAAAGTACCGTCGAGTGCAAGTACTGGCCGAGTGCAATTGCCGTCCGAGTGAAAATCATCGTCGAGTGGCAGTTTAGGCCCGATCGCAATTGCCGTCCGAGTGAAAAACACCGTCGAGTGGCAATTTTGGCCCGAGTGCAGTTGTCGTCCGAGTGAAAATCACCATCGAGTGACGGTTTCGGCCCGAGTGCAATTGCCACCCGAGTGAAAATCACCGTCGAGTGACAGTTTCAGTCGAGTAAAAGTTTCGGTCGAGTGAAAGTTCAAATTGGCCTCGGATGGAAAAGTGTTTAAAATAAAAGATGTTCGTAACGTCGAAACGGTCAGCTTTGCTTTTAAAGTCATTATCATCTGACATAGTATACGGCCTGCAGAGACGCTACAACACTTGGACAACCTAGTCTACTACGTGACCGAGTCCGATTCGAAGTTAAAGATGACCTCGTGGAGTATTCAAGACGGCTTTATTTGGGAAAGTGATCAACAAACGGATTGTTGGCCTCGTCGAGGCACACAAAATTGATGCTTGGACCGTCTTAATCGGAGGTCATATGCAGATTCCATGGCCCACGCGAGAAGCAAGACGGAATATTGGACCGGATTCGGGCTGAATCCGAGTGGAATTAGAACTAGGACTCTAGGACGTGAATTGATGTAATTTTCTTGTAAGGAAAGCCTAGATGAATCCTTTGTTTGTACGAGAAGTCCAGACGCCTCTGATATATGTTGGGGGTGACGGCCGATTGAACAACACACAATCAAACAAATCAATCTATATTACTTTTACATCTACGTTCTTCGTTTTTTTTCTCTCGTTCTTCGTTGTTCTTTGTTTGAGAGCTGCGAATTCCGAGGCTCTAGGGGCGAGCGAATCGACCTAGGGCAGCCCATAGCCGCCGCACTCCCTGACGGGGTCCCTCCCGGCGTGCGGGGTTTCAGGTCGACAAAAGCATCCGCCGACTGTCTTGCGTATCGCGCTGCCGGACGGACCTTCCTCGACGTGAGCTGCGGTGCATCACCCCCGGCGTCGAGGGTACACGGTGACGTGTTCGTGTGTCAACATTATGTTGTGTTTTATGTTCCCAATTTTACGACGTCATATAAAATACTTTTTAGTACCAATACATTGCTTACATTCTTCTTTCACTTTGGACATAACTAAAGAGAACTGTATTTCCACCTCATGTTTTTTATTTGAGCAAAACTACGGAATTCTCCTTGATGCACACACTTCGTTTTAACCACTAATATTACACTCACCTTCTACCTCACATGTCATTCTCTCTGGTTCATTAATTAGTTGGATCCATGTGGAGACTTGTAGATTGCACGCAATTGCACGATACCCATACATTCGCTCCGCTCCTTCTCCATGGACAGCAACAGGTAAGCATGCATGGCACACGATGAGGTGGGGGCCGATGTGTTTCGTGAGAGCAAAAAGTTCTACTATTACTAATCCAAATGTCCATATTCCATACAATAAAATCACACTTAAATATATTACACCCAATTCTCGTGGCAGGATGCGGGGCATCATGTATACCGGCCGGGTAAAAGATGTGATTGCTATATAATCATCATTTCATTTTTTTCAACATACAACTATGTATATCCACCTTAATACGGAGCTAGGCTTGAGAAAATTTATTTTGTTATGTTAATTATATTTAATAAGTATTTTACAAATATAATTATATAATACATTAAATCATACATATTCTTAGGTTTTGTTCTCCTATTATTAATTCTTTTGTTTGCTAGAAGGCCAAGGTCATGTATGTTAAATTGTCCAGCCCTTATAAGATTATCCTTACCAAACAGAAAAGAGTGAATTACACCGGTGGTGCTAGAACTTGGTGTAAATGGTCACTTTAGTGCTAGAACTTGTGGTGTACAGCAAAGTCATGCAAAAACTTGGCTTGGACATGTAAATACAGTGTTAATCACGTTTGTACAGGACAACGACGCTGATGATGAGGCATGCCAGCGTGGCACGGAGCCCTTTGTCACTGACAACACAATGCTCTTTTTGTGAAAATCACTTTGTTTCTTTTCTTTTCCATTGTGTTCCGTGGCGAGAAGGGGCCATCCTTGAGAATATTTCTGCTATCTGCGCCATGGAGCGGCTCGATGGGGCGTTGGCTGAAGCCCGTGCTTGTGCTACACGTGGTGATCCCAGCACCCCGACGCACACCGACCCTGGTCATAGAGAGACCAGGGAGGGTGCGGCTCCCGCTGCATGGGCGTCCCCCCATACGTCTCAACCCCACTGAACACCGAATAGAGGTGTGTTGGTCTAGTTCCAGGTCTGTGTCCCTTGGACCGGAGGCATCCGCTGCCCCTCCTACGCAGGGGCGTCGTGGTCGTCCGGTGAAGGCATCCCCCCGACCCGCGATTGACGGGCAGGCTAGCTCGGCCCCTCTTGTGGGGCCCAGGGATTCCATTGAGGTTATTAAATGAAGCTCCTATCTTGGAACATTAGGGGCTTTGGCCTCACTGACCGGTGGCGCCAGCTCATCGAATATTTGCGACAAGAGGAGATAGACATTGTGGGTCTTCACGAGACGATTCGCCAGGACTTTAGTATGCATGAGCTTCAGGGGCTCTCTCGCCACCAGTTTGCCTGGCAGTGGTTGCCTGCTACGGGTCAATCTGGGGGCATTTTGCTCAGAGTCAGGGAGGATGCTTTCTCGGTTGAGGATGTAGACCGAGAGGAATTCTTCCTAAGCATGTCCGTCATTGACCGACGAGTCCACTTCAGTTGGGAGGTGATTTTTGTCTATGGTCCTGCGGATCATGGGCGCTCAACCACCTTCCTTGCCGAGCTGAAAGGTAAGATGGAGAGGTGCACCACTCCGGTAGTGGTGGCCGGGGACTTCAACCTCATTAGGTGGGCTTCTAATAAAAGCTCGCCTAATGTTGATCGGGTTCGCATGCGTCTATTCAACGACTGCATTGCGGACCTTGTGCTTCGTGAGATAGCCCGCGTAGGGGCTAGGTTCACTTGGACGAATAAGCAGGAGGACCCCGTCCATAGTGTCTTAGATCGGGTCTTTGTGTCAGCCCAGTGGGAAGTGGTGTTCCCATTGTGCTCACTCAACGAGGTCACTCGGTTTGGCTCCGACCATACCCCTGCTTTTATCGTCGGGGGATGAGGGGCCTCCTAGGACCTGTCGCTTCCGCTTTGAGACGTTCTGGCTGGAGCAACCGGGTTTCTTTGAGTTGGTTCACGACCGCTGGCTAGAGGCGGCCGCGTCCCCGCCTCGTGTGTTCTATGTTGTGGATGTATGGCACCATTGTGCTAAATTGGCTCGTCAGGCCATGAAGGTCTGGGGGGCAAACCTTGGCACTGACATCCGGACCCATAAAGGGGCCCTGCTAGATCAGATTAAGGTGCTGGATGGCCTTGCAGACGGGCAGGGCCTGTCTCCTGACGATTGGCTCATGGACATCTACAAGAGCGAGGAGCTGTTTTGGCAGTGTTGAGGGGGACAGAACTTGCTCCTTAAGAGGGATGTGAACACGGCCTACTTTCAAGCGATTGCTAATGGCCGCAGGAGGAAATGTGCCATCCCTTTCCTCTGGGATGGGGATGTCCTTTTGGAGAACCCAGTTGACATCTCCACCCTTATATACTCCATTTATAAGGAGTTGTTCTCAGCTGAGCCGCGTGGAGGTGTCTCCCTCTGCGCTTATTTCTGGCCGCTTGAAGACCAGGTCTCCGATGCGGAGAATGCGGAACTTACTCTCCCATTCTCTCACCAGGAGGTGGGTCGGGCGATTGCTTCTATGAAAGCTTGCTCGGCCCTGGGGTCGGATGGCCTCCCCGTAGTTTTCTTCCAGAAATTCTGGGAGATCCTACGTCCAGTCATTATGCCCATGTTCCATGAGTTCTATATTGGAACCCTGTACATGGCAAGGATTAACTATGGTGTCATATCTCTGATCTCCAAAGTAGTTGGGGCTACGGATATTCGGTAGTTTCACCCCATCACGGTGATCAACGTGCTGGAGCGAATCTTTGCGAAGGTTTGCACGACCCGTTTATCCCCCGTGGCGGAAAGGGTTGCTCACCCCCTTCAGTCCACGTTCTTGAAGGGAAGGCGGATCCATGACGGGATTCTTGCCCTTCACGAGATCGTCCACAAGGTGGCATCGAAGGGGCTTAAGGGGGTCTTCCTCAAATTGGACTTCCAAAAGGCGTACGATCGTGTGGACTGGTCCTTTTTGAGGTTGGTGCTGCAGCAACGAGGTTTTGACGAGAGGTGGTGTTCCTGGATCATGCAATTGGTTAGATCTAGTAACACGGCGATCAACATCAATGGCGAAGTGGGACCCTTTTTCCAGGCTTCGAGAGGGGTAAAGCAAGGGGACCCTGTCTCCCCCTGCTTTTCAACCTTGTAGTCGATGCCCTTGTGAGCATCCTAGATATGGCCAAGTTAGCCGGCCACCTTAAGGGTGTAGTTAGTCACCTGGATGGGGGGCGGGTACTCACTCGCAGTATGTGGATGACACCATGATTATGGTGGAAGGCTCGGACTCAGACATTGTCAATCTTAAGTTCCTTCTGCTCTGCTTTGAGGAAATATCTGGACTGAAGATTAACTTTGATAAGAGCAAGGTGGTGGTCCTTGGCTACTCAGAGGCTGAGTAGCTTCGGATCGCAGATAACCTCAACTATAGGTTGGCGTCATTCCTCATATCTTACTTAGGGATGCCCCTGGCTGAGTTCAGGATTTTGGTGAGTGGGTATGATCCGCTTGTGGGACGAGTAGCGTCCCGTGCGGAGCCCTGGTGCGGTAGGTTCACTTCTAAAGGTAGCAAAACTGTCCTCATTAGCTCTAACTATATCTGGCCATCTCGGGCCCGGCCCGGTCGGCCCGGCCCGGCCCGGCCCTAAAAAACGGGGCCTGGGAGGGCCTGGGCTGATCAGTGGGCCGGGCCTGGGCCTGAAAAGTAGGCCCTAGCAGTAATTGGGGCCGGGCCTGGGCTTCAATATTAGAAAAAAATTAGGCCCGGTCGGCCCTACTCCAGCAGGCCAGCAGGCAGCCCAGTGGCCAGTGCCCAGCAGGCAGCAGTCCATCCCACCACGACCACGTACAAACCCTATCCTTTCTCTGCCCGTGGTCATCTCCTATTCCTCACACGCCGCACGCCGCACCCTGCAGTCCCGCGCGCCGCACGGCCGCACCGCACGCCTCCCCTTCCCTTCCTCTGCCCGTGGTTCCTGCTGGTGGCGGCCTCTCCTCCGGAACCGCACCGCCGGCCGCTCCTCCCCAACCCCGCCGGCCGCTCCTCCCCAACCCCGCCGGCGGCTCATCCCCAACCCCGTCACCTGCTCATCCCCAACCCCTCCGGCCGCTCCTCCCCAACCCCGCCGTCGGCTCATCCCCAACCCCGTCACCTGCTCATCCCCAACCCCACCGACCGCTCCTCCCAACCCCGCCGCCGGCTCATCCCCAACCCTACCGCCTGCTCATCCCCAAGTCCCAACCCCGCCGCCGGCTCCTCCCCATCCCCAACCGCAGGCTGCATCTCCCCCCGAACCGCACACCTGAGGTCCAAGAGGACCGCCACCGACGACTTCTTCTTCCTCGAGCACCGAACCGAGCCAAGGGGCCTCATACGCTCGCCATCGACGTCGTCATCTCTGCGTACATCATCGTCGTCCGTCGCCGATTGCCACTGCTACGGTCCACCCCTCGCCTCCCCGAGCACTTCACCAGACCCGCAGTGAGCTACTCCTCCGATTCCGCCCATTCTCAACCTCGATCCGTCGCCTTAGTGTCTTGCATCTAACGAGGCCGCCGTGGACGGAGTTCTTGCATGCGCACACACCCTTGCTTGTTCCTGGCCGCCTCGTGACTGTCTGCTGTTGTGCTGCTTTGCTTCGCTGCTTCCGCTTGCTACTGCTGCTGCTAGCCGCTAGCTGCTGCCCGTGCTAACTAACGCTACCGCCTGAAGCTCGCTGCGCCCACGCGTGCGCTCGCCCGGCCGTGCTCACCTTGTCCGGCCGCACCCAAGTTGTATTGGTCTGACTACAACATATTTCTATCTTGTGTTGCTGTTCTTGATCCCCGTATTAAGTTCAAATTCTTGGCTTATTCCTACTCCAAGTTGTATGAAGAGGATGATGCCAAGCGTCGGATTGCTGATGTTAGAAGTACCTTGACTTCTTTATTTAATGAATATGGTAGTGTTGTACATGTTAATGACAACTTACCCAAAACTAGTATGTCAAGCACTAGTGGACTTGGTGCCTTTTCTGACTATGATCAGTATGTGGAAAGCACGAGCACATTTGAAGAGAAAACTGAATTGGAATTGTACTTGGCTGAACCTGTGAAGAGGTTGAATGAGAACATTGATATCTTGGATTACTGGAGTAAGTCTGCAGCTAGGTATCCGCAACTAGCAAGATTGGCACGTGATATCCTTGCTGTTCCCGTGTCAAGTGTTGCATCAGAATCTGCTTTCAGCTTGAGTAAGAAGGTTATAACCCCGAGCCGAGCCTCACTTAAACCAAAGACGGTTGAGGCCTTGATGTGTTTGCAAGATTGGTATCGCTGCAAAATGGAGAAGATAGATGGTATATAGTTTAACTTACTTTGTTTCTTTCTTCATTCTATGTACTTCAAAGTTTATAGCTAACATGTTTTTGTAGTTGTAGGTAATAAGAGAAAGGCAGAAGTGGTTGAGCTAGATGATGATGAAAATTCTTCTTCCGATGAAGAATGTAACATCCCTATTCTTTGTTCTTGTCAAGTTCAACATGTACTTTAGAGTTTATAGCTAACATGTTGTTTATTGCATTTTGTAGAGTTCTTCCTAGAGCAATGAGACAAGTAGAAGATTCGGATAATGCATGTCGAGATGGCAACCAGCCAGCTACTACTCCTTATTTTGGTTCTATGAATTGGCCATCTAGCGTGTAATAATACATTTATGCACTTGTGTAATGTGTTTCTAGAAACTCGAATGTTTGATACTATTTGATGCGAAAACAATGGTCTTTAGTGTCGTTTTGGTGCAGCTGTGTTGCTGTCTTATTATGCTTGTTTTTATCCTGTTGTGCTGCTGTTTTGATGCGTAAACAATGCTCTTTAGAGCTGTTTTGATGCTGTTGTGATGCTGTTATGCTGCTGTTGTGCTACTATTTTGTTATTCTGCTGCTGCTGTGTTGCTGTTTTGATGCGTAAACAGTGCTCTTTAGAGCTGTTTTGATGCTGCTGTGCTGATGTTGTGCTGTTGTTTTGCTGTTCTGCTGGTGATGTGCTGCTGTTTTGCTGCTATACAATGTCGAGGGCCTTTGGGAGGGCTTAGGGCTTTAGGGCTTTCTGTGTTGGGAGGGCCTGGGCCTGGGAAACGTAGTATTTTCGTGGGCTTGGGAGGGCTTGGGCCTGGGAAACAGACGTTGGGCTTGTTGGGGCCTGGGCCGAAGCCTGACCCGGCCCGGCCCATGGCCAGATATAACTCTAACCTTGCCAGTCTCCCCATGTATATGACGGGGATGTACATCTTGCCCGAAGGTGTACATAGCTCCTCTAACAAGGAGCTGGCTAGGTTCTTCTGGTAGGCAGGGGATGGTTGACCCAAATACCATATGGTGAAGTGGGCTGACATATGCCTGCTGAAGGACCAAAGTGGGTTGGGCATCCCTGTGTCTCGTCGGATGAACGTAGCGCTTATGCTGCGTTGGGTTTGGCGGATCTTGCGGGGAGATGGGTGTTTGTGGCTGCAGCTAATTGAGTCCAAGTACTTGTAGGGACAACCCCTCCTGGCTTGCTCACACTCGGTTGGGTCCTAGTTCTGGAAATCTATTCAGGCCATCAAGGAAGAGATTAGGATGAGTTTGCGTTTCTCGGTTGGCAATGGGTCTGGGACCCGGTTTTGGTTGGACCCCTGGCTGGAGGGCAAGCCTCTTCGCTTGCGGTTACCGAGGCTCTTTGCGATTTGTGATGACCCGGCCATCCTTGTTTCTGCGACTGCTTTGGATGAGGGATGGAACATTGCGTTCTGCCGCTCATTCGGAACAGATGAGGTACATGAATGGACAAACCTGAGGGAAGTAGTCCCTCTTCCTCTGTCCCAGGACCCTGACTCTGTTTCTTGGAGCCTTTCTCCTTCGGGTGAATTCTCCGTTAGTTCGGCCTATCAGGCATTATGTCGTGTGCCGGCTCTACAGTGGCTATCCCCACTATGGAGGGCACCGATGCCCTTGAAGATTAAGATCTTCGTATGGCAGCTTCTACGAGATCGTCTCCCTTCGGGGACCGAGGTGCTGAAACGCCATGGTCCGGGTAATGGCCTTTGCCCTTTGTGCCATGTCCCGGAAACGGGAGCGCACATTTTGTTCTCTTGTGTAGCAGCGCGCGCACTTTGGTGCTTTGTTCGTGAGGCTCTAGGACGAGAGTGGGAGGCCCATGACCTTGTAGAGTTTCTGTAGGTAAGAGCCACCCAGGTTGGTCGTAAGCGCCGACTGTTCTGGCTCATCTTCGCGGCTATGATGTGGATTCTTTGGACTACTCGCAACAAGATGGTGATTGAGCGGGTGTTTCTGCATCGTGCTTCTGACTCGTTCTTCAAATTTCCTGCTGTCTTGCAGCACTGGCATCCGCTCGCTAGGCCGAGGGATCGTGACCGTCTTCAGCTCTTTCTGGACGCCCTGGTGTCTATCGCGCGTCTGCTCTCCGACCGCTCGCCTGCTTTGTAACTTGCCCCTGATGGCCTTTATCGTTTCCGTTTCTTTCATTTGGGCGTCTTTGTGCTGTGGCCCCAACTTTTCTCTTTTATGACTTTGTTTGAGACATGGTTGCATGGACATATGCTTTATCTATAAAGCGGGATGAAAACCTGTTTTAGAGAAAAGCCCCTGACAAAAA
Source organism: Hordeum marinum (assembly GCA_022496015.1). Taxonomy (NCBI): domain Eukaryota; kingdom Viridiplantae; phylum Streptophyta; class Magnoliopsida; order Poales; family Poaceae; genus Hordeum; species Hordeum marinum. The sequence continues at coordinate 167,213,627 of CM039673.1, forward strand.
TCACCTCGCTTTTTTTCTTCACGGAAAGCCCCCGACAAAAATGGCACGGTCGGCATTCGACCCAGCAACCTCTAATACCCTGCGTGTGCAGCTAACCACACCCCATCCAAGTCATCGTTTAAGTACGGCATAAAGAAACATTTTTTATATATCTTCAGATAAACAATATAAATTAAGAAAAAAAAAGTATGCAGCAGCTGAAATTCGAACATGCAACCTTTTGTCAACAAGCGAGCTGGGATGCTACCCCAAAAATTGTAATTTCATGTTTACAAAGAATTGTCACCCATTATGTCTATAGCCGAACACGCTCATAGACAAAAACGGACTTCAATTACTGTGGCCCATTTTCAACTTGTTAGTTTTGTTTTTTAAATTTCATAAGAGAATTGAATTGCAATTTTAGTTAATATACATATAAATCAAGTAATATACATAAAAAGTAGAATTTTCATATAATTTCATAAAATATGCACCTATTAAATTCATAAAAATCCAAAAAATAAATTATGAATTAGAAAAATAAATTCTCGTATAAGTTCAAAAATAGTCATGTTTTCAATAAAATATTCATCCCTTGGAATGAGTATAGCATATAAAAGTGTCCATGCCATAAAAATATTATGTTGTTTTAAAAGTGTTCATGTTTTTTAATAAAGTTTTTTTGTTCTTCTAAAAAATAATCATACATTTAAAATTTAAGTATGGGAACATAATATGAGTGTAGTGTTTCTTCAGACTGCAATTCCTCCAATGAATACACATTTAAAAATATATGTATACTGTTTATAGTTATAATTTAAATTCTTTTGCAAGCTTCACAAAATGAAAAAAAATAGCATATTCAAAATGGTCCACCTTAACTTCTGTCCGTTTTAGCCCACAAGCACATTTTGTTGTAGAAATAAAGAATGCCAATCCTTCATTTATAGTGTGCAGTTTTGGTTTGGAATGGCCGTGAACCTGCTTGTTTACCTCAGGTTGCTGGTTAGATCCCAACAATTGCATCTCTTTTCTCGAATTAAAATATCAATTTATGTTGTTTAACTAATGGACATAAAGAATGTTATCCATAAGTGATAGCATGCAAGATTCGGATCAGGTTCGAGGCCCCAGCAGATTATTTTTGCTCAACTAAAATTTGTTCTACTGACTGTTGGAACCCGCCTGTCAAGTACTTTTGCATGAAAAAACAAAAAAGAATGATGTGGTCTTCGAAAAAATAGCATGCTGACAGCGGGGCCCGTGCCATGCTGGCATGCCTCGTCAACGTTGTGGTCGTATAGAAACGCGATTAGCATCGTATTTGCATGTCCGAGTCAAGTTTTTGAACCAATTCGATTACATAACAAGTTCTATCACTAAAGTGACTGTTTGTGCTAACTTCTAGCACGGCCGATGTAATTGGCTCAAAAGAAAATTATACACATGTCCATAAGTATATCGTTGCAGTCTTCCTCCTGCACACGATGAAAGCGCATCGTGACTAAAGCTCGTTGTCGCTTGCGGATCTCTAAAAAACTATCAGAGCCAGGGTAACAAGCTTAACCTCGCTAGCTTCCTGAAAAAGTTGAATCTGGTCATGCTTTGTCAAACAGAGAAGCTAGAACTAAAAGATGATTTGTTGCCATCCATTTCCTTGTACGACGCCATCGAAGACTACCTGAACGGAACATAGACAAAAAAGGGTCCCAAGATCCGACCCTCAATGATGATCCACATACCTTCCACCGACACAAATCAACATTGTTGGAACGAGGAAAAAATAGGGATAATTTGTTCGACTGAAATGACGACGCCATCACCTCAGCACTGCCGACCAAACACGTAGACTGGTACCTAGCCAGGGCTAGGACGACCCAAACTCCACAATCAATATACAAACCGTGCTTCACCCCACCTTGCCACCGTTAGAAGGCACCCGAAGGAGAAGGGAATCGTCTGTGGGTGCACATAGGATAACCTTGGCCGCCTATATGTTTCATGAGAGGAGAGAGTTCTCCCATTATTAATCTAAATATCCATATTTATTACAGCAAAATCACACTTAAACATATGACGACCATTCCGGCGGCAAGATGTGCGGTATCATCTAGTATCTTTAGTTCTCACGACTTAAATTTGTTTTCTTTTCCTTTTTGTGGTGGAGTTGTCATGAAGCTGTTCTTTTAAGATCCAAATGTGTCATAAAGGTTCACCAAAATACAAAGCATCCCAAACATAATAACAGTCACACCAAGGTTCCTAGACCACCTGAAAACCATTGCTGCCAGCAGAATGCGCTGTTATCATCGTTCCCATGTCGTAGCCAACTTGACCTTATCGTGTTGAACTATTGAATCGGGCACCAATCTCGTCGTATACATACGACAATAAACCCTAACCGCGCCGCCACAAAAAGCCAACATGAATTTTACGACTGAGCTTCTTTGAATACGTCCCAATGAACTGACTCAAAGTGGATTGAAGCCTAAAAAACCGACTCAAAGATGAACCATGTCATCCGCCTTGAGCGTCGCCCCTGCGAAGACTAAGACCCTAACATTTCCACTAGCTAGAACAAGGGACCCGGATTTCCCTCCCTGCCACCTGTCGCCGTAGCGAAGACAGAGTAAAGGCGAATCCACGGATTCATTGGCGGAGACCGTGAGGAGGAACGCTTTGTCCTAATCATCTTAGGAGGCACATGTATTAGCATATGTAAAATCAACCTTTTGTCATATATTTTCTTGGATACAACCTTTTGGCATTTGGAACCATTTAGAAGAAAACTATAGATTAGAAATGATTTTTGATACCTCGAAGCATAGTTTCACAATACATGTAATTAGGTTGGCAAAGAAGTGAACATCCAATAGATGGCCAAGCTAGCTAGCCACATGATCTCGGTGGCTCGGTAGGTGCGATGGACCAGGAGAGTGACGGGCCGAGAGCTTTATATAGACGAAAAAGAGGACACGGAGGAAAAGGAAGGATTGCGTGGACAAATAACCCGGCGTGGTGAACCACCGTCGACCACCCAAAGTACCAACGTATTTTAAAGTATATAATTCTAGGACATTCGAGCTAAATAAACCATGTTATTGAGGTATATACACACCTGCTGACGACGAAAACGTATATATCTCACCAAACAGTAGACGTCCAATGTGTCAGCATCGAACGGAAAACACGAGGAGAATGGAACAAAAGTTGCAAAGGCAGCTGGCAACCAAGCCTGCCTGACATGGTTTCGGCAAAAGAAAAAACGGACAGGCAAACGTAGTTCTCCTGTGTCGGTCGCCCGTCGATGCATGTGCAATGGCGCCTGGCAAACGGTTACGTGTATACAACAATAGCGTTTTTTTAAGAAAAGGAGGTTGTACCTTGGCATCTGCATCTCGATGCATGTAGTTATTTTATTAATTATTTTTAAAGATCTTATAAAGCAATACATTAGTAAGACTGAAGTCATCATCTTGACAAAACATGTCTCTACTCCTATCCCATGATGAAGGGGTGTCGAATGTCTGAGCCTAATACCAAACAGACATCGCACCAAACCCTAAATCTAAAGCCGGATGCCCTAGCCCAGCCACATACCGGGACTGGGTCCAAACCGGTCCGACGCACAGGCCGTTGCCGTCGTCTTCCAACAACCCATCTCCAGAGCTGGTACTGATGCAACGACCTTGCCAGGCTTGCCGTCGACGCCACCACGGTGTCAGATAGCTCCACCATCATGCACGTATTCATCCACACGCGGCCGTCGGCGAAACTCCGCAGAACCATGCCGCCGGGATCCGCCATCGGCCTTGCGGTGAATGTAACACCACTCTTCCTCTAGTTCCCTCATGCCAGCACTTGCTCCAAAACGATGCCCCTAGGAGGGAGAACGACACCGAAAGCGCCGTCATCATCCGATCCGGTAGACCCGGATCTAGGATTTTCCCCGGAACATACCAATCAAGTTGACGTGACCTGCAATGACGATGCCTCGAGAAGGGAACAACGTCCGAGACGCCGTCATCGTCCGCCAAGACCGTGGTCAGGCGTGATTTTCACCAGAAGCCACGTCGTCCCTATCTCGCGGCTGACTGGAACTGCGCGGAGCCTCGCCATGAAGACGTACGCCGCCGTCGGTACTTCGGAAGAGATCCTTCATCCCCTCACCAGTCCCTCCACGCGCCGCCGGTCGGCGCAAGGCCAACCCGCGGCGGATCCGATCTGGGCATTGGATCCGTAGCCACTGCCGCCACCATCTCCACACAGATCAGCCAACCCCGACGGATGGGGTGCTGCCACCACCGTCGTCCATCTTCAGGGCCGCCCCTCCGCCGGCCATAGAGCTTCGGACACTGCCGCACAGCATAGGGTCGCCGTCCTAGCCGACGCCCTCGGACTCCCACGAGACATGCCCCTGCTTCCTCAGATGGGATCCCGCAGCAACCACCCGCCCTAGTTCCTTCGGCACTGGGCCTGCCGCCACCACGGCCCACGCCGGCGGTAGCGGCGACAGGAGGAGGCACGAGGGGGCGGCCTACGGCTCTAGGGTTCAGGGTCCCCTAGCGTCGCCCAGGGGAGGCGACACGACAGGACAAAATGTAGGTGAGAGGGAAGTAAACGATATTGTTTTTCCATACAACAATACTGTACATTATTTTAGAGCAACTTCAACGGGCTGATTCAAATCGTTCGTCCGTGCTCGTGGACATAAAAAACGGTTCAACGCATCGATCCAAACGGACACGGGTCACTTTATATCCGCCGCGAGATCCATTTGAATCCCAAATTTGGGTAAGGTTGGCGTTTGCATGGAAATGAAGTGGACATGCGCCTCGTCCACGTACTTCTTTCCTTGCCCCATTCGTCGGTGACATATTTTTTCTTTTTTATCCCCTTCCCTTACCCGTCGCCCGCCCCATGCACGAACCCTAGGTTGGCTTCCATTTTCCCTCCCACCTTGCTCTTCAGCCCCCTCCTCCACCCAGCAGCACAGCCACCGGCGGGGTGCCTCATTCGTCCCGGAGCAGAAGGTCTAGCGGTAGATCTACGGCGGCGACAGGATTTGCCGAATCCGGCCGTCGGTGACTGCGAATGTCATGGATTGGCTGGGTATCGGTCCACCCAGCACGGGCAATGCTTCGGTGCCGCATGCAGATGCTCAGTCCGCCTCTAGCCACCGAGATCTGTCCGTCATCGGTTCGCCGGAAAGCCACGGCCCGCCGTAGCCCTAGCTCAACGCTGGCCTAGAGGCTTGCCGGCCCATCATTAATGTTGCTTATAAAGTGTGATGACTGCTCGCGGTAGGTCGTCCGCAGCATCTCTACCACGCTGGAACATCTCGATTGGGTTTCCGTCAAGCACAAAAAAGACGGGGTACGTGTTTTTTGTTCGGTCTTTTTCTCTTCGATTCGTCGCAATTGTTGTAGCTTATTTGCTCAAATTTGTGTTTAGGAGGGATGCAAGTTTTGGTATTGGAAAGAAGAATACATTGATCTATTAATCGCACGAAATTTTCCAGATATTCGTGCACTTTTAGCTAAAATTAAAGTTAAAGATGAGACTAACAAGAGATCAAAGGGGAAGCAACGTTTACTTGTTTAGAAACGAAGAATAAAGACATTGTCAAGCTGAAGAAACCGCACATCAACACTGAAGACATAGAGAATATATTACTCCAACTAATAGGAGTAGTTATGAAAGTTAGACATCTTTTAAAATGTCTAAATGTGGTTCTTGTTTTCTTTGGTCTTGTAGCAAAGAATTGGTAGAAAAATGTCTGTATAAAAATGCCTTTGATGAAATAAAAAATAGTGTGTGAATGCCAAGCAAAAGTATGTGCGAATGACAAAAAATAAATGGCGGTCGGCTGCAAGGACGATATTTGGGTCTACGCATTGGACACACGGTCAACCCAAACGAAAAAGGGGCAGACACATCGACCCCAAAGGAAAAAAGGCGGACAAAGCGAGCGTTCGTTTAGGTCCGCCGGCTGGAGTTTCTCTTAACTACTCCTAAGGGCATCTTCAAGGCCTATCCTCAAATCACCCGTAGCTTTTCGGATCACGCGCTTCAAACGTGTTTTCCGCTCCTGCAGTCAGTGATACGTCTCCAACATATCTATAACTTTTTATTGTTCCATGCTATTATATTATCTATTTTGGATGTTTTATATGCATTAATATGCTATTTTATATCATTTTTACGACTAACCTATTAAGCTAGAGCCTAGTGCCAGTTTCTATTTTTTTCTTGTTTTTGAGTATTGCACATAAGGAATATTAAACGGAGTCCAAACGGAAGAAAATCTCTAGAATATTTTTTTAGACCAGAATCAACCCAGAAGACTTGGAGATGAAGTCGGGAGAGCCGTCGTGTGGCCACAAGCCACAGGGGCGCGCCTAGGGGGTTAGGGCGCGCCCCTTGGCTTGTGGGCCCACGTCAGCTCCCCTAACCCTATTTCTCGGCCTATAAATTCACAAATATTCCTTGTATACTAGAGAGAGCCACGAAAATACTTTTCCGCCGCCAGGAGCCTTGGTTCCCGTGAGATCCAATATTGGAGCCTTTTCCGGTAATCTGCCGAAGGGGGATTCGATCACGGAGGGCATGTACATAACTCCATTGCCCCTCCGATGATGCGTGAGTAGTTCACCACAGACCTTCGGGTCCATAGCTAGTAGCTATATGGCTTCTTCTCTCTCTTTGCTCTTCAATACCATGTTCTTCATGTTCTTCATGATCTTCATGGAGATCTATCCGATGTAATACTCTTTTGCGGTGTATTTGTCGAGATCCGATGAATTGTGGGTTTATATTCAGATTATCTATGAATATTATTTGAGTCTTTTCTGGACTTATATGCATGATTTCATATCTTTGCAAGTCTCTTCGAATTATTGGATTGGTTTGGCCAACTAGATTGGTAATTCTTGCAATGGGAGAAGTGCTTACTTTTGGGTTTGATCTTGCGGTGTCCTCACCCAGTGACATAGTAGGGGTAGCAAGACACGTATTGTATTGTTGCCATCAAGGATAAAAAGATGGGGTTTTCATCATATTTCTTGAGTTTATCCATCTACATCATGTCATCTTACCTAATGCGTTACTCTGTTCTTCATGGACTTAATACTCTAGATGCAGGCAGGAGTCGGTCGATGTGTTGAGTAATAGTAGTAGATGCAGAATCGTTTCGGTCTACTTGACACGGACGTGATGCCTATATGCATAATCATTGCCTTGGATATCTCCATAATTATTCTCTTTTCTATCAATTGCTCGATAGTAATTTGTTCACCCACCGTAATACTTGCCATCATGAGAGAAGCCTCTAGTGAAACCTATGACCCCCGGGTCTACTTTCCATAGTATATTTTTAGATCTATAAACCAAAAATACCAAAAATACTTTGTTGTAATTTATTTACCTTTTACTTTCCATTCTCGTTTACATCTATCTCTATCGGATCTAATCCTTGCAAATAACTGTGATGGGATTAACAACCCCTTTTATAGTGTTGGGTGCAAGAGTTTGATTGTTTGCGTAGGTGCATCCACTCGTAACTTGCTTGTTCCTCCTACTGGATTGATACCTTGGTTCTCAACAACTGAGGGAAATACTTATATACTTCGCTACATCACCCTTTGCTCTTCAAGGGAAAACCAACACAAGCTGAAGAGGTAGCAAGAAGGATTTTTGGCGCCGTTGCCAGGGAGGAAACATTGCAAGTCAAGACAAGATCTACATCAAGCCTACCAAGTAGCCGTCACAAACTCATCTCTTGCATTTACATTATTTGCCATTTGCCTCTTGTTTTCCTCTCCCCCACTTCTAAAACGATTTTCAGAAAATACCAAAAGATTTGCCTTTTTATTCGCCCTTCTTCCGTTCATCTTTTTCATTTGCTTGTGTGTTAGATCGCCTAAAACTTTAGTACTCCCGAGTATGAAATTCTTAATTTTAAGCAAAGAGAGGGAGAAAACTTAAAGGATGCTTGGTATAGAATTTGCAATGCTCAAAATAGATCTACTAGTAAGGGTGAATCCTAAGATGATAAGGGTGAATCCTCTAGTAAGGGTGAATCCTAAGATGATAAGGGTGAATCCTAAGATGATAAGGGTGAATCCAAAGTTTGTTTATGTTCCTAAGAATAAGGGTGAATCCTCTAGTAAAGGGGATGAAGATCTTAAGATGATAAGTATTCACCCTAACTTTATTAATATTGTTCGGGAACCTATTGCTACAAGTGAATTTCTTGATTTCTTGCCTAGGAGTATGATTGTTGATAAAACTAAAGAATCTCCTAGGGTTCACAAGTGTACAATTGATGGATTGCATACCAAAGATGACAGTACCTAGATCTATCGCGTTTTGCCTAGCTAGGGGTGTTAAATAATAGCGCTTGTTGGGAGGCAACCCAATTTTATTTTGCTTTCTGTTTTTTGTTTCTGTTTTGGCTCGCTGGCCAAGGAACCAACTCCGATGCCGTGCATTGATGCACTTGGGCACTTGGCCTCATCGAAATCCACTATTTAAACGCGGACACACCCGTTTAACTCCACACCACACTACATCCGCTCCACAACCTCCTCCCTTGCACCACATCTGCCATAACCACAAGCTCTAGCGCTTTGTGGAAGAATATGTCATTGGAGTAGAAGCACGAGATGGCCACTCTTGCTGTCGGTTGGTAAACCCACCGCACTTGGCAAATTGAGCACGACATGGCGGCTAGCTTGCCAGAGGTCTCCGATGACAAACCCACGATGGAGACAGGCTCAAAAGACGACACCACACCCGATCCTACACTTGTGTTTGTCGGATTGACCATGGAAAAGGTGCAGGTGCACTTCGATGCCTCCATGGCGAAGGAGGAGCATCATGCACCAGCTCCTATGTCGGCTTTCTGGTAGGCCCAGGAGGAGCAGTTTTACAACATGTTCCTCCGTGAGCAACACCAGTTGGTGAACGACCAAATCTACGGTGAGCACACAAGCGAGAAGGCCATGGCCTCCATGGTGGCGGCAAAGTTGAACTTTGTGGCGAAGTAGTGGGCGCTCTATGAGGTTGCTTGTGCAAAATGCATCACTCGCAACGCAGATGCGGTGGAGCCGGAGGCAGACGCGACAACATACACATTGGCGGTGCAGGAGGTCTTAGGTGCGAATGCCACCACATGCGCGTCCTACGCACTCCCGTCTAACTTTCATGGTGCGTCTGGTAGAAGGATAGTGACGGACCATCCATGTCCATCATTAATCTCACATCCATTGGCATCGGGGACGGACAGGCCGCAGAATCCTTCAAGGATGAGTAGGGCATGGGAGGTGGAAAGACATTGTGTCCCAAGTGGGACGGTCTGTCTCCCATGTCCTACTCTTCCTTGGCTGAGACCACACCTTCACTTCACGGGTCTTAAACCCCGCTCGTGCTCAGAGAGATGGCATATGGGGGATGTGATCACCGATGTAGAATGCAAAGAAAGGTCGGGCACCGTCGAAGGATAGGTTTAGGTCCTACCGCTCTTTTCTAATGAAAAATGTCCGAATTGTAATGAATGTGCTCCGATTTATATGAAAATCAGCCGTTTTGCATGAATTATATCTGGTATGTTTAAATCCTCTTTGAATTCCATGTGGGTAGCATTGGTTGGCAGTGTTGGATGGTCGCTTCTACACCCGTGTCCACGGACTGACCCCCCTATCCTCGGACGGATGAGGGAGCAAATCTGTGAGTCGATGTTGGAGATGCCTTAATAATTAAATAAATTAGCAAAGCACTGACTAAAGCAAGCCACAAACGACAGTTTCTTAGAGAGAGAGAGAAATACAGGACAACTTCCTCTTTTTATTAAGCGAAAACATAAGGTAGTTTTTGTCTTTTTAGCACAAAATACAAGATAGCTAAGCTACTAGCATGTAGTGGGGAGTAATTTGTAAGCGTAACCTACATATGTTACTAGCCTATGTTACTGCCTCCATATATGTATGGTATCATGCAAGTAGACTCATTTTTTCTTATGATGTATGATGTTATGGTAACATATTATATTACCACAAATATCTTTCTTCTCATTAGTTACTTGTCACTTAATAAACTTACCTTAATATGTGTTATGTTATTTCTAAGTCACTCTCACCATGACCAACCTAACATAATAGTTTTCCCCCGATACATTTTGCTAGGGTTTCAGAGTGGACAGACGACGCGCGGGTGATCTTCAATCTGTTGCGGTGCACACCGAGGGCTTATGACCAGAATCTTCCCCTCTCCGCTCATGTGATCTGCTCGAGTGAATCACAGAAACCATCAACATTGACGGCTACGGTTGCAAGAAACACAAGTTTTAGTTTTGTGTTAAAACCTATTAATTCTCAGTGTAATTGTTCTTTGCAAAAAAGCATTGGTTAGTATTTTGGCCCATTTGATGAAGATTATGACATGTGGAGCCCACAAAGGCTGACGTGTCATAATTGTTCACAGGGACGGCGGTAGATGAGGGATTTGTATAGATTTATGATACAACCCATGTAATTTTACAGGGACACCCCTTAAAAACCAAAAATGTAAGTGGTGGAACAAAAAAGGGCTTCCTTCACGTATTTAAAAAGGTTGCTGGTGTCCATATAAGCCAACCGAGCAAGAAGGTGGTATCCCTCTAATATTACAGGTGGCCGTTGTCGCTAGACACCAGATCTGGTAGGATTTCCTCCAATTGCTCGGCCCTGAAAGGTCAACAGGAAGCGGCTCGGTTGCTCGCCGGATCCCATCGGATTAGGTGCGCGTTGATGCTAAAGGATTAATAGTGAATGATGTGGGCTCCACATGGGATGGGATGGCAGCATCGACTACTGGATCCGGTCAATCAAAGAGGTTGGACCTCGGGGCTATCTAGCCTGATGGTACATATTAGAGAAGAGAGGGCTATAGGATGGGAAGATGAGAGATGGGAAAGGTGGTGAGGAGGAGGTCGGGTGGCACTACGATGATGCGTGCTCGCATGAGCGGTCGTTTGGCGTGCTGCTGCCTCTGGGAGATCGGCTATTTTCACCCCCATCGAAGCGGATCATGAATCGGACGCATAGAGACTCCAAAAACTCATCCAGGAGGTAGAACGCTAGCCTTCGGAGCCCATCCGGGGGAAGGATCGACCAAGAGAAGAATGGGATTCCTCTCACCGCTATAGGAACGATATCATCATCGCCATCTACATCATCACCACCTTCATCATCATCACCCGCATCCTTATCATCTACAACATCAAGAACCCTATTGGATCCTTTGTCGTATCAGTTGAATCATTCATCCATGTATTTACTACTTGTGAGTTGCGTTGGGATTTCCCCCGAAGAGGAGACAAGATGCAGCATAACAGAGATAAGTATTTCCACAAGTGAAAACCAAGGTTATCAAACCAATAGGAGAACCAAGCAGGTTCCTTTCAACAACACCTACACACACAAAACCAAACAATCGCACCCTACGCGGGCAAGAGGGTTGTCAAGCCCCTTGAACTCGTTACTTCCAAGGATTACTTTTGAGAAATGATACGTCTCCAACGTATCTACTTTTCCAAACTCTTTTGCCCTTGTTTTGGACTCTAATTTGCATGATTTGAATGGAACTAACCTGTACTAACGCTTTTTTCAGCAGAATTGCCTTGGTGTTATTTTTGTGCAGAAATAAAAGTTCTCGGATCGTCCTGAAAATTTACGGAGAATATTTTTGGAATTAATAAAAAATACTAGCGCAAGAACTAACCAGACGGGGGCCACCATCAGGACACAAGCCTGCTAGCCGCGGCCACCCCCTGGCCGCGCGGGGCAAGCTTGTGGGCCCCTCGTGGCTCCTCCAACCTCCTCTCCATCTCCATATAACCCTATTGTCGAGGAAAAAATCAGAGAGAAGAGTTCATTGCGTTTCACGATATGGAGCCGCCGCCATCGCCAGTTCTTCCTCGGGAGACCAGATCTGGGGTCTGTTTTGGGCTCTGGAGAGGGGAAATCGACGCCTTCGTCATCATCAACCATCCTTCATCACCAATTCCATGATGCTCCCCACCATTCATGAGTAATCTCATCGTAGGATTGTTGGACGGTGATGGGTTGGATGATATTTGTCATGTAATCGAGTTAGTTTGGTTAGGGTTTGATCCCTAGTATCCACTATGTTCTCAGATTGATGTTGCTATGACTTTGCTATGCTTAATGCTTGTCACTAGGGCCCGAGTGCCATGCTTTCAGATCTGAACCTATTATCTTTTCATGAATATATGTGTGTTCTTGATCCTATCTTGCAAGATGTAGATGCCTATTACGAGTTATGATCTACATCCCCCAGGGTGACAATAACTGGGATTCTTTCCGGTGATTACCGTAGTTTGAGGAGTTCATGCATTCACTAAGTGCTAATGCTTTGGTCTGGTTCTCTATAAAAAGGAGGCCTTAATATCGCTTAGTTTCCAATAGGACCCCACTGACATGGGAGGTTAGGACAAAAGATGTGATGCAAGTTCTTTTCCATAAGCATGTATGACTATATGTGGAATACATGCTGACATTACATTGATGAATTGGAGCTAGTTCTGTGTCACCCTATGTTATAACTGTTGCATGATGAATGCCATCCGACATAATTATCCATCACTGATCCATTGCCTACGAGCTTTCCATATATTGATCTTCGTTCAGTTACTTTTCCGTTGCTACTGTTACAAGCACTACAAATCTGCTACTATCACTTTGCCACTGTTACCGTTACTACCATATTACTTTGCTACTGAATACTTTGCTGTAGATATTAAGTCTTTCAGGTGTGGTTGAATTGACAACTCAGCTTCTAATACTCGAGAATATTCTTTGGCTCCCCTTGTGTCGAATCAATAAATTTGGGTTGAATACTCTACCCTCGAAAACTATTGCGATCCCCTATACTTGTGGGTTATCAAGACCTTTTTCTGGCGCCATTGCCGGGGAGCATAACTTTATTCTCTGAGTCACTTGGGATATATATATCTGTTGATCACTATGAAGAATCTGAAAGATCCAAAAACCAAGATCTATCCCTCTACTACGAGGGGAGGTAAGGAACTGCCATCTAGCTCTACACTTGATTCACCTTCTGTTATGAGTAAGTTTGCGACACCACCACCTTCTAGTAATTCTGATATGTCGCAACTAGTTGATGATGCTACTTCTGCTATGCATGATGCTTATGGTAATACTTTGTTTGATGATACTGTGCCAGTGGGTGAATTTCTTGATGAACAAATTGCTAGAGGTAATGCTGAAACTGATAATATTGCTGAATCTGATGAAATTATTGAAACTGAACACTATGATTCACCTGCTATACCTAGCTCTCCTAGATATGAATTTCCTGATATACCCGTATGTTATGGAAGGAGAGGTAGCTAGGTACTTTCTTGCTTGTAAGGATAGAGATGATCTTAAGAAATTGCTTCGCAAGTGGAAGGAAAAATCTCTGAATGCAAGAATGCAATATGATCCTAAGTTTGCTGCTTCACCCATCTATGTTACTAACAAGAATTATGAATTCTCTGTCAATACTGAGTTAATTACTTTGGTTGAATCTGATCCTTTCCATGGTTATGAATCTTAAACTGTTGTGGCACATCTTACCAAATTGAATGATATAGCCACCCTATTTACTCACGAGGAAAAAATTCACTATTACTATGTTCTTAAGTTGTTTCCTTTCTCATTAAAGGGTGATGCTAAGAAATGGTTTAATTCTCTTGCTCCTGGTTGTGTGCGTAGTCCCCAGGACATGGTTTATTACTTCTCTGAAAAATATTTTCCTGCCCATAAGAAACAAGCTGCCTTGCAGGAAATATTTAACTTTGTGCAAATTGAAGAAGAGAGTCTCCCTCAAGCTTGGGGGAGGCTTCTCCAATTGCTTGATGCTTTTCCTGATCATCCTCTCTAGGAAAATGAAATACTTGATATCTTTTATAATGGACTAATTGATGCATCTAGGGACTACCTAGACAGTTGTGTTGGTTATGTTTTCAGGGAACGAACTATTGAACAAGCTGAATTACTATTGAATAATATATTGAGCAATGATAATGATTGGACTATTCCCGAACCACCTCCAAAGCCAACTCCAAAAAAAAGAGGTATTCTATTCCTCAGTCCTGAAGATATGCAAGAGGCAAAGAAATCTATGAAATAAAAGGGTATTATATTTGAAGATGTTAAGAATCTACCACCTATTGAAGAAATACATGGTCTTGATAACCTAACACAGGTAGTAGAGGTAAATTCTCTCAGAAGATTTGATGAAACAGATATCCCTTATAATAAGCCTGCTAGCTAATGCTTGGATGAATTTGATAATTTTATTATGAAGCAAGAAAATTTGAATGCCTATGTTAGTAGATAATTGAAACATAATGCTTATATGCTTGATCACTTGGGTGATTATTTGAGTAGAATTGTTAGTGATCTTAAGCTTATTAGTAAACATGCTTCCATGGTAAGCACTCAAATAGAACAAGCACTTAAGGCTCAAAATGATTTTCTTAATGAGATGAATGGTAAAGACGATGATCATTCTATTAAAGTTGTGACTAGAGGTGGTAGAATGACTCAGGAACCTTTGTATCCCGAGGGCCATCCTAGGAGAATTGAGCAAGATTCTTAGAGAGTTAATACTGATGCACCTATTCCTTCCAATAAGAGTAGGAAAAAGAATGATGATAGTACTTTGCATGCTGTTAGTGAACCTGTTATAGATACATCTGAGAATCCAAATGAAATTTCTATTTCTGATGCTGAGACACAATTTGGTGATGAACATGAGCCTAGTGATAAAATTAATAATGATGTTCATACTGATGCTCAACCTAGTAATGGTAATGATGTGGAGATTGGACCTCCTAATGATCTTGATAACCCACAAACTAAGAATAAAAGATACGATAAAAGAGACTTCATTGCTAGGAAACATGGTAGAGAAAGAGAACCATGGGTTCAGAAACCCATGCCCTTTCCTCCTAATCCATCCAATAACAAGGATGATGAGGACTTTGAGCGCTTTGCTGAAATGCTTTGACATGCCTTTTTACGTATGCGCTTGACCGATATTTTGAAAATTTCTCCTTGCTCTAAGTATATGAAAGATATTGTGACAAATAAAAGAAAGATACCGGAAGCTGAGATTTCCACCATGCTTGCGAATTATACTTTTAACGGTGGAATACCTAAGAAACTAGGAGATCCGGGAGTACCTACTATACCATGCTCTATTAAAGGAAATTATGTTAAAACTGCTTTATGTGATCTTGGAGATGGTGTTAGTGTTATGCCTTTCTCTTTATACCATAGACTTGATTTGAATAAGTTGACACCTACTAAAATCTCTTTGCAAATGGCTGATAAATCAACTGCTCTACCTATCGGTATTTGTGAGGATGTACCTATCGTAGTTGCAAATTTTACTATCTTGACGGACTTTGTTATTCTTGATATTCCTGAGGATGACAGTATGTCGATCATCCTTGGTAGACCCTTTTTGAATACTGCAGGGTCTATTATTGATTGCAACAAGGGCAATGTCACTTTTCATCTTAATGGTAATGAGCATACGGTACACTTTCCGAAGAAACAACCTCAAGTTCATAGTATCAACTCTATTGAAAAAATTCCAACAATTATTATTGGAGACTTTGAGTTCCCTCTTCCTACTGTCAAGAAGAAATATGATATACTTATTGTTGGGGAAATGCATATACCCATTGAGGTAACTTAGTGTTATTCAAAAATTCTTCGGTTTCATGTCATTCAAAAGAAGTTAGTTAATAAGACTTGATCAACCTTATTGATGGATTCCTTTTGAGGAGCATGTGATGGTTGAATTTAGAAAGCACAACTTCATGCAGCTAACTTTTACTTTCTATTACCTAGATGAAATTTAGTAAAAATGCTATTATTTTTCTGTTTTCTGAGTTTTCCGTGCAGTAGAAAAATGACCTGAAAATAAAAGTTCCCAGAATCCCCTGAAAATTAAGTATGAGGGGGCTGCACTACTGGGCCACAAGCCCGCAGGGCACAGCCACCCCCTAGCCGTGCCTAGCAAGCTTGTGGGTCCCACGTGCCCCCTCCACTTATTCCAGCACCCATTCACTTCAACTTCCTCCATAAAAAATCCCACCATTGCACAAACCCGTGTTCTAGCTCATCTTGCTGCCATTTTCGATCTCCTTTCTCAAAGCTCCATTTGCAGAACTGTTTTAGGGGATTAATCACTCGTATGTGACTTCTCCAATGGTCTAAGTAGTTTTTGTTCTAGTGCCTTTTATATTGCAAAATTTTGCTGCTGTGGTGACCTTGTTCTTGAGCTTGCATGTCAAATTTGTATGGTTCCAAGTAGTTTTGATGCATGATATGGTCTCTAGACACTTGAGGGAGTACTTTCTATGAGTTTTGTTGAGTTTTGTGCACCTTTTATTTCACTCACTAAAAATTTCAGAAATTTTTCAGAGAAAGAAAAGATTATGAGGAGAATGTACCAAGGTGGTTCCTCGAGCAAGAAAGCCCCAAGACTCGCGCTACGTGAGCCCGATTTTGAACTAACCAGGGAAGCTCGAGTACTGCCTTGTGAATGGCCATCGGGTCAACTCTTGGAAAACGCCAGATTTAAGGAAGAGTTTTAAGCATACATAAGGAATGTTGGCTTTGAGGATTTCATTTCAGATCGATGCAAGCAATATTATCAACTCACTAACTCTTTCGTGCGGAGGTTTGAATTTTCATCTAAGCGTAATTCTCATTCTATTCTATTTGATCTTTATGAGAAGACCTATACCATGGACCTAGAAGATTTTAATGATGCATGCAAAATTCCACAGTGGGGTAGTTGTAGCGATCCTCATAAAAATGAATATAATGATTTCCTTGCTAGCGTCACAGTGGGAGAAACTGGAATCATTACACAAGCTACTTTGGGGAGCATTCGATTTCCTGCTATACATTATTTTTCTCTCTTCATAGGTAGATGTATTAATGGTAAACTTGAGCATAGCCACCTTTGCGCGCCTGATCTGAGCATCCTTAAGAGTGCGGTAATGGCAGATAGACGATATAACTTGGGGGATGTTATTGCCATGAGGTTACATCATAATGCTAAGGATGGAGATTTCTTTGGTGGAATTTATGCCACCCGTGTAGCTAAGTATCTTGGGGTACCCATAAGAGGGAATGAAATTGAATTACCCCCGGCTTTCCTTGAGTATGAGGCTTTGTTGCACTTTCAGTTTCTTGAAAGAAACGAACAATTCCTCCAGTACTAACTAATTTTTGACAGGCAACGCGTTGTCCATGTTAGCCTTCCTACTCCTGCCTTCTTTAACTTTCAGGAAAAGCAAAGATATTTTATAACCAGAGAGAAGGCAAACGAGTACAAGCAAAATGCAGCAACTGCTCACCTTCACGCTACGGTGGTACAAATGGTAGCCGCCGTAGCCCAGTACAACCCCAACTTTGACTTCAGATATTATCCAGGCCAGCCATGGCCCCAGACCAACATAGGCGAAAAGCCTAAGCTTGGGGGAGTACGTATTTTTCACCGACATTACATTCATGTTCACACACTTATTTAGTTGTCGGTGTTCATACTTTTTCATTGTACTATCCATGGTAGCTTATATTCTTGTTTTGCTTTCTTCTGGTGTGTTTAATTAACTTTGAGAAAAAAAATAGTTCTAGGTTTATTTCCTTGTTGCTTATTTGTAGCATTAAAGAGAAAACCCAAAAATATTTCTCGTTCTTCTTTTTGCTTGTTGGGAGCTTTCCCGTGTAAATAACTTTCCTTTCTTTTCTTTGGGTCGTAAGGAGAAGACCACGATGACGTGTTGAGTGGCTCTCATATGCATTATTGTTTATCTTACAAAGAGCCCATATTGCCTTGTGTTCTCCTTTGGTTTATTGTTTGCAGATTCCAGCTTAGTCCAATGCACGTGCACTCCTATTATTATTCACATCGTTTAGTCGTGCAAGTGAAAGGCAATAATGACGATATTTGATGAAAAGATGAGATGGAGAAAAGCTGGTATGAACTCGACCTATCTTGCTTTTGTAAATATGATTAGCTCATCATTCCGAATTCAGTGCATTATGGGTGACCATGTTTGCAATAAAAATTAGAGACTATAGCTATTCATGCCATGCTTAATTAGCTAAGAGTGGATAATGGTTTTTCTTGAGTGCCAACATGCGCATTAAAATGGTTGTGATGTAGTATGATAGAATGGTATCCTCCTCTGGATGATTCAAGTGGCTTGACTTGGCACATGTTTATGCATGTAGTTGAAACAAATCAACATAGCCTCCATGATATTTATGTTCATAGTGAATTATATCCTACTCATGCTTGCATTCAATGTTGGTTAATCTCAAGGCATGTTGATGACTGTGTCGCTCTCTAGTTGCTCCCAAGTCTTTTGCTAGCCTTCACTTGTACTAAGAGGGAATACTGCTTGTGCATCCATCTGAATAAACCCAAAGTTGTTCCATATGAGTCCACCATATCTACCTATATGCGGTATTTACCTGCCGTTCCAAGTAAATTTGCATGTGCTAAACTTTAAACCTTCAAATAAACCTTCTATTTTGTATGCCCAAATCGCTCATGTGGCGACTCTGGGCTGTCAGTATCTTCCATGCTAGGTGGGTTATTCTCACGATATGTGTTGATTCACTATCTAGCATGGAAGATATTCGGCCCACCGTGGAGTGTGACTGATTGGTGGAGGGGGAGTAAAAACTTTACCATTCTGTTTGGGAACCGCCTATAATGTATCTAGCATGGAAGATATTGAAAACATCTTGACCGTTATGTGAGCAACGAAAGCATACCGCTCCAAAATCATTACCTATCTTTGTTTTAAAAGCTTGAGCTCGCGCACCTCTCCAAATCAATGCTTCCCTCTGCGAAGGGCTTATCTATTTACTTTATTATTGAGTCATCATCCTCTTAAAAAAGGCACCAGTTAGAGAGCACCATTGTCATTTGTATGCCTTGCTACTAATTGATGTTGAGTGTGAGCATGACTGGATCTCTCTCCCCGTGAATTACAATGTTTAGTCAGTCCTTGTTCTCGAGAGGTGCTCTTCATTTATGTTTTGCGATCTCAAAAAGGGCTAGAGAGATACCATTATGTCATATTGTATCATGATTGTTTTGATAAATTGTTGTCATCCGAGACTTGTTATTATTGCTTGCTAGTCGGTTATGCCATTGACATGAGTAAATGTGAGACCTAAATGTTATTGTGAATGTGGTTAGTTTATAATCTTTGTTGAAAATCTAAACATAAGTTAGACATATTTACCACAGCAAGATCAAACAGAGTTTGTAACAGTTTTTCTTTATCACTTTCAGTTTATCAACTGAATTGCTTGAGGACAAGCAAAGGTTTAAGCTTGGGGGAGTTGATACGTCTCCAACGTATCTACTTTTCCAAACTCTTTTGCCCTTGTTTTGGACTCTAATTTGCATGGTTCGAATGGAACTAACCCGGACCGACGCTGTTTTCAGAAAAATTGCCTTGGTGTTATTTTCGTGAAGAAATTAAAGTTCTCGGATCCTCTTGAAAATTTATGGAGAATATTTTTGGAATTAATAAAAAATATTGGTGAAAGAATTAACCAGAGGGGGCCACCAGTAGGCCACAAGCCTGCTAGCCATGGCCACCCCCCTAGTCGCGCAAGGCAGGATTGTGGGCCCCTCATGGCTCCTCTGACCTCCTCTCCAACTCCATATAACCCTATTGTCAAGGAAAATATTAGACAAAATAGTTCATTGCGTTTCACGATACGGAGCCGCCGCCATCGCCAGTTCTTCCTCGGGAGACCAGATCTGGAGTCCGTTTTGGGCTCCAGAGAGGGGAAATCGATGCCTTCGTCATCATCAACCATCCTTCATCACCAATTCCATGATTCTCCCACTGTTAGTGAGTAATCTCATCATAGGCTTGCTGCATGGTGATGGGTTGGATGAGATTTGTCATCTAATCGAGTTAGTTTGGTTAGGGTTTGATCCCTAGTATCCACTATGTTTTGAGATTGATGTTCCTATGACTTTGCTATGCTTAATTCTTGTCACTAGGGCCTGAGTGCCATGATTTCAGATCTGAACCTATTATATTTTCATGAATATATGTGTGTTCTTGATCCTATCTTGCAAGTTGTAGACGCCTATTACAAGTAATGATCTGCATCCCCCAGGGTGACAATAACTGGGATTCTTTTCGGTGATTATCGTAGTTTGAGGAGTTCATGTATTCACTAAGTGCTAATGCTTTGGTCCGGTTCTCTATTAAACGAAGGCCTTAATATCCCTTAGTTTCCAATAGGACCCCGCTGCCATGGGAGGGTAGGACAAAAGATGTCATGCAAGTTCTTTTCCATAAGCACGTATGACTATATATGGAATACATGCCTACATTACATTGATGAATTGGAGCTAGTTCTGTGTCACCCTATGTTATTACTGTTGCATGATCAATGTCATCCGACATAATTATCCATCACTGATCCATTGCCTACGAGCTTTCCATATATTGATCTTTGTTCAGTTACTTTTCCGTTGCTACTGTTACAAGCACTACAAATCTGCTACTATCACTTTCCACCGTTACCGTTACTACCATATTACTTTGCTACTGAATACTTTGCTGCAGATAGTAAGTCTTTCAGGTGTGGTTGAATTGACAACTCAACTGCTAATACTCGAGAATATTCTTTGGCTCCCCTTGTGTCGAATCAGTAAATTTGGGTTGAATACTCTACCCTCAAAAACTATTGCGATCCCCTATACTTGTGGGTTATTAGGCAACGAGGTATTGCAAATGATAAATGTAAAATAAAATAATCAAAGACAGCGAGGTATTTTTAGAGTTTTTATATTTATGTTTAAGTAGACCCGGGGGCCAATAGTGTTTGCTAGAGGCTTCTCTCATTCAAAATAGCACACGGTGGGTAGACAAATTACTGTTGGGCAATTGATAGGGTTGCGCATAGTTACGACATGTTATTCATGGAAATGATCATGTATATAGGCATCACATCCATAAACATGTAGACCAAAACGATATCTACTACTATTACTCCACGTCGAGAGCGCTTCTATGCTTGCCTCTCTAGGTATTAAGTTCATACCAAACAGAGTAATGCTTGGAGCAAGGTAACATTATGTAGACAGAATAAGACAAGGAATATATTTATACCCCCTTTTTTATCCTTAATGAAAACAATAAAAATGTGTGTCTTGTCCCCTTCTATTACGAGGATGCAAAGCATTGCAAGATTGAACCCACTATAACGCAGTACTCCCACTAAAGATAAATCAATCTAGAGTTGGGGAACGTTGCATGGGAAACAAAAACATTCCTACGCACACGCAAGATCTATCCATGGTGATGAGCATCTACGAGAGGGAGAGTGGATCTACATACCCTTGTAGACCGCTAAGCGGGAATCGTTATGAAACACGGTTGATATAGTCAAACGTCTTCGCGATCCAAATCGCCGAGCGTCCCGCGATCCCATCATGATCCGTCCCGCGATCCAATCATGATCCATCCTGCAATCTCATCACGATCCGTCTCACGATCCAATCATGAATCGTCTCGCGATCGTGATCACGATCCTTCCGATCTAGCGTCGAACGGACGGCACCTCTGTGTTCAGCACACATACAACTCAATGATGATCTCCGCCTTCTTGATCTAGCAAGAGGGAGCGGAGAGGTAGATGAGTTCTTCGACAGCACAACAGTGTGGTGGTGGTGGTGAACTAATCCTGCAGGGCATCGCCTAAGCACCGCAGAACTAATCTAGAGGAGAAACAGATCTAGTGGAAGAAGAGGGCAGCACGTGGCAATTAGGGTTAGCTCTTCCCTCTAAATCCTCTAGTATATATAGGATGGAGGGAGGGGAGGAGGCAGCCTCAAACCCTCAAGGTTTGGTCGAAATTGGAGGTGGAGGAGTCCTACTCCAATCCTATTAGGAGTAGGATTCCTCCTTTCCACTTGGAAACTCATTCCACCTCTCCACCTTTTGCGTTTTCCCACCCCTAGCTGCATGGGCCTTAGTGGGGGTTTAGACCAGCCCATCAGGGTCTGGTTTGAATCCTCCCACAGCCCATGAGGTCCTTTGGGTCGAGACACCCCTCCGATGGTCCCCCGGCACCCTCCGGGCACTCCCGGTACACTACCGATGAGCCCAAAACTTTTCCGGTGACCAAAATAGGACTTCCTATATATCAATCTTAACATCCGAACCATTCCGGAGCTCCTCGTGATGTATGAGATATCATCTGGGACTCCAGACAACCTTCGGTCACCACCATACATAACTCTATACTACTGAAACATCACTGAACCTTAAGTGTGCAGACCCTGCGGGTTCGAGAACTATGTAGACATGGCCGAGACACCTCTATGTTCAATAACCAATAGCGGGACCTGGATGCCCATATTGGTTCCTACATCTTCTACGAAGATCTTTATCGGTTGAACCTCTATGTCAAGGATTTAGTTAATCCCGGATGTTGTTCCCTTTGTTCTTCTGTATGCTACTTGCCTGAGATTCGATCGTCGGTATCTCCATACCTAGTTAAATCTCGTTACGGAAAAGTCTCTTTACTCGTTACGTAATATAAGATCCCGTGGCTAACAATTTAGTCATGTTGCTTGCAAGGCTTGTTGTGATGTTGTATTACCGAGTGGGCCCTGAGATACCTCTCTGTCACACGGAGTAACGAATCCTAGTATTGATCCATGCCAACCCAACAGACACCCTCGGGGATACCTGTAGAGCACCTTTATAGTCACCCAGTTATGTTGCTGGGTGACTATAAAGGTGCTCTACATGTATCTCTAAGGGTGTTTGCTGGGTTGGCATGCATCAACACTAAGATTTGTTACTCCATGTGACGGAGAGGTATCTCAGGGCCCACTTTGTAATACAACATCATAATAAGCCTTGCAAGCAATGTGACTAAGTGTTAGCCACGGGATCTTGTGTTACGGAACGAGTAAAGAGACTTGCCAGCAACGAGATTGAACTAGGTATGGAGATACCAATGATCGAATCTCGGGAAAGTAACATACCGAAGAACAAAGGGAACAACACACGGGATTAACTGAATCCTTGACATAGAGGTTCGACCGATAAAGATCTTCGTAGAATATGTAGGAATAAATATGGGCATCAGGTCCCGCTATTGGTTATTGACCGTAGAGGTGTCTCAGTCATGTCTACATAGTTCTCGAACCCGCAGGGTCTGCACACTTAAGGTTCGGTGACGTTTCGGTAGTATAGAGTGATGTATGGTGGTGACCGAAGGTTGTTCGGAGTCCTGAATGAGATCTCGGACGTCACGAGGAGCTCTGGAGGTAAAGATTGATATATAGGAAGTTCTGTTTTGGTTACCGGAAAAGTTTCGGGCTCATCGATAGTGTACCGGGAGTGCCGGGAGGGTACCAGGGGACCATCAGGAGGGGTATTTCGAACCAAGAGGCTACATGGGCTGTGGGATAAGGAATACCAGACCTTAGTGGGCTGGCCGAAGTCCCATAGAAGGCCCATGTGGCCAGGGAAGAAAACCCAAGGTGGAAAGAAGGCAAAAGTGGGAAAAAGGAATGAGTCCTAATCCTACTAGGAGTGGAGGAGGAGGACTCCTCCCTCCCACTTTGGCCGAAGCAAAGGGCTGGCCCCTTGGGGGGAAAGACTCCTCCTCCCCTCCTGCTATATATACTAGAGGTCTGAGGGATATTTGGACACAGAAAAACAGCCACGTGCTACCTCTCCTCTAGATCGCAATTTCTCCTCTAGATCGGTTTTCAGCGGTGCTTAGGCGAAACCCTACTGGAATAACTCCACCACCATCACCGCAACGGCATCGCGCTGCTGGAGAACTCATCTACCTCTCCAATCCCTCTTGCCGGATCAAGAAGGCGGAGATCGTCATCAAGCTGTACGTGTGCTGAACGCGGAGGTGCCGTCCGTTCGGCGCTAGATTGGGACAGATCGTGATTGGATCGCGAGACGCTCGACGTTTTGGATCGTGAATACGTTCGACTACATCAACCGCGTTTCTTAACGCTTCCCTCTTAGCGATCTACAATGGTATGTAGATCCACTCTCCTCTCTCGTAGATGCTCATCTCCTAGATTGATCTTGGTGAAGCGTAGGAAATTTTTTGTTTCCCATGCAACATTCCCCAACATTGGTATCAGAGCTAGGTCTATGTGTAGATGAGATCTTGAGTAGAACAGAAAGAGTTTGTGGGTGTTGATGCTTAGATTGCTTCCTACCTTGGTCTTGTTTTGGTTCAGCGGTATTGTGGGATGAAGCGTCTCGGACCAACCTTACTCGTACACTTACGAGAGACCAGTTCCATCGACTAACGTGTAACTTTGTTGCACAAAGATGGATGGCGGGTGTCTGTTTCTCCTACTTTAGTTGGATCGGATTCGAAAAAGGTTGTCCTTGAGAAGGTTGAAAAGAAATTTATGTATCACCGTTGTGGTTTTGTGTAGGTGAGAATTGTTCTTGCTAGATACCCGTAGCAGCCACTTAAAACTTGCAACAACAATTAGAGGATGTCTAACTTATTTTTGTAGGATATGTTGTGATGTGATATGGCCAATTACATGATGAGATATATGTGATGTATGAGATGATCATGATTAGTACGGCAACCGACAGGAGCTATAGGGTTGTCTTTAATTATTGTATGACCCGCATGTCAATCATTAAGCGCTATGTAATGCTTTACTTTATCGCTAAATGGTAGCTATAGTAGTATGAGCATGGTGGGCGCGACAACCCCGATGGCGACACAATGATGGTGATCATTATGATAGAGATCATGGTGTTGTGCCGGTGACGATGGAGATCATGCCGGTGCTTTCAAGATGGAGATCAAAAGCACAAGTTCATGGCCATATCATGTCACTTATGATTTGCATGTGATGTTAATCCTTTTATGCACTTGGTTTTGCTTAGGACGACGGTAGCATTATAAGGTGATCCCTCACTTAAATTTCAAGGTAAAATTGTGTTCTCCCCGAGTATGCACCGTTGCGAAAGTTTGTCGTGTCGAGACACCATGTGATGATCGGGTGTGATAGACTCTACGTTCACATACAACGGGTGCAAGCCAGCGGTGCACAAGCAGAACACTCAGGTTAAACTTAACAAGCCTAGCATGTACAGACATGGCCTCGGAACACAAGATACCAAAAGTTGAACATGAGTCATATAGTAGATATGATCAACATGATGATGTTCACTATTGAAACCACCTCAACTCACGTGATGACCGGACTTGAGTTGGTGAATTTGGATCATGTATCACTCAGATGACCTGAGGGATGTCAATTTGAGTGGGAGCTTTAGTAGTTTGATTAACTAAACTCATTATCTTGAACTATAGTCTTAGCAACCTTTGCTTATTTATGTTGTAGATCAATGGCTCATGCAGAAGCACCCCTGAATTTTAATGCATTTCAAGAGAAAGCTAAGTTGAAAGATGATGGAAGTAACTTTGTGGACTGGGTCCGTAATCTAAAGATTATACTCACGGCTTCTGACAAGGCATATGTACTTGATGCACCGCTTGGTAACCAACCCGTAAACATGTCATCTGAAGACGTTAAGAACGCTTGGGAGGCACGTTTTGGAGATTACTCAATAGTTCAGTGTGCAATATTGTATGGCTTAGAACCGGAACTTCAAAGACGTTTTGAACATCATGGAGCATATGAGATGTTCCAGGAGTTGGAGTTTATCTTTAATAAGAATGCCCGGATCGAGAGGTATGAGACCTCCGATAAGTTCTATGCTTGGAAAATGGAGGAGAACGGGTCTATCAGTGAACATATACTCAGAATGTCTGGGTATTCGACTCACCTGGCGGAGTTAGGGATGCCCCTTCCGCAAGTGGCGATCACTTACAGAGTTCTTCAATCATTGCCACCAAGCTACAAGAGCTTCGTGCTGAACTATAACATGCACGGGATGAACAAGTCAGTCGTCGAGCTGTTTGCGATGCTAAAAGTCGTTGAGTCTGAAATCCAGAAAGAACATCAAGTATTGATGTTCAATAAAACCACTAGTTTCAAGAAGAATGCCAAGGGAAAGAAGGGTAACTCCAAGAAGAGTGGCAGAGCAGTTGCTCCTCCCGTGAAGAGACCCAAGGCTGGACCCAAGCCAGAAAGTGAGTGCTTTCATTGCAAGGGTACTGGTCACTAGAAGTAGAACTGCCCCAAGTATCTGACTGACAAGAAGGCGGCCAACAACAAACAAGGTATATATGATATACATGTTATTGGTGTGTACCTTACTAGCTCTCATTGTAGTGCCTGGGTATTTGATACCGATTCGGTTGCTCACATTTGCAACTCAAAACAGGAACTACGGAATAGACGAAGGCTGGCAAAGAACAAAGTGACGATGCGCATGGGAAATGGTTCCAAGGTTGATATGATCGCCGTTGGCATGCTCTCTCTTCAATTACCATCAGGATTAGTGATGAACTTGAATAATTGCTATTTAGTGCCTGCATTAAGCATGAACATTATATCCGGGTCTTGTTTATTGCGAGACGGTTACTCATTTAAATCAGAGAATAATGGTTGTTCTATTTATATGAGTAATATCTTTTATGGTCATGCACCCAATGTGAGGGGTTTATTCATATTGAATCTTGATAGTGATGAAACACATGTTCATAACATTGATGCCAAAAGATGTAGAGTTGATAGTGATAGTACCACTTTCTTGTGGCACTACCATTTAGGTCATATTGGTGTAAAACGCATGAAGAATCTCCATGATGATGGACTTTTGGATTCACTTGATTTTGAGTCACTTGACACATGTGAACCATGCCTCATGGGCAAGATGACTAAAACGCCATTCTCTAGAACAATGGAACGGGCAAGTGACTTGTTGGAAATCATACATACTGATGTGTGCGGTCCAATGAATGTTGCGGTGCGCGGTGGATATCGTTATTTTCTCACCTTAACTGATGACTTAAGTAGATATGGGTATATTTACTTAATTAAACACAAGTCTGAAACATTTGAAAAGTTCAAGCAATTTCAGAGTGAAGTTGAGAATCATCGTAACAAGAAGACTAAATTCCTCAGATCT
Source organism: Hordeum marinum (assembly GCA_022496015.1). Taxonomy (NCBI): domain Eukaryota; kingdom Viridiplantae; phylum Streptophyta; class Magnoliopsida; order Poales; family Poaceae; genus Hordeum; species Hordeum marinum. The sequence continues at coordinate 167,240,799 of CM039673.1, forward strand.
TATCGAGGAGGAGAATATTTGAGTTATGAGTTTGGCAGTCACTTAAGACAGTGTGGAATTGTTTCACAATTGACACCGCCTGGAACACCACAGCGTAATGGTGTGTTCGAACATCATAATCGAACCTTATTAGATATGGTGCGTTCTATGATGTCTCTTGCCGATTTGCCACTATCATTTTGGGGTTATGCATTAGAGACAACTGCATTCACTTTAAATAGGGCACCATGGAAATCCGTTGAGACAACTCCATATGAAGTGTGGTTTGGCAAGAAGCCAAAGTTGTCATTTCTTAAAGTTTGGGGATGTGATACTTATGTCAAAAAGCTTCAGCCTGAAAAGCTGGACCCCAAAGCGGAGAAATGCGTCTTCATAGGATACCCAAAAGAGAAACTTGCGTATGCCTTCTATCTCAGATCTGAAGGCTAAGTGTTTGTCTCTAAGAATGGAACATTTCTTGAGAAAGAGTTTCTCTCGAAAGAATTGAGTGGGTGGAAAATAGAGCTTGATGAGGTTATTGAACCTTTACTTCAACTAGAGAGTAGCGCAGCGCAGAAAGATGTTTCTGTGGAGCCTACGAGAGTTGAAGGGGAAGTTAATGATGATGATCATGAAGCTTCAGATCAAGTTACTATTGAATCTCGTAGGTCGACAAGGGCGCGTACTGCTCCTGAGTGGTACAACAACCTTGTCTTGGAGGTCATGTTGTTGGACAACAATGAACCTACGAGCTATGGAGGAGCGATGATGGGCCCGGATTTCGAGAAATGGTTAGAGGCCATGAAATCAGAGATGGGATCCATGTATGAAAACAAAGTATGGACTTTGGAAGTATTACCTGAAGGGCGAAAGGCCATTCAGAACAAATGGATCTTTAGGAAGAAGATGGACACGGACGGCAATATCACCGTCTATGTGGCAAAGGGTTTTTCACAAGTTCAAGGAGTTGATTATGATGAGACCTTCTCAGCTGTAGCGACGCTTAAGTCCGTCAGAATCATGTTAGCAATAGCTGCATATTTCGACTATGAAATTTGGCAGATGGATGTCAAAATAGCGTTCCTCAACGGTTTCCTTGAGGAAGAGTTGTATATGATGCAACCAGAAGGTTTTGTCGATCCAGAGAATGCTGACAAAGTTTGCAAACTCCAGCGATCCATTTATGGACTGGTGCAAGCATCTCAGAGTTGGAATAAGCGCTTTGATGAGGTGATCAAAGCGTTTGGGTTTATACAAGTTTATGGCGAAAGTCATATTTACAAGAAAGTGAGTGGGAGCTCTATAGCGTTTCTAATATTATATGTGGATGACATATTGCTGATTGGAAACAATATAGAAATGCTGGAAAGCGTGAATGAATATTTGAACAAGAGTTTTCAATGAAGGACATGGGAGAAGCTTCTTTCATATTAGGCATTAAGATCTATAGAGATAGACCGAGACGCTTGATAGCACTTTCACAAAGCACATACCTTGATAAAGTTTTGAAGAAGTTCAAAATGGATCAGTCCAAGAAGGGGTTCTTGCCTGTGTTACAAGGTGTGAAGTTGAGTAAGACTCAATGCCCAATGACTACAGAAGATAGAGAGAAGATGAGTGTCATCCCCTATGCTTCAGTCATAGGCTCTATCATGTATGCAATGCTGTGCACAAGACCCGATGTCAGCCTTGCCATAAGTATGGCCGGAAGGTTCCGGAAGGTTTCAAAGTGATCCTGGAATGGAGCACTGGACGGCGGTCAAGAATATCCTTAAGTACCTGAAAAGGACTAAGGAAATGTTTCTCGTTTATGGAGGTGATCAAGAGCTTGTCGTAAAGGGTTACGTCGATGCAAGCTTTGACACTAATCCGGATGACTCTAAGTCGCAAACCGGATACGTATTTATTCTCAACGGGGGAGCGGTAAGCTAGTGCAATTCCAAGCAAAGCGTAGTAGCCAATTCTGCATGTGAAGCCGAGTACATCGCAACCTCGAAGGCAACGAAGGAAGGTGTCTGGATGAAGCAGTTCATGACAGATCTTCGATTAGTGCCCAATGCACTGAATTCAATGATTCTGTTCTGTGACAACACTGGTGCCATTGCTCTGGCCAAGGAACCAAGGTTTCACAAGAGGACGAGACACATAAAGCGACGCTTCAATTCCATCCACGATAACAGCGAGGATAAGGACATAAATATTTGCAAAGTGCACACAGATCTAAATGTTGCAGACGCATTGACTACACCTCTTCCAAGGGCTAGACATGATCAACACCAGAACTGCATGGTTGTTCGATTCATTACAATGTAAATCACATAGTGATGTGAACTAGATTATTGGCTCTAATGCAAGGGGGAGACTGTTGGAAATATGCCCTAGAGGCAATAAATAAAGTGTTTATTATTATATTTCCTTGTTCATGATAATTTTTTATTATCCATGCTATAATTGTATTGATGCGAAACACATTGCATGTGTGGATATGTAGACAACACTTTGTCCCTAGTGTGCCTCTGGTGAACTAGCTCATTAATCAAAGATGGTCATGGTTTCCTAGCCATTGACACGAGATTTCATTTGATAATGGGATCACATCATTAGGAGAATTATGGGATGGACAAGACCCAAACTATAAACATGGCATATGATCATGTCAGTTTATTGCTACAGTTTTTTGCATGTCAAGTATATGTTCCTATGACCATGAGATCATGCAACTCACGGACACCGGAGGAGTGCCTTGTGTGTATCAAACGTTGCAACGTAACTAGGTGACTATAAAGGTGCTCTACAGGTATCTTTGAGGGTGTCTGCTGGCTTGGCATGGATAAAGACTGGGATTTGTTACTCCGTGTGACAAAGAGGTATCTCAGGGCCCACTCGGTAATACAACATCACAATAAGCCTTGCTAGCAATGTGACTAAGTGTTAGCCACATGATCTTATATTATGGAACAAGTAAAGAGACTTCGACCAAAATATGGACATCCAGGTCCCGCTATTGGTTATTCACCGTAGAGGTGTCTCGGTCATGTCTACATAATTCTCGAACCCACAGGGTCTGCACACTTAAGGTTCGGTGACGTTTCAGTAGTATAAATTTATGTATGGTTGTGACCGAAGGTTGTTCGGAGTCCCGGATGAGATCCTAGGCATCACGAGGAGCTCCAAAATGGTCCGGAGGTAAAGATTGATATATAGGAAGTCCTATTTTGGTCATCTGAAAAGTTTTGGGCTCATGAGTAGTGTATCAGGAGTGCCGGGAGGGTATCAGGGGACCATCGGGAGGGGTATTTCGACCCAAGAGGCTACATGGGCTGTGGGCGAAGGAGTACCAGCCCTTAGTGGGCTGGCTGAAGTCCCACAGAAGGTCCATGTGGCTAGGGAAGAAAACCCAAGGTGAAAACTCATAATCCTACTAGGAGTGGAGGAGGAGGACTTCTCCCTCCCATTTCGGCCAAAGAAAAAGGCTGGCCCCTTGGGGGACAAGCCTCCTCCTCCCCCCTCCTATATATGCTAGAGGTTTGAGAGTTTTTTGGACACAGAAAAACAACCATGTGCTACCTCTCCTCTAGATCACACTTTCTCCTCTAGATCGGTTTTTAGCGGTGCTTAGCCGAAGCCCTGCTGGAATAACTCCACCACCATCGTCTCAACGCCGTCGTGTTGCCAGAGAACTCGTCTACCTCTCTGCTCCCTCTTGCTAGATCGAGAAGGCGTAGATCATCATCAAGCCGTACGTGTGCTGAACGCAGAGGTGCCGTCCATTCGGTGCTAGATCGGGACGGATCCTGATTGGATCGCGAGATGCTCGGCGATTTGGATCGCGAAGACGTTTGACTACATCAACCGCATTTCTTAACGCTTTCCTCTTAGAGATCTACAAGGGTATGTATATCCACTCTCCTCTCTCGTAGATGCTCATCTCCTAGATTGATCTTGGTGAAGCGTAGGAAATTTTTTGTTTCCCATGAACCATTCCCCAACAGAAATTAGGGTTAGGGCTGCCCTCAAATCCTCTAGTATATATAGGAGGGAGGGGAGGGAGGCGGGCGCCCTAGGGCTGCCCCATGGTGCATCCAAAGTGGGGATGAGAGGGAGTTGGACTCCAATCCTACTCCTAGTAGGACTCCTCCCCCACATGGAAATCCTTTCCCTTTTGGCTTTTGGCTTTTCCCTTCACCCCAGATGCATGGGCCCTTAGGGGGGCTTCGGTCATCCCACTAGGGGATGGTATGCCTCCTCTCATAGCCCATGAGACCCTTTGGGCCGAAAGGCCCCTCCCGATGGTCCCTCGATACCCTCCCGGCACTCCCGGTACACTGCCGAAGTACATGAAACTTTTCCGGTGACCAAAACAGGACTCCCCATATATCAATCTTTACCCCCGGACCATTCCAGAGCTCCTCGTGATGTACGGGATCTCATCCAGGACTATGAACAACCTTCGGTGACCACCATACATAACTCTATACTACCGAAATGTCATCAAACGTTAAGTGTGCAGACCCTGCGGATTCGAGAACTATGTAGACATGACCGAGACACCTCTACGGTTAATAACCAATAGCGGGACCTGGATGCCCATATTGGTTCCCACATATTCTATGAAGATCTTTATCGGTCGAACCTCTGTGTCAAGGATTTAGTTAATCCCGTATGTTGTTCCCTTTGTTCTTTGGTATGTTACTTTCCTGAGATTCGATCGTCGGTATCTCTATACCTAGTTCAATCTCGTTAACGACAAATCTCTTTACTCGTTCCGTAATACAAGATCTTGTGGCTAACACTTGATACGTCTCCAACGTATCTATAATTTTTGCTTGTTCCATGCTGTTATATTATCATTCTTGGATGTTTTACAATCATTTTACCATAACTTTATATTATTTTTGGGATTAACCTATTAACCCAGAGCTCAGTGCCAGTTTCTATTTTTCCCCTTGTTTTTGAGTTTTATAGAAACGAAATATCAAATGGATTCCAAACGGAATAAAAATTTATGGTGATTTTTTTGGACCAGAAGAGACCCACGGAGCATCGGAGTTGGGCCAGAAGACCCACGAGGCAGTCACAAGCCTCAGGGGCGTGGCCACCCCCCTGGCCACGCGCTGCAGGGTTGTGACTCCCACGTGGCCCATCCTGACTTATTTCCACCGCCATAAATTCCTATAAATACCAATGTGGGGACCCCGACTCATAAGTCGTGATCACCGAATGCATGTGTATAGTGATCCCAGAGTTCAATGCTCATTGAACACACAGAAGCTGAATAACAAGAGTCTTACATCCACATTTAACGTCTTACACAAATAAAGACCATGAAGGTCAAGTCTTACATAGATAGGGCCATGCAGGCCAAACACTTAAATGAAACAAGCAGCGGAAATCTTGGTCGAAAGGATGAACCCATGCCATCTGCCTTAACCTACAGGCATTCTTGCTGGGAAGCGTCCTAGTTCGCATGTTCGTCACCAACGAACACTTCAACATACTCCTGTTCTTCCATGCCTGGCCAATTAAATAACCAGTGGCAAGCCGATGAATACTTTGAATGTACTCGCAAGCAACCAAAGTTGTGGAACAAGGTAATAATGATACATGATATAACACTAAGTAGGTAACTTTGCGGAAAGCCAATTTTGTATGCAAATGATATGATCAAGTAACTAGTAAGCATGCATCAACATTTAACAGTTATCCATATGAACATGTTATAGATAACATCACAAGTAGGGGATGAACATCTCATGTTCATTCATCACATTAAGTCATCGGACTTAGTTCAATTCTCATGCTAAGCCATCGGATTTAGCTCATGTGACATCCTTGTCACCAACACATCCATACTCACACCGAGTTTCATGAAAACATACGGACATAGTCTAAGAAGGATCTCCAGCTGTCCATGACTGAGGACGCGGCTATTCAAATAGTTTTACACTCTACAGAGGTTGCACACTTTACCCACAAGACTCGGGGAACTTCCATGTCATCCATGACTCGCGGTATATAACATACGCGAAGTAAGCACCCAAACAATGCCTTTCTCCTAGCAATACTAGACAAAGAGTCCACTCGATTGGTACCCAGCCCTCACGATGTACATCACACAAGACTCGCTCTAATCGTACCATCCATGAGGGGACCAACGGTGTGCCCGATGCCTATAAAGACAGCGCATGATCGTACAAACCGGTACGGCCTCGTATCGAGAGTGACCACGCCACTCCCGCCACTAGTAATGCGGGCTCCTTGCCAGTACCCACCAAGGTAATCAACAAAGCCTCGTCCCATAAGGGGTATCGTGGTTGCGCATGTAAGGTTGTGATGGTCAGCAGACCTTAGAACTCTCCGTTTTCGAAAACACACACTCACTGGCTCCGGCATACCACTTCTTTCTCAAGTGGTTACCCAATTCACCATCATCTCCCTCGGGCATTAGTGGCACCTTACAGGGTTTTCGAAAAAGTCTTTGAAATCATTTCTCTCCTTTCCATCAACATGCATAAATCCGATCCAATTTGTGTAGTATCTATTAGCATCCTAACTACACCCACCCGCATAACCCTCATAAGGTGGTAGGGTCATGCACGATGCAAGTGTCAATGGTAAGAATGTCGAAAACAACCCACCGAAGGGGGTCACTACTCCACATGATCAAATATGATGAAAGTAAAGTGCTATATGACATGCAACAAAAATGGTTTCTTATCATGGTCAAAGGGCTGCTTGCCTAGCTCAACAAAGTCTCCGGGGTCTTCGAAGTCTTCGGGTCCAACTTCTTCGTCAACCGTGCAATCTATCGTCGTGAAATAAAGCGATAAAAATAAGCAACACACAAAAACAGAGCACTCAAACTACTATCAAAAATGTTATCCTACTCTAATAAATATTAAATGTCATATTAAAAATTTTCTCCTAGGGTTTTGTTGTGAAAAACATTTTGGAAACAAAATAACAGAGGCAAAAAGGTGCCTAAATATGGGTTTTAAAATAAAATAAAACTAAAAATATTTTCAAACATTTTTACAAATAGCACTAAAAATGCTATGGATTATTACAAGAATTTAGGTGAAGGAATTATTGGATTTGGAATAATATTCTACTCAGGGGGAATTTTGGAATTTAAACAGAAAAAGAAAAGGAAAGGGCTACTGTGCCTTGTTGGGCCAGAATACCAGGCCGAAACCGGCACACAGAGGGATGCCGGCCAAGGCGAGGCACTGGGCGCGGCTGGTTTGGTTTTAAACCTGCCCGTGGGCCTGGCTTGCGAGCAAGAGAGGAGGGGGCGAGGGGATGACAGGTGGGCCCCACCTTTCATCCTTCTCCTCACTACAGGAGCGGAGGAGGGGCTCACCGGAGGGCTCCAGGCCACGGCGGAGGGAACAGAGGGCACCGGCGTGCCCTTGGGGTCGTCACGCGTTGGTGGGTGGTCGCGGGGTCGCCCAGGGAGAGGGGAACGCCGGCGAGGGGAGGTGCCCGACAGCGGCAGCGAGGGTTTGGGTCGGGAGGGGGCTCCCGACCACGGGGAAGAGCGGGCTAAGCACGGGGAGGAAGCGGAGGAAGGGGTAAATGACCAAAGAAGGCGGCCTCATCCACGCTCCGGTCCCTGAGCCAAGTCCAAAGTATTGATGCGATGTAGTTCCGTAAGAAGAGTTTAGCTCATGTTGTAATTAAACTTTAATGAACTTGTATGTCTCTTTAGTTTGGACAGTCATTCAACTTATATGTAATCGATGCTATTTATTAGTAGGACCATGAATCATGCTATTAATGTGTTGCTTTTCTCTTCCGATCCTTTTGTTGCATACTTATATATTGCTTATATATTATCTGTGAATTGCTACTAACGTTTTGTTTGTCTAGTGCATAGAGATGCCGTCGTATGTCGGGTACAAGGGTAAGGTTCCCGGAGTCTACGACGATTGAGAGGAGTGTCAGAGACAGGTTCACCGTTTCAGCGGTAACAGTTACAAAGGATACACCACTAGGGCGGAGGCGGAAGCTAGATACGCGCGCTATCTAGCGGGAGAGAGGAGGGAGTGTAGGAGGAACGGAATGAAGACCAGTTTCATCGCGATGTTGCTCATCGTGACCGCAGCTCTCTTCTATGTAATGGTAGTTTAGATGATCGATATCGACTTTGTAATGTGACGATAAACTCGGCTAATACGATGAACTTTGCTAATGTCTCGAGACCTAAACTTGGCTAATGTTTGAACTTTGTTCGCTATTTTGAATTTGGAGACTAATATGATGAATTCTATTGTGTGATGTTTATATTCTATGCTGTAACGTATTTTGTAACCTGTGCAAATACCAGAAAAGAAAAAAAAATAATTCCTAATATTCATAGTAGTGGCGCACCATATTGAGCATCAGTGGCGCACCAAGGCCAAATACCAGTGGCGCATTATGGGGCATAGTAATGGCGCACCTGGGGGCATATGTGGAGGCAAATATGCCCCCCTAGGAGGTATATTAATGGCGCACTGTTAGACATAGTAATGGCGCACTCTGTGGTGCACCACTATTATTTGGGATAGTAATTGCGCACCAGAGGTGTGCCATTACTATTTGTTACTAGTGGCGTGTTAATAGTGGCGCACCCATAGTGCGCCATTAATATTAAAAATGGGTGTGCCACTAATAGCCTATTTTGTAGTAGTGGGGAAGGTCTATTTATAGGGGGCCGCCGGTCCACCGTGGACGTGGTGCGCCGGTGAGGACCTTGGCGTCGCCACGGGGCAAGGGGGCATGCCTGGCCATATCTGGGGGCTCCGTGCACTCAGTCCGCGCCTAGGAGAGGGGAATGGCAGCCAGGAGGGGGACCCAGAGGTGCGCGCGTGCGAGCGCGGCCACTAGCCGGTTCGGGCGGTGCCGTGCACGCGCGAGAGAGAGGGGAGATAGGGGGCCGACCGCCTGCCGCATTGCGGATGCCGAGGCTGACCAGGAGGACACGTGGGGGAGACCCAATGGTGTCGGGCGGCGCCGGGCAGGGGCGGCTACAATGCGGGAGCGCACTGTAGCACGCTCCAGAGCGCCCAAATGGCATGCCTAGGCATATTTTAAGCCCACTACGTGTCCTCTTGTGTCTTGGGGCTTTAGAAGATGCCCAACGGCTAGGAGGTGCTAGGGAGGGCTCTAGAGAAGCCTTGGGGTAGAAGGAAGAGGGAAGAGAGAGAGAAAAGATGCTCTCCAGGGGGGTAAATGGGGTTTTCACCACATCACACTTGGGCTATGGCCATGAGACTTTTACTGGGGGTGAAATGTATCCACAGGAGGCTGTGGTAAAAAAATTGGGGGCAAGGGTAAAAGGGTAAGGGGTAGAAATAGTGATTTTACTAAATCACCAGAAGGTGTTTGATAGAGTTTTGGGCAAGAAGATTTTACCAACTCACTGAGATACTTACCAGGGTCAAAGGCTAGGTATAAATGAGAGGATTCACCAAGTTTGAGCTCAAGTGGGAAAATTGACAATGGAAACTTGATAAACCCTAGAAATCAACAGAATTACGTTTCTGTAGATCTATTGATGCTAGGCTTTTACCCTTGATGCACCACTTAGTGTATCATCACTATTTTGTCATGAGAGCATGCCCACAAATATTGAGGTCAAGGGAAGACACTTCACAATGTAAAGTTGCTCAAATTTGGATCTGGACAGGAAGTGTTTTGGGATGGTTTGATGGACCAAACCAAGTTGGATTGAGATGAAACTTTGCAAGAACATCACCTATAATAGTGTTGACTTGCTGGAATTTTCCTGGAATTTATTGAGAATATTTCTTATGGAAATATTCCAAAAGTTTGATTTGAATAGAAAGGGTTTTGAGGGGTTTTGCCTATGATCTGATCATGCCCTTGTGTTGAAGCTCATATATATGAACAAAAAAATGTCCACTTAGTCTCCCTAAATTTTCTCAAAAATTTTCAAAGCATTTAAATAATTCTTCCCTATGAAAACCCATTTCTGGCCTTAAGTAAAGGCCTTTAAATAAAATATAAAGATAATCTTTAAAAAAATTATTTTGTGGTTTTGGGAAGTCTTATATATAGTGGGTTTGAAATAAAGCCTTTGGGAAGGAAGGATCCACCTAATTTGAGGACTTGCAGTGCAAACCTCAATTCAGGGGGTTTTGTAAACCTAGTTTGAATAAATCGTTTTGGTTAAAACAAAATTTGATAAAAATAGTTTTGGTCACTATTCACATGGCATGATCATTGGGCAAGAGGTTTGGGATAGGCAGGATGAATATGAAGTGGAATGGAATCTAGGAGTGCCATAAATCACAAACATCAAGCAAGCAACAACATTGCAAACAAGCACAAGCACTTTGAAAAAGTTTTAGTTGGTTCCAAATTTTATAAACCCAAACATAACAATGTGATACAAACACAGTGTGACAGACCTCCCCCCCTTACAAGAATCTCATCCCCGAGATTCCTAGGCTAAGCGCTAAAAAGATAAGGGAACTCCGATCTAAGATAATCTTCACGCTCCCAGGTTGCTTCCGCTTCAATATGGTTGCTCCACTAGACCTTGAAGTACTTGATGGTGCAGCTTTGGGTGCAGCGCTCAGCTTCATCCAAAATGCGAACTGGCCTTTCACGATAAGTGAGATCTGGCTGAAGATCAATGGCTTGATGGTCGATATCCTTGTAGAGGTCGGGGCGGTTGGGAACTTGGAGACACTTCCGGAGTTGTGACACATGAAAGATGTTGTGCACATCCGATATCTCGAAAGGTATCTCTAGCTGGTAGGAAACTTCTCCACACGTGGTGGTGATCTTGAAGGGGCCGATGTACCTTGGTGCAAGCTTCCCTTTGACATGGAAATGTTTAGTTCCCTTGAGAGGCATGACTCGGAGGTAGACATGATCTCCGACACAGAAGTTCACTTCTCGGTGGTGAGAGTCGACATGGCTCTTCTGTGTTGACTTGGCGGCCTCAAGGCGCTCTCAGGCAAGTTGAACCTATTGTTCAGCTTCGCGGAGGATGTCCGGTCCAAAAATCAATCCCTCTCCAATCTCTGACCAGTTGAGGGAGTACGGCACTTGCGCCCATACAACACCTCAAATGGTGCCATCTGAAGACTCAACTGATAGTTGTTGTTGTAGGAGAACTTGGTTAATGGTAGGCAATCTTCCCACTTGGCTCCATATGCTAAATCACAAGCGCGGAGCATATCTTCGAGTATCTGATTTACTCGTTCTATTTGTCCACCGGTCTGAGGATGAAAAGCGGTGCTAAAGGTGAGCTTGGTTCCCATAGCGACTTGAAACATCCTACAGAATCTTGAGGTGAACTGGGTGCCTCAATCCGACACAATCTCCTTTGGAACTCCGTGGAGGCTCACGATACGCTCGAGTAGAGACTGGCTAACTTGTTGCCTCCGTAGGTGGTCTTGATAGGAATGAAATGGGCTACCTTGGTCAGGTGGTCGACAATGACCCAAATGGCATCATGTCCTTTACTTGACCTTGGTAAACTGGTGATGAAATCCATCCCGACTTTATCCCACTTCCATTCAGGCACTTTGAGAGGTTGCAATAGCCCTGTGGGTCACTGATGCTCAACTTTAACTCTCTGGCATATATCACACTTAGCCACGAACGTGCCTATCTCCCGTTTCATGCCATGCCACCAGAATCTTGTCTTGAGGTCTTGATACATCTTGGTTCCTCCAAGATGGATGGAGTAGGGAGTTTCATGAGCTTCTTGCAAGATCAGGTTCTTGAGCTCCACTTTGTTGGGTACGCAGATGCGAGTCCCGAACCATACAACTCCTTGTTCATCCACCGAGAATCCTGGGGCCTTGCGTGCTTTGATCTTCCTCTTGATGCCTCCAATGCTCTCATGCCCCTTCGAAGCTTCTTTGAGATCATCCATCAAGGTAGGCTTTTCTTCGAGGTTGGCAAGGAATCCGGGTGCAACCAATTCCAAGCCGAAGCTTTCAAGTTCTTCATACAGGGTGGGTAGCCTTTCCTCAATCATAGCATTCAAGGAACAAGCCTTTCTGCTTAAGGCGTCTGCTACCACGTTGGCCTCTCCGGGGTGGTATTGAACACTGAGGTCGTAGTCCTTGATCAATTCCAACCATCTTCGCTGCCTCATGTTCAATTCCCTTTGAGTGAAGATATACGGTCGTAGTCCTTGATCGCTTCCCCAGAAGGTAATATCGCCATGCCTTCAAGGCATGAATCACGGTTGCCAACTCAAAATCATGAGTTGCGTAGTTCTCTTCATGAGGACATAGCTGTCTAGATAGATATGCTATGCCTTTGCCTTCTTGCATCTGGACACCTCCATGTCTGGTTCTTGATGCATCACAATATATCACAAACTCCTTGTGAATATCGGGGGTGGCTAAAACAGGGGTTGTGGTCAATCTCTTCTTGAGCTCCTGGAAGCTTTCCTCGCACTTAGCAGTCCATTCAAACTTCTTGTCCTTCTTCAAAAGCTGGGTCATGGCTCGGGCGATGCTTGCCACGAACTTGGAGTAATATCCCGTGAGTCTGAGGAAGCTCTTGACTTCCTTCGCTGTGGTTGGGGTTCGCCATTCCGTCACGGCTTCAATCTTGGCAGGATCCACTGACAATCCTTCGGCGGTCAACACATGACCCAGGAATCAAACTTCATGCAGCCATAATTCACACTTGCTGAACTTGGCATAAAGTTGGTGCTCTCGAAGCTTCTCTAGGACTAATCTCAAGTGTTCCTCATGTTCTTCTTCAGACTTGGAGAAGACGAGTATGTCGTCAATGAAGATGACCACGAACTTGTCCAAGTACTCCATGAAGACCTTATTCATGAGGTACATGAAGTAGGTAGGGGCATTAGTTAACCCAAATGACATGACCGTGTATTCATACAGGCCATATCGGGTTACAAATGCCATCTTCAGAATGTCCTAGGGTCCGATCTTCAGCTGGTAGTACCCAAACCTAAGGTCGATCTTGGATAACACCTTGGCTCCACTCAACTGATCAAACATGTCTTCAATCTTGGGGAGTGGGTACTTGTTCTTTATTGTGACTTCATTGAGAGAACGTTAATCGACACAAAGTCTGATAGTTCCGTCCCACTTTGACACGAATAAAACAGGTGATCCCCAAGGAGAGGCACTAGGGCGAATATCCCTTTCTGAGCTACTCTGCCAGTTACTTCTTCAATTCAGCCAACTCTTCGGATCCCATCCTGTAGGCCTTCTTATAGATGGGCCTTGATCCGGGCATAAACTCAATGATGAACTCAATGTCGCGGTCAGGAGGCATTCCAGGCAGCTCATCAGGAAACACATCCGGGTACTCACATACCACTGGCACTTGATCCAACTCAACTCCTGATAGGCTGTTAGCCTGAGGAGCTTGAGTGGAGGCAGGTTTGTGAACATACTTGACTTCCACTCCTTGGCTATTGGTCATGGTGACAATTCTCTTGGCACTGTCTAACATGCCTTGGTGCTTAGTCAACCAATTCATGCCAAGGATGACATCCAAGCCGGGTGAATCCAGGATTATAAGGTCTGCTAGGAAGTCTACCCCATTGATGTCAATCTTCACTCCCTTACAACCTATCCCAGACTTCATCACTGATCCCGAGGTTTGTATCAACATACGACTACCCAAGGGTGTAGGCTTCATGCCACTCTCCAGTGCAAACTTTTGGGTGACAAAAGAATGCGAAGCTCCACAATCAAACAGTACTGTTGCTAGGGTTGTGTTGACAAGGAACGTACCCAGTATGACGTTCGGGTCTTCCTGGGCTTCCTCTGTAGTGACGTGATTCACATGACCCTTGCCATTGTTTGGCTGGTTGCGGGGAGCGGGGTTCCTTGGTGGTGCCCCACGGGCTTGACCTTGGGCTGTCGCATTGGGGTGCGGTGCATCTGGCTTCTTGTTGGGACACAACCTAGAGATGTGTCCTGGCTGATCACATCCAAAGCAAGCGACTTGTCCAGGGTTGTTGTCGAAGTTTTTGCTATCATTGTTGTTATTGGGGTTGGTGTTGTAAGCTGGCCTGGGATTGGCATACTACTGAGGCTGGTAGCTCGGACGAGGTGCAGGAGGTCTAGCCTGTTGTGGCTGATAGGTTGGTTGGCTGGGGCTGGCTGCCAGGGGCGAGGCTTCTAGTTGCTTGAGCTACCCTTGCTGATCATCTTGCGCTTGCGAGTGTTGTCTATGGCATGACGCTTGTTTTCCAGCATGAGGGCCTTGTTTACCAAGTCGAAGAAGGTACGACAATTGCAAACGATGAGCTGGTACTGCAGGACCTGTTGAAGTCCTTCCATGAAGTGTTCCTTCTTGGTAGCGTCCATGCTAACATCTTCAGGTGCATACCTTGACAGCAGGTTGAACATCTGCAGGTACTCCTTGACAGAGCCTTTTCCTTGCTTCAACGCTCGGAACTCCCCCTTCTTGATAGCCATGATCCCAGAAGGAATGTGAGCGGTGCGGAATCCTTCCTTGAAGTCATTCCACGTGATCACGCGTTCTCCTTGCATGACCTTGAATCCATCCCACCAAGCTCGGGCGGTACCTCCGAGGCAGTGAGAGGCATAATAAAGCACCTTCTCACGATCCTCGTTGCAATTGACCAGTGCAAGGAGGTCCTCAATGGTGTGGATCCAATCATCAGCATACAAAGGTTCAGCAGTCTCGGTGAAGGTTGGGGCGAGTTCCTCATGAACTCAGGCAGCATGGAGCGGCCATTGCCATTCCCGCCTTGCTGGTGGTTGTTCACAAGGGCCTGAGCAATCTGCTGGATAGCAACATTGTTAGCCTGGCGCTCCTCCCGAAGAACTTGGAGAAACTGAGCTATGGTCATGTTCTCCGGTGGACGTGGTGGTGGGGGAATATCGCCGTGTGGCTGCTCCTGGTGTCCTCCAGCATGAGCAGCCCCACCAGTTCCCTGCTGCTGGCTTGAGTTGTCGGCTTCAGGGTTGGTGAAGGAGCTATTGTGGGTAGCAGTCACCATCCTGTTTGGAGTAGCAAAGTCAAACAACTGGGATAGACGAGAGGAAAAGCAACTATGGAAAAGCGCGCCTAAGGGGGTTGGTCGAGTGCAAGTGTGTTAAAACAAAGGTCGAAAGGCCAACAACATATATTAAGATAGATGATGGAGTCGCTTACATGTTGCCTAACGCAAAAGCGCGACTTGCATCGGGACACAAACAACAAAACAGACAACAAGCACACATGGTTTCATATGAACCATTACACGGACTCGACTTCGCATGAGGGTACATGACTGATCCTACCCTAGGGGTTCTTGGACTCAGGTGGTGGAGTGCTCAGTCTCGTAGTCATGCTCCTCTGGGTCTTCCTCCTATTCATCATCTGAATGGGCATCGTTCCCGGTCGAAGGGGTTGGGGAACGAGGAGGTCCATCCCGACGATGCTTTACAGGCGGGTCGGTGAAGAGCTCACGATACTCCTTCGCACTCATGCGATGACGATGTGTGGGTGCATTACTAGCTGGAGGTACTCCTCCTCGATAAGCGACAGCTAGTCGTCCCTCGGGGGCTCCATCCTTCTTGATCTTGTCTGGCTTCATCTTGGCTTGCCGAAGTAGCTGTGTGTGGTGAAGTTCCTTGCGGAGCTTCACGGACTCCTTCATCAAGTTGTGAACCAGAGTATCGGTGGAGAGGCTGAAATAGGTTTGGAACATGAGTGGTGTGCTATCTTCCTTGGTCAGAATCAGCATCCAACTCTCGCCAAGGTCATCCTTCCTGAAGGCAATGTAGCGAGTAGCCGTCTCGTCTGCCATCTCTGGAATAATGTCTCGAAGGTGTAGGAGTGCTTGCGTGCGGCTGTCTTGACTACGAGTATCAAGGTCTCCATCTATGGTCCTTCAAAGAACCAACTGGTCGGGGAGTCGTTTGCCTTCACGACCACATCTATGTGGTACTCCTTCATGATGGCATCGACCCAGTGCTCGTGGTAGAGGAAAATGGTTGGTTGGCGAAACTGGCACATCTACTAGCTATCCCCAAGGAGTAAGGGAAAGCCAGACATTAGGAAGGCTTCGGGTACGACGAGCATCTACAAAGGTTTGAAAGGAGGAGAGTCAGCAAAGTGTTGTGTGAAGATGAGAAGAGGTAAATAGTGCAGAATTCCTAAGTACAAATTCTAGGTGTAGTTTTGAAACTCGGTTTTATCCTGGCTAACATCCATGAAGGAAAGGGCTCTGGGGGATTTTTGGAATTTAAACAGAAAAAGAATAAAGGAAAGGGCTATGGTGCCTTTTTGGGCCAGAATACCCGGCCAAAACCGGCCCATAGAGGGATGCCGACCCAGGCGAAGCACCGTGCACGGCTGGTCTGGTTTTAAACCAGCCCGCGGGCCCGTCCTGCCAACGAGAGAGGAGGGGCAAGGGGATGACAGGTGGGCCCCACCTGTTATCCCTCTCCTCACGACATGAGTGGAGGAGGGGCCCACCGGAGGGCTCCAAGCTGCGGCGGACGGAACAGAGGGCACTAGCGGGCTCCTGCGGACGTCGCGCGTCGGTGGGTGGTCGTGGGGTCTCCGGGGGAGAGGAGAACACCGGCAAGGGGAGGTGCCCAACGGCGGCGACGAGGGTTTGGGTCAGGAAAGGGCTCCTGACCATGGGGAAGAGCGGGCTAAGCACAGGGAGGAAGCGGAGGAAGGGGCAATCGAGGAGAGAGGAGCAGGAGGAGCGGGGAGGTCTATTTATAGGGCGCCGCGGGTCCACCATGGACATGGTGCACCAGTGAGGACCAGGGTGTTGCCACGGGCCACGGGGGCGAGCCTGGCCATGTTTGGGGGCTCCATGGACTTAGTCTGTGCCCAGGAGAGGGGAATGGTAGCTAGGAGGGGGTCCCAGAGGTGCGCGCGTGCGAGCGGTGCCATGCGCGCGCGAGAGAGAGGGGAGAGAGGGGGCCGACCGCCTGCCGCGTCGCGGACGCCGAGGCCGACCAGGGGGACACGCGGGGGAGGGCCAATGCTATGAGGCGACGCTGGGCAGGGGTGGCTACAGTGCGGGAGCGCGCTGTAGCGCGCTCGAGAGCGCCCAAATGGCATGCCTAGGCATATTTTAAGCCCACTCCGTGTCCTCTTGTGTCTTGGGGCTTTAGAACATGCTCAACAGCTAGAAGGTGCTAGGGAGGGCTCTAGAGAAGCCTTAAGGTAGAAGGAAGAGGGAAGAGAGAGAAAATATGCTGTCTAGGGGGGTAAATGGGGTTTTCACCACATCACACTTGGGCTATGGCCATGAGACTTTTACTGGAGGTGAAATGTATCAACAGGAGGCTGTGGTAAAAATTTGGGGACAATGGTAAAAGGGTAATGGGTAGAAATAGTGATTTTACTAAATCACCAGAAGGTGTTTGATAGAGTTTTGGGCAACAAGATTTTACCAACTCACTGAGATACTTACCAGGGTCAAAGTCTAGGTAGAAATGAGAGGATTCATCAAGTTTGAGCTCAAGTGGGAAAAGTTGACAATGGAAACTTGATAAACCCTAGAAATCATCAGAATTAGGTTTCTATAGATCTATTGATGCTAGGCTTTTACCCTTGATGCACCACTTAGTTTATCATCACTATTTTGTCATTAGAGCATGCCAGCAAAGATTGAGGTCAAGTGAAGACACTTCACAATGTAAAGTTGCTCAAATTTGCATCTGGACAGGAAGGGTTTTGGGATGGTTTGATGGACAAAACCAACTTGGATTGAGATGAAACTTTGCAAGAGCATCACCTATAACAGTGTTGACTTGCTGGAATTTTGCTGGAATTTACTGAGGATACTTCTTATGGAAATATTCCAAAATTTTAGTTTGAATAGAAAGGGTTTTGAGGGGTTTTTCCTATGATCTGATCATGCCCTTGTGTTGAAACTCATATATATGGAAAATATAAGTCCACTGAGTCTCCCTAAATTTTCTCAAATATTTTCAAAGCATTTAAATAATTTTTCCCTATGAAAACCCATTTCTGGCCTTAAGAAAAAGCATTTAAATAAAATATAAAGTTAATCTTTAAAAATATTATTTTTTGGTTTTGGGAAGTCTTATATATAGTGGGTTTGAAATAAAGCCTTTGGGAAGGAAGGATCCACCTAATTTGAGGACTTGCAGTGCAAACCTCATTTTAGGGTTTTTTGAAAACCTAGTTTGTATAAATTAATTTGGTTAAAACAAAATTTGATAAAAATAGTTTTGGTCACTATTCACATGGCATGATCATTGGGCAAGAGATTTGGGATAGGGAGGATGAATATGAAGTGCAATAGAATCTTGGAGTGCCATAAATCACAAACATCAAGCAAGCAACAAAATTGCAAACAAGCACAAGCACTTTGAAAAAGTTTCAGTTGGATCCAAATTTTATAAACCCAAACATAACAATGTGATACAAACCCAGGGTGTGACAACCAAAAACCTCTACGCAGAACCTAGATCGGCAGTTCCGCCGCCGCAAATCTCCAGAGCCACAAAAAACCAATCGGGAGCCCGTTCCGGCACCCTGTCAGAGGGGGAAAACCATCACTGGAGGCCATCTTCATCATCCCGACGCTCTCCATGATGAGGAGGGAGTAGTCCACCCTCGGGGCTGAGGGTATGTACCAGTAGCTATGTGTTTGATCTCTCTCTCTCTCATATTCTTGAGATGGAACGATCTTGATGTACCCCGAGCTTTATTGATATAGATTGAATCATATGGAGTTTTCCCCTCTCTATCTTGTTGTGATGAATTGAGTTTTCCCTTTGTAGTTTTCTTATCGGATTGAGGCTTTAAGGACTTGAGAACACTTGATGCATGTCTTGTGATGGGATATCTATGGTGACAATGGGATGTTCTATTGATCCACTTAATGTATGTTTAGGTGATCAACTTGCAGGTTCCCTAACCTTAGGAATCTGTGCATAGGGGTTGGCACACGTTCTTATCTCGATGTTCCGGTAGAAACTTTGGGGCACTCTTTGAAGTTCTTTGTGTTGGATTAATAAATCTGAAATTGTGTGATGCATATCATATAATCAAGCCCACGGGTACTTGTGGTGACATTGGAGTATCTAGGTGACATTAGGGTTTTGGTTGATGTGTATCTTAAGGTGTTATCTTAGTACGAACTCTAGGGCTATTCATGACACTTATAGCGATAACTCATAAGATTGATCAGAAAAGATAACATTGAGGTGGTTTTGTACCCTAGAATAATTTCTATGTTTGTTCTCTGCTATTTGTAACTTTGGAGCGAACTCTTTGTCGCACGAGAGGTATTTCCATATGATTCAACTATGCCAATATTGTTGAGGGAAATTGCACTAGTGAAAGTATGGACCCTAGGCCTTGTTTCCAAGCATTTATACAATGTTTTGCTCGATGTTTACTATTTTTTACCTTGCTATTTTTATATTTTCAGATTACAAAAACCTATATCTACCATCTATATTGCACTTGTATCACCATCTCTTCGCCAAACTAGTGCACCTATACAATTTACCATTGTATTGGGTGTGTTGGGGACATAAGAGACTCTTTGCTATTTGATTGCACGGTTGTTTCAGAGAGACCATCTTCATCCTACACCTCCCGTGGATTGATAAACCTTATGTCATCCACTTAAGGGAAAATTTCCATTGTGCTACAAAACTCTCCGCTTGGAGGCCCAACACGAGTATACAAGAAGAAGGTTGTGTAGTAGACATCAAGATCTTTTCCGGTGTCGTTGCGGGGAAGGTGAGTGCTTGAAGGTATATCTTTAGATCTTCCAATAAAATCTTTTACTTTCTTGTTTTTCACTAGTTTGGTTTTATAAAAGAGAATTACAAAAAATGGAATTGAGGTTTCCTCGTATGCTTCATCTTTTTAATATCTTTCGTGAAAATGATGGAAAGGAAAATTGTGCTCCATTGTTAGAAGAAGAAGTTATTAAAATGTTTGGCACTAAATGTTTGAGTGATGAGCATGGTTTCAATGTTGTTAGTATGGATTCTTTTAATATCCATAGTACTAATGATGATTGCACTAGTCATGATAAAAATATTTGTTATAAGCATGTCAATTTTTGTGAAGTGCATAGACTTTGTCAAGACATGCCAAAAAGGGAAGATAGATTTTGTAAGAGGCATAAGTATTTAGAAACTAAATGGTTGCAAGAGAGGCTAGATGTTTATGCTGAAATATTTAATATTTATTGCCATACTTGTGAACTTTGCAATGAAAGTGGTCATTTAAATCTCCAATGCAAATTGTTTCATGATCGAATCGTGTCCAAAAATTGTGATAACTTGATTTCCCTTGCGCATCATAATGAACTGAGTTTGCTTCTAGGATATGAAGAAATGAAACATATAACTAGGGTTATCCCAAAATATAATCTTAAGGTATATCTTGATTTTGATCTAAATGAAATCTATATGTATTGCGTGATAAATTGCATTGAGAATCCTTATATTGCCAATTACTTAAAGACAAGAAAACAATTAGAAGAGGAAGAGAATACTAATGAAGGGGAAGAGGTTTACCAATGTCCTCCTATATTTTCTTATGATAAATATGGTAACAAGGAGAAGCTTTTTATTGAACCAACCTCTTCAAAAAGAAGTTCGGAGGAATTAAATAAAGCCACACATAATGTGGTGAAGAAGAAGAAAAGAAGGAAAAGTAAAGGTAAAGAGGCATCTCTCCCAAATAATATTGCTCCCATTATTGATAGGCCTCATGAGAATGAATCAAAAATAGTTGTGGAATGTGATACACTTGAGGATGATTTTGTTATGCCTATTACTTGTTGTGATAATTATGATTGGGAGGATAATTATACTTCTTATAATATTGAAAATATTTATGGCACCCACATGGAGGATGATGATAATAATTGCTATACTATTGGTGCTATTCATACCATTAATGATGAGAGTGATTATGTTTATGATATACAAAGCCACAAGCTTGGGGATGCTATGTTTGATGAAAATGAAATGTTTAGGAATTTTATTGCTGCAATTAATTTTTGTCCCAAGCTTGTGGATGCTATGCTTAATGAAGATGATGTTTTTATTCCCCTTACTTTGAATGATCAAATTTGTTATAATGATTGCATGCCTCCTACTTATGATGATTATTGTGATAATACTTATGCAATGAAAACGAGTCATGATTACTATTATGATACTTGTCATAATTACTAATATCCTTTTACTAAATATTAATCTTTTAGTATGGAACCAATTTGTAGTATTCGAGTTTCATATGATACTCCCACTATTAGTCATGAGAAGAAACTTTCTTGTGTGGAGAGTAGTAAAATTTCTATGCTTTAGATCATGAAAAGAATGCTTTATGTGCTGGTTATATTTTGTAATAACTTCATGATGCTACAGAAAATTATTATGAGGGAGGAACATATGCTTGTAGGAATTGCAATAATATCAAGTTTCCTCTCTATGTGTTCAAAGTTTTGAAGTTATGCTTGTTTTTCCTTCCTATGCTATATGATTATTGCTCACATAAATTGTTTTCTCAAAAAATCCCTATGAATTGGAAGTGGGTTAGACTTAAATGTTCTTGTCATGAGATTCATGATGCTCTTTTGCATGTTTCAATTACTACTCCTATGTGAGCATCATTGAAATCATCATGCCTAGCTAAAAGGCATTAAAGAAAAGCGCTTTGGGAGACAACCCAACACTTTAACTTTCTGTTTTTGTGTGTTCACATGATTAAGCTAATGTATTAATCATGTTTTGTGTCTTTTATTTCAATAAAGTGCCAAGTAAAGCCTTTGGGATAGTGTGGATACTTCCTTGTTTGATTCTGTGCAAAACAGAAAGTTTTGCGTCCAGTATATGAATTATATGATTTTACTAGAGTGTAAAAATATTATGAAGTTTTTAAAAAAACTTTATATGCAAATTCCTTGAGTTGTACTAATATTTCAGAATTTTTAGAGTCTGGGAAGTATGGTGATCAGTCAGATCTTTACAGACTATTCTGTTTTTGACAGATTCTGTTTTGCATGCATAGTTTGCTTGTTTCAAGTGTTCCTATAGCTTATATTGATTAATATAAAATGTGGGAATGATTTAATACAGTAGGTATCATGTGGGAACAATTATGAACCTTGTCTTGACAGTAAATAAGTGAATGATCTATATTTACTACACTAACCCATCTCACGAAGTTCCGTTAAGTTTTGTGTGATTGAAGTTTTCATGTTTTGGGTGAGACACCGATATGAGGAGAAGAAGGAGTGAAAAGAACCTAAGCTTCGGGATTCCCAAGTTACCCCAAGGTAATATCCAAGTAAGACTCGAGCTCCTAAGCTTGGCGATGCCCCGGAAGGCATCCCCTCTTTCGTCTTCAACACTATCGGTAATCTTGCTTGGAGCTATATTTTTATTCGTCACATAATATTTGCTTTGATAGGATCCTCATTTTATTTTGTTTTTCTCTGTTAGGTGTTATTTATAATCTTGTGTTCCAATAAAAAGTTTCAAGAATTGCCTTTAGGATGCTTGCATTGCATGTTTTGATGAGTGCTGTGTAAAAACAGAAACTTCTGCTGTAATGTTTGAATTTTCATATTTTACTGGAAGGTGGAAAGTTTCTGAAATTTGTACACAGTATGGTAATATAAATTTTATAGCCTGTCCTCAATTTTCATAATTTGTTGACTTAGATTAGTAGACTGTTTTCATAAATGGCTACTGACTGTTCTGTTTGGGCAGATTGTTGTCATAGCATTGTTATCTACTTATTCTATAGTTTCCATAGCCTATATTAGTAGATATAAATTGTGGAAATTATAGTATACAGTACCTAATTTTTTAAAATTATTATGCAAATTGTCTTGGCAGTACATAAAGAGTTTATTTATTATTATGTGTACTAACCTATCTCACGAATTCTTTTTGAGTTTTGTGTGGATGAAGTTTTTGAGAATAGGTGGAACCGTGGTATGAGAGGATTGAACGAGATACAAAAGCTCAAACTTGGGGATGACAAAGGCACCCCAAGTAAATATTTCAAGAACTGTCAAGCATCTAAGCTTGGGGATGCTACGCATCCCACCTCTCTTCATAAAAAATTATCGGTTAGCCTATGTTGAGCCTAAATTTTTATTTTGTTCACATGATGCATGCTATTCTTGGAGTGCTACTTTTATTTTTATTGCTTTTTGAATAAAGTACTATGATTTGAAAATATTTATCGAGGGAGAGAGAGAGTCCTCACATAGCTACTTAAATTGTTAGAATAATCTATGTGCTTCACTTATATCTTTATAGAGCATGGTGGTGTTATATTTTATAGAAATTATTGAACTCTCGTTCCTCACTTATATTATTTTGAGAGTTTCTTAAAACATAATGGTAATTTGTTTATGTTATGAATTTAGTCCTAATATAATGGGCATCCAAGAGGGATCTAATAAAAACTTTCATATTAAGTGCATTAAAAACTATGAGAAGTTTTGTATATAGTTTTGATATAATAGAGATGGTAATATGAGAGTCAGGATAGTGAGTAGTTGTGAATTGGAAGAGATACTTGTGTTAAAGCTTGTTATTCCCTTAGCATGCACATATGGTGAGCCATTATGTAACGAAGTCGGAGCATGATTTGTTTAATGATTGTCGACCTTTGTGTGAGGGTCGGGAGCGCGCGATGGTTAACTCCTACCAACCTCCCCCCTAGGAGCATGCGTCTAAAGCTTTGATTGATGACTAATAGACTTTTGCAATAAGTATGTGACTTCTTTATGAATAATGTTGAGTCCATGGATTATACGCACTCTCACCCTTCCATATTTGGTAGCCTCTCTCTTATCGCGCAACTTTCGCCGGTACACCAAACCCTCCTTCCTCAAAACAGCCACCATATATTCCTCAAAACAGCCACCATACCTACCTATTATGGCATTTCCAAAGCCATTCCGAGATATATTTCCATGCAACTTCCACCTTGTAGTTTTTTATGACTTGCATAATCATTTCATATTGCACATAGAGTCATATTTTGTCATAAGAATTGAGTTGTAATTTCTCTTTCTTTGAGTTATAAGTAAATAAAAGTGTGATGATTTTTCAATAACAGAGCATTGTCCCGTGATAGAAAAGGATGATGGAGGCTATGACTCCCTCACAAGTTGGGATTTTGTATCCGGAATTTACAAAAAAATAAAAGAGGCCAGCGAAGCCCAAACAAAAAAATAATAAAAGAGGCCAAAGAAACCCACCAAAAGAAAAAAAATGAGATAAAGAGAGAAGGGACAATTGCTACTACCTTTTCCCACACTTGTGCTTCAAAGTAGCACCATGATGTTCATGATAGAGAGGCTCCTATTTTATCACTTTCATATAACTAGTGGATATTCATTATGCACGACCACTTAGTTTTCTCTCTGATCTTTCATACACTTATAACTTTAAGTGCATTTGTTGCATGCCAATCCCTACTCACTCACATTGATATCTATTGATGGGCATCTCCATAGCCCGTTGATACGCCTAGTTGATTTGAGATTATCTTCTCCTTTTCCCCCTTGCACCTCCTCCATATTATATTCCACCTATAATGCTATATCCATGGCTCATGCTCATGTATTGCATGAGAGTTGAAAAGGTTTGAGAACACCAAAAGTGCGAAACAATTGCTTGACTTGTTCATCGGGGTTGTGCATGATTTAGATGCTTTGTGTGGGGAAGATGGAGCATAGCCAGACCATATGATTTTGTAGGGATAACTTTCTAAGGCCATGTTATTTCGAAAGGACACGACTACCTTGTTGGTGTGTTTGAAGTATTACTATTTTATGTCAATATTAGACTATTGTTTTGAATCTTACGGATCTGAATATTCATGGCACAATACAGAATATTACATGGATAAATAAGTTAGGCAGCATCCCACATCAAAAATTCTGTTTTTATCATTTACCTACTCGAGGATGAGCAGGAATTAAGCTTGGGGATGATGATACGTCTCCAACATATCTATAATTTTTGCTTGTTCCATGATGTTATATTATCATTCTTGGATGTTTTACAATCATTTTACCACAACTTTATATTATTTTTGGGACTAACCTATTAACCCAGAGCCCAGTGCCAATTTCTGTTTTTTCCTTGTTTTTGAGTTTTACAGAAAAGGAATATCAAACAGAGTGCAAACGAAATAAAAATTTACAGTGATTTTTTTTTGGACCAGAAGAGACCCACGGAGCGTCGAAGTTGGGCCAGAAGACCCAAGAAGCAGTCACAAGCCTCGGGCGCGCGGTCACCCCTCTGCTCGCGCCTTGCAGGCTTGTGACTCCCTCGTGGCCCATCCTGACTTATTTCCACGGCCATAAATTCCTATAAATACCAAAAATCCCAATGCAGAACGTAGATCGGGAGTTCCGCCGCCGCAAACCTCTAGAGCCCGTTCCGGCACCCTGCTAGAGGGGGAAACCATCATCGGACGCCATCTTCATCATCTCGACGCTCTCCATGACGAGGAGGGAGTAGTCCACCCTTGGGGCTGAGAGTATGTACCAGTAGCTATGTGTTTGATCTCTCTTTCTCTCTCGTATTCTTGAGATGGCATGATCTTGATGTACTACGAGCTTTGTTGATATAGATTGAATCATATGGAGTTTTCCCCTCTATATCTTGTTGTGATGAATTGATTTTTCCCTTTGTAGTTTTCTTATCGAATTGAGTCTTTAAGGATTTGAGAACACTTGATGTATGTCTTGCGATGGGATATCTGTTGTGACAATGGGATGTTCAACTGATCCACTTGATGTATGTTTAGGTGATCAACTTGCGGGTTCCATGACCTTGGGAATCTATGCATAGGGGTTGGCACACGTTCTTATCTTGACGTTTCGGTAGAAACTTTGGGGCACTCTTCGAAGTTCTTTGTGTTGGATACTTGGATTAATAAATCTAAAATTATGTGATGCATATCGTATAATCAAGCCCACGGGTACTTGTGGTGACATTGGAGTATCTAGGTGACATTAGGGTTTGGTTGATGTGTATATTAAGGTGTTATCTTAGTATGAACTCTAGGGCTGTTCGTGACACTTATAGGGATAGCTCATAAGATTGATCAGAAAAGATAACTTTGAGGTGGTTTCGTACCCTTCAATAATTCTATGTTTGTTCTCCGCTATTTGTAACTTTGGAGTGAACTCTTTGTCGCACGAGAGGTATTTACATATGATTCAACTATGCCAATATTGTTGAGGGAAATTGCACTAGTGAAAGTATGGACCCTAGGCCTTGTTTCCAAGCATTTATACAATGTTTTGCTCGCTGTTTACTATTTGTTACCTTGCTGTTTTTATATTTTCAGATTACAAAAAACTATATCTACCATCCATATTGCACTTGTATCACCATCTCTTCACCGAACTAGTGCACCTATACAATTTACCATTGTATTGGGTGTGTTGGGGACACAAGAGACTCTTTGCTATTTGATTGTAGGCTTGTTTAAGAGAGACCATCTTCATCCTAGACCTCCCGCGTATTGATAAACCTTAGGTCATCCACTTGAGGGAAAATTGCCATTGTCCTACAAAACTCTGCGCTCGGAGGCCCAACACGAGTCTACAAGAAGAAGGTTGTGTAGTAGACATCAACACTTTAGTCACATTGCCTGCAAGGCTTGTTGTGATGTTGTATTTCCGAGTGGGCCCTGAGATACCTCTCTGTCACTCGGAGTAACAAATCCCAGTCTTGATCCATGCCCACTGAACAAACACCCTCGGAGATACCTGTAGAGCATCTTTATAGTCAGCCAGTTACGTTGTGATGTTTGATACACACAAGGTACTCCTTCGGTGTCAGTGAGTTGCATGATCTCATGGTCATAGGAACAGATACTTGACATGCGGAAAACTATAGCAATAAACTGATATGATCATATGGTATGTTTATAGTTTGGGTCTTGTCCATGACATGATTCTCCCATTGATGTGATCCCGTTATCAAATGACACCTTATGTCCATGGATACGAAACCTTGATCATCTTTGATCAATGCGCTAGTCTACTAGAGGCATACTAGGGACAAAGTGTTGTCTATGTATCCACACATGCAATGTGTTTCCAGTTAATAAACGATTGACATGAACAAGGAAATATAATAATAACCATTTATTATTGCCTCTATGGCATATTTCCATCAGTCTCCCACTTGCACTAGAGTTAGAAATCTAGCTCACATCACTATGTGATTCACATTGTAATGAATGTAACAACCATACAGTTCTGGTGTTGATCATATTTAGCCCTTGGAATAGGTTTAGTCAATGGGTCTACAACATTTAGATCCGTGTGCACTTTGCAAATATTTATGTCCTCCTCCATGTTGTACTCGTGGATGGAATATATGTTCAGATGGTGGGCTTTTCTCTCATTAATCAAAAATTATATATATATATATATATGTTCGAGACGTATCAACATCTTGAAGCTTAATTCCTGCTCGTCCTCGAGTAGGTGAATGATAAAAACGAAAGTTTTTATGTGACATGCTACCTAACATGTCATATCTTTTTTAAGTATGATCATTGAGAAATAATGAACTAATTGACATCAACATAATAATATCCATAAACATAAATAGCATAGTCGTTACTTTTATAAATATACGATCCTTCAAGAATGTTATTCCCTACTCATTTATTCATATCAAGCATGACATGAATCAATCCTCACGGCATAAGTATAAATCATGAGCACCCCTAGTGTCAAACAAAGCAATTGGATCGTACATCTAACATGCTTCAGCGTTTTCAACTTCATGCAATACATGAGCGTGAACCATGGATATAGCATATGGGTGGAATAGAGTATGGTGGTAGATATCAAAGGAGTCAAAGTGGAAAAGAAAGTCTCGCATCAATTAGGCGGATAAATGGGCTATGGAGATGCCCATCAATCGATATCAATGTGAGGAGTAGGGATTGCCATGCAACGTATGCACTAGAGCTATAAGTGTATGAAAGCTCAATAGAACCTAAGTGGGTGTGCATCCAACTTGCTCATGAGAACCTCGGGCATTTGAGGATGCCTGCCATCGAAATATACAAGTCAAGTTCTATAATGTGAAAATTCCCACTAGCATATGACAATGACAACTTACGAGACTCTCTATATCAAGAACATGGTGCTAATTTAAGGCATGAGTGTGGTAAATGGATAGTTACACTTATCCTTCTGTCTTTTCTCTCATTTTTTTCATGGTGGGCTTTTCTTTTTTTGCCTCCCCCATTGCTTTTTTTTGTTCAGATCCTCATCCTGACTTGTGGGGTAATCATAGTCTCCAGCATGCTTTCCTCACTGGGATAGTGCTCTAATAATGATAATAATCAAACTTTTATTTACTTACAACTCGACATTACAACTCAACATAAAAAATATGATTCTATATGAATGCCTCTGGCAGTGTACCGGGATGTGCAATGATCTAGCATAACACGTAGAAAATGATGAACGGTGGCTTGATAACCCACAAGAGTAGGGGATCGTTTGTACCCTTTTTTGATAAGTAAGAGTGTCGAACCCAACGAGGGGCTAAAGGTAGAATTAATACACTCTCGAGTTCTATCGACCACTAGTACGACTCTATGCACGCTAACGCTTACTTTACCTA
Source organism: Hordeum marinum (assembly GCA_022496015.1). Taxonomy (NCBI): domain Eukaryota; kingdom Viridiplantae; phylum Streptophyta; class Magnoliopsida; order Poales; family Poaceae; genus Hordeum; species Hordeum marinum. The sequence goes on from CM039673.1 coordinate 167,269,406, forward strand.
GAACATGTATGAAACTATTTTGTGGGACGTAAACTAGAAGTACTTAGTAAGTGTAATAGATAGTTTTGCAAGATTTAGTTTATGTAATGTGTAGGCACGTGATAACCCACAAGTGTAGGGGATCGGGACAGTCTTCACGGGTAGTATTTCACCCTAATTTATTGATTCGACATAAGGGGAACCAAAGAATATTTATTGGGCTTGATAGTTGAGTTGTCAATTTAACCGCATCGAGGATATCTCTCTGCATGAAAGGTTTAGTAGCATGGCAAATAGTAGTAGCAAAAGTAACAATAGTAGTAATAGTAGCAGTTTCATAGCAGGTGTGACAGTAACAGTAGCAATAGGAACTTGGCAAGATTCAGTATATGTAACACATAGGCACGTGGATCAGTGATGGATAATGACTTAGATGACATTGATAATATAACAGTTACACAGTAGGGCGACACAGAACTAGCTCCAATGCATCAATGTAATGTAGGCATGTATTCCATATATAGCCATACGTGCTTGCGATAAGAACTTGCATGCCATCTTTTTTCCTACCCTCCCAAGGTCCTATTGGAAAAGAAGGAATATTAAGGCCTCCTTTTAATAGAGAACCAGAACAAAGCATTAACACATGGTGCATACATGAACTCCTCAAACTATGACAATCCCCAGAAGGAATCCCAATTATTGTCACCTTGGGGCATGCGGATCAAGACACATAATAGGTACATATAACTTGCAAGATAGGATCCAAATCACTCTTATATTCATGAAAACATAATGGGTTCAGATCTGAAATCATGGCACTCGGGCGCTAGTGACAAGCATTAAGCATAGCAAAGTAATAGTAAAATCAATCTCAGAACATAGTGGATACGAGGGATCAAGCCCTATCAAACTTATCTTGATTTCATGATCAATTCCATCCAATCCGACCACCGTCCAACAAGACTAGAAAGGAATTACTCACTCCCATTGGTGAGCATCATGGAGGTGTTGATGGAGAAGGGTTAGTGATGACGACGGTAATGATTTCCCCTCTCAGGAGCCCAAAACATGCTCCAGATCAGCCCTCCGGAGGAACAACTGGAGGTGGCGGCGGTTCCGTATCATGGAACGCGATGAAATCTTCTCTCTGATTTTTTTCTCCGCGGATGTGAATTTATAGAGTTGGAATTAGGGTCGGAGGGGCCATGAGGGCCCCACAAGCCATCTGGCCGCCAACTAGCGGGAGGGTCACAGTTGGTTACGTGGTGGCCTTGTGGTCCACCCCTCCAACAGTTCTTCGCTCCAAAATTCCTTATATATTCCAGAAAAAATCCACAAAAAGTTCTGTCCAATTCTGAGAACTTTTATTTCTGCACAAAAATAGCACGAAGGTAGTTCTGTTGAAAACAACATCATCCCGGGTAAGTTTCATTCAAATCATGCAAATTAGAGGGCAACACGAGAGCAAAAGTGTTTGCAAAAGTAGATACATTTGATATGTATCAACTCCCCCAAGCTTAACTCATTGCTTGTCCTCAAGCAATTCAGTTGATAAACTGAATGTGATAAAGAAAACTTTTACAATCTCTTTTGTTCTCGTTATTATACACATGCTTAGCTACTGCTCAACTATTCAGCATAAATCATGGATAGACACGTCCATGAAAGCAAATAGATATTATGTTAACTCATGGCAAAACATAACCGGCTAGAAAGCAATAATAAGACATCTCCTATGATAACAATTTGTCGAAACACTCATAATACAATATGGTGACATGGTATTTTGCTAGCTCTTTCTAAGACCGCAAAACACAATGGAGAGAACCTCTGAGATCCAAGCAACGACTAAACATTATAATTTAGGGTAGAAAATATCCATTCATGCTCATATCCAACTCCAACGAAACTAAATGCATAATAATGATAATAGTGCTCTCGGGTCTGGTGCTTTTAGTAAGAGGGTGATGACTCGACATAAAAGTAAAATAGATAGGCCTTTCGCGGAGGGAAACATTGATTTGCATAGGTGCCAGAGCTCAAAGCTTAAAACAAGGATGAAAGTATAATTTTTTAGAAATGCAATTTTCTTGTCAATGTTACGACAAAGGTTTTCAACATTTTCCATGCTAAACTCATTATTCGCAGTTCCCAAACTGAATAGTAAAGTTTACTCCTATCCACCATCCGAACACATACCATAGCTGGCTGAATCCACGGTCTCCCTCCAAACAGTCAACTGTGCCAAGGAGTTTGTTTAATTTATTTTGATTATATGTTACTAGGCATCCCTCTAACCAACCTCTCTCGTGCAATGACAGCGGATAAACGACCGTCCTGACAATAACTTGCTTAGCATGGAAAATATCGGCCGCCCCATCGCTCCATGAGCGAGACGAGTGCACAAAAAAGGATGTTTATTTGAATATTTAGAGATGGCACATGCAAATTTACTTTGAACGGCAGGGTAATACCGCATGTAGGTAGGTATGGTCGACTCATGTGGAATAACTTGGTTTAAGGATTTGGATGCACAAGAAGCATTTCTGCTTAGTACGGATGAAGGCTAGAAATAGGTTGACAAGCGACCAACTAGAGAGCAACAACTGTCATGAACATGCATTTTGAATAATTAACATTGGATACAGCATGAGTAGGATATGAATACTCTGAGTTTAAACATCATGAAGGCTATATTGGTTTTGATTCAGTTACACGTTCGCACATGGGCCAAGTCAAACCGCTTGAATTTCTGAGAGGGAAATACCATACTACCATACCATATTATAACCATTTTAATGCATGTTCACACACAAGATAGATCATTATAAACTCCTAGCTATTTAGGCATGGCATGAGAAGCTATAATCTCTAATTGTTATGACGAACATGTTCACTCATGATATATTGAATCAGTATCAAACTAGCTAACATATTTACAAAAATGGAAAACAAGAAGAGTCCATACCAGCTTCCTTTGCCACAACCACTGCTATCATCATTATTGCCTTTCTCTTGCACGATCCAACAACATGATAATAATAATAGTGCAATAATGTCGTGGACTAAGCTGGAATCTGCAGCACATTTTAAGACAACGGAGAAGACAAGGTAAAATTTGATCTCTGTTAGATCATTAATAAAGTATATGGGAGCCACTCAACATTTTCATCGTGGTCTTCTCCTTTTGAAAACTCAACAAAAGAAAAGAAATTCAGAGAAACACACTAAAATATTTTCAGAGTTTTTGTTTTTTTCTTGAGCAAGCAAAGGAACTATGGGAAAACAAGACAAGAAAAATTAGTTACATATGAAAGCTCCCAACATGAAAATGAAATCTTTCTGGGTTTTCTTTTTAGTACTATAGCTAAAGAAACGAGGAAAAGAAAAGAACCAAAAAGAGGCAAGAAATGTTTTTCGATTGTCAAAGTTTTTCAAACACACAAGAAGAAAGCGGAAAATAAAGCGAACATGGATATACAAAGAAAGAGGATGAACACCGGCAATTTATATGAAGTATGAGAATCATGAATGTAATGTTGGTGAGAGATACGTACTCCCCTAAGATTAGGTGTTTGCCTAGCTTGGTAATCACCACTGATACTAGTCGTTGGGTTCGGGAAAGTACTTCCACCGAGGTACCCGAGTGTCCCATGCCTGGGCCTCGGCCTATGGTAGTAGCAAGATCATTCCGGTAAGGAATGATGTCCTCTGGCATTATTCTATATGCATTCCTAGCATCATAGTTAAACAAAAAAGTGCAGGCAAAGGAATAATATCTCAAGTCTTTTTGCTAAAGACTAGGCTATAACGAAGGTTTTGTTATGCTTCAGGTTTCCAAAGAAACCGGTGTTCTACCATATATAGATGGTCGAGGTGCACCTCGGACAACAAATAATCGATAGGGCGTATAGCCACCTCGAGGCGCTTGGCCACGCGCGTGGCATAAATACTAGAATGGATCTTGCATTTAGTTCGGCTAAGATGTAATCGGCGTGCAACAATTACTCCTAATTTTTAAGTATTATCACCATAAACTGTGCGGCACAAAATGACAAGGGTGGGGGCATTGAGGCCACCACCTTGCTCCATAGCACTTATGTATTTTCCTATGAATAGAGAAAAATAGTGCATAGACGGAAAATGCAGACTAGTGGCTCTAGCGTGTGATATGCCCATGGTTTCTCCCACAGTTAAGGTTTGAAGGAAGTCCTCAAACTCTTTAGGCTTAGGTTCACGCACTCCCCCGTTAGAGGGAAGCAAACATATTTCATAGAATTCATGTAGAGGTAACTCATAATTTTTGGCATAAAGAGCAAAGTGCACCATGGGAGCACAACACGTATTTGTGAAGTAATAGTTTTGCACAAAGGAGTTGGTAAGGAGATAGTGTTGGTCGCACTTATCTGCGATGAAGTATGTTAGCCCAACATTTGCAACAAATAGCATCGACTCTTCATAGAAACTGCTTCACTCATGAAGGGTACATGTGGCCATTCAAAGGGCATAACATCCGCATTGCAAGGAAGGTGGATATCGCTATCCCGAATCCTCCTAGAAACTCCCTTGGGTCTATGGCTTGAAGAAGCTTTCCTTAGAAAGTTCATTCTCCCAAGAACAAGTTTCATAAATTTTAGGCCCACAAAATTATGTCAATAAAACTTTGCAAGAACGATAGCAACTACTCATATGGATGCCTAGAGGGTATATCAAGCATTCCCACTACTTGGAGCTCAAATAATTAGACATGCAATCTCATTTTCTGTAGCACCAAGTGCAGCAACTTATGAAAAACATAAACCACTCGAACAAAAAATAATTGGAGGAATGGAAGAATCACATACCAAGGAACAATTCCTCAAAACGGTTTTGGAAATGGAGTTCAGAGCAAAGAGATCGAAAATTTGACTCTCTGTGTGAGGAACACGGGAGAGAGATGGCTGGAGTTTTTTTTCTAGAGGTAGGAGAAGGAGTGGGAGGAAGAGATAAGGCAATGGCCCCTATGGGCCCCACAAGCGAACTGGCTGCCGCGTAGGAGGCTGGTTGGTTGTGTGGTGGCCCACTGGCATGCCCCCTGCAGCAATTTTTACACCATTTTTTTATTTCCAAAAATTCATGTTAAATTTTCGTGGAAATCTAAGACTTTTTATTTTTGAGGTATTTTTCATGCACGGGAAAAATAGAAAATGAAAATTTCATGGAATTTTGTTTTTATTTTACTAAGAAAACATAATATAAACTTGTGATAGAGAGAGTTGTGAATATTCAATCCATCAATCTCATGTCTTTCAAAAAGAGTTCATTAATAAGTTTGATCAAGTCTTATTAATAAATGTTTCCGATTAACATGAAACCGAAGAATCTTCATATGTCACTATGTTACCTTGACTGGGATTTGTATCTCCCTAATAATAAGATTATAATATTTCTTCTTCTTGGCAGTTGGGAGAGGGATTGTAATATGTCCAATGATAATCGTGGGAATCGGATCAATGACATTAATATTATTAACCGAAGTTTGCTTCCTCGGAAAATGCACGGTATGTTTCTTGCCATTGATATGAAAGGTGACCTTTCTTTTATTGCAATCTGTAACAGCCCCTGTAGTATTTAGGAAAGGTCTACCAAGGATGATCGACATATTGTCGTCCTACGGCCTATCAATAATAACTATGTTTGTTAAGATAGTAACATTCACAACCACAACAGGAACATCCTCACAAATTCCAATAGGTATAGCAGTGGATTTATCAGCCATTTGCAAAGATATCTCAGTAGGTGTAAGCTTATTCACATCAAGTCTTTTATATAGAGAGAAAGGTGTAATACTAACACGAGCTCCTAGATCACAAAAAGCAATTTTAACATAACTTCGTTTAATGGAGCAAGGTATTGTGCATATACTCGGATCTCCCAATTTCTTAGGCACTCCACCATCAAAATAATAATTAGCAAGCATAGTAGCAATTTCAGTTTCAGGTGTCTTTCTTTTGTTGGTAATAATGTCGTTAATATACTTAGCATATGGAGGCATCTACGAAATATCAGTCAAGCGAGTGCGCAAAATGGCAGGTAATCATTTTAGCAAAGCATTCAAACTCCTCATCATCCTTACCATTGGAAGGCTTACGCGGGAATGTCATGGGTTTTTGAACCCATGTCTCTCTTTCTTTACCATGTTTTCTAGCAACAAAGTATCTCTTATCATAAAGTGTTTTCGGATGTGGGTTATCAAGTTTTTCAAGAGGTTCCATTTCCACATCATTACCAGGTTCTTTATGACTATCTAGTTGAGCATCTACGTGAACATCATTATTATCATTATCATTCCCCTTGTCGCTAGGTGAATATTCACTACGAGATTGTGCGTCAACATCAGAAATGGAAACATCATTATGATTCTCAGCAGGTTTTTCTAGGTTCACTAGGTACTCCACCATCAAAATAATAATTAGCAAGCATGCTGGCAATTTCAGTTTCATGTATCTTTCTTTTATTAGTGATAATATCTTGCATATACTTAGCATATGGAGGCATTTTCAATATATCAGTCAAGCGAGTGTGTAAATGAACAGGTCTAATCATTTCAACAAAGTGCTAAAAATCTTCCTCATCTTTACTTTTAGTGGTTTACGAGGGAATGACATAGGTTTTTGAACCCATGGCTCTCTTTCCCTTCCATGTTTCCTAGCAACACATTCTCTCTTATCATAACATTTATTTTTAGAAGGTGGGTTATCAAGATCCTCAGCAGGTTCAGTTTCCACATCATTGTCATTTTCTTTGTTATTGTCTGGTTGAGCTTCTATATGAGCATCATCATCATTATATCCATTTTCTTTATCACTCGGTGTATGCTCATTGCCAGACTGAGTCTCAACATCAGAAACAGAAACTTCATTGTTTTTTTCAACAGGTTTTTCTACAATAGGTTCACTAGAAGCATGCAAGTTCCTATCATGTTTCTTTTTCTTATTCTTATTAGATGAACTAGGCGTATCTTCATTTATTTTCTAAAAATCTTGTTCAATTCTTTTAGGATGAAATTCAGGGTAAAAAGGTGCTTGGGTCATTCTACCTCCTCTTGTCACTACCATAATAGCATGATCATTGATATTATTCATTTTGGCCAGCAATTCATTTTTTGATTTAGCGACTTGGTCTAGTTGGGTGGGGACCATAGAAGCATGTTTGACTAAAACTTTCACATCATTTGCAATTCTAAACATCAAGTCACTTAAGCGATCTATCATCATAGCATTACATTGCAATTCATTCTTAACATAATAGTTGAAGTGTTCTTGCTTAACAACGTAATTATCAAATTCATCCAAGCGTTGTTAAGGAATCTTAGTGTAAGGTATATCACTTTTATTAACGGAACGAAGAGATTTTACCTTTAATAGCTATGTCGGGGTATCAAGTCCATGTATTTCTTCAATAGGTGGTAATTTCTTGACATCCTCAGTTTTAATACCTTTTTTCTTTCATAGATCTTTTTGCTTCTTACATATCATAGGGACTAAGAAATATGATACCTCTCTTCTTTTGAATAGGTTCTAAAAGTGGTTCAGGGAGTGTCCAATCATTGGCATTTTGCATTATGTTATTTAATAATTCTTCAGCTTGTCCAACAGTTCTTTCCCTCAAAATACAACCAGCACATCAAGTATTTCATTCCTCTCAAGTGGACAATCAAGCAAAGCTCATAGTAACCGGAGAAGCCTCCCCCAAGCTTGAGCTTCTTTAATTTGAGCAAAGTTAAATATTTCCTGTAAGCAGCTTGTTTCTTATGAGCAGGAAAATATTTTGTAGAAAAGTGTTGAAGCATATCCTAGGGACTACGTATGCAACCAGGAGTAAGTGATAAAAACCATTCCTTGGTCTCGTCTTTTAGCGAGAAAGGAAAAAAGCTTAAGGATATAATAGTAGCGAATCTTTTCTTCATTGGTAAGCAAAACAACAATATCATTCTGTTTCATAAGGTGTACAACAACAGTTTCATTTTCATAACCATGGAAAGGATCAGACTCTACTATCGGAATTAACTCAGGGTAATCAGAGAACTCATAATCCCTATCAATAACAAATATAGGAGAAGTAGCAAAATTAGGATCATGTTTCATTTTCTCCATTGTAGATTTTTCTTTTAGTTTGCATAATAGTTTTTTGACATCATCTCTATTTTCACAAGCAAGAATGTCCCAAGCTACCACATCATCCATAACATAACCTTTAGGTTCAAAAGGCAATTCATATATATTAGGTGAGCGAGGGGTAATAGGTGATTCAAAGTCTTCCTCGGTTTCAACAATATCAAATTCTCTAGCTTTAGCAATATAAGCATAAAGTAATTCATTAAGTGGCATAGTTTCAGTTTCAACATGTGTAGCAATAGTTTCATCATTAATTTCAAAAGTAGCATCATCAAGTTCATGTGACATATCAGGACGATCAATAGGTGGTTCTGTAGTGTTGACCCAAAAGTGTAGGTACTCCTTTCAGTAAGTAAGAGTGTCGAACCCAACGAGGAGGAGAGGCAAATGACAACGGTTTTCAGCAAGGTAATTTCTGCAAGCACTGAAATTGTAGGTAACAAGTAGTTTGATAGCAAGATAATTGGTAACGAACAAGTAACGGTAATGGTAAATAAAGTGCAGCAAGGTAGCCCAATCCTTTTTTTGCAAAGGACAGGCCAAAACAATCTCTTATAATAAGAAAAGTGTTCTTCAGGGTACACGATAATTTCATCTAGTCACTTTCCACATATTGTATTGATTCATGTTTGCTACTTTGATAATTTGATACGTGGGTGGACCGGTACTTGGGTGTTGTTCTTACTTGAACAACCTCCCACTTATGATTAACCCCCTTGCAAGCATCCGCAACTACGGGAAAACAAGTAAGATAAAATCTAACTATAGCATTAAACATGTGGATTCAATATAGCATCACAACATACATATCATCAAAATATCAAACACATATCAAATTCACAGGATTACTTGCAACATGACTTCTCACGTGACCTCAAGAACAAAGGTAAATACCCACAAATAATATTCATGCTCAATATTAGAGGGGTATTAAATAACATAATGGATCTTCACATATAATCTTCCACCAAACAAACCATATAGTAACGAACTATCCAAGGTAACCAACACTACTAGTCACCCACAAGTACCAATCTGAGGTTCCGGTACAAAGATTGAACACAGGAGATGAACTAGGGTTTGAGAGGAGATGGTTATGTTGAATATGTTGATGAAAATTCCCCCCCAAAGATGATAGGGTTGTTGGTGATGATGATGGGTTCGATTTCCCACTCCACGAGGGAAGTTCCCCCGGTGGAATCGCTTCCCCGGAGGGCAAAAGTGCTCCTGCCCAAGTTCCGCCTCGAGACGGCTATGTTCCGTCCAAAAGGTGCTCTCCTTATTTTTTTCTAGGTCAAAAGACCTTATATACCATAAGATGGACACTGGAGGTGGGCCGTGCTAAGCACAACCCACCAGGGCGAGCCTAGGGGGCCTGGCGCGCCCTGGTGTCTTTTTGTTCACCAGGTGTGCCCATTCTTGTACTTATTTGCTCCAATATTTATTATATATTTTAGAATAAATCTTCGTGAATTTTTAGCTCATTTGAAGATGTGCAGAATAGGTATCTCTGATATGCTTTTTCAGGTCCAGAATTCTAGCTGGCGGTATTCTCCCTCTTTGTGCAAACCTTGCATATTATGAGAGAAAAGGCATTAGAAATATTCGATAAAGCATTATTATGCATAAAAACATTATAAATAACAGTAGGAAATCATGATGCAAAATGGACGTATCAACTCCCCCAAGCTTAGACCTCGCTTGTCCCCAAGCAAAAGTCGATATCGAAAAACATGGCCACGTGGTTTGAGAGAGAGGTGTCGATAAAAACAAAATACGGACATAGTAGTATCATGCTTATTATCATAATAGATACAAAATCTATCATAAAACTCTTTCATATAAATTTTATTTTATAACATCATCATATAACTTTATATGAACAAGTAACAATTCATCACAACATAGAATTACAAAGCATAAACCTTATTGGAAACCAACAAACAATGTTCTTAGTCAACTTTGCAACTACAATTCATCATATTTTCTGGAAGGGTCTCGTGTTAGAGCCTTTTGGCAAGTCCACATACTCAACCATCATTTAGTCTTCTTTGATTGTTAACACTCATAGCATACCCATGGGCAAAAAGTTTTAACCGAACACATATAAATATAGGGGGTTATAGTTTCGCCTCCCAACGTATTCACCTCAAGGGTGATGTCAACAATAATAACTCATGCTCACTCATATCCAACTGGATATATGTACCTAGATCTTTCCTCACCACATGGTGCTTGCAAAAAGAAAAAGAAACAAGGAATAGGGAAGAATACTTTGACTTTTGCATAAAAATAAATACATAAAGGTAAAAGATAGGCCCTTCGCAGAGGGAAGCAGAGGTTGTCACGCACATTTTAGTTTGCATGCCAAATACCTTAGTGCAAAAGAATCTCACGTTGTATTGCCCCTTGTGATAGCAACCTTTATTATGCAATCTGTCGCTTTTTTTACTCTGCCATCACAAGTTCGTATAATGCTCAATTTTTCTTACACTAATTGATCAAACACTTTTAGAAGCAATTTTAATTGCCTTAGTGCACCGATGACAACTTACTTGAAGGATATTATTCAATCCATAAGTAGGTATGGTGGACTCTCAAAACATGAGTTTGGGTTTGGGATTTTTGGATGTACAAGTAGTATTTCTACTTAGTGCGGAAATTTTGACTAGCAAAGATATTGAGCAAGCACCACATGTTGAAGGATCTATGACAATATAACTTCTATGTGAATATGAACAAACATAACTCATTACGTTGTCTTCCTTGTCCAACATCAACAATTTTGGCATATATATTTAATGGGGGCTCAAAATCATAAAAGATGTCCAAGATAGTGTATTTGCATGTGAATCTTCCCTTCCCTAATTTATTCTTTCATGAGTTGCATCATTGACAAATGCTACGTTTGTCAATCTGCAATAAATTTTACCACTTATAGTTTTGCTTATGTGATGTCATTACTCACCATAAGCTTACCATATGATCCTTTTCATGTATTTTCTTTTATTATGATTGCAACAAGAAAGTAAAGAAGCAAGAGCTCAAACTAAACTTTATTATATAACTCTCACTCGATTACATACTTAGATAGACCACGCAACTAGCACTCAGAAATAGATCATACTGAACTTTTATTCAACTAAATCATGAAAAATCTAAGGCTCAAAATTAAAAGTAAAGGTAAAAAGTGATGGTCATACGATACCGGGCATCTCCCCCGAGCTTGGCTCAAGCCACGAGGAGTTTCCATACCCATGTACTCAAGTCTCTGTTGTTGGTGAAGGTGATGAAGGTGGTGGTGATGAAGAAGTATCACACTTCAGCCTCAATAAGTACTCCAGTTTATGAATGACGCTCTGAAGGGTGATGATGTGCTCCTCTGGCAAAATATTTTCATGAGTGAGAAATTTATTCTGGACATGAACCACTTCGAAGGGCCTAAATTCTTCAATTTCAGTCGGGGTGAGATGATCATAATAAGGTTGAATGATATCTTCTTATTCTCCCTCTTCTATTGGCATAGATTGACTCCTCTTGAGCTTGATCCCTGATAGATTCCTTGCCCTTGTATTCATTGTTGACTTCTTTTGGCTCCTCCCTCTTAAGCTCCATCTTCATTACCCAAGCATCTTCTTGTGCGTTATTGGAGGAGGAGGAAGACATGATGCCTGTCTTGATAGATGTGATAGGAAAACAACATGAAACAAGAACAAAGAATATCTCCGTGATGAGGTGGTAAAAACAATCGAGGATATATAGAGAGAATTTTTATTCTTGGGAAGCAAGCATATGAAAGGAAAACGGAGTCAGGAAGGTTCCCAAGGAGGGCACAAACCACTAGGGCGCGCTAGGGAGGGCAGGCGCACCTTGGTGTATGATGCTCACCTCGGTTGCTTTCCTATTTATTTCTTTTTTTCCTAATTTTTCTAGTCTTCCAAAACTAACAGAAAATATTTCTGCTGATTCTTCACAGTCCGTTTACTTACCGTATCACATACCTCTTCTTTTTCACGATTCTGGAGTGTTCCGGGAGGTTTCTCTTATGTGTTCCTCTGGTGTCATTGTTTGGATAACATTGCTTTGAACATTCATAGGCGTACCTGAGATATAATGTTTAATTCTTTGTCCATTGACTACTTTCGGGTTAGTACCTTCGGCATTATTAATCTTGATAGCTCCAGAGTGATAAACCCCTTCGATAACATATGGTCATTCCCATTTGGAAAGAAGATTTCCTACAAAAAATCTAAAACGAGAGTTATACAAAAGAAATATTATCCAACTTTGAATTCCCGCTTCTGGATTCTTTGGTCATGTCATCTTTTAACATTTTCTTTGAATAGTTTGGCATTTGCATAATCTTGGGTTCTCCATTCATCTAGTGAACTAATATAGAATAACCTATTTTCACTAGCAAGTTTGAAGTTATAATTGAGTGCTTTAATTGCCCAAAATACTTTGTGTTCTAACTCTAGAGGCCAATAACAAGCTTTCCCATATACCATTTTGTATGGAAACATACCCATAGGATTTTTATAAGTTGTTCTATATGCCCAAAGTGCATCATCTAGTTTCTTAGACCAATTCTTTCGAGACCTATTGACTGTTTTTTTAATATTAATTTTATTTCTCTATTGCTAAGTTCAACTTGACCACTAGATTGAGGATGATAGGCTGATGCAATTCTATGGTTAAAGTCATATTTAGCAAGCATTTTACGGAAACACCGTGAATAAAGTGTGAACCACAATTAGTCATTAAATATCCAGGGACTCCAAACCTTGGGAAGATAACTTCTTTAAGCATTTTAATTGAGGTGTTATGATTAGCACTACTAGTTGTAATAGCTTCTACCCACTTAGTGATATAATCAACAGCAACCAAAATATGAGTATACCCATTAGAGGAAGGAACATGTGTCATATAATCAAAACCCGAAACATCAAATGGTTCAACAACAAGTGAATAATTCATAGGCATTTCCTGACGCTTACCGATGTTACCAATTCTTTTGACATTAATCACAAGACAAGACAAACTTGCAGGCATCCTTGAAGAGAGCAGGCCAATAAAAAACAAATTGCAATACCTTATGAGCAGTTCTATCTCCCACATGATGTCCTTCAGAAGCTTCAGAATGATATTTCCATAGGATTTGTTCATGTTCTTGCTTAGGTAGAAAACGTCTAATAATACCGTCTACTCCTTCCTTATAAAGATGTGGGTCATCCCAAAACTAATGTCTTAAATCATAGAAGATTTTTTTTTCAGTTTTGGTATGTGAAACTAGGTGGTATATATTTAGCAACAATGTAGTTAGCATAATCAACATACCAAGGAGTGTTTTCAGAAACATTTATTGTAGCTAACTATTCGTCAAGAAACTATCATCAATAGGTAGTGGGTCATCAAGAATCTTTTCTAACCTAGACAAATTATCAGCTACGGGATTCTCAGCTCCTTTCATATCAGTGATATGTAAATCAAATTGTTGAAGAAAGAGAAACCACCTAATGAGTCTAGGTTTAGCATCTTTCTTTTCCATAATATATTAACAACATGACCAGTGTGAACAATAACTTTGGAATCAACGATCTATGATCTAAATTTATCACAAGCAAACAGAATTGCTAAAAATTCCTTTCAGTAGTGGCATAATTTCTTTGGGCATTGTCTAGAGTTTTGCTAGCATAATGTATAAAATTAAATTTCTTATCAACTCTTTGTCCTATAACAACACCAACATCATAATCACTAGCATCACACATAATTTCAAAAGACAAGTTCCCATCAGGTGGTTGAACAATAGGTGCAGAAGTTAAGGCTTTTTAAGAGTTTCAAAGGCTTCTACACAATCATCGTAAAAACAAAGGGAATATCCTTTTGTAAAAGATTAGTAAGAGGCCTGGAATTTTTGGAGAAGTCTTTAATAAACCTCCTATAGAAACCAGCATGACCAAGGAAACTCCGAATACCTTTAATATCTTTAGGACATGTCATGTTCTCAATTGCATCAACTTTAGTTTGATCCACCTCAATACCTTGTTCGGAGATTTTATGCGCCAAGAAAATGCCTTCATTAACCATAAAGTGACACTTCTCCCAATTCAAGATGAGATTAGTTTGTTCACATCTCTGCAAAACTTGAGCAAGGTTGCTTAAGCAATCATCAAATGAAGTTCTGTAAATGGAAAAATCATCCATGAAAACCTCCATAACCTTTCCACAAAAAGCAGAGAATATAGCGGTCATACATCTTTGAAATTTAGCACGTGTATTGCATAAACCAAAAGGCATACGTCTATAAGCATATGTTCCAAAATGACAAGTAAATGTGGTTTTCTCTTGATCAGATTGTGACACGGGTATTTGAGAGAACCCAGAATATCCATCCAGGAAACAAAAGTGTGTGTGCTTAGATAATCTTTATAGCATTTGATCAATGAAAGGCAAAGGGTAGTGATCTTTTCTAGTAGCTTTAGTTAATATTCTAAAATCGACGACCATTCTATAGCCGGTAACAGTTCTCTGTGGGATAATTTATTTTTATCATTAGGAACAACATTAATACGTCACTTCTTAGGGACACAGTCAACATGACTTACCCATCTACTTTTAGCTATGGGATAGATTATACCTTCTTCCAGAAGCTTTAGTATTTTAGTTCTTACCACTTCTTTCATCTTCGGATTCAATCGTCGTTGGTGATCAACAACGGGTTTAGCATCAGGTTGCATATTGATCTTGGGCTGACATAGAGTGGGACTAATGCACTTAAGATCATCAAGAGTATATCCAATAGCAGCCCGGTGCTTCCTCGGAATTTTCAATAATCTTTCTTCTTCATGTTCTGAAAGTTTAGCACTAATAATAATAAGATATATCTTTTTCTCATCAAGATAAGCATACTTCAAACGGTCAGGCAGTTGTTTTAATTCAAACACATGATCACCTTTAGGTGGAGAAGGACCTCCTAGAGTTTCAATAGGAAAATTTTGTTTTAGTAGAGGTTGTTGTTCAAAGAAATTTTTATCTATTTCATTTCTTTCATGCAAGGGCATATCATTTCATGGTCTAGCAAATATTGTTCTACTGGTTCAGTAGGAGGAACGACAATAGAAGACAGACCAATTATTTCATCCTTACTAGATAATTGTTTATTACAGGGTTGTCTACTAAACTTTGAAAAATTAAACTCATGAGACACATCACCAATCTCAACACTGACGGTTTCTTTTTGGGAATCTATCTTAGCATTAATAGTGTTCAAGAAAGGTCTACCAAAGACAATGGGACAGAAGTCATCTTGTGGGGAACCAAGAACTAGAAAATCAGTAGGATATTTTATTTTCCCACACAAGACTTCAACATCTCTAAAAATCCCAAGTAGTGTGATGGTGTCTCTATTAGCAAGATTAATAGTAACGTCAATGTCTTCTATTTTAGCAGGTGATATGTCTTTCATAATTTCTTGGTATAAAGTAAAAGGAATAGCACTCACACTAGTACCCATATCACACAAGCCATGATAGCAATGATATCCTATTTTAGCCAAGACAACAAGTGTGCCAACTATGGGTCTATGTTTGTCTTTTTCATCGGGTTTGGCTATTCTTGAAGCTTCATACTAGAAGTAAATAACATGCCCATCAATATTTTCTACCAAGAGATCTTTAACCATAGCAACACTAGGTTCTACTTTTATTTGTTCAGAGGGCCTAGGTGATTAATATTACTTTTGCTAACCATAGTTGTTACCTTACCATGTTCCTTTATCCTAACAGGAAAAGCTGGTTTTCCAATACAAGCAGTAGGCACAACTGGATCAACATTGTAAATGATAGTTTCTTATTTTGGTATGGCTGGTTCTTTGATTTCTTTTTTAATAGGGGGTGATATTTAAACCACATCTCCTTAGGGAGATCAACATGAGTAGCAAATGATTCACAAAAGTAGGCTACTATCTCAGAGTCGAGTCCATATTTATTGCTAAACTTGTGAAAAGCATCGGTATTCATAAAAGATTTAACATAATCAAACTCAAGCTTAATACCTGACTCATTACCATCATCGAGTTCCTAATCTTTAGAGTTTTGTTTAATTCTTTCTAATAGATCCCACCTGAATTCAATATTCTTCTTCATAAAAGAACCAGTACAAGAAGTATCGAGCATGGATCGATCATTATGAGAAAGCCAAGCATACAATTTTTGAATAATAAATTCTCTCAAGAGAACATGATTGGGGCATGAATATAACATTGGCTTAAGCCTCCCCCAAGCTAGAGCGATGCTTTCTCCTTCATGATGCCAAACCGATCATGATGAACTAGATGGATAGGATAAAAGTTTTGGTGGAATTCCAATTTCAGTCGATTACAGTTCCATGATCCAATATCATCACATAGAGAATACCATGTCAATGATTTTCCCTTCAAAGATAAAGGGAAAACTTTCGTCTTAACTACACCTCCGGATCAACTTTCAAGCTTAAATAATCCACAAATTTCATCGACACGTATTAGGTGCATATCAGGATGTTCAATTTCCACTCCTGCATAAGGATTAGCTAGT
The DNA here is from genome assembly GCA_022496015.1 of Hordeum marinum. Taxonomy (NCBI): domain Eukaryota; kingdom Viridiplantae; phylum Streptophyta; class Magnoliopsida; order Poales; family Poaceae; genus Hordeum; species Hordeum marinum. Next base: position 167,286,120 of record CM039673.1, read on the forward strand.
AGTTTTCTATCGTACCCGAAGGAATTTCATAACCAATATTTTTGGTAGGTGCAGTAGGTTGAGGGGAAACTAATTGTGGTTCCCATGGAGGTGAAGATACCCTGAACAAACTCCTCAAAGGATTGATCTCCATAGTAACAAGTGACAATAAATTTCAGCACCTAGTATAAGTTTTTCCTGACCGATTTCCACTTACCAAGAGCGCTTCACTCCCCGTCAATGACCCAAAAAAGAGTCTTGATGACCCACAGGTGTAGGGGTTCAATCTTAGTCCTTTAGATAAGTAAGAGTATTGAACCCAGCGAGGAGCTGAAGGACATGACAAGCGGTTTTCAGCAAGGTAATTTCTGACAGCACTAAACTTGTAGGTAACAAGTAGTTTGATAGCAAGATAATTGGTAACGAACAAGTAACGATAACGATAAATAAAGTGCAACAAGGTATCCCAATCCTTTTGTGGCAAAGGGCAGGCTAGAACGATCTCTTATAATAAGCAAAGTGTTCTTGAGGGTACACGGGAATTTCATCTAGTCACTTTCATCCTATTGGTTTGATTCGTGTTTGCTGTTTTGATAATTTGATATGTGGGTGGACCGGTGCTTGGGTGTTGTTCTTACTTGAAAAAACTTCCCACTTATGATTCATGCCCTCGCAAGCATCCACAACTGTGAGAAAAGTTTTAAGATAACATCTAACCATAGCATTAAACATGTGGATCCAAATCAGCTCCTTATGAAGTAGCACATAAACTAGGGTTTAAACTTCTGTCACTCTAGCAACCCATCATCTAATAATAACTACTCCACAATGCATTGCCTTACTCCCAAGGATGGTGAAGTGTCATGTAATCGATGTTCACATGACACCACTAAGGGAATCAACATACATATCATCAAAATATCGAACACATATCAAATTCACATGATTGCTTGCAACATGACTTCTCCCGTGACACCACGAAAAAATGTAACTCCTCACAAATAATATCCATGTTCAAGATCATAAGGGGATTAAATAGAATAATGGATCAGAACACATAATATTCCACCAAATAAACCATATAGTAATCAACTACGCAGGGTAGTAAACACTACTAGTCAGCCATAGGTACCAATCTGAGGTTCCGGTACAAAGGATGAACACAAGAGATGAACTAGGGTTTGAGAGGAGATGGTGTTGATGAATATGTTGATGAAGAATGGCCTCCCAAAGATGAGAGTGTTGTTGGTGATGACGATGGCTTCGATTTCCCCCTCTCGGAGGGAAGTTCCCCTGGCGGAATCGCTCCACCGGAGGGGAAAAGTGCTCCTGCCCAAGTTCTGCCTCGAGATAGCTACGTGCAGTCCTGAAAGTCCTCTCCTTATTTTTTTCTAGGTCAAAAGACCTTATGTTGTATCAAAAGTAAGTCTAGAGGGGGGGGTGATTAGACTACTCGACCAAATAAAAATTCTACCCTTTCCCAATTTTTGTAGTGGGCAAATTTTAGCAATGACAGCAAGTCAAGCAAACCCTACACATGCATGTCTAAGAGTATAGCAGCGGAAAGTAAAGACAAACACATGCAGTAGAGGTTACGGTTAGAAGATCAAATGCGTGGACACAAAGATTTTTCCCATGGTTCCAATAGGTGGCGCTATTACATCCATGTTTATGGAGTCTTGAACCCACGGAGGGTAACGGTTGTGAGAGTCCACTAAGGGCTCCACACATAAGGGTTCACGAAGTAGCAACCTTGACTATTCCATAACGGCTTCCGTCCATGAAGGACTAGCCTCACTATGGGTAGATCTTCACGAAGTAGGCGATCTCCTTGCCCGTACAAACTTCTTGGTTCAACTCCACAACACGAAGTAGGAGGCTACCGAGCAACAGCTAACCAATCTAGGAGGCCCCACCCTACAGAAGTTAATAGGCTTGATAGTGATGATGAACTCCTTGCTCTTGGGCTTTAATATGATAGACTCCTCAACACTCAGTCACTCTCTCATATATTTGGCTTGGTAGAAGAGATTGATTGGGTGGAAAACAACTTGGGGAGGCTAGAAATCAAGAACCATATCATTGGAGTGGATGATCTTGATCTCAACCCCAGGGTAGGTGGTTCTCTCTCGGAAATTTGGATATCGCAACTGGGAAGTAAGAATTATCTATGCAGCATTTGCTCCCCCTAAATTTGTGCACTATTTTGAATTTTTGTTTGAATGCAAATGCACAATCAATTAGGTTCATGTGGAACTCTTCCATGTCACATATAGCTTGGTGGTGTGCGAGAATAATATGAATGAACAACATAGCATAACACATCAAGCAAGAAGTGAATGATCATCTCATAAGCATCTCAAAAGATAAGACGTAGTAGCAACACATAAGAAGTGCATGATCAAACACCAACAAGTTTAGCACAATCGATCAACCAAAAGATTTTAAAGTTTTAGAGAGCCATAAAAAACAACACACACTCTCTCTCTCTTGAAGCCCTATGATCTATACAACTTCTCCCCCTTTGGCAACAAGTTACCAAAAAGTTCAAAGGTATAAGACTAATCGTCTCTCTGGGGATGATCTCCTCCGGTTGTTGATGTAGGAGTTGATTGAACTGCTTCTATGAAGACTTCCGCAGATGTCATGGAATCGTTTGGACTAGACACTTGAGGTGCTGATGGAGCTGGTGGAACTGAAGGAGCTGCAACATGAGCTGATGAAGATGGCTCATCTCTGGAGCTGGCACTAACGTAGATCTAGCCTCGGTCTTGAACTGAGTGCTAGGCTAGAGAGGGTGACTGGCATCATCATCATCTTCTTCTGAGGTGTGAGGAAGGGGTATAGAATCCACTTCCTTCCTGAGCTCATCAACGGTTTTAGTCAGCCCATCAGCCTTGTTGTTCAAAGTATGGAACTTGTCCTCAATGATCATTTCCATACTATTTTGGTTCTTCAGGATTTTAGTGGTGTCATTCTGCATGCCTTGGATAGAGCTAAGAATAAGGTCCATATGCTCATTCCTTATCCTTGGCACTGGAGCACTAGTGGCTTTGGTTGCCTCAGCTGCTGCCTGTGCAGTAGATGAAGTGGGATGATCCGGGTTCATCACCACAACATTATCCTCAAACTCAGGCTGGAGTGGCATATGAGGTCAATCAAGTGCATGTACATTTTTTTCAAGCTTGGAATTGATTAGCATTTGAATGTATGGAGCATATCCACATAATCTCTTTTGGTCAGCAACAGTCGTCTTCACAATCTCTACTATCAAATCCATGACCCTGAATCTAGTGTGAAGGTCAATGTGATGTAGCATGTTGATGGAGAATCCTCTTATCATATTGTCATCTCCTGAATTGGGCATCAAAGTGTACCTCAATATGGTGTTGGTGGTTGGCAAACCTGCCTGTAGATAGTACACTGACCCAAACTTATGTGAATACACATAGTTAGCAAGGATCTCCCTATACATCTTATCCATGGAGTTATGATTCATCTTGGCCTCAAAGTACACATCCAAGTCACCATCCTATACTTGTGGAGATCCTAAGATGGTAGCCCACTCTTCTACTATAGATTCATACTTGACACCTTCTGTCATCCTAACAATTCTTCCATCACCATAAAAGTGAGCTATGGAATAGAATTGCATGATCATCTCATCATTCTAGGGGGTCATTTGCCTACCAACAAATGCTTCAATATCAATAGCCCTGAAGTTTTCTTGCACATGGGGGAAGTAGTCCCGATTCTCCTTAATGTAGCCCCAGTTTACATATCTCATGTCACTTACAGCTGGGCTCTTGTCTAGAAGAATGGTCTCATAGAAATCCTGGTGCTCCTTGGTGTAGAATATGTAGTGTCGTGGGAACGAGCTTGATTGTAGAAGGTAGGGGTAAGAAGGGAGAGGGTAGAGTCCTAGCAACGGCGAGGGTGTACACACGTAGGTATGAGTTTAGGCCCCTCTCGTGGAGGTAACAACCCTACGTCTCAGTGCTCAGAGGCTTATGTTGTGTGGAATAGTGATATTAGAATGGTTGCGAACCCTTGTGCAGTAGTGGAGAGGCGGCTTATGTAGAGTTCGCTGCCCCTCATAATTATCCCGCATTTAAGGGCCTTGATCGTGGGGTTAAAGTCTGCCGTTACAGGTAATGTACGCACTAAAATCTACTAATGACCATTGAACCAGCGTCTCCGTTGGGCTCTTAATGATGGCTCTTGGTCTTCTGGCGTCGAGTGAAAGCGAGGTCTTCCGAGTGACACGCGACTGCTGAGTGAGAGCGTGAGTTTCCGAGTGGATTACTGTTGACTGACCTTGAGCGTCTCCAGGGATCCACTTGGAAGTTCATGCTTGATCTTCAAGTCCTCCCATGTGGTGTCCTTAGGTAGGGTATGTGGGCCTTGCCTAGGACCCTACCCTAGGTACATATCCTCGTCATTAGCCCTTGAATGGATCGGGGTTTGAGTGGTGGAAGGAGGTATCAACGTAGGCCTTGAGCTAATGCGTCAAATCCTTTGAATGATATTTGGGGTTTCCATGAAACTTGTGTAGATTGAACTTTGAGCATCGGCGTCCAACCAGGATCGACACGCAAAATCTTCCGAATGAAACTTGCGTCGATTGAATTCTTCTCCGCTCGCCCGGATCCATTCAGCCTTAAAAGTGTCCGAGTGGACGTTCTGGGTCTATTTTGCTCCGAGTGAATTGAGAGCATCTTGGGAGGTGACGGGTCGGTCTGACGAGCCCGGATTCTCTGGGATACGAAAATTTGGGAAGCGCGCATGTGTGCGATGATGACGCCACGATCTTGGTAAGTGGGAGCATGACGCCTCGATTCTCGCGCTGGTCATCTCGCCACGTACTGGGCGCCGTCAGCGGTTGGTGTGTGCAGTTATCTCGTGGGGCCATCGGTCAGTGAGACACTCGGCAACGTATAAAGCTTTCGGCGCCGCGGTCCGCATAGTACTTTTCGCTAGATCTCCCTCTCTTCTTCTGCCTCCTCTGTCCCCAACGCCACACTCCGTTCTCCCTTGACAAGAGCCGCCGCTCCGATGACGAAGAATGCGACGGAGAAGTTGGAGCGGGCAAAGAAGGGGACATCGAAGCTCAAGGGAAAGAAGCCCTCGACTACTCGGTTCACCGCGCCGGCGGGGTGGATGCAGCGGGATTTTCTCCTTTCTGTTGTCGCTCGCGCCGACATCGAGGGTCTCGTCTCCGACGAACTTGTGGCGGACGGCGCCTAGAGGCTGCCGGGGGAGGAGCGCGAGCCGGAGCCGCGCGACGAGGAGCGGGACCTTCTCCTCTCTCATGTGGAAAGAGGTTTCTCCATTCCACCCCACCCATTTTTCAGGGGGTTTCTAAATTTCTTTGGAGCGTAGCTGCACCATTTTCCGCCAAACACCATTGCATACTTGTCAGCATTTGTCACTTTGTGCTAGTGTTTCCTGGGGTGCTCTCCCCATTGGGGGTTATTTAAGCATCTCTTCACGGTCCGATCCCAGGCTGTGAAGAAGGCCCTTTCCGCTGATGGGAAGACCCATGTGCTCCAGATGTGTGGAGGCTTGGGGGTCCAGAAGAGACAGCGTAGTTCTTTTCCTTCCATTACTTTCCCCGAGTCCGTCAGAGGCTGGCAGTCGACCTGGTTCTACTGCAAAGATGTAGCATCACCCAATATGTCGACTGGTCTTCCCCCATTCACACCTGACCACCCCGCCGCCTCCAAATCCCTGAAGGAGACCGACAAGGAGCATGTCCAAGTGGGCATCTTAGTCGAGGCAGTGGTGCAGTTGATCCGGGGCGGAGTGACAGGCATGGACCTGCTCGAGACATCCTCGGTCGACGTATTCAGCCCCTCTAGGCCAGAGACCACACCATGTGGCACTACGCAGGCCCGAGAGACTTGACCAGGACGCATCCATAGGAGGTTCCACAGGAGACTATCGAGAAATGGCTTCGGAGCATCACTGGAGCTAGCGACAACCTCGTGGGAGCCAAGAGGGTCTGGCCTTACTCGACCGAAAACCCACTGAAGAACCTGGTGAGTAATGTGGTGTTGATTGTCGTATTTGCATTGTCGAGTGATGTATTGTCTTGTGGACTGACTCTCTTGTTTGAATCATGCAGGAGTGGACGAACATGCACTCGCCCGTTCCCAATGGGAACTATGTGGAGGAAGGCATGGTGAGCGGGGGCGGCAGTGTGGACGGCGACGACCTCTCTAACACCGAGGGCGACTACAACGACTCTGACGATGAGGTGGAAGTCGAGTCACCTCCCCGTTGCGAAGGCCGCATCAAGGCCCACCAGGATCCGGTTGCTGCTGAGGACGAGGCCCCGGGCCCAAGCGAGAAGAACCTGAAACGGAGCCGCCCCTAAACTGTCGAGCCGAGTGAAAAACTAGCCAAGCAGCCCAAACAAGCCACTTCCAAGCCTCGCAAAGCTCTGCCCCGTATGAGGGTGGCCGTGCCTGTCGTCTCCACATAAGTGTTCATTTCTGAATTTTTCTGTTGACTGAAGTCTTGAGTTATATTTGAGTGAAAGCTTTTCAATCCTTTAGAGCTGCTACCTCTATGACCTCGCCTCACCGTAACAAAGGGGACGCGATGGATGTTGATGCCGTTCACGCTGCCACTTCTCACAGAGGTAAGAAAGTTATTGGTTTGTACAGACAGGACTCGGCACATGCAGATATTGATATTGTTGGTTGCCGTTGCAGAGGTCATTCAGGTGGAGGACGACGAGGAGCCACTAGGGGCTTCGCATGCTTGCAACCGGAGGGTGTCATCGGCGCAAGCACCTCAGCGCTCAGCCGCAGAGTCTTCTCCAACAAGAGATGGTTCGATGCAACCTACAGTTGAACTTGCAACGCCACTATCGCATGCTCCTCCAACCGTCTCGACTGTTGTGACGTCGACTCTGACTAGACCCCTTCAGGTCGCCTCAGCTGCTCCAGCGACCATGTCGGTTCCGCCTGTGACGGCTTTCTCTCTGCACCGCACCCCGGAAGATCAGACCGGAGCTACAAAGGAGGCCATGATTCAGGCGGAACAACTCATGCTGAGGACCAAGGAGGCGTATGAGGCTAGCAAACTAGCTTTTGACGTCAGCGTGGCCCTCCGCACCAATGTCCGAGTAAGTTCGATTGTAAGTCCATTGTCGATTGAATTACTGTCTTCTCTTGGTTGCTATACACCCACTGGGTGATTGCTGTAGAATGTTTGGATTTTCTCCACTCGAATAGATCGAATCGTAGTCGAGTAGGATTAGGGTTTCGTCGTACGTGTAGTACTAGGGCCACTCGACATGTCGAGTTTTTTTCTTCTGACAAGTTACTCGACGGATCGAGAGTTAACTGTCTCAGTGGGGGCGCTCTTAGCGCACCCACTAGGTGTAGTCCCCGAGACCGCTGCCGAGTGCTTGCATCGGCAGGGGTCTTAGAATCTGTTGTGTACAGGACACATTTTGTCGTACGCATGGTACTAGGGTCACTCAACATGTCGAGTGTTTTTTTTTTCTGATGAGTTACTCGACGGATCAAGAGTTAACCGTCTTAGTGGGGGCGCTCTTAGCGCACCCACTGGGTGTAGTCCCCGAGACCGCTGTCGAGTGCTTGCATCGGTAGGGGTCTTAGAGTCTGTTGTTTACATGACACATTTCATTGTATGCGTGGTACTAGGGTCACTCGACGTGTCGAGTGTTTTTTCTGATGAGTTACTCGATGGATCGAGAGTTAACCGTCTCAGTGGGGGTGCTCTTAGCGCACCCACTAGGTGTAGTCGCCGAGACCGTTGTCGAGTGCTTGCATCGGCCGGGGTCTTAGTATGTAGTATATAAGATACACTTTGCTTTGAACCACCCCACTCCATAGCTACCTTGTTGGTTTCATGGATATTATTCGCAACCGATGATATGATGCTGCATAAGGACTGACTACACTTCATAGAGTAGGGAGGCGCGTCGCTCGGCATGTCGAGTGTCATGACAGGGCTGACCTTGTCGAATGTCTTGGTTCTTGTCTTGCATCGCCAGGGGTCTTGACAGAACTTTTGAATTTGTACAAGGAGCGCGGAGCGCCAGAGGCACTCGACATGTCGAGTGGACTTTCTGCTTGGATGCTTCTAACATACCCAGTCAACTCTCTCGGGCGTCACTAACCGACTGAATTCTTGTCTTGTGTTGATTCCACAGGGCTTGTGAACTTGGTGCTGCGTACAAGGACGTGGAGGCCGAAAGGCACCATCTGTAGGTGGATCTGGCGGTCTCCAACAATGCCTTGGAGCGAGCGCGTGCTGAGGTGAAGGCTTTGGGAGGTAATTGCTGCTGACTTTCCACATTTTCTTCTTCACTCATCACGTTTTAAACGGAGTGCCCTCACTCGAACAGATGTATGCACTGAAAACCATCGACTTCAAGCGCGACTGAACAATCCTATATCATTAGATTCCATGAAGAAAGCGCTGGAGGAGAAGGACAAGGCGCTCACTGACGCTCAACAGGTAGACAAGGACAAAACTGAAGCTGTAGACCGGAAGTGGGCGGCTGCCCAGAAGCTGGAAGATGGAAACGCCAAGTTGAAGCAAGAGCGTGCGGACCTCATGAAGAAGGCCGAGCAACTGACTAGGAGGAGCAATGGCCTGGAGAGGCATCTAGGCAAGTTCTCGAAGAAGATGTATCTTCTGCTCGACGCTGAGTGCCTCTTGTCGACTGTAAAAAAAATTTGAGGATCGCGGTTCACCAACTCTCTTCCTATTTCCCATTCTTCAACAGAATTTTGCTAGGACTTTGAGAAGGAAACGGAGGACGTTGATCCCAATCTTGACCCCACCAAGTTGCCGGCGATGAACATGCTGCGACTCAACTTCCGATTCGAAGGCGTCCAGGCCTATGTTGCTCGACTGAAATCAACCATTGACAAAATCGACAAGGAGCTATGGTCTGAGGACGCTCTTCAGCTCGACCTCCCTTCCATAATGACCCGTCTGAACAAACTCCCCGGACGAGTGCAATCTTGGAAAAAATCCGCTGCTCGCTGTGGGGCCGACATGGCATTATCGCTCGTCAGAGTCCACTGCAGGGACGTAATGGAGGAACAACTGAAGGAGCTCCAGGTGGCGAACACGAAGAAACTCCAGTTCGAGGACTTCATGGAGACCTTCATTGAGGCAGCTCCCAGAATCGCCGACAGCGTCGACTTGGACACCTTCGTCGAGCCGGCCAGCCCATCTGCCGTCTGAAAAACTTGGTCTTTGGAAGAAACAGTTAAATTTGCCTGGGTATGCCGAGTGGATTTGTATCATTTAAAACTTCATTCAGGCCTTAGGTCTGAGAAAATTTGCTTTCATACGAAACGTTTATCCATGATTTACCTTTTGGATTTTGCTCGTATTTGGCTGAGTTTGTTTTAAACTTATGCGAGTTCGTAGCTAAGCCCCCGAGTGTGAGGATTGCTCAACCCCCGAGTGTGAGGATTTCTCAACACTCGGAGTATTTTGAACTTAGGCGAATGTCGATTCGCAGCTAAGTTGTCAAGTGAAAGGATTACCATCCACTGGACGTAGACTTTTTGAACTTAGGCGAAGCGGGTTCGCAGCTAAGCCCCCGAGTGTTAGGATTGCTCATCGCTCGGAGTATTTTGAACTTAGGCGAATGTCGATTCACAGCTAAGTTGTCGACTGAAAGGATTACCATCCACTCGATGGAGAGTTTTTTAACTCAGGCGAAGCGAGTTTAGAGCTAAGCCTCCGAGTGTGAGGATTGCTCATTGCTCGGAGTATTTTGAACTTAGGCGAATGTCGATTCGTAGCTAAGTTGTCAAGTGAAAGGATTACCATTCACTCGTCGAAGATTTTTTTTAACCTAGGCGAAGTGGGTTCGCAGCTAAGCCCCTGAGTGTGAGGATTGCTCATCGCTCGGAGTATTTTGAACTTAGGCGAATGTCGATTCGCAGCTAAGTTGTCGAGTGAAAGGATTACCATCCACTCGACGAAGAGTTTTTTAACTTAGGCAAAGCGGGTTTGGAGCTAAGCCTCCGAGTGTGAGGATTGCTCATCGCTCAGAGTATTGTGAACTTAGGTGACCATCGATTCGCAGCTAAGTTGTCGAGTGAAAGGATTACCGTTCACTCGACGGAGAGTTTTTAACGTAGGCGAAGTGGGTTCTTAGCTAAGCCCCCGAGTGTGAGGATTGCTCATCACTCGGAGTATTTTGGAACTTAGGCGAATGTCGATTTGCAGCTAAGTTGTCGAATGATTGGATTACTATCCACTCGACGAGGTTTTTAACTTGCGCGAAACGTGTTTCGCAGCTAAGCTTCCGAGTGTTAGTATTTTTCATCACTCGGAGTATTTTCGATCTTCGGCGAATGTCGATTCGCAGCTAAGTTGTCGAGTGAATGGATTGCAATCCACCCGACGAGGTTTTCAACTTAGGCGAAACATGTTCGCAGGTAAGCCCCCGACTGTGAGGATCGCTCGTCACTTGGAGTATTTTATGAACCTAAGTGAAGACGGATTCGCAAATAGGCCGTCGAGAGAATGGACTCCTATCCAGCCGATAGGGTTTTTAACTTAGGCGAAACATGTTTCATAGCTAGGCCTCCCGAGTGTGAGGATTGCTCATCACTCGGAGTATCCCCAAGAATGTAACTGCACAGTTGGAATCGACGAAGTATTTATCGAAGAAAAGTGAATTGCATTGATGAAGTACTCCCATTACATCAGAAAACTCTTGTCTCAAGTGTAAAAACGTCGGAGCAGATCTGCATTCCAGGCTCGTGGCTCATCTATCTGTTTCAGGGGATTATACAGGTGATAGGCTCCATTGTTTAGCACCTTACTGACGACAAAAGGGCCTTCCCATGCAGGAGCAAGCTTGTGAGGTCGGTGTTGATTCACTCGGAGCACCAAATCCCCTTCATGGAACGCTCGACTCTTGACGTTCCTTGCATGGAAGCGCCGCAGGTCTTGCTGATAGACAGTGGTCTGGATCAGAGCCATCTCTCGCTCCTCCTCCAGAAGATCTACCCCATCCTGCCTGGCCTGTTCAGCTTCAGCCTCGGAATATAGCTCCAATCGAGGAGAATTGTGGGCCAAGTCACTCAGCAATATGGCTTCAGTGCCATAGACAAGGAAGAAAGGAGTTCGCCCAATCGACCGATTAGGCGTTGTCCTCAATCCCCACAAAACAGACGGTAGCTCAGTTACCCACGCACTGGCGGCATGATCCAAATCGTGCATGAGACAAGGCTTCAGACCTTGCAGAATGAGACCATTAGCCTGCTCAACTTGCCCATTGGTTTGAGGATGCGCAAAAGAAGCATAATCCACTTGGGTGCCTTGGGAGTTACAGAATCTTCTGAATTCTTCCGAGTCAAAATTAGTGCCGTTGTCCGTGATGATGCTGTGTGGAATGCCGTATTGAATAATGATCTCTCTCATGAATGTGACCGTTGTACATGCATTCAGCTTCTTGATGGGCTTGGCTTCAATCCACTTGGTAAATTTGTCGACTGCTACCAACAAGTGAGTGAATCCTCCTTTTCCGGGTCGAAAGGGACCAACCATGTCGAGTCCCCAAACCGCAAACGGACAGGCGACAGGAATGGTCGTCAGGGCGGACACCGGCTTGTGTGAGAGGTTTGCATAGAACTGGCAACCCTTGCAACGATCAACGATGTCTTTAACCATCTCCTTAGCCCATGGCTAGTAAAAACCAGCTCGGTATGCCTTAGCAACAATCGCCCTTGAAGACGCATGGTGACCACAAGTTCCCGAGTGACTCCCGTCTAGGATCATTCGACCTTCTTCGGGGGAAATGCAGCGCTGAGTGACACCAGACACGCTCTCTTTGAACAGCTGATCTCCCATCACAGTGGAAGCCTTGGACCTATGCACAATTTGCCGAGCCTCTGTTTCAGCTTCGGGGAGCTCTTGTCTGAGGATATAGGCAATATATGGCATAGTCTAGTCGGGAATGATAACCAGAATCTCCATGACCAGGTCAACCACAGCCGGAACGTCGACTTTAGTCGAGTCAGTGGAACTCAAAGCTTGTGGGGGCTCTTTGGTGAAGGGATCTTCCTGAACCGAAGGAGTGTGCCGATGCTCCAAGAACACACAACTAGGGACATGCCGTCGAGTGGAAACAATCTTGGACAGCTCATCTACCGCTTGATTTTTCGATCGGGGAACATGATGAAGTTCTAGGCCTTCAAATTTCTTTTCCAGCTTCCGGACTGCATTGCAGTATCCAGTCATAGAGGGTTTTTTGACATCCCACTCATTCATCACTTGATTCACCACCAAATCTGAGTCGCCAAAACCATCAGGCGCTTGACGCTGAGTGAGATAGCCAGGCGCAAACCATACAAAAGTGCTTCATACTCTGCCTCATTGTTGGAGAAATCAAAGTGAATCCGCAGGACGTAGCTGAGCTTGTCACCCCTGGGAGATATCAAGACTACACCAGCACCAGACCCATTCTTTGAGCCATCAATGAACATTGTCCAATGTGCCGAGTGAACTTGGATAGGCTGTTGCTGCTCAATCCACTCGGCCATGAAATCTGCCAATGCTTGGGACTTGATTGCTTTCTTGGCCTCGAATCTGATGTCAAAATGTCTGAGCTCAATTGCCCATTTAGCCACTTGACATGATGCGTCACGATTATTGAAAATCTCAGACAAGGGAGCATCACTGACGACTGAAATTGAGTGGTCTTGGAAATAGTGCACCACCTTCTTCACTGATAGGTAAATACCATACACAAGCTTCTGATAATGTGGATATCTTTGCTTTGAAGGGGACAATACTTCCGAGACATAATATACTGGCCGCTAGACTTTATAGGCTTTGCCCTCCGCTTCTCGCTTGACAGTCAGGATTATACTGACGACCTGATTTGTGGCCGTGATGTACAGGATCAAGGGCTCTTTGCTAGCAGGAGCAGCAAGCACCGACTAGGTGGAGAGCAGGGCTTTGAGCTCAACAAACGCTGCTTCGGCCTCAGGAGACCAGTGGAACGTGTCGGACTTCTTCATCAACTGATATAAGGGCAGAGCCTTCTCACCAAGACAAGAGATGAATCGACTCAATGCTGCCAAGCAAACCCGTGAGCTTTTTGAACGTCGTGCACTCGCACGGGAGTCTTTATACGGGTAATGGCGCTGATCTTCTCGGGATTGACATCAATTCCTTGCTCGGAAACGAGAAAACCGAGCAAGTTGCCATCAGGGACACCAAAGGTACATTTAGTCGGATTCAGTTTTATGTCGAATCGCCTCAGGTTGGCGAATGTCTCGGCCAAGTCAGCCACCAGGTCGGAACCTTTGCGGGACTTAACCACTATATCGTCCATGTACGCCTCGACATTCCGAGGGATCTGGTCGAGCAAACACTTGTAAATCATGCCCATGAAAGTAGCGTCGACATTCCTAAGACCAAAAGGCATGGTGATGTAGCAAAAGCACCCGAATGGGGTGATGAATGTTGTCTTTATTTTGTCCGGGCCATACAGACAGATCTGATGGTAACCAGAATAAGCATCCAAAAACGATAACCGCTCGCACCACACTCTCGAGTAAACAATTTGATCTATGCGGGGAAGGAAAATGGTCTTTTGGGCATACCTTATTAAGATGTTTGAAGTCAATGCACATGTGCAACGACTTATCTTTCTTTGGCACCATCACAACATTCGAGAGCCACTCGTAGTGGTAAATCGCCCAAATGAACTTGGCTTGCAAGAGACGGGCCACTTCTTCTCCGATTGCCTTGCGCTTCTCCGCCGCGGATCGACGCAAATGCTCCCTGACGGGCTTGGCTTTCGGATCCACTCGCAGATAGTGCTCAGCCAGCTCCCTGGGAATCCCCGACATGTCAGCAGGCTTCCATGCAAAGATATCCCAGTTCTCACTGAGGAACTGAATGGGCTTGGCTTCCTATTTACTATCGAGTGTTGCTGAAATATTCGTCGGGGCAGCATCTAGATCCGTCGGGTGGATGTGTACCTTCTTCACCTCCCCTACCGACTGAAATGCCGACTCGGAAGCCGGCTTCTTTGCACAGAGCAACTCAGCGGGGTCGAAGGTTTTTTTGTGCTCAACCATAGCCATCTGCTGATCGGCAATCTTGGAGCCTTGCTGGAGGCACTCTTCGGCCCACTGTCGATTTCCCATGGCCATGATCATGCCCTTAGGGCTAGGCATCTTCAACTTGAGATACATGTAACATGGTCGAGCCATGAAACGTGCATAAGCGGGTCAACCCAATATGGTGTGGTAAGCACTCTTGAAATCTATGACTTCAAACCTCAACTTTTCTTTTCGGAAATTTTTGTCATCTCCCAACACCACATCCAAGGCTATATGGCCGAGTGACTTGGCCTTATTTCCTAGGATGACCCCATGGAACTGCATGCTGCTCTCGCTCAGACGGGACATTGGAATGCCCACCCCTTTCATAGTATCTGCATACAGAATGTTCAGGCCCCTGTCGCCGTCCATGAGGACCTTTCTGAATTGAGTCCCCTGCACCACCGGATCAACTACCAGAGCCTGACGACCGGGAGTGGCCACACGAGCAGGATGGTTTGTCTGGTCGAATGTGATAGCATATTGGGACCATCTGAGGTAGGTGGGGGTGTCAGGTACAACAATGTTGACTTCTCTATTGATGACTTTCAGACGACTCTTGCTCTCGACATCAGCAAAGATCACCAACATTGCAGTGACATCTGGGAATGTTTCTTTTTCCTCGTATTCATCCTCCTTCTCAGGAGATTTCTCACTCGACTGGTTCCCCTTGAATTGCTGGATAAGGGTCCTACACTGTTGAGTGGTGTGCTTGGGCAAAATCAGGTTGCCTTCAGCATCTTTCCTCGTGTGAATTACACACGGCTGATCCAAGATGTCAGTTCCTGACTGACTCTTCCCTTTCTTGGGGACATACTAAGCTTTGGATTTGCCCTTGTTCTTCGGCTGAGTCGCCAGTGCTACAGCCTCTGTCGGAGTTGGGTCTTCAGCTTTCTGCTTCTGCTTCCGATTGTTGCCGTCGCCGCTGCCTTCATTGGCGAATGCTTTTCCTTTGCTGCTACGGAGGCGGTCTTCTTCTTTACCATTGGCGTACCGAGTGGCGATTTCCATCATCTTGCCAAGTGAGATATCGTCCATCCGTCCAAACTTCAGGTACAGTTCCCTGTATCTCACACCAGCCTTGAAAGCGCAAACGGCCTGGTGTTCTAACACATTCTCCATAGTGTGATGCAGAGTGGACCATCGCTGAATATAATCTCTCAGGGATTCACTGGGCTTCTGGACGTAGTGCCGCAAGTCGACCAGACCCGCCGGACACTTGCAGGTGCCCTCAAAGGTTCGGACAAACACTTAGGCGAGATCTTCCCAGCAATGTATACTGGTTGGTGCCAAACGATTCAGCCAAGCTCGAGCTGGACCATCTAGCATCAAGGGCAAGTGCTTCATTGCGACATAGTCATTCCACCGCCAATCTGCACAGCCACTCGGTAGTCATCTAACCAAGTCTCTAGCTTTGTCTCACTAGAAAACTTTCCGATTCCCGCCGCCATTCTGAAATTGGGGGTATCTCTGCAAAACGTATAGCTCTGCTGAAACACTCGGGACCTGACACCATAGCTGGGCTTCCACTCGGAACATCTTTGTCGTGTCCTTCTCTGTAGGCTCTGCTCTTGTCGATCCGCTTCTGAACAAGGTAGGCACGGGAATCAAAGTCCGCATCCCGCTCATCACCGAAGGAGTGATGGTCGTCCTGGCACCGGGGCGCGTACGGACCACTCCGTGGGGGGGGGGGCACTCGACGGTGGTCTTCGCAGTGAAACTGATCTTTGTCTTGCCCTTCACGGAAACCGCCGCCTAGACGATGCAAGGGCAACCCAGGGTTGTGTGCCGACTGAATGGTCTCTGCCTTAGGTGAATTGCTGTGAATCCTGTGGCGGGACTGAGAAACTGCTGAGTTCTGATGCTACGCCGCATCTAAAAACGCTCTGATCTGGAACAACCCTCTTCCAGCCTCTAACCGGGACGGCGGAATGGAGTCTGCTATCCTAGCAGCTGCAGCAATGTTTAGCACAGGAGTTCAGTATACCTCAACGCCGTCATGACTTCCAGTCGGAAATAACTTTCACTGGTGTCAACTGGGACGTGGCAGGCGCTGGCGAGCGCACTCGTCGATCTCTGCCTGGAGTTCTTCCAGACGAATGCGCGCGGCCTCCAAAGCTTGCGCCTCGGCGGTCGCTCCGACGATGGGAGTGTGAAGAACCTCCTCGTCACGACGCGGTTGCCCGTTCGACAGACCACCAGCCTCGCGCTTGCCATGGCCGAAGCCAGGCGGCGAACTTTGATGAGAGCCCGCCATCAAGACCTCTGCCGCGGGATTGCAGCTTTCGCACTCGGAAGGCACGTCGGACGGATCGGAATCTGACTCCAACACACCATGAAGGGACTCGGCGGGCTCGACGCTGCAATCTACGGAGAAGTTTGATGCGCCGTCGCGTGCTCGACCCAACGCTGAAGTCGTGAGCGGACGGACCGCTTGCGACTGCGAACAGCGAGAGGAGCCGACGCGTAAGGGATCGACGGCTGATGCAACAACACGCCACAAGAACTCACGCGGAAGAGCGCGGCCCTGCAGACCGGGAGTGCCTTGACATCGAGAGGCGCCTCTTGGAGCCATGCCGAATCGTCGACGATGAAGGTGAGTGCTCCGAAACGGATCTCGTGGCCTAGAGGGAAAACACCGCCGTAAGACATGTCGATGGATGAAAATCGCAACCTCGCCAGAAGTCGCTTAGACGCCTGCCCCACGGTGGGCGCCAACTGTCATGGGAATGAGCCTGATAGTAGAAGGTAGGGGTATGAAGGGAGAGGGCAGAGCCCTAGCTACGGCAAGGGTGTACACACATATGTATGAGTTCAGGCCCCTCCCGTGGAGGTAACAGCCCTACGTCTCAGTGCTCCGGGGCTTATGTCATGTGGAATAGTGAGATTACAGAGGTTTCAAACCCTTGTGCAGGAGTGGAGAGATGACTTATATAGAGTTCGCTGCCCCTCATAATTATCCCGCATTTAAGGGCCTTGATCGTGGGGTTAAAGTCTGCCGTTATAGGTAACGTACGCAATAAAATCTACTAATGACCATTGAACTAGCGTCTACCCGTTGGGCTCTTAATGATGTCTCCTGGTCTTCTAGTGTCGATTGAAAGCGAGGTCTTCCGAGTGACACGCGACTGCCGAGTGAGAGCGGGAGTTTCCGAGTGGATAATTGTCGAGTGACCTTGAGCGTCTCCAGGGATCCACTCGGAAGTTCATGCTTGATCTTCAAGTCCTCCCATGTGGTGTCCTTAGGTAGGGTGTGTGGGCCTTGCCTAGGACCCTACCCTAGGTACATATCCTTGTCATATAGTCTACAATAGTCTTTCTCCTCTGAGAATATGGATCTATTGCTCTCCATTCCCTCAGCCCTAAAACCTTCCTATTCTTCATGTCCTCAGCAAGAGGATAGTTGTCATTATGTTGTGGAAGGTGAGGTCTTAGCTTCCTCAAAACTGTCATTTCATCCTCTTTAGCATCAGATCTGGAGGAGGATCCCTTTTTCTTGGCTACAGTTGGAACATCCTTTTTAGTCCTATTGGACTTAGGATCTGTGGGCTTCTTGGGAGCAGCTGGCTTGCTTTTGGATGCGGCCTGGCTGGTCATAGCATCAGCAAGGAGCTTCTTCTTCTTGGGAGGAGCCTAGACAGCTGGCTCTTCCTCTCCCTCAGCTCCTTCTGGATCGTCATACATAGAAGTTGGTCTTCCAATAGCATGTACTATCCTCTTCCTACTCCTCTTCTTCTCAGCTGGCTTCTTGGTCATAGAGCTCCTAGCAGACTCAATAGACATGGAATCCCTAGCACCCTCTGGTGCTCTCATTACCTGAGTACTGGCATTCTCCTTCCTTACTGGCTCCTAGATGAGGTGGCCTTAGATGCAGACTTGTTGGCAGCTCTTTCTGCTTTGTCTTGCCTTTGCTTGGCTAGAACCTCATCTGGCACAAAATCTGAGACTTCTTCATCTCAATTAAATTTTCTCCAAGCTCTTGTTGCAGCCTTGGGAAACCCATGAGAGCTAGGGCTGCCTGGATCTTCTGAAGAAGAACTGGGCTTGGGACTAGTGCCTGGATCTGCGTCAATACTGGGCTCTCTGGAATCATTCTGGCTGTCACCTGAAGCTAACATACTGACCCTATGAATCGAGTATAGAAGAGTAGTGGGGTTGAGTCATCAGAAAACATAGAAGTTTTTCAAAACTTAAACATAGAAACATTGGGCTTGATCTACTAGAAAATGTATTTTGATTGCATTGGGTAAATTTTTTTGGAGTCATCAAGACAAACCACTTGCATTAACAGAAACTTGGGCAGCCTTTTTGGTGTAATCGAAGAGAATGGCTCCATATCATCGAAGTGGTTCTCGGAAACCCTAAAAAATAAATCGGTGGAACCAATTTTATCAACTATGTGTCACCGAGATGCATGTTACGAGAGGTCAGATCCGAAATTCCTTCCTTTTTCTAATCTATGGGAGTTTCTTGTACGATAGATCGGTTGCACATGGTGGATAATAGATGTAAACATCCTAATGCGCTTGTATCGGACTTGGAATGCATGAGGTATTCGAAACCATACCCTAACTTGGCGATGGTCTGACTACGGCGACGACGGTGGTGCAGATTTCCGTTGACGGCGAGGATCCCAATGGCGAAGGCGCTCGGGGAGACAAGGGCAATGACCAAGGGGTCCAGCGTGGCAACTTAGGGTTGGAGACTCGAGCGTTTGAAGATGAATTTCAAAAGGTCCCGCCTGGATTAAAGTACCCTTTGCTGTTGGTGACGCTGATACTAAAATTACGGTGCCACCAAGTTCCATTGCTGTTAGTTGACAGGGAAACTTAGTGAAGCCAAGATTATGTTATCGGTGCTACTGAGGTGCAAAAATATATCAACCCTAGGCATTCGGTGAAACCGAAAGTTTTTGATTGGTTACACAGATTTGCACTATAGGGAGGTTTTGGAAGTCAGCCTTGATGAAACGGGACTCGAAGTGCTCCTCACACAGAGGGTTCGAGAAGTGCTTATTCAAGTTTTGTGATGTAGCATGAATAGAATTTGAGACGAGAAAACATAGATAGCTAGAGAGGTGTCCTAGGCATTCTTGTACATCCAATGGGTAAAATAAAATCAAAAGGCCAAATTGCTACAATTAAATATCCTTGAATGAGTAAATATGTGCAGACCCACATGCTCACACAATAAGATGTCAAATGAAATCATGGAAAACATGCACAAACACTCTAGCATCTATCAAGCGCTTTGGTGATGACATAGTAATCTATATATGAGTATATTGACTTAAGAGCCAAGTAAGAATACTTGATCATAGGTCATACTCATCATTTAAGCATAAGTGGGGTTGCCACTTTTTCATAAAGCTTGTTAATGTTGTCACATTCTAAGAGATGCTTTAACTCAAGTCTTGGAGTAAAGCTCCCCCCTGATGTGACACCCCCTAAGAGGGATAAACTAACCTTGGGTATTTTCGTAGAAGACTGCATGTGGGTGATGTAGTGGTGTATATATGCTCATAGTTCTTGAAGATCCTCTTGAGTTGGGAGAAATCCTGTAGTTTCTTACTCTCCTCACATCATGTTGGGAGCAATCCTTGGGTTACTCCCCCAGGAACTTCTCTAGTTCTTCTTCTTGGGGACCCATGTTAAGTTGATGGGAATCCTTGGAGTTGAAGTGGCACTTGTAGAAGTCGAGCTTGTAGAAGCCTTGGGAACCCACTTGACCAAAGCTTGGGATTCATCTTCATATGAGTCAGTCTTACCTTAAAGCTTGTCCTTGCCCTTGAGCTTGTTGTCTTGTGGTGGAAGGTCATCTTGATATTTTTCCCTTGGGAAGTGTCGTGGTTTTGTCATGGCAGATGTCTGGGTGACCGGACTTGGATTCGAGGCCATGCTAACGTGGTGGACTCAAAGGGGTTGGTTGGGATGAAGGACACGAGTTTACCCAGGTTTTGGCCCCTCGAGATGAGGTAACACCCTACGTCCTGCTTGTGCTTGTATTGCCTGATGTATCGATTACAAGGGAGCTATTGCTTGACCTAATTCTCGATAGCTTGTCCCCTAAGTCGCCCTGGGTCTTGCCTTTATATAGGAGGTCAAGGCCACGGGTCATACAAGCTGTAACCGACTCTCATTACATATCCGAGTCTACCTCTATCTTCTCTTGCATTTCCTGGCCAAGTTGTCCCTAGGCGGCTTACGCGCTTGGGTCTTCTCCGTTTGGGCCACCTTTCGGCCCATCCTATGAGCCGCCAAGCATCCTGGGCCTTAAGCCTTTACGGCTCACTCTTGGGCTGGTGCACGAGCCGTCAGGTATAACCCGGAGCCCTCAAGGCCGGTCACCCCGCGGGGTTATATCCCCAACATTAGGCCCCAGGTTGATTTGAGCTTGCTCACTTTAGCCTTTCCTTTTACTCCTCGGCAAGTCGCCCGGAATGACCAGCCGTGACGTCATGTCAATCTTGCAAAAAAGATTCGCTAACGTACACACCAAATCTTCTTATTAGATGAACAACCCGAAAATCGAGGCGTCCGCCTCGGTCGAACGACATCCATCGCCTGGATTTTCGCGCCCATTCCGCCTTTTCCCTATTTAATAGGACCGCCCTGGGCGGCATTCCTTTCTACCGCTCGCTCCGTCGTCTTCTTCCTTCTGACGCTGTTGTTTCTATCGCCTCCTGCTCCAGCGCCGTCTCCACTTCGCCATTGATAGGGCCGCTGCATCAAACTATTATGAACCAGAGTGCCTTTCGTGTTCATCGCGTCATTGCCAGTAAACACTTCTCCCCTTAGATCCGCAATGGCTCCGGTAGGGTTTTCGCGAAAGCTCCGCCGCCGCTGTTTTTGAAATTCGGGCTCCATCAGTGCCAGCCATGTCTTGCGTATGAACTTTGAACGATAGCTCGTCCCCACTGCGCCGCTATGTATTGGGCGGTCCTCAATACTGTGTAGATCCATCGTGGCTCCGTTCGTCATTTTAGGTTTTCTTTGTTTCGCTAGTTCATCCTTAGGTCTGGAAATAGAAGTATTTCCCAGATTTTGTAGATCCATAATTCCAGCAGTACCTTGCGAAAATTGTTTTTAAGACTTAGCCGAATTTTACTCCGTCCTTTCGTGATGTTGACCCGCCATGTGGTTCTGGCTCTCATCGGCCGGATCTTTAAGGTTTTAAGCTTTTACTGCCGGTAGGTGTCTTCCATTTCTTGACTCGCCGTATATTGTTGCCTTGCACAGTTTTCAAACCACCACAATGTCTCGCGCATCCAACTCCTGCAATTGGGTCGGATCTTGCATTACGGAGGAATTCCTGATTGATTTCGTAAACGCGGGCACCCTTCCCGCCAAAGAGGTCATCCATTGGCGGGTCCCGAGTAATGAATTGAAGCCCGTTCCGCAGGAAGGTGAAGTGGTTATTTTTTTGATCATATTGAACGCGGGTTCGTACCCCCGGGTCAAAGTTCTTCCATGACGTCCTTCACTTCTACAAGCTCCATCCTCAAGATCTGGCCCCCAATTCTGTCTCAAATATATGCAACTTTCAAGTGCTCAATGAGGTCTATCTGCAAACCAAGCCGTCTGTGGGCCTATTCTAGGAATTCTTTTATGCGAATCGGCAAACTAAGATGAAAGTCGGCCCCAGTCTGGAGCTTGGTGGAATTTCTATCTAGAGGTGCCGGGATATCACCTTTCCGACCGTGCCAATGCCGATTCATCCAAAGGATCGGAACAAGACTTGGTTTTACTACAAGGATACCTCTCGGGAGGGTGAGCATCCGCTACGGGGCTATCGCCCCTCCCGGCTCAAGACAAATTCAGAGCTTCCCGGACGGCTGTCAACTTCTGAACGTGCAAGGCACGAGCTGGCTCACGCCAAGATTAGAGCCCTTATGCCCAATGGATTGATGGGTTTGGACTTGATCCGCTGTTGGATATCCTGGAGGATTATGCCTTTGAGCCTGAGAAGCCGCCTCATGTGCCAATACCCGGGCAAGTATGATAACTCCCTATGCTTCAGCCGGACAACACTTACCAAAGATGATATCACCACTATCATCCGGAGCCTCGTCCATGAGACGTCAGGAGCTTGCAGTGCTATTGGGCTGCCGCCTTTTAGTGATGTTAATCCTGCCCCCGATGTAAGGCGACTCTTCACCTTCTCTTCTTCTTAGTTTTAGTGATGTGTTGGTAATTCATCGTTTATTACCCTACTTACCCTTTCAGGCTGACTCCAACTTCTGGAAAAAGAAGTATGTTCCTCCTGTGAAGAAGAGCAAGATGAAGGCCCCGACCAAGAAGACAAAGAAGACCGCTCCTTAAGAGGAATGGTTTGAACTGCCAGAATCATCTGACTTAGAGGTATAAGCTGACTGCTTTGTGTTACTCCTCTATTCACCTTACTGAAAACAACTTACTCACAGGACGAAGTGGAAACAAGCCACGCCAATGCCCCCGAGGTAATTTATGTTTCTTCCGACTCAGAATGCTTTGTACCCCAAAAGATACGGCGCGTTGTTCGCAAAGTTCCCCTTTCTCATCCTCTTGCTTATTTGGATCCCCAATTTTTTTTGAAAAAGCAACAGCAAATTGACCAACGTCAGACCCAGAGCACCGACTCTACTGATCTTGCGTCCGGGTTACCTAACTCCCCGGCTCCGAAGAAGCGCCCCGCAGACGTACATATTTCCTCTCTGTTTTAAATTTATAGACTTTTTCTTTGTAACCTCAACATTGCCTTATGTGATCTGAACTTGTCTTTCAGAGATCACCTTCGTCTGGCAACTCTACAGCCAGGCTCTTCCACCTCCAAAGATCAATCCGTTGTACGTGTTTTCCAGCTTTTATGCCCGGCTCTTCGGCGGCTGTAACCTTTGGATTCTAACTTCCATGCCTTTCTAGTGCTCAAGCCAAGCGAAGAAAAACCAACTAGTCCTCCCCTGGCCCTGCTGCTCGAGAACCGGAGCTTGCCAAGCCAGACGAGCCTATGCCGGCTGTGGATCTCCCAACAACTTCTAAAGCGCCACTTGCTGATGACATCATTCCAGAGAGCCCGCCAAGGAATCCTTCCAAGCCGCCGAGTCCTGCCAGAGCTGCTGACAACACCACTTCTCCGGACATCGTGATTACCGGTGCCGGCTTTCGCTCTCCTTCTCCTCACGTGTTGACCAAGCATGTCGAGACGGGTGAAGCCTCCAGGAAGCTGGAGTTTGAGCTCCCTGCCTTCGAGAAGATGACAGCCGATGAGCTTCATTCTGGCTATATGAACCGGCTGTCCACGAGCCAGGATCTGGAGCTCAGACTCGTCAACGCAATGAAGAAAAAATATGAGGTAATCCTTTCACCTCCTTATACCCTTACATAGCCCCCCGGACCGGGTTAATATTGACTGATAATAATCCAGCTCTTCCATCTTAGTAGAATATGTAGTATATAGGCCTCACTTTGCTTAATTGTAATCTCCAATCATTGTCCTTAGCCCCCCAGATCCAGCTCAATAATTGATAATTTTGAAACGGAACTTTTCCTAGAAGATAGATAACCGAGCCAATGGTAGCCCCCAAGGGCCGGCTCAATCTTTTACAAAGTTGAGTCAGCACTTCTTAGAAAAGTAGTTGAACAGAGCCAAATGTAGCACCCAAGGGCCGGCACAATCTTTTCCAAAGTTGATTCGGAACTTTTTAGAGAAGTAGTTGAACAGAGCCAAATGTAGCCCCCAAGGGTCGGCTCAATCTTTTCCAAAGTTGATTCGGCACTTTTTAGAAAAGTAGTTGAACAGAGCCAAATGTAGCCCCCAAGGGACGGCTTAACCTTTTCAAAAGTTGAGCCGGGACTTTCATGCTGAACCTCCATAGAAAACCAATATGTAGTCCCCAAGTTCCGGGTCAATCTTGCTGACGTTGAGTTGGAACTATCTTGGAAAAATAGACATTAGCCCCCAAGTGTCATGTGTATTGCTTGCAATCTATTTGAGACTTGCTATATTTTTGAAATTTGCTCTTCCTGTCGGCTTATTCCCTTATTTTGATATATCGCAGGAAGCTTTAAACGAGGTCGGGTCAGAATTGGCCGGCTTAAAGGCCAACTTAGCCACTCAGCAAGCCGCCCCTAGTGAAGATGACGACAAATGCCGACTCCTTACCGAGGAGCTAGCTGAGGTCAAGGCCGATTTTGCTGCCTTCAAAGAATCTGCCGGTTCTGAAAAAGCTGTGCTGGCTAAGCAGGCGGACGTTGCTGATCACCGGCTGATGATTTTATCTGACGAGTTGCAGTCATTGAAACGCCACATCACCAAGATGACAGCCGCTCTTTTTGGTAATTTTTCAATAACTTTCACTCCATTTGCATAATATACTTGTGCTGGCGACTTACCATGAGTTCTCCGTCTTATGCAGGCCCTAGGAGTTGTCAACTTGCTTCTGACAGCCTGCTCCCCTTGAAAGCTATATATACCCTAGCGGAACAGCTCTATTGTGGTGTAGTATGCACAATGAAGGCCGTGCAATACAAAGATAATATCCCTTCAACTCTCAAAGGGGTCTTGGAACTTCTGTCAACTATGCCCAAGCAGATCGTCGAGTTAAAGAAATCAGCCGCCCGCCAGGGGCCGATCACTACCATGAGCCGGGCATTGGCTTTCGCTCCAGAACTCACCCTAGCTGAGATGATGGATGTATTTCCCTTGAAGAAGGATGAAGGCTCTGAATTTTCAGAAGCTGACTATGCTCGGTGCATAAAGGATTCCAAGGTCTTAGCTTCCGTCTTAGTAGAAGATATCAACTTGGAGACTTACCAGGAGGCTTACGACACCAATCAGAAAAGGATCCGTGGTCCGCTCTATGAATGCAAGGATCTAACACCTGCCCGCAGTAAGACTCCCTTCACCTCTGAACTTGATCCGTCCCCCTTCTTTGAAGAAGGAACTTTTGCAGCTTTAACCGATTGCAACTGGGATTTGGAAAACCTTCAGATCAAGGCAGCCGAAGAGCCAGAGCAGGGTGACCCGCCAGCCAGCTGATTATGCTATAGAGATCTTGTAATAGCCGGCTCTCCATGACCCGCCATGAGGCGATGTAAAAACTTGATTATGCTTTGAGCTCCACAGAGAGCGTCTGTAATAGACTAGCCGTAACTTTTTCCTTTATTGAACTTGTGCCATCATGCACACATGAAAAATCCGGCTTAAATATAGATGTTTGCCATCTTCCTTGTCCTTCTCACTGTATGCCCTTACCGACTCGTTGTAGCTTAGTTTCCTGCATGCATGAATGCACCTTTATGCCGTTGGCAGGGCGGCTTAAAAGCGCAACCCGAAGATGCTGGGTCTTCTTAATGTGTTGACAGGAATCCTTTGCTTGGATCGGGAGCCGACCGAGAAGGCTTGATAAGCTTTACCCGTAGGGCAGGAAACCCCCTATATAACTATGCTGATTTGTCAACATTTTTTTGGCGCGAACGCCGGTTTTTAGGGTTAGATAAGCTACATCCGGAGATGGGAAGCCCCCTTTGACAACCGCGGCTAACACGTTAGCTGGAGAACGTGGCGTAAACGCCAGTTGTTAGGATGAGAGAAGCGATACCGGAGGTAAGAAGCCCCCTACAACCGTGGCTAACATGTTAACCGGAAATGGCATAAAGCCGGCCCATAGGGTGTTATAAGCGATACCTGTCGGTAAGAATCCCCCTTCTACAGTCACAATTGAACCGGATATTCCTTCCTGGCTTCCTTGCGCTTGACCACAATTGCAGCGATGACAGCCCGGTTATTAGCCGCCACGTATAGAAGCAAGGGCTCTTTCTCAGCCGGAGCGGCTAACACCGGCGGCTCAGTGAGCTGCTTTTTGAGTGCTTCCAATGCTTCACCATCCGCCGTACTCCAGACAAATTTGTCCGTCTTCTTCATCATCTGATATAAGGGGATAGCTTTCTCACCAAGGCGGCTTATGAATCGGCTCAACACGGCGATTCGTCCCGTCAAGCGTTGGACATCGTTAATACAGGCCGCCTCTGCCAGAGAAGTGATAGCTTTGATTTTATCCGGGTTAGTCTCAATGCCATGCTCAGAAACCAGAAATCCCAAGAGCTTGCCAGCCGGAACACCAAAAACACATTTAGCCGGGTTAAGCATCATCTTATACACCCGAAGATTATCAAAGCTCTCCCTTAAGTTGTCCAAAAGGGCCTCCTTCTTCCTTGATTTGATCACAATATCGTCCACGTAAGCATGGACGTTGTGCCCGATCTGACTGTGAAGGCAATTCTGTACACATCGTTGATAAGTTGCCTGGGCACTCTTGAGCCCAAAGGGCACAGACACATAGCAGAAAGCTCCAAAGGTGTAATAAAGGCCGTCTTCTCTTGGTCCTTAACTGCCATCTTGATATGATGATACCCTAAGTAGGCATCCAGGAAGCACATGCTTTTGCAACCCGTCGTAGGATCAATGATGTGATCAATTTGAGGGAGAGCAAAAGGATCAGGCAACCAAGCTTTGTTAAGGTCCGTGTAGTCTACACACATACGCCACGTGCCGTTCTTCTTGAGCACTAGCACCGGGTTAGACAACCACTACGGGTGAAAAACCTCAACAATGAAACTCGTTGCCAAGAGCCGGGCTAATTCTTCCCCAATGGACTTGCGCCTCTCCTCATTGAACCGCCGTAGAAACTGCTTGACAGGCTTAAACTTAGGATCCACATTAAGGTTGTGCTCAACGAACTCTCTCGGTACACCTGGCATGTCAGAAGGTTTCCATGCAAAGATGTCCCAATTCTCACAGATGAATTCGATCAGCGTGCTTTCCTATTTGGGATCCATGCGAGCCCCAATGATGAACTGCTTGGATGAACCGCCCGGAGTGAAATCTATTGCCTTGGTATCATCCGCCGAAAACTTGAGTGGCGGCTCAGCCTCCGCTGTGGGCTTTTTTAGCAGGGTCATATCCTCCGGGTCAACATTCTCCGTATAAAACTTAAGCTCCTCCTAGGCATAATTGGATTCTGCATAAGTCGCATATCCTTCCTCA
Organism: Hordeum marinum; assembly: GCA_022496015.1. NCBI lineage: Eukaryota > Viridiplantae > Streptophyta > Magnoliopsida > Poales > Poaceae > Hordeum > Hordeum marinum. Next base: position 167,313,254 of record CM039673.1, read on the forward strand.
CACTCAATAGTCGTATTCCGATTGCCATGAACGGTAATCGTACCTTTTAACCCGGGCATCTTGAGCTATAAGTAAACATAGCAGGGCCTAGCCATGAATTTGGCATAAGCCGGCCGCCCAAACAACACATCGTAAGGGCTCTTGATCTTGACCACCTCAAACCACAAGGTCTCTACCCTATAGTTATATTCGTTCCCAAAGGCGACTTCCAAGGAAATCCTGCCCACCGGGTAAGCCGACTTGCCTGGCACCACGCCATGAAAAATGGTGGATGAGGGCTTAAGATCCTTATCAGGTAGCTTCATCCGGCAAAAGGTGTCATAATAAAGGATGTTGATACTGCTACCTCCATCCATGAGTACTTTATTCACCATGTATCCTCCTACTTGAGGGGCAACCACCAGGGCCAGCCGCCCCGGGTCATCCACACGCAGCGGGTGATCTTCCTGGCTCGACGTGATGCCACATTCAGACCACTTCAAATATTGCGGTAAAGCTGGTGTTGCTGCATTGACCGCCCGCCGGCGTAACTTATGATGCCGCTTGTTAAGGTTGGTCGTGAAAACATGATATTGCCCCGAACTGAGCTGCTTTGGATTACTTTGAAACCCGGATTGATTATGTTGCTGCTAATTGTTGTTACCAGAGTGTTGAGGATGTCCCCTTGATTGTTCTGACCATGATGATCAGGCCCTGAGCTGCCGGATCTAAATCCGGCCCCTGACCCGCTGGGTGGGCCGCCACCCTGATTGTTGGGTTGTGTGTAGTAATTCTTGAGCTTCTGCATGAAATGGCAATCTCCCGAGGCGTGCGTCGCTGGCTTAGCGGGCTGACTGTGGTCTGGACAGGGCTTCTTAAGTGCCTCCTCCACATTAAAATGAGTCCTGTTCTTATTGAAAGATTGCCTGAACCTCCCATTGCCCTTAGGATAATCCTGACCGGTATTTGTATTGGCCACCAGCTCTGATCCGCAGTGGGAGCTCTTCCTCTTATTCTGATTACCATTGTTGGCCACCCCCTTTCCTTCATTATTTTTCTTGCCCTGAACGGCCTTCTGCTCATCAGAGCCTGGATCCTTAGTGCTATCAGAGTCGGCGTATTTCGTGAGAGCCGTCATGGGCTCCCCCATGTCCCGACATGTGTGCTTGAGACGACCGAGCTTCTGTTTCAACGGGACGAAGTGGCAGTTCTTCTCTAAGCTCAGCACGGCTTGAGCCGCCGTGATCTGCTCAGAAGAGTGGATGATTGTCGACACCCGCCAGACCCAATGGTGAGCCGACTCATTCTCCTGCTGAACATAATGATCGAGATCCACAATGGTGATGGGCTGTTTGCAAGTTCCTTGAATTTTTTTGATGAACCTTGCCCTTAGCTCAGCCCAAGAATTGATGGTATTGGGTGGCAAACCCTTTAGCCATGTGCGAGCCGGACCTTCAAGCATCATGATGAAGTATTTTGCACACACCACCTCACTGACGTCCGACATCTCCATGGCAAGCTCATAACTTTCAACCCAGGCCTCCGAAGGTAAGTCAGGAGTGTAATTCGGGACCTTACGGGGCCCTTTGAAATCCTTTGGCAACCGTTCACTCCACAGAGTCGGTGACAAACATGGCACTCCCACCGTCCTGGCGGTTGCTCCCACTCCTACTGAGACGGAGGGCATGAGCCCTTGGTGAGCCGCCGGGGCCAAAGCTGTCGCCTCCTACTAGCTTCTCACCTGGTTCATGAGTGTTTGCATATCCGAAGGTAGCTGATCACCTGCTGGAGCCTCTCTATGTCGATTGTTGCTAGAAACCGATGGCGACTCATAGCGCCGGCTGAAGCTCCGGCTGGGGAGAGGGGCCGAATGAACGCGGCTTCGGCTGTGAGTATACTTCTCTTGCTGGGCCATCGCCGTCTGAAGATATCCAATGGCATTCCGTACCTCTTCCGCAAAAGGCGCTTCATTCAGAATTGGAATTGTTTCCAGCCGGGTGGCTATGGCCACCATGTTCTCAGCCGGGTTAGAATAATGACCTGCCGGCATTGGAAAGACTACTGGTGAAGCTTGGTTTCGACGAGCCGGGTGAGACGTCGGCCGAGCCGCCGGGTGGCTTCCAGGCGCATCTGCTGCTCGTCCCGTTCCTGGCGTATTGAAAAGATTTCTAGCTTCATAATGTTCTGGCAAGCGAGATTGATGTCTCATCCGATGTACTGCAGCCGCCGATTGCTGTTCCAGCCCAAGGCGGAAAGCATCCGTCTTAATGCGTTCTGCCTCTTCCTCCATCTGGATCTTGAGTTCCGCTATCCTCTATTGCTCTTTTGCCATCCGGTCCTTGAGCCTCATAATCTCTAAGTTCCGGGCAGCTTGATTATCCGGGGTTACTTCAGTGGCCATCAGGGCCGCAAGCTCGTTCATAAGATCCCAAAGAACTTGAGCCGGCTGCGTCGGATCAGACCTGAGGTTGCCGCTATTGTGGCTGTGCTATTCGTACCTAGGGCTGACCCCGCCATAAATACAGTAGAATGAACCGGTGGTCCAAGAATGTCCGAATTAGAACGATCCGACTCAAGGCAGGGCTTGTCATAGCCCCCGAGCCCGCCATGGTGAAGCTGGTAAATCGACTCCGTTTCTCCGCTCGAAGATTGGTCTTCTGAACAGACAAGAGTTTCCAGTGACCCAGAAGCTTCCAGATCCATGCCTTGAGTAACGCCTACGAAGACGTGCCTCCGGCCCGGGGTAACACGGGCGGACCGCACATCACGGGAAGGCTGCACACGCCGAGCCGGCTAGACGATGTTGGTGCAGATGTCTGGCCCGGGTGTAGATCCGTCGGTCCTGCCGATGAAGATGTGAATTCCGCCGAACAGAACCCGAAATCTGTATTCCACAGAACCGGCATCAAGCCCCCATCCGGCATCATCGATGTAGAGCCGGCCGTGGCGACTCTTGCTCATCCTTCCAACCACGTATCCCTCAAGCCCTGGGAGAGAGCCCTTTGAGAATTCAACACCACCGAGCGCAGGCCCCACAGTGGGCGCCAACTGTCATGGTTTTTTCACGGCAGATGTCCAGGTGACCGGACTTGCATTCGAGGCCATGCTAACGTGGTGGACTCAAAGGGGTTAGTTGGGACGAAGGACACGAGTTTACCCAGGTTCGGCCCCTCGAGATGAGGTAACAGCCTACGTCCTGCTTGTGCTTGTATTGCCTGATGTATCGCTTACAAGGGAGGTATTGCTTGACCTAATTCTTGATAGCCTATTCCCTAAGTCGCCCCGGGTCTTGCCTTTATATAGGAGGTCAAGGCCATGGGTCATACAAGCTGTAGCCGACTCTCATTACATATTGGAGTCTACCTCTATCTTCTCTTGAATTTCCTGGCCAAGTTGTCCCTGGGCGGCTTACGCCCGGGTCTTCTCCGTCCGGGCCACCTTCCAGCCCATCCTATGAGCCACCAAGCATCCTGGGCCTTAAGCCTTTACGTCTCACTCTTGGGCTGGTGGACAAGCCGTCAGGCATAACCCGGAGCCCTCTGGGCGGGTCACCCCGTGGGGTTATATCCCCAACAGGAAGAGTATGTTACTACTTCTCCCTTTGAGGAACAAACGTGGGCTTGGGGTATTTACCTTCTTCCCATTCAACTCCATTTGCATTGAAGTATCCAATGCCATGGTTCTTCCAGTATCCTCCATGCTTGCGTATAATTTCCTCAAATTGCTTACGTCCGGCAGGACTTTCGTAGATACCTTTCTCTATAATCCCTTTGAATAGATCATTTTCTTGCTCAAGTGTAACTTGGCTAAGAGGGTCGTTAATGTGATCAATAGAATTACTAGAAGAAATATCATTGGATTTGTTATTTTTATTGCTACTAGTTGAAGAACCTTTCTTGCCTTTGTTACTAGTTTGCTTAGCCTTAACTTGTGGAATGAATGTAGACAAGATAATTCGTTTGGCTAGATAAGAGGAAGTCTTCTTTCGAAGACAGTCATTGATAGCTTTAAGGAATTCATGCTCTTGCTCCAAATTGAGCTTCTCGAAGCGGAGCTTCTCATGAGTCCTTACAAGTTCTCTATGATCTTGTAGAGTAGACTCGTGGGCTAACTTAAGAGTGTCTAGTACTTTAGTTAGTCGCTCTATTTCCAACTTATCATCACCACATGACTTATCTTGACTAGAATGATTACTAACAACTTCATTTTGACTAGTATCACTAGATTTGTCAAATAGCAAGTCATCATCTCCTAGTAGGTCATCCTCATCACTATTGAAATTAAGATATTTGGGGTGTGATACCTTGGGGCATTTTGCCATGAAGCAACTTCCAATCCCTTCATTTGATGAATGAAATATGTCGTAGGAGTTGGAGGAAACGAGTGCAAGTCTGGCAACACCTTCATCTTCGCTATAGTCGGAGTCGGAGTGATAGCTTCTCTCGAAGTGGTGGTCGGATACAAAGCTGGAAACCCATTCACCAACATGAGCTTGGTGTCTTCTTCTTGAGTAGCTCTTGGTATACTTGTCCTTCTTCTCTCAGTCCCTACTGCTCCTTGAGGGAGTTAATAACGATCATCTCTATTCCTTCTCTCTCTTCGAGGTGACTCATCTCTTGAGATCTTTCTTGTAGGTGACTCTCCCTTCTTTTGTGGAGGGGGGGCATGCACTCATTGGAGTAGTGTCTGGGCCTTCCACAATTGTAACAATTCTAGTCAGGGCTAGATGAACGCTTCTCTTCATATCTTCAGTTGGAGTTCCTCTCTTTGCCTCTACTCTTGTAGAACTTGCTGAATTTCTTGACAATGAGGATTATCTCTTCATTGGTAACAAGGTTGTCGCTTGACGTAGGGGGAGCATCACTTGTGGCTTTGTAAGCACCGCTAGACTTGTTGTGAAGTTATTCCTTATCTTTGAGATACATCTCATGAGCAACAATCCTTCCAATCACTTCTGTAGGCTTGAGATCTTTGTAGTTTCACATCATTTGGATTAATGTGCACACGATGTCATACTTTCCATCCAAAGCCGACAATCTCATTGGTAATGAACTTGTCAAGATGACTTTGAAGCACATCCAACTTAGTTTCTCTGATGGAATCAGTACCTTCATGCATATCAACCAAAGTGTCCCAAATTTCCTTTGCATTCTCAAGACAGTTGATTTTGTTGAATTGTTAGGAGCATAGGCAGTTGAGAAGAATGTCACATGCTTGAGCATTGTATTGAAACATCTTCAATTCCTCCGCGATCCCTTCACGATCCGGTTCCTTTCCATCACCAAAGAATTCACGTTGCAAGCGAACACGAACAACATACCAAACGGTAGGGTTATGACCAAGAATTTGCATTTCCGTTTTATGTTTCCAATTAGCAAAATTTGTGCCATCAATATATGGACCTCTACGGTAATAATTTCCCTCACTGGACACCATACTCTCCTAGGTTGTGAAACCAACGCAATGGAGACCAAAGCTCTAATACAACTTGTAGGATCGAAAGTAAGTCTAGAGTGGGTGATTAGATTACTTGACCCAATTTTAGTTGTGGGCATATTTTAGCAATGATAGCAAGTCAAGCACACCCTACACATGCATGTCTAAGAGTATAGCAATGGAAAGTAAAGACAAACACATGTAGTAGAGGTTAGGGTTAGTAGATCAAACGCAATTGTAGACATGAATATTTTCCCGTGGTTCTAATAGGTGGTGCTATCGTACATCCACATTTATGGAGTCTTCAACCCACACAGGGTAACTGTCGCGAGAGTCCATGAAGGGCTCCACCCGTAAGGGTCCATGAAGTAGAAACCTTGACTATTCCATAACGGCTTCTGTCCATGAAGGACTAGCCTCACTATGGGTAGATCTTCACGAAATAGCCGATATCCTTACCCATACAAACTTCTTGGTTCAACTCCACAACAAGAAGTAGGAGGATCGCAAGCAACACCTGACCAACCTAGGAGGCACCGCCCTCCAAAAGGTAATAGGCTTGATAGTGATGATCAACTCCTTGCTCTTGTGCTTCAAGATGATAGACTCCTCAACACTCAATCACCCTCTCATAGATTTGGCTTGGTAGAAGAGATTGATTGGGTGGAAAGAAACTTGGCGAGGCTAGAAATCAAGATCCAGATGGTTAGAGTGGATGGCATTGATCTCAACACAAGGGTAGGTAGTTCTCTCTCAGAAATTTGGATATTGGAAGTGGGGAAGTGTTCTGAGTGCTTGTCTAGCGAGTGGGATGTGGTGGAGGGGTATATATATGCATCTGCAAAAATCCAACTATGACAACATTATTGACCAACTTGGTGAAACCAAATCAAAACTTGGTTGTACAGATCTATTCAAACTGTGGCAACTTTATGAATCTCGGTGAGACTGATATGACATTCTTGGTGGTACCAGAATGAGTGGCTGAGGGCAGTTTCCAAACTCGGTGAGACCGAATCACAAAACTAGGAAATTCCAATTCCATGAAATCAGTCACCTGAATCATGTCACCAAAACTCGGTTATACCGATGCAGCACTTGGTTGTACCGAGATGTTACGGTTTGGATAGGGTTATGTCTGGGAGGAAAAATCTAGAGCTGAATGAAGAGTTGGTGGCACCGATTTTGTGTAGTAGGGTTTTGATAGAGTATTTTTGTGGGGGAGCTTGTGGGTGTTTTTGGTGGCTAGCACTTATGCACGTGGAGCAATTTCTTCACCAACATTACCTCACCCCCTTTTAATAGTATTGGCTTTCCTATGAACTCGATGTGATTTCTCACAAAGTAAAATGTAGAGTCTTCTAGCTTGAAGCTTTTTCAATCCTTTACATGCATCTTGGGCTCTCCTCACAATCTATAGCCATCCCATTATTGGACGTTTCCTGAAATATGCTCAATGGAAACATGAGTCCAAAGAGATATATGTTGTTATTAATTACCGAAACCACCAGGGGAGCAAATGTGCTTTCACCTTATATACCAGAAGATGGGCACCAGAGGTGGGTCGTGCTGAGCACAACCCACAAGGGCGCGCCTGGGGGCCTAGCACATCCTAGTGTCTTGTGCTCACCAGGTGGGCCCCTATGGTAGTTATTTTCTCCAATATTTATTATATAATCCAAAATAAATCTCTATGAAGTTTTAGCTCATTTGAAGATGTGCAGAATAGGTATCTCTGATATGCTTTTCCAGGTCCAAAATTCCAGTTACCGTTATTCTCCCTGTTTGTGCAAACCTTGCATAGTATGAGAGAAAAGGCATTCGAATTACTTCATAAAGCATTATTATGCATAATAAACATTATAAATAACAGCAGGAAATCATGATGCAAAATGGACGTATCATGTAGCGAGCTGATCCAAAATAGTAGGTGAATCTAAATCAGAGCTAGATGGTAGTTCCTCACCTCCTCTCATGCGAGAGAGGACGATCTTGGTTTGGCTGTCTTTCAGATTTCTCATAGTAGCAATTGGATATCCTTCAGTTAACACAATAAATAGAGCTATGCTCCCCGACAACGGCGCTAGAAAAAGGTCTTGATAACCCACAAGTGTAGGCGATTGCGACAGTCTTCACGGGTAGTATTTCACCCTAATTTATTGATTCGACACAAGGGGAGCCAAAAAATATTTATTGGCCTTGATAGTTGAGTTTACAATTCAACTGCACGAGGATGTCCCTCTATCGCAAAGGTGTAGTAGCACAGCAAATAGTAGTAGCGAAAGTAACAGTGGTAGTGGTAGTAGCAGATTTGTAGCAAGGGTGACAATAGCAACGGCAATAGTAACTTGGCAAGATTCAATATATGTAACGCATAGGCACGTGGATCAGTGATCGATAATGATTTAGATGACGTTGATCATACATCAGTTACACACTAGGGCGACACAGAACTAGCTCCAATTCATCAATATAATGTAGGCATGTATTCCGTATATAGTCATACGTGCTTGCGATAAGAATATGCTTGACATCTTTTGTCCTACCCTCCCGTGGCAGCAGGGTCCTATTGGAAACTAAGAGATATCAAGGCATCCTTTTAAAAGAGAACCGGAGCAAAGCATTAACACATGGTGAATACATGAACTCCTCAAACTACATCAATCACTAGAAACAATCACAATTATTGTCACCTTGGGGTATGCGGATCAAGACACGTAATATGTACATATAACTCGCAAGAAAGGATCCAAATCACTCTTATATTCATGAAAACATAATAGGTTCAGATCTGAAATCATGGCACTTGGGCCCTAGTGACAAGCATTAGGCATAAAGAAGTCATAGTAACATCAATCTCAAAACATAATGGATACTAGGGATCAAGCCCTATCAAACTTAACTCAGTTACATGATCAATTCCATCCAATCCCACCACCGTCCAGCAAGCCTACAAAGGAATTACTCACTCCCGATGGAGAGCATCATGGCGGTGTTGATGGATAAGGGTTGGTGATGATGACGACGACGATTTTCCCTCTCCGGAGCCTAAAACAGGCTCCAGATCAGCCCTCCTGAGGAAAAACTAGAGGTGGCACTGGCTCCGTATCGTGAAACATGATGAAATATTCTCTTTAATTTTTCTCCGCGGATGTGAATTTATAGAGTTGGAATTAGGGCCGGAGGGGCCACGAGGTCCCGACAAGCCATCTGGCCACTTCCTTGGGGGGGGGGGCTGGTTGCTGGTGGCCTTCTGGTCCACCCCCTCCGACAATTCTTCACTCCAAAATTCCTTATATATTCCAGAAAAATCCATCAGAAGTTTCTTCCAATTACAAGAACTTTTATTTCTACACAAAAATAGCGTGAAGGTAGTTCTGCTGAAAACAGCGTTAGTCCGGGTTAGTTTCATTCAAATCATGCAAATTAGAGGGCAAAACCAAAGCAAAAGTGTTTGGAAAAGTAGATACGTTTAAGACATATCAGCACATGGATCAGTGATGGATAATTATTTGGATAACATTGATCATATAACTATTACACACTAGGGCGACACAGAACTAGCTCCAATTCATCAATGTAATGTAGGCATGTATTCCGTATATAGTCATATGTGCTTGCGATATGAACTTGCATGACATCTTTTGTCCTACCCTCCTGTGGCAGTGGGGTCCTATTGGAACTAAGGGATATTAAGGCTTCCTTTTAATAGAGAACCGGAACAAAGCATTAACACATGGTGAATACATGAACTCCTCAAACTACGGCAATCGTCGGAAAGGATCCAATTATTTTCACCTTAGGTTATGCGGATCATGACACATAATAGGTGCATACAACATGCAAGATAGGATCCAAATCACTATTATATTAATGAAAATATAATAGGTTGAGATCTGAAATCATGGCACTCGGGCCCTTGTGACAAGCATTAAGCACAACAAAGTCATAGCAACATCAATCTCAAAACATAGTGGACACTAGGGATCATGCATTATCAAACTTAACTCGATTATATGACCAAACTCATCCAATCCCACCGTCGTCTAGCAAGCCTACAAAGGAATTACTAACTCCCGATGGTGAGCGTCATGGCGGTGTTGTTGGCGAACGGTTGGTGATGACGGCGGCGAAGTTGTCTGTTTGGATCGTAGTCCCGATGGATGCCCCGGCGGTGCTCCGACGCCACAGGGAAAGAGGGGGAGAGAGACCCCCTCCTTCTTATTCTTCCTAGACCTCCTTCCTAGGTGGGAGGAGGGTTTTCCCTCTAGTCCATGTCCACCATGGCTCCCAGAGGGCAGGAGCCCCTTCGAGATTGGATCTCTCTCTCTATTGCTCTCCTATTCTTGCGACTGTTTTAACACCCCTTCACTATTTTTTAATTATTTGGAGATCCCTAACTTCGATCTGGCTGAAATTTTGAGGGGATTTTTATCGTGAAAATATATTTTTTGCTCTAGAAGGATAGCTTCAACTGACTTAAGGTGGTACCACCAGCAATCATCCCCCCTGTTGGGGGCCCGGCCTGCTGGGAGACACCATGGTCCGTGTGCCGCGATGCGTCAGCCCTAAGGGGCGACGCAAAAGCGGCGACAGCTACGGGGGTAGCCGGCGAAAGGATCTCGAGGGGACGGTGCGTACTGCGGGCCTCGATGCGACAACTCGAAGGGGCATCGACGGGAGCGGCGTGCGAGTAGGGGTAGCCGATGGGAAGACCTCGTGGCGGCAACATGGTGGTCCATAGGGATGACGCGACGGCAACATGCGGCTCGATCTATGGAGGGGTGTGCTATACTCGTGGCAGTATTCACGGGACCTGTGGAGGCACGCACAACCCGCGGGCCAGGTCAGTCACACGGCGTAGATGAGGTGGATCGTGGAGGCGGGCGAGTGATCAATCTAATCGCGCATGAGGTTGGGGATGTTGCTCAGTGGAGGCGGGATGGTGGCAGATTCCGAAATGAAACCGGTGACGACTGTCGGCAGGGCGGCCGTACAAGCGCGGCGTAGATCGATAGGCGGCCCGACGTGCAAACGGTGGCTATGATGGGCCATCGCATGGCGCGAGGCCACCGGGTTGGGGTGATGCAGGAGTCTCGATCGAAGCAAGGCGGTGACGACCGACGTAGATCAACGAGTGGGCCAGCACATGAACGACGGCCTTGAGGGGACGCCACGTTGTGCAAGGCCACCGGGTCAGTGGAGAGGCCGGGTCGTGCTAAGTCAGAGTAGAGGCACGGTGGTCGACGGTAGTGGCGAGCGACGCAAACCGATCTAGGATCGTAAGAGCCAAAAATAATACATTGATGAAGGCGACCAATGGAAGAGAGAAAAACCCGGATCAAGAGATTGGGAAAAAGACTCTCTAGGGCAGCCGGTCAACACGACCAGCGGACGAACCCTAGGTATGGGTGGTGCGGCCCCCGGCGGCGGTCATGGAGGTCGACCATCCCGGGGGCAGCTCGTGGGGTGGAAGCGATGGACGGCGGGTAGGTCTAGAAACTAGCGGTAGATACCATGTTAGAAGGAAGAGAGGGATTTGGTGGAATCATTCTTGTATTGTTTGAGTGTCATGGGCATATATAGGAGTACAATGACCAACTTGGAGTACAAGACAAGACAGGACAAATCCTAGTCTATCTCATATTTCCTAACTAATCAATATACTCAACACTATTAAGCTTGCAAATAGAGATACTATTTCGCCACTTGGGATCGTTAGAGATGTTGAGGTTCTGTGTCGAAAGGTCAAGTACCCTGCTAATTTCTTAGTACTTGGTTTAGAATAAGATAACTTTTGCCCCATTATATTCGGTAGACCTTTTTTAAGCATTGTTAATGCTGAAATCAATTATGTTACTGGTGAGGTTAGAGTAAACTTTGGTGATGTGTCTCATGAATTTAATTTCTCCAAGTTTACTACTGAATCACATGAGAAGGAGTTACCTAGCGAGGATGAAATAATTGGTCTTGCTTCCATTGTCGTACCTCCTACTGAAACTCTAGAATAATATTTGCTAGACCATGAGAATGACATGCTTATAAATGAAATGAATGAAATAGATGAAATATTCCTTAAACAAACACCTATTCTTAAACAAAACTTATCAGTTGAACTAAAGACATTACCTAATACTCTGAAATATGCTTATCTTGATGAAAAGAAGATATATCCTGTTATTATTAGTTCTAAGCTTTCGGAGCATGAAGAAAGTAGATTACCTAAAACTCTAAGGAAGCACAGGGCTTGTCGTGGTTTTATCACGGCAGATGTCCGAAGACTTAGATTTGGGGCCATCCCTAAGGCAGTGGACTCAAAGGGGTTGCACGGGACGAAAGACGCAGATTTACCTAGGTTTGGCCCCTCGAGATGAGGTAAAAGCCTATGTCCTGCTTTGTGTGTATTCATTGGAGTATCGATTACAAAGGAGCGTATTCGCTTGACCTAGCTCTCGATGGATTGGGTTCTGTCTAAGCCGTCCCTGGGTCTTGCCTTTATATAGGAGGTCGAGACCACGGGTTACACAAGTCTCATACCGACTCTTACAACGTATCTAACTCTATCTCTAAGACGCCTAGCCGACTTTGGCAGGCTGTCTCTGGGCGGCTTGCGCTCCTGGGTCTTGCATATTTTTCCTGACTCTGGGCCTCCGTCACAGCCCATCTTGTGAGCCGTTGTGCGGCCCAATCTTCCTCTTCCAGCCCATATGCTAACGAGCTGCTAGGTATGACATGGCCCCTCCTGGGCGGGTCTTACCACGGGGTTATATCCCCAACATTAGGCCCCAGATTGATTTGAGCTTGCTCATGTCAATCTTCACCATTTAACTTGCGGCGAGTCTCAGACCTTTGTCACCTAAAAGGGAAAGAAAACATAACCCGCCCTGACATCACCTTAATTTACTTTAAAAAAGATTCTGTGGCGTATGCCGCAGATCCTGTCATTAAACGGCCGGCCTGAAGATCGAGGCATTCGTCTCGATCGGTCATTATTTTTTTCCTTGATTCTCGCGCGCCCATTTGGCCTTTCGCCCTCTTAAATAGGACCATGGGGGGTCCTTTCATTTTTCTCCGACGCCCCCACTTCTTCTTCCTCTTGACGCCAACACTCCCAAGCTCTGTCGCGTCGGTGGAGCCCTGTTGCCATCATCGAGCTTGGCCGCTGCATCAACATGAACGTTCCAGACTTTCGCCCAGGTCCGCCGCATGCCTTAAGGTATGTTCTCGTCTTCCCTTAGATCCGTAGCTTATCACTTGAACCCTGTCAAGCTCATCAGCCTCCATTAGTGCACACACTTTTCTTCATAAAATCAACCGATAAGAAACCACTTACATCTTGCATGGTTTGCCTATCTATTACGGCCACTCGTGTGAAGTCAACAATATCCCGACCTAGATCTGTTCTTGTTTCCTCTTCTTGCACTAGACTGTTTGTTCTTCCTCTGTTCTCCGCTAGGGTGGAATAAAATCTGATTTTCCCTTGCTTGTATATCTTGCAGCTTCAGTTTATTTTGTAAAACCTGTTTATACGTCCTTAGCAAGTTTTGCGTTACGACCTTGTTCACTTAACCCGCCACCAGACTTTCGGCTCTCCCAAAACTGTACCGGAGGCTTAGCATCACAGTATTTACTTTCATCAGTCGTCTTGGTTATCTAGTCACTTTCTGACCCACCACGTACTGCCACTTTTCACAGCCTTAACCCGCCATCATGTCTCGAGCGTCTTCTTCTTGTAACTAGGTCGGCTCTGGGGTCTTCGAAGAATTCCTGCAGGATTTTGTAGACGCAGGAACCTTACCGGCTCAGAATGTTATTCATTGACGAGTTTCGGGTTCGAAGAAGAAACCCATCGCACAAGAAGGCGAAATTGTTATCTTTGCTGACCACCTTTCGCGTGGTTTCAGCCCACCCAGATCTAAATTCTTCCGAGACGTCCACCATTTCTTTAAATTGCATTTTCAGGACATTGCGCCCAACTCTGTCTCCAACTTGTGCAAATTCCGAGTCCTTTGCAAAGTTTATTTACAAGAAGAGTCGTCAGTTGATCTCTTTCGTGAATTTTTCTACGTTAACCGCCAAACGGAAGCGGTGGCTGGCCCAAGCTTGGAGCTCGGCGGAGTCTCCATCTAGAGAAGAAGAGATATGGTGTTTCCAGCAGTTGGAATGCCAAGTCACCCCAAAGATTCGAACAGAACTTGGTTCTATTGTAAAGATACCTCTCAAGAGGGAGAACATCCACTGCCGGGTTATCGTCCTACCCGGATCTGCACCATGACTGAACTTCCAGACCGGATGTCTACCTCAGCACGAGCGAAGTATGCTCCGGCCTTTGCCAAGATCAGAGCCCTCTTGGCGAGTGGTTTTACAGGGATTGACTTAACCCGCTGTTGGATCTCTTGGCAGGTCTTGCCATTGAGCCGGCATGACCCACTTATGTGTGAGTATAAGGGTGACACAAATGACCCCCTCTTCTTCAATCACACCACTCTGATAGAAGAGCACATTATTTCTGCTATCAAGGGACTTACCCGTGAGCCCTAGGAGGCTTGCCGTGCAGTCGAGCCTTTCTACGCCGCAAACCCAGCCCCAGATTTAAGGATGGATTTCAAATCTCTTTTACCTCTGTTTTAACTATCTATATGTAGAAGACTTAATCTCTTTTTGGCGGCTCTTGCTTTCAAGCTAAGTCCAGCTTCTGGAAGAAAAGATATACTCCTCCTATGAAGAAGAAGTCCACAGCGGGTAACACCCGTGGACGTAAACCAAAGACGTCGACTCAAAACTTGCTTGAGCTTGATGACTCAGAGGTAGAACCTGATCCCCTTGGCCGTCTTTTTATACAACTTATTGACAATGGTTTTTACTCAACAGGAGACAGAAACAAGCCACACCAACGCCCTTGAGGTAACTTATGTTTCTTCCAACTCAGAAAACATCCCCCAACCGAAGATACTGCGGGTCGTCCGAAAAGTTCCTTTTTCGCACCCTCTCGCTTACTTAGTTCCCATATTTTCCTTGAAAAAACAATAGCACGATTCTCGACGCTTGACCCGGAGTACCGACTCTCGGGACCTCATGACTGGTTTACCTAATGCCCCGGCACCACGGAAATGTCCTGCTGAGGTAATTAACATGAACCCACTATCTGTATTATATTTCTGCAATGTTGTCTTATCACTGTGCCTTACTGATTTGATTTTGTAGGAGTCCCCTCCTCCCTCTGGCAACTCAACCGCCTCCAAACTTCCTCCCATGAAGGTCAACTGAGAGTAAGTTTTCACCTTTGATGTGTATATATTACCCGTATCACCTTTATACTATGTGCCAATTCCTTGCTTTTTCAGGGCGCAGGCCAAACACAGAAAGGCTGGCGGGTCTACCGTTGCTCCGACTACTCAACTGCCGGATATTGCTGAACCGTCCCACTCTCCGGTTAAACCTTCTGACGCTGCAGAAAAACGCCTGAGAAATCTCCCCCGCCCTTAGAGCCGGTGGGTCATCACTCGACGGCTTTTGATAGCCCCATGGCTTACCCTAAGCCGCTCAAGCCTTCTATCAAAGACTCTCCTATTCCTGATGTCACTATCACTGGGACGGGTTATCAATCTCCAACACACCATACTCTGATGAAGCATTCCACCAAAGCTGTCACTGACTCTCCTGGAAAGCTTGAGTCTGAATTCCCTTCCTTGGAGAAGATGACTGCTGAGGATTTACACGGCGGCTATCTGAACCGCCTGTCAGCCAGCCGCAACATGGAGAGCAAGCTTGTGGGCTTGATGAAGAAAAAATATGAGGTATCCTCCATCTCCTATGTTTCTCTTATACCGATACTTAGCCCCCAAGAACCGGGTTAATATTGCGAATGCTAGACCGGATCTTTCAGACCTTCACTTTCTGTTATATAGAGATTTAAGCTGTGCCTCCCAAATACTGGTTTACACTGCATCTTAGCCGGTACTAAGTTATAGATCCAATTGTAGCCCCCAAGTCCAAAGCATTATGATAATGATGACCCGGTTCTTTCACATGTAAAAAGTTATGCCAGGTGTAGCCCCCAAGTCCGGAGCATTATGAAAATAATGAGCCAGAACTTTCATTGCAGACTTGAAACTAAAAACATAGACATTAGCCCCAAAGTGCCAAGTATATTGCTTGTAATGTTCTTGGGACTAATAAGAATGACTTCATCCTGGCGACTTTGATATTGATAACTTTTCACTTGTGAAATGCAGGAGGCATTGAATACTGCCGAGTCTGAGCGGGCCGGCTTGAGGGAGGACTTGTCAACCCAACCGACTGCCCAGGCTATAACAAAAGAGAAGTTGCGAGCGGCTGTTGAAGAGCTTCAGAAAATCCAAACTCAATTACTTGCATATAAGAAGACTGCCGAAACTGAACAAGCCGCCCTGGAGAAACGCGCGAGCGATGCAGAGGACTGGCTCAACCTTGCCTCAGCAGAGTTGAAGACCCTCAAGGATCACATCTCCAAGATGCTGCTATGTTTGGTAAGTGCATATGACTCAAAAATATTTTCCTTAAATAAACACCCGCCGGGTGGCTTATACCTTTGACCTTTCCTTGCAGGCGAAAGGAGCCGCCAGCTATCTTCTGATAGTCTGTTGAAGTTGAAGGCTGTGTACACTTTGACGGAGTAGCTGTATAGCGGGGCCCTTTGCACCATCAAGGCTATGTTAACGGCCAAGTACGTCCCCAAATTTATGAAGGGCGTCCTGGAGGTTTTATCAACTTTGCCCACGTAGGTGGAGGAAATAAGGCGATCAGCCGGCAAAAGAGGAGCTATAGCTGCGCTGAGCCGGTCCCTAGCCTTCGCTCCGGAATTAACTGTCGAAGAGATGATGAACGGCTTCCCTTCCAAGAAGGATGACGGCTCAGATTTCACGGAAGCCAACTATGCCAAGTGCATTAAGGCCTCCCAGCGGGTTGCCTCCATAATAGTTGAAGAAATGGACCTGGTTCCATATCAGGCGGCTTACGACGCAAACAACCAACGGCTGCGCTGCCCTACCTTTGAAGCTAGAGACTTGGTCCCTGCACGTCGTAAGCCGCTCTTCGCTCCTGATATTGATCCATCTCCACTTTTCGATGATGCTCAATTCGAAGCCTTACTAAACTGCAACTGGGATGTCGATAATCTTTAGATCGATGACCGCGAAGGCCCGACGCAGGATGACCCGCCAGCCAATTAGATTCCTTGTCCTTGACTGATTGTAACCCGGCCAGCTAAGACGGAACAAGTGCAAAAACTTATAAGCCTTTCATCTTTTGAGCTCTTAGAGAGCCTTGTAATATATACTTTGCAATCTTCATATGCCTGTGTGGCTTTGAGAAGAAGCATAACCTGGAGATCTCCAATATAATCTTGCTTCATCTTTCATCTTGCTTTGGCCACACTTATGATATGAATGCAATGTATGATGCAACTATGATGCAATATGTATGATGTAATGCATGATGTAATGTATGATGGTCTTGCTTTTCCCTTGTTTTTTGGTTTTCGAAAACTCCTATTTTGGCCCTTTTGAGGGGGAAACTGTTGCTTTGAACCGCCTAACAGTGCAGGGTCTCTAATGAGAGTGATGCCAATTTTGCACGGCTCAGTGTCTCTAATGAGATGAACTGCTAAGGGCGCAACAGACCAGAATTTATAACGGAGAGAGTGCCCCAGGGCCCATAAGCTACTTCTCACGTGACATAAATCCATCGTTTGAACCTTAAACAACGTCACTTGTTAAGAGTCTGATGGGCCACTTGGTGGAGAGTATGTAGCAGATGAGAGAGAGTTTTCCCTCGCCGCTGTATGAGGCCCTCGGAGGGGGTGAGTTGACAGCTCCTTGCACCCTAGCGCGAGCAACAGATACATACAGGCAGGTACCGACTCCGCCAAAGTGTGGGGCGGCCTTCACCCACTATGGTGCCTTGCACTGGTCCATGACCCGTCTTTCCACATGGGACCTATGTTTGGACAGCTTGAATCATGGCGCCTCGTCCTCTTGAGCGACTTATCACCCATGTTTGAACGGCTCGCATCATGGCGGCTCATCCTCTTTGGCTCCCACGGCGCCCATGTTTGAATGGCTCGCATCATGGCGCCTCGCCCTCTTGAGCGGCTTGGCACCCATGTTTGAACGGCTCACATCATGGCGCCTCATCCTCTTGAGTGCCTTAGCACCCATGTTTGAATGGCTCGTAGCATGGTGGCTCGCCCTCTTGAGTGACTTGAGATCTTTCGCCGGTAAGGTAAGCCACGCATGTTTGAATGGCTCGCAACATGGCGGATCATCCTCTAGAGTAACCTAAGTCTTCCATCAGTAAAACGGTGCACCCATGTTTGTACGGTTGGCAACGTGGCACCTCGTCCTCTTGGGCGACCTTGAACCTTTCACCATCTTGCACGCCACCATCGCATGGGCCGCCGATTTATAAGCCGCCATCTTGTAAGTCGTCGCCCGATGGTGCTATTTTGGCTGAAGAGTCGGCCAAAGGGGTGAGCAAGCTAAACCCGGCGGGTTGGAAGCCCCCAAGTGACCATATGGAGGTGTTCATCTTTGCACAAATCTGTAATGCCAAAGAGACACAAAAAACGGCAAAGGCCCCGTCCTGCAAGGATGCCAACTTTATTATATGAGTATATATACAAGAAAATGTGTATGTACAAAAGTAAGAGTCGATGACTCAAGTATAGTAACGCCGTAGATGAGCGATGTTCCACGGCCGGTGAGTTTCCTGCCCGGAGGTAAGTGACTCGTCTCATATGTCTATGAGATAATAAGACCCATTGTTCAGATTCCTGCTAACCACAAAACGTCCTTCCCATGGTGGTGATAACTTGTGTGCATATGTCTGATCTTGAATCAAATGTAACACGAAATCGCCCTCTTGGAACGTTCAGGTCTTGACCCTACGGTTGTGGTAGCGACGCAGATCCTATTGATAAATCGCCGATCGAGCCGCTGCAAGATCGCGTGCCTCATTCAGAGCATCCAACGTGTACTGATGCGTCACCTCATTGTCTGCTTCCACATAAGCCGCCACACGTGGTGAATCATGTCGTATGTCGCTTGGTAACATGGCCTCCGCACTGTAAACCATGAAGAAAGGGGTGTAACCCGTCGACCTGTTAGGCGTTGTATTGATGATCCAAAGGACGGACGGTAGTTCTTCCACCCAACAACCCGACGTTCTCTGTAACGGAACCATGAGTCGGGGCTTGATACCTCTCAAGACTTCCTTATTTGCCCGTTCTGCCTGAGCATTGGACTACGGATGAGCAACAACCAAGACATCAAGCCGGATGTGCTCGCTTTTGCAGAACACCTTCATAGCCCCCTTGGACAAATTTGTGTCATTATCCGTAATGATGCTATGAGGATATCTGAACCGGTAGATCAATTTCTTGACAAACTAAACCACCGTGGTTGCATCACATTTACTAACCGGCTCAGCTTCCACCCACTTGGTGAACTTGTCTACTGCCACCAAAAGATAGGTCTTCTTATCCTTAGACCGTTTGACAGGTCCAACCATGCAAAGCCCCAGACTGCAAATGACCAAGTAGTCGGTATCATCCGTAATTCTTGAGCCGGCACATGAGCACGTCTTCCGAACTTCTGGCACTCGTCGCACTTAGCAACCAAATCCTCTGCGTCCTTATGAGTCTTCAACCAGAAGAAGCCATGTCGGAAGGCCTTGGCCACTAAAGATTTTGACCCAACGTAATGACCGCAATCACCAACATGTATTTCATATAAGATTTCCTTGCCTTCCTCCGGCGAGACACGACGCTGGAAGACACCGGTGCGACGCACTTGTCTAATTCCCCTCCAATGATGGTCATGGATTTAGAACGCCTCACGATATGCCGTGCTAGAGTCTCATCCTCAGGCAACTTGCCCCGGGTCAGGTATGCCAGATATGGCAATGTCCAGTCTAGAATAGCATGCAAAACAGCCACTAACTGCCCCTCCGGGTCAGGTATAGCCAGATCCTCTTCAGACGGTAGCTTAACAGAGCACATCCAAGAAAACATTAGGTGGCACTGGCTTACGCTGAGAGCCCAGCCTTGACAATGCATCCGCCTCCTCGTTCTTGCGACGATCAATATGGTCTAGGTGAGAACCCTTGAAATGACTAGCGACTATATCTACCTCTTGCCGATAAGCCGCCATCTGTGCGTCCTTGGAACCCCACGTGCCTGACACCTGCTGTACCACAAGATCAGAGTCACTGAGGCATCTAACCCGGCTCAAGTTCATCTCCTTGGCCACACGAAGCCTGTGAAGCAAAGCTTCGTACTTAGCTGCATTGTTTGTGCAAGTAAACATTAGCCTTAATACATAACAAAACTTATCACCTTTGGGAGAGGTTAAGATAACTCCATCCCCCGAGCCCTCCAACTGTCTGGACCCGTCAAAGTGAATCGTCCAGTACGTATTGTCCGGCTTTTCCTCTAGCGACTGACACTCCATCTAGTCATTTATGAAATCCACCAATGCCTAAGACTTCACAGCTGTGCGAGGTGCATACTTAAAATTTAGACGCCCAAGTTCCAGCGCCCACTTAGCAACTCTACCAGTGGCTTCGCAACTCTGTATTATGTCTTCCAACGGAGCAAAACTAACCACCGTGATCTGATGTCCAAGGAAATAATGCTTCAACTTACGATTCGCCATGAATACTCCGTATATTAGCTTCTAACAGTGTGGGTATCTTTGCTTTGACTCGATAAGTACCTCACTAACATAATAAACCTGCCTCTGAACCGGATACTCTTTCCCTGCCTCCTTACACTCCACCACTATTGCAGCACTAACCACCCGATTATTAGCCGCCACATAAAGGAGCAGGGGTTCCTTCTCAGCCGGAGCAGCTAAGATCGGCGGCTCAACCATCTGCTTTTTAAGCGCTTCTAGAGCTTCATCTGCAGCATTACTGCACACAAAGTCATCAATCTTTTTCATCGTCTGGTACAGAGGACTAGACTTCTCCCCCAGGCGGCTGGTGAAGCGGCTTAAAGCGCCAATACGACCCGCCAAGCGCTGCACATCATTGACGCTCGCCAGCTTGGCTAGTGACGTGATGACCTTTATTTTGTCTGGGTTAGCTTCGATACCTCACTCTGAAACCAAGAAACCCAGAAGTTTACCTGCAGGAACTCCAAAAACACATTTAGCCGGGTTAAGAATCATCTTGTAGACCCGTAAGTTATCAAATGTCTCCTTCAGGTCATCCAACCATATCTCCCTCTTCCTTGACTTGACCACAATATCGTCCACATAAGCATGGACATTACGTCCAATCTGACCGTGAAGACAATTTTGCACACAACATTGGTAAGTCGCCTGTGCACTCTTGAGTCCGAACGTCATAGACACATAGCAGAAAGCTCCAAAAGGTGTGATGAACGAGGTATTCTCTTGGTCTTTAACAACCATCTTGATATGATGATAACCTGAATAGGCGTCCAGGAAACATAAACTCTCACAACCCGCTGTTGCATCAGTAATCTGGTCGATGCGGGGGAGAGCAATCGGGTCAACTGGACAAGCTTTGTTGAGATCCGTGTAGTCTATACACATACGTCATGTGCCGTTCTTCTTGAGTACCAGTACAGGGTTGGCTAACCACTCCGGGTGAAATACATCCACGATGAACCCTGCTGCCAAGAGCCGGGCTACCTCTTCTCCAATTGCTTTATGCCACTCCTCGTGGAAACGACGAAGGAATTGCTTAATTGGCTTAAACTTAGGATCCACATTAAGGTGGTGCTCAGCGAATTCAGTCGGTACACCTAGCATGTCAGGTGGCTTCCATGCAAAGATGTCCCAATTTTCACGGATGAATTCGATGAGCACGCTTTCCTATGCGGGATCCATGTTAGCTCCAATAGTGAACTGCTTGGATGAGTCGCCTAGGGTAAAATCCACCTGCTTCATGTCGTCAGCCGAAAACTTCAAAGGCGGCTCAGACTCTATACTGGGCTTCTTCAACGGCGTCATATCTGTCGGGTCAACGTTATCCTTATAAAACTTAAGCTCTGCTTCCGCACATCTTGAATCCGCATAGGCCGCATCTCCTTCCTCACACTCGATGGCTACCTTCCGATCACCATGGACCATAATTGTTCCATTGAGAATCGACATCTTGAGTTCTAGATAAACATAACAGGGTCAGGCCATAAACTTTGCGAAAGTCGACCGGCCAAACAGAGCATGATATGGGCTCTTAATCTTTACCACCTCAAACCATAAGGTCTCCACCTTGTAGATATACTCAACCCCAAACGCCACTTCCAAAGCAATCTTTCCTACCGGGTAACACGACTTGCCTGGCACCACTCCATGGAAAACGGTCGATGATGGCTTAAGAGCCTTGTTGGTTAACTCTATCTGCTCGAAGGTGTCGTAGTATAAGATGTTGATACTGCTACCATCGTCCATGAGTACTTTTGTGAATTTGTAACCTCCAAACTAAGGAGCAACCACCAGAGCTAAGTGAACCGGATTGTCGACCCGCGACGGGTGATCCTCCCGGCTCCACATAATCGGTTACTCTGACCATTTTAAGTATTGCGGGAGAGCCGGTGTGGCCGCATTGACCGCCCTCTTGCGCAGCTTCTGATCCTGCTTATCCAAGCTCGTAGTGAAGACGTAATATTGACCTCCACTAAGTTCCTTCGGATTGCTCTGATATCCTGAGTGGTTATTCTGTTGCTATCCACTACTGCTCTGCTGCGGATGACCTCCTTGGTTTCCCCAATTCTGACTGCTTTGGCCTTGCTGACCTGAACCTCACCCGCCAGCACCAAAGCCGGTGCTTGAGCCACCCGGTCCTGACCTGCTTGCGGGCCGTTACCATTGTTATGATTTTGATGAAGGCTCTACTCCCGAAATGCGCGCATAACACTGCAATCCTTCCAAAGTTGGGTGGCCTCCTTGTCCGGCTGGCTGTGCGCCGGGCAAGGTCTGGTCAGTTCCTCTTCTAAGGTGTAGGGCGTAGGGGATGCAGGTGGCGTATTCCTGTCAAACGGTAGCCTGAAGTTCTTGTTGCCCCTAGGGCGATTGTTCCCGGCTGATTGTGCATTGGTGTTCGCCACAAATTCTGACTCGCCATCCGGTTTCTTCCGCTTGCCTTGACTGACATTCCCAGCACCTCCCTGTTGGTTCTTACCATTGCCACCCTTCTTACCCTTTCCTGACTTCTTGTCGTCGGAATCTGGGTCCTTGGTGGTATCTGAATCCGCATACTTGGTGTGCCTCAACCGCCCGAGCTTCTGCTTCAAGGGCACAAAATGACAGTTCCTTTCCAAGATCAGAACCGCTTGAGACACTGAAATATTCTCAGATGAGTGGATTAGCGTCGAGACCCGCCGTACCCAATTATGGGCCAACTAACCTTCCTGCTGCGCACAAAGATCCAAATCCACAATTGTCATCGACTGCTTGCAAGTTCCCTTGAAGTTCTTGATGAACCGTGCTTTCATCTTGGCCCACGAAGTGACAGTATTCGGCGAAAACCCGTTTAACCAAGTGCGGGATGGTCCTTCCAACATCATGATGAAGTATTTCGCACTGACCGCTTCGTCGACCTCCAACGTCTCCATAGCTAGCTCATAGCTTTCAATCCAAGCCTTTGGGCGCAGATCCGCCATGTAATTGGGCACCTTATGTGGCCCCTTAAAGTCCTTGGGTAGGCGCGAACTCCTCAAATCTGCTGCAGGACACTGAACACCAAATCCTTTGGCTAAAACACTGACGGGTAATCCATCACCGGTGTCGATTCTCGCTGAGCCCAGCCCCTATCCGTAGCCCTTGAATATCCATCTCAGGTGGGTTGTTATTGGGCGGGTTTCGCCTTTGCTCACTGCTGGAGACCGCGGGCGACTCAATCCACCGGCTGTAGCTACGGCTATGAACTAGCATGGAGTGCACCCGGCTCTGACTGTGTATACCTTTCTTGCTGAGCCACTACTGTCTGCCACAGGCTAATTGCGTTCCTCGCCTCTTCAGCAAACTGCGTTCCTTTGGCCAAAGGGACAACATCAAGCTTAGCAGCCACTGCTATCATATTTTCCACCTAATTCGAGTAATGGCTAGGTGGCGTCACAACGTGTCGCAACAAAGTCTGTTCCTCCACGGCAGGTCTAACTGCCGCGGCGCCTCTACCGCCCAGGTCGCCATTGGCGGCGTACTTGGCCCGGCACCCGGAGTATTGAAAAGATTCCAAGGTTGGATCGGTAGACCGACTTGAGTCCTTCTGCACTAAACTGCCTCCAACGCCTGCTGGTCCAAATCAAAATGGAGGGCCTCCGCCCTCAAACGTTTTGACTTAGCATTCATCTGGGCTTGCATTGCATTGATATCCTCTTGGGCGTGAGACATCTGTCCCTTGATCCGGTTGAGCTCGGCGTTATGCTCTGCTTGATTCTCAGCCATCACCTCCATGGCCATCAGAGTTGCTACCTCCTCCATGAGCTCTAGTAGAACTTGTGTTGGTGCCTTAGGAGGCTCCGCATCAGGGGGAGCCGCTCCATCTGCCTCTCCAGATGTCACACCATTGGAAGCTGGCGCCGGGCCCGCCATGAACACAACGGCTTGGCTCGGTGGGTCATAGCCGTCATGAAGTTGATATATCGATTCCCCATCCTCGCTAAAAGACCCTTCGTCTGAAAAAGACAAGGTTTCCCCCGACAAGGAGTTACCGCTGTCCTGTGTGAAGCCAACAAAGACGCTCTTCCGCCTGGGTTGAACACGGGCGGGTACCGCACGCCGGGACGGCTCAATGATGTTGGTGCAGATGTCTGGCCCGGGTGTAGATCCATCCAGCATGCCGATGAACTCATGCATCTTGCCAATGGGAACCCTATAATCGTACTCAACTGAGTCAGCTTCAGGCCCCCATCATGGGGGTCGTCGATGTAGAGCTTGCCGTGGCAACTCTTGGTCATCAAGCCGACGGCGTATCCTTCGATCCCTGAGAGAAATCCCTTTGAGAACTCAACACCACCGCATGCTAGCCCCATGGTGGGTGCTAACTGTCATGGTTTTATCATGGTAGATGTTCGAAGACTTAGATTCAAGGCCATCGCTAAGGCGATGGACTCAAAGGGGTTGGACAGGACGAAAGACACAGATTTACCAGGTTTGGCCCCTCGAGATGAGGTAAAAGCCTACGTCCTGCTTTGTGTGTATTGATTGGAGCATCGATTACAAGGGAGCCTATTCGCTTGACCTAGCTCTCGATGGATTGGTTTCTGTCTAAGCCGTCCCCGGGTCTCGCCTTTATATAGTAGGTCGAGACCACGAGTTACACAAGTCTCATACCGACTCTTACAACGTATCTGACTCTGTCTCTAAGCCGCCTAGCCGACTTTGGTAGGCTATCTCTGGGCGGCTTACGCTCCTGGGTCTTGCATCTTCTTCTTGACTCTAGGGCTCCATCACAGCCCATCTGGTCAGCCGTCGTGCGGCCCTATCTTCCTCTTCCAGCCGATATGCTAACGAGCCGCCAAGTGTGACCCGGCCCCTCCTAGGTGGGTCTTACCACGGGGTTATATCCCCAACCGGGCTGCTATTGGTTACACTCTCCATGATCTAAAGGGCATAAGCCCCACTCTATGTCAGCATAAGATTAATATGGAACCAGATGCTAAACCTGTTGTCGATCACCAACGCCACTTAAATCCCAAGATGAAGGAAGTGGTAAGAACTGAAATACTAAAGCTTCTGGAGGCACTTATAATCTATCCTATTGCTGATAGTAGGTGGGTAAGTCATGTTCATTGTGTTCCTAAGAAAGGTGGTATTACTGTTGTCCTGAATGATAAGAATGATCTTATTCCATAAAGAATCGTAACTGGTTATAAGACGGTAATTGATTTTAGGAAATTAAATAATGCTACTAAGAAAGATCATTACCCTTTTCCTTTTATTGATCAAATGTTAGAAAGATTATCTAAGCACACACACTTTTGCTTTCTTGATGGATATTCTGGATTTTTCTCAATACCTGTGTCTAAAGAAGATCAAGAGAAAACTACCTTTACATGTCCTTTTGGAACTGATGCTTATAGGCGTATGCCTTTTGGTTTATGCAATGCACCTGCTACATTTCAAAGTTGTATGACTCCTATATTCTCCGATTTTTGTGAAAAGATTCTTGAGGTTTTCATGGATGATTTTTCCGTTTATGGGACTTCTTTTGATGATTGATTGAGCAACATTGATCTAGTTTTGCAGAGATGTGATGAAACTAGTCTTGTCTTGAATTGGGAAAGTGTCAATTTATGGTAAATGAAGGTATAGTGCTTGGGCATAAAATTTCTGAATGATGCATTGAGGTGGACAAAGCTAAAGTTGATGGAATAGAGAAAATGACATGCCCAAGAGATAGCAAAGGTATAATAAGTTTCATTGGTCATGTTTGTTTTTATAGGCGTTTCATAAAAGATAAAGATTTGTAGACCGTTAACTAATCTTCTTCAAAAAGATGTTCCTTTTCTTTTTTATCATGATTGCGTAGAAGCATTTGAAATACTTAAGAAGGCTTTAATTTCTGCACCTATTGTTCAACCACCTGATTGGAACCTACCATTCGAGATTATGTGTGGTGCTAGTGATTATGCTATTGGCGTTGTTCTAGGGCACAGAGTAGACAAAAAATTAAATGTTATTCATTAAGCCAGTAAAACTCTAGACTCTACTCAAAGGAATTATGCTACCACTGAAATGGAATTTTTAGGATTTGTTTTTGCTTGTGATAATTTTATACCTTACATAGTTGATTCCAAAGAAACTATTCATACCGATCATGCTCCTATTAAATACCTTATGGAAAAGAAAGATGCTAAACCTATACTCATTAGGTGGGTACTTTTACTTCAAGAGTTTGACTTGCATATCATTGATAGAAAAGTAGCTGTAAACCCCATAGCAGATAACTTGCCTAGGATGGAAAATGTTCTTGATGACCCACTTCCTATTGATGATAGTTTTCCTGATAAGCAACTTGCTGCTATAAATACTTCACATATTGCTCTTTGGTATGCTGATTATATTGTTGCCAAGTACATTCCACCTAGCTTCACCTATAAGCAAAAGAAAAAATCTTGTATGATTTACGAAATTGCTTTTGGGATGACCCACATCTTTACAAAGGGGAATTAGACGGTATTGCTAGATGATGTAAACGTGAGCATGAACAGGAAAAATTGTTTGAAAGTGCCATTCCAAAGCTTACGGAGGACACCATGTCGGTGACAGAACCGCACACAAGGTATTACAATCTGGTTCTGTTGGCCTACTATTTTTAAAGATGCTCGTAAGTATGTCTCATCCAATGAATGCCAGAGAGTTGGTAGTATTAGTAAGCATTAGGAAATGCCCATGAATTATTCACTTGTTACTGAACCTTTCGATGTTTGGGGTTTTGACTTTATGGGAACTTTTCCTTCCTCAAATGGCTATACTCGTATTTTAGTTGTTGTTGATTATGTTACTAAGTGGGTAGAAGCTATTCCAACTAGCAGTGTTGATCATAACACATCTATTAAAATGCTTAAAGACATCATTTTCTCGAGGTTTGAAGTCCCTAGATACTTAATGAATGATGGTGGTTCACATTTTATTCATGGTGCTTTTCGTAGACTTCTAGATAAATATGACGTTAACCATAGGATTGCATCTAACTATCATCCTCAATCTATTGATCAAGCTGATTTGAGTAATCGAGAAATAAAATTAATCTTGCAAAAGACTGTCAATAGATCGAGGAAGAACTTGCCTAAGAAACTAGATGATGTGCTATCGGCTTACAGAACTACTTATAAGAATCCTATGGGTATGTCCCCGTACAAAATGGTCTATGGGAAGGCTTGTCATTTACCCCTTGAACTAGAACATAAAGCTTATTGGGAAATTAAAGAACTTAACTATGACTTTAAGCTTGCCAATGAAAAGAGTTGATTTGACATTAGCTCACTTGATGAATGAAGAACACAAGCTTATGAAAATGCTAAGTTGTTTAAATAAAAGGTTATTAGATGGCATTAAAAGAGGATTCAAAACGAGAATTTGGTGTAGGGGACCTGGTGCTTTTGTAGAACTCTCATTTTAGATGTTTTGCAGGAAAACTTCTCTCCAAATGGGAAGGCTCCTACGTTGTTGGGGAGGTTTATCGCTCTGGTGCTATCAAAATCAATAACTTCAAAGGCAAGAACCCAAGAGCGGTGAATTGGCAAAGAATCAAGCATTATATTTCAGGTGCACCCATTAATGTAGAAATTAATGTCATTCAAGTTATTACACCACAAGAACACATCAAGGAGGCCTTCCGGAACACTCCAGAAGCCTGAAAAAGGGGTAGGTATGTGGTACGATAAGTAAACCAACTCCAAAAATTCCAATATATATATATATATATTTGTCATTTTTGGCATTTTAGAAAATTTAGAAAAATATAACAAAGTTAGGAGGACCCCCAAGTGAGGCACAAGCCAATAGGGGGCCCCTGGGGCGCGCCCTGATAGCTTGTGGGGCCCTCGTGTGCCCTCCGGATTCCGATTTCTTCCCGAACACGTATTCTGGCCTAGGAAACATATTATATATACTCTTGTATGTTCTGACCATCGCATAGCAAGTTTCGCCTATGTTCTTTTTTTGGGCTATTTTTCTGATAGATCTAGATTGCCATGACTTCCCCTACGCCATGCAACGACAAGTTCTTCGAGAAGGTCATCAACCCCTACTTGTCGGACGTGATGAAGCACCCTTAAGCCATCGATATGTGTGAGGGGATTCTCCACATTCGGGATGTTCAAGGCCCCAAGAAGGAGGGGAGCGAGAAGGCCAGGCTGGCGCATGTGGAGCAAGAGATCTTCAAGTGTCAAGGGATGGTTGAACGTGGTTTGAGTGCTAATCACTATATGATCACAGACATCATCCGTGAGAATAAGATGGACACAAATAGTGTGGGGGGGATCTTTCCAAGCTTCAAGGGCAGATCGAGCAACTCCAAGATCAACTTTATGAACTCCAACTCCAAAATTGTGAGTATGAATCTAGGTTTAAAAGGATGAGACTCGCTGCTGATTTCAGGATTCCGGAGACAAGAGCTTCTTTCTTTGATGGGGAACCTATGCCTTGGAAGGTGGAGGATCATCGCACACCACCACCATCACTTAAGAACATTTGAGTACATGGGTATGGGCACCACCCTTGGCTTGTTCCAATCTTGGGGGAGGTGCCTCGATATCGTATCGCCATCACTGTCATCACCATTACCTATCTTAGTTTGATCTTTAGTTTTTCGTGATTTAGAAAGTTAGGATTTTAGATTTGCTTTGTTTAGAGTTTTTACTTTGAGTACAACATATCCTTGTAATCGAGTGTTAGAGTTATATAATAAAGTTAGTTGAGTTCATGTGCCTCACCCTCACTTACACCCATCATAGTAGCATGGAAATAAAAAAAATAAAAAATGATCATATGCTTATTTCATGAGAAGTAATGACTTCACATAGAAAAGAGGTATAAGTAATAAAAATTGTTTAAAACCAACAAACATAATGTTAGAAATTGGTATGATCTATGCAAAAAAATATGGTAGAGAAGAGGAGATTTACATATAAATACACTATCTTAAACACCTTCTATGATTGTGAACTTCCATCAAAATATTATATAATGACCAAGTGTTGAAATGGGACATGGAAGATAAAATAATGATCATGGTGTTTTACATTTACATAGAAGTTGTATGGTATTGGATTATTTAACATGTCATGCTTGCTCAAGATCTATTGCTAGCCCAAAGATTCGCGCTAAGTAGAGATACCACCTGTGCATCCATAACCCTTAAACCCAGTTTCTCGCCATGAAGTCCATCATACCTACCTATGGATTGAATAAGATCCTTCAACTAAGTTGTCATTCCTGCACAAGGCAATAAAAAAAGCCTCTAATCATGTAAGATATTTTATTGTAAAGGAAAGTAAGCTTTGCACGATCTTGTGATGGGGAAGAAATAAAAGCGACAACGTGCAAGATAAAGGTCGCTATCACAAGGGGCAATATGATGCGGTGTTATTTTGCATTAAGAGATTGAACATATCAAACAAATAAATCTCATGAAAACCTCTGCTTCCCTCCGCGAAGGGCCTATCATTTACATTCTTACAAAAAAATCATGCAAGAGTCATTCCTTGTTTATATTCTTCAACTCTTTTGTGGTAAGCATTATGCCTTAAGGAAAGATTGAAACAAGTATAGCCAGTTGTATGTAGATGATCATGCTCCATTATTGTTGACATTATCCTTGAGGTAAATGTAACAGCCCAAGTGGTCCCCTTGCCATTTTGGTCATGTACCTCATATGAACCTCTATGTCTGCCATGTGCTTGGAATGAATTACTATTTTGTTTCATGCCATTCATGCATCATGCATCATGATCATCATCTAGTGCATTTCATTTCCTTGCCTTGTTTACTTGTGGTTGTGGTGTTTTGATGTGAGGTTGGAGTGATTGAATGCATGTGTGCCTTGTGTTTGGCTCTCCTCAAACCCCCTCTCTCATTTCAACTCAAACTCCCTTTTGCTCCTATTGATTTATGTCACAAATTAACTTGTCCAAAAATCTTTTAAAAATGTTTTGGTGCTGGAGTTTATTGTTTAGAGTGGAGTAAGAGGGCTCTTTCATGTGTTGCTATTTTTGTCATTAAGATCTCTCATAAAACAGTAGATTTTAATTATTAAATTAATGAATTTACTTTGGTTAAAAATGACTAGTTCATTTTATTTAAATAGGCTGCCTTATTGTTAGAGCCAAAGTATTTTTGTATTCCTGAAAATCCTTGGTTTTCTTCTATGGGGCTTATTTTGTTTGGTCTTGTTTTTTTAAGGAGAACCCCTTTTGTTTTCCTGAGAGAGAGAGAGAGAGAGAGAGCAGAACGCCCTGGGCCTCCTTTCTCCCTGCGGCCCAACTAGCCCACCGAGCGGCCTCGGCCCACCTCCTGGGACGGCCACCTGCCCCGTCCCCGTCCTCCGTCAGGCAGTCCGAGAAAGCCGAGAGCAGAGCACGGTGCTTTGAGTCCAGACGTCGAGGAACAGTACCCCCAGGCCTATTTAACCCCCCTCGGCGTGCGTGCCTAGGGTTTCTTCCTCCCTCCAGCCACCGCTGCCTCTCTTCCCTCTTCCTCTCTCCCCCTCCGTGGGTAAGACTCTGTAGTTCAGAGAGAACAAAGAGCTTCCGTGAGGTTTAGAGCCAGCACATTGTAGTCGTCGTCAACGCCATCGCCTCCGGTGGCCCCTTCTTCCCCCTCTAGGATGGCGAGGTGGCCCTGGTGCCGCCCGCGTTTGGTTCCCGGCGCTAGGAGGACCGGAGCGCCTCCACACCATCGGGCGTTGTCGCGTCGTCACCGTCCTCCGCTCCGCCAGGCTACGCCACCCCGCTTCGCCTCTTCCTCCCCGTCGCTGCACGAGTCCGTCTTCGGCCTCTTCGGTGAGAAGCCCCCCTGCAGCCCTCTCCAGTTCATAGCATAGGTAGCTCGCGTCTCCGTAGTTCCTCACAGTCGCCGCTGGCACAACAAGGCGTCATAGATGAACAGGTCCCCCTAGGTCCACGCAACCCCCTCAGGTGGTCCGCGTCGCCGTAGCTCCCCTCTATCACTGGAGTGTCGCCGCGTTCTGTCACCAGTGTCGTGGGATTCAATTTCGTAAGTAGCGCGTCGTCAGGTTAGTAGTAGAGGTGTCATGGCCTTCTATGTTCAGTAGGGCGTTGCTATCATAGCGGTAGCGCGCTTGGGCAGAGACCAGGAGGTCGCGGGTTCGAGCCCCCCCACGCCCCCTTTTTCCTTCTTTTTGTGGTGTGTGTGGTGTGGCTGCAATATCTGATTTGGCTACACCAGGATCTGCTGTGCGTGTGTGTATCTGTGTGTTGTGCCCTGTTTGTGTGTGTGGGGGGGGGGATCTGCTGTGGCAGAGGATCCCCGGTGGATCCAGCGAGTGTGTGTGTGTTGTGAGTGTGTATGATAGTGGGCCCCTGGCCCACTTGTCATCCATATAGAGGGGCCCTTGTGTCTATACCAGGTGGGACCCCTCCTATCTCTTTATTTTTATTTTTTTATTTTTTTTATTGTGTTTTATTAGATTATTCCATTTCTGGTATGTTACCATTTCTGTAAATGAGCATTGTTGGCTATGGGCATATATAGCAAGTTTTAACTTATAAGTTGTTGGGAATTTTGATGCTAGTGGCAATTTAGAATTGTGGGCATTTTATCTACTGCAATACATGAGTATGATATATGAAATTGGGGTAAAATTTCCCAAGTAATCCATTGGTGCAATTGGTTTTGTCATCTGAGCAAGTTTTACAAAATGTTATTTTGTCCCAATATGCCATTTTGACATTTTAGTTAGAATTAATCCATGCATGCTTTGATATTGGTGTCAACATGGAAGTGGTAGTGTTTTATGAGTATTATGCCATGGTATTTTCTTTTGACATGATGGACTTGTATATAAGTGGGAATCTTGCTCCAGAGTGGCTATTAAAATGTTGCTGATTTCAACATGCTAAATATTTGTAAGTGTGAGAATCTGTTAATATTTTTATGCCATGTTAATTGGATGCTACCAAGTGATATGTTGTGTTTTAGCTCAAGCTCAGTGCTAGTGTTTTGTAGTAGATATTTACCTCTACCATATTGTTAATTTTCATGCCATGAGATGTACTCTAGCATCACTATTTTCTGCTGTCAACTTGCTACCAGCTTAACTCAGATTCCAGAAAACTGTGATTTTCACTAAGTCCCTAGAATCTGTTTCATCACGCCATCTCGTGAGCTGTATGCTTAGTGATCCATGCTTCCTTTCCAATTTGTGTAGTTGGATGATTTGATAAGCAGGTTATGTAGTTTCTGTCCATGCTTTGTTTGAGGTTGGAAATATCCTTTAGCTCTAGATAATTGTTTTGGAAGTTGCTATGTTGCTATTTTGGGACAGGTTGTGTGTGTTGGTGTTTTGTGACTTGTGGGAGCTGTGCTCCATTGTTTTGCTTGATCTTTGACTCTATTGTGGGCGGTTTTTCATTTCCTAACCAATGGCTACCTTGGAGTACCAAGGAATATCCCTTAGCCTTCCATGTCTTATATTTCGTCTCCATACCTTGTCATGAGCGTAGCGTGAGATTTGTTACTCCGTTTCCTACGTTTACATATGCAATTGCATAGTTTTTTGCATGAAGCATCCATATTTTCCATGATCATGCATGTTCAAACAACTTAACATGAGGTTCTGTCCAGAATTGTAAATAACTTAACTATTGCATGAGAAATATGACTAGCTTAGGATTGCCATGTTAAATACTTGAAATGAATCATGCATCATCTTGGTTGTGCATTGCACCTTGGTTGGTTGTTTATTCTTGTTGTTTCTCTTGGGTAGACGTGAGTGTTGAACTTGAGTATGAGGATCTAGGAGAGTACCACTACGAGGACCCAGCTCTTTGTCCCTCTAAAGAACAAACAGGCAAGATGATCGTACCCGGATCCCGACACTATTTTTGCTTTGTTAGATGTCTCACTCTTATCGTTACATATGCGTTACCTACCACTTGAATGTCAAGACTCCTACATTGCCATGACAGCCTCTAACCCCTCCACTACCTAGCAAACCTTGGTTGGCTAAGTTACCGCTGCTTAGCCCCTCTTATAGCGTTCTTAGATGCAGGTGCATGTTGTTTCCATGTGATAACATGGATAACTGGAGATACCACAATATTTACTGCTACTTAATTTAATGCACATATATATCTTGGTATGGTGGAAGGCTTGTCCTCTCACTCGGTGTTTTGTTCCACTTTTACCGCCATAGTTACTTGTTACCAGTGTTATGTTTCCATATTTTGCGCTCCTAACATGCTTGGGGTTGTTATGGGAACCCCTTATTTAGTCGTTTAAGATTAAAACTAGTCTGGCAAGACCCAACATTGGTACTATTTGCTTAAACAATTTAATAAAATTGCATAGGGCTTTGCAACCCCGTGGATAATTAATCAACAACCCGGGCCAGTGCTCCTCATGAGTGTTGGTCCAAACTAGAGCTACTTGTGGGGCCACCACGGGGCAACTCGAGGAATTTCTATCAGGCCACCGTATGTACTACTCATCTGGTAGTGCCCTGAGGTAGAGATATGCGCGGCTCCTATTGGGATCTGGCCTGTCAAACGATCTTGCTAGACTAGTTTTACATTCCTCGAATGGCGTGCATGAGGAACTCTGATCTTCTTCGGGCTATCTCGAGGTGTCGGTTTTCCTTTGGAATTGCCTAGGAAGATCATGAGATCCGTTGTCGAGGTTATTCCCGCGGAGTGTGGTTAATTTGTGATGGATTAGTTGGATCACCCCTGCAGGGTTAAATCTTTCGGAAAGCTGTGCCCGCGGTTATGTGGCAATTTCGATATTTTGTTTAACACCCAGTTATAGTTAACTTGAAATAAACTCCAATAAAATAGAGCAACGGTGTGAGTAACCGTGATCGTCTCTATTCGTGAACATGAACAGACAGAGAACACGGTGGGGTTATGTTTGACGTAAGTAGGTGTTCAGGATCACTTAGTGATCATGGTAGAACTCAATCGTCTTACGTAGTCCACTATATTTCAATTTATGTTCTCGTAAGTTAGCCACCATACAATGCTTAGTGCTGCTGCAAACTCAACACTTACCCCCATCCAACCCACCAAGCTTGAATAGTCTCGGTACCTGGTTACAAGATTGTTGAGTCCCCGTGGCTCATAGATTACTACAACAAATACAGGTGCAGGTGCAGATGAGACCATGCAAGATGATGTGACGCAGCTCTAGTGGGAGTATGATAAAGAACGTGGAAGAATGTACGTCACATATCCAGACGAGTAGAGTTGCCTTGGTCATGATCTTCGGGGCTAGCAAGATAGTTTCATTGCTTCTTTTCTTCGTTTGTTTTCGTCCGTAGATGGACCCTATCTTTCGAATGATTTTTGAATAATTGGTGTGAACTTGTAATTTAGCTTGTGGCGAGTGTAAACCAACTCATATACTCCTCTCTTCATACATGTATGTGATGCTACTGTTCTTGCGAAACGACTAGATGTGCTTCTATCCCTGTCGAGGCCCCATGCCTAAATAAGGATAGGCGTGCATCTTGGGCGTTACAAGTTGGTATTTAGAGCCATATGACCATAGGAGCCCTTTGCTTGATCGAACTTGGCCGAGTCGAGTCTAGTAAACCTATTTTGAGTCTAGTTATATCGGAGAGTAGGTTTCTTTTACTCCTCTTCTATACTCTGGTGAGGTATTCGACTTAGGAATTTCGATTCTCACTCAAAAAAAATTAGGATCACGCGGTTATTTTGGAAACTATATGATACCGATGTGACGGAGTTCTATCTTGGTGCCTCATGTCTGACTTGATTTCTTCCGAGGAGTTGAGCTCCAGGGAATTATTGGCACATCATTATCATTCAGCTTCCTTAGTATCTCAGGACAGAGGGTGTTCGGAATTGCTTCAATACTTGTTGTGGTGAGATAAGGTTGGAGTCACCCAGTACTAGGGAGGCATCCGGGGTATCGCCATGTCTGGTATCGTTGTGCTTTCAAGGATCCGAGTTAGATGGATTTCCGAAGTCTATGGTTATGTGTTGAAGGATGGATACAATTGGGATGTAGGACTTGTTACTTGCGTGAGATATTTCTTCCTTGTATCCCTAACACCAGATTGCATAACCAGAAAGATTTCGGAAGTTCTTAGGTGCGAATTCATGTAGTTATCTAGGATCATCTTCTTCAGATGTATGAGGGCTTATATATTGGTTCTGAGCAACATTAGTTCAATACTTTTGTGTT
Organism: Hordeum marinum; assembly: GCA_022496015.1. Taxonomy (NCBI): domain Eukaryota; kingdom Viridiplantae; phylum Streptophyta; class Magnoliopsida; order Poales; family Poaceae; genus Hordeum; species Hordeum marinum. The sequence continues at coordinate 167,348,572 of CM039673.1, forward strand.
TTGCAAGTGGCTTCTAATATCTAATGATGTTATTGCAAACCAGAGGAAGGCATTCTTACTAATTTTTTAGTAGGAAGGCTGTTTATCTTTCTCCGATCAATTTCTTTCAAGGCATTTGATTTAGATTTTTGCAATCATCTTTGTCAATGATGTGTTGATGTTCTTGTCCATCTCCAAGATAGCTCCCCCAACTCGCGAGAATCCGGGTCGGGGTGAGGAGCAGTCTGATCCTCCACCACCCCCACCATCGCCTCCTCCTCTAGAAGCTTGGCAAGCTATGATGGCCGCAACCAATGTAAATACTCAGATGTTGCTTAGGCTGTTGCAAAAACGAGATTAGGGTCAGCAAGGTTTTCAAGGGAAATTTTAGAATCAGCCTCAGTTCGCGATGCTCAACTAGTTCCTTGCCAACCAGACCATGTGTTTCACCTGTTGTGAGCAGCCTTTTGATGTAGATGATTGGCTCTATGACATGAGTAAGCATTTTGAGTGCAGCAATGTCAGACTAGAGGAGTATGTGAGGTTCGCGTCGTTCCAGCTCAAGGGTCCGGCACTAGATTGGTGGCAGCAATACAAGGACTCCAGGGGCGATCGTGTTGTCACCTGGGACGATTTCTATCGTGACTTTAGGGCCCATTACATTCCAACAAGCTTTGTCGAGGAGATGTGTGAGGAGTTCAGGCACCTGAAGCAGGAAAGCAAGTCTTTCTATCAGTACAACATCGAGTTCGAGAATCTGGCCCACTATGCTAAACAAGATGTTCGTGATGACAAGGCCATGATTTATCAGTTCAGAGGTAGTCTCAAGGATGAGCTTCTGCCGGGTCTGGTCCTTCAAGAGCCTCGTGAGTTTGATCAGTTCTAAAACATGGCTTTGAAGGTCGAGGCAACTCAGCTCAAGTTAGAGAACTCAAGGAAGCATTCCAGGGATTCCTATTCTTCTTCTTCCAGCTCTTAGATTGTCCCTAAGCAGCAGAAATATTGGGTTCCTCCTCCTCCTCCGTTTCGTTCTCCTCAGCAGTAGAGACAGTTTAGTGGTTGTGGTTCTTCCCACCCACCCAACCTAGGATATCAGCAGGGGCCCCAGGCACCCAAGTCAGCTAATGTTCCTCCTCCAAGCAGCTTCCTTCTGCTCTCGGAGGTTACTTGTCACAAGTGTGGTCAGAAGGGTCACTACTCAAACAAGTGCAATGTAACATCCCAAAATTCCATTTTGGAATGTTATGAAATATAGCTATGCATCTATCATTATCATTGCTTGAATACATGTATTGTTGAAATGTTCTTTCTAAATTTCTGAAAGCCCTTTCTACTTTCCCTAAGTTGCTTTCACCTATTTGAAATCTTGGTAAAAAGTTCAAATAAGAGGGGAGGAATATGACACTCCACACCAAGACCCATTTGGTGATCTATTTGAACAAAAATAACCATGGGTTATTTTGAAAATATTTGCAAAAAGGATTTAAAAACAATTAGGCAATTTCTGAAAATATTATTTTTTGAAAGTGTTCAAATGACAGAATAAAAATGTTCATTGAATGGCATTTATTTTTTGGAAGTGTTCAAATGACAGAATAAAAATGTTCATTGAATGGCATTTATTTTTTGAAAGTGTTCAAATGACAGAATAAAAATGTTCATTAAATGGTATTGAAAGTGTTCATTAATTTTGATATATAATACTCCTATTTTTAAAAATGTTTTGAATGTTTTTAAAGACGATTTACTTCTTTGGTTAATAAAAACGGTAACGGTTTTAGTATTAAACGGCCGGCCCACGGCAGTTACTCGCGAAGTTAATACCGACCGGCCGACCGACGCGGAAACCTCGCTCCCCTCTCTCTTACACCGGGTCCCACCCCGACCGACCGTTAGCCCGCGCGGTCGTCTACTTCCCCGCACGCGACGCCGGACCTCGCCGACAGTTACTCCCCCCCGGATCTCTCTCCTCTCTCCTCCCCCGCACCACCCGAGCACCCTATATTAGAGCCCCAACCTCCTCTCTCCATTCCCCCCCGAATCCCCTCTCTCCCTCGCCGAGGCATTGCCAGATTCCTCGCCGGAGCTGCTCTGACCATCGAAGCTCCCTCCCCACGTGCCCGTCGCCTCGTACGTCTCCTCGCCTCTCCGATCCCTCCGTTCGACGCCGGACCTCGCCCGCCATCGTCCGAACCCCTTCGTTGCCTCTCTCGACCATCGGGGACCCCTCCGGCAACGTCCTCGACCACCGGCCGCCGTCACCACTCGCCGGAGATCCTCTCTCTCTCCGGTAAGTCATCGGATCTATCCTCAACCCTCGGATCTACAATCCACGGCTAGGATTAGAACCCTTTAAACCCGAATCGTTTTCCTCTTCGGTCCGGTCGCCCGCCCGCAAGCACTCGCGCGCACACGCCCCCAACCAATAGGAAAGCGCCACGTAGCCCCCTGGCCATTGCATATCTAGTTTTCTTTTCTGTTTTTGTTTTAGTTAATAGAGTGAGTTCAAATTTTGTTTTGCTTATATCTTTTAATCTGTTTAATTTTTTGAGTTGATTCTTTTTGCAATAGCTCACATTTTTCATGTAGTTTCACCTTGTACTTTTAAATTTCAAATTTGAACTATAACTTTTGAAATGAATCAAATTTGCTCAAAATATTCAAATCTGAATCACTAGAGTTTGAAAATAGATTTTGACATGAATCTTTTTGCTACTGTTTGGTATTAGTTAGGATTAGTTTCATACTTAGCTTGAGAAATTTTAGGATGATTTTGATTAGTGTTCTAGCTATAAACAGAATCTGCCTAGTATTATAGTATATATTTTTTAGTTACTTAGTTTTAGTTAGTTTAACTTAGATTTAGTTTAAATTTGTTTAGTAGGTTCTGTTGATTTAAACATTTAGTGTTTTACTTATTGTTAATGAAAATATTATTTGTCTAGTTTACTTTCTTGGTTAATATAGGAATCACAACTTCCTTTCAAATAGGTTTAATTTGATTAAAACAACTAGTTTAGTAATAGATTCTTTTAATAGAGTTTCATATAATCTAATTCTGTTATCTAAGACAAGTTTATTTGTAAATTATTTTCTGTTAAGAACATGTTTTGTCAATAAATAATAAGTTTTGTTTTGCTATTTTGTTAGTAAAACTATAATTGTTTCATATAGTGTTTATCAAAACTTTTACAAACTTTAAATTGATTTTCTTCGGTTAGTTAATAAAAATATTTTTATTGTTTCCTTTGATGTCAAAAATTGTTTTGTTATTACAAAATAGTTTTATTATTGTTAGTAGTGTTTTATCAATCATCTCTTAGTAAACAAAACTTTGTGTGTTTTCTTACTTGTGATTTGTGCATTGTTTTGTCTTGATTGTTTGCTAGTTCTTGGTTGATGATTGTGAGTTACAATATTTTTGTTGTATGCTTATTTGAGTGCTCTTGTTTGCTTCGTTAGATTATCCGGAGTGCGAAGCTTGTTACTTAGAGTCACTCACATACGAAGATCATCAATCAGGCAAGTCACTTTGATCATGTTTACCCATGTTTTATATGCATTAGTTCTACCATCTTCCCCAATTGCATGCAAGATAGGTTAGTTGGAAACTTGGTTACATTGTTGTAGTATCATGTGGTAGGTACCTCCTCAACACCTTTGACAACATTGGCCCCGGGAAACGTTGTTTTACTTTTGCTATGCTATTAGTAGACGGGGTTGGTTGTGTGATTCATGAGAGTTGGGAGAGTTAATAATTTCAAGACCTACATAATGATCAAGATTTAAGACTCCGAGTTTTCAACATACCTCTGGGTGGATGATGGTTGAACGGCACCCTGGAGAAACCAGTGGATTTGCCTAGGTGATGCTGGAGATGGCCAGTATTCACGCGGAAAGATCCACCCAGGCACAAAGAGATGGATAGGTGCTTCACGACCCAAGGCTTACCTGCACAGCCACAAGTCATTATTGGCTCTGGCTTGGTTGGATATCGTGGTGACCCTGGACAGGCAACGCTACGAGATGTAGAAGAACGGTAGGAAAGGATGGGCACCGACAGAGTCGCAGGGAAACCCTTTGGAAGATAATGTTTTGGTCATCCTTTTCTCAAACACCCTGAAGTGCGAGAAATCAAACAGAGGCGACCAAATCTTGTGGGGAACGTGTGCAAAACTCTGCAGAGTACTCAAACCTAATCGATTAGCCGTGTCCACGGTCATGGACGACTTGAGCCAAAGGAACTAAAACATTCGGAATTCTCAACACTAATATTATGATGATGTGGGTATTAACAATTTGGGTATGAGAATTGGTTGGTGGAACCATCTCATTAATCAACCAATTTAGTAATAATTTTTCTTAGCCCTCTCTTGATGTAGGAAAAACTGGCTTTACGCAAAAACTTACCACCCCACCTGCCATATAAGCATGTAGACTAGATGATTATCTTTTCACCCCTCTTTTGTGACTTTGCCGGCATATTCCATATGCTGACCTACACGGCTGCAACGTATCATGTTGCAGAGTACTTTTCCGACCAGGAGTGAGGACACGTTCTACGCTCGGTGAGATGCCCTTGGAGTCAGATGGACTCATCTACCTTCGAAGCTTCCGCAAGATTTAGACATTCTCATGAGTTGGCCTTCAGCCACTTTATTGTAATCTTTATTGTAATAAAGGACTCGATATGAGTTTTGGATTAATATAATGCTGTGTGATTTCCCTTTGATATATACATTGATGTACCGTGTGTGTACCAGCATGATCTTGGGATGGTACGGAAACACCGAAGATTCGACCTCTCAAGTCGGGTCGCTACAGAAATGGTTTCAGAGCACACGCTGACCGTAGGACGTAACCTCTAGGATTGGAAAGCCTTAGGATTGTATCTCTTTGTCTTTAAAATTCTTATACTCTCATCTAATCATTTCTGATTTCTCTTCGGTTATTTCATAATTTATAGATGGCCACCTTCATCCCAGTGTTGATCACGGAGTTTTGCCAGCCTGACGCAACGATGCCTTTTGGTAAGGAGCTGATGAGGATCGTCAAGGACGTGAGGATTGCTTTGCCGAGCATCACCGGGACTCCTATCATGTCATTTCCACAAGATGGACGCTACAGGATCGAGGTGCACATCCCAGGGAAGACCTTTGGGAATCGGAAGGAACCCATCGACTTCAAGTTTGTGGCACCCAGCTGGATACTTGCAAGAGACATTGCCATTCATCGTGCCCTTGGACGTATTCAGGAGGAATACAGAGGTGGAACCATTTCACGAGGACTCAGCATGGTTTGCCGCAGAGATGCCCATGGCAACATCATCACCAACCCCACTGGAGACTCCACCATGTCTTATATCCAGACCCTGGAGACGCACAGCAGGACTCTGGAGCTTCGAGTTCGTGCTGATACGAAGACAGACAAGAATCTGACGAACCGTGAGATTGACTTTGAAGCTGATTTGCGGGAAGCCAACTATGAACATGAATATGAGGTGAAGGATTTCTTAGAGAGAATCGACAAGCTGAACACTCGCATCGCCACTCTGGAAGAACAGATGGACTTGGGTGAAAATCTTCATCCTGAGGGAGACTTGGCACCTTTCATCAGCGACGATGATGACTATGAGGAGAGCACCACTGGAGGAGACGCAGTCACCATGTACTTGTCAGGAAAACTGTAGTCATGCCCTCCATGAATCTTTTATTTTCGTCGTTAAAGCGTAGGTCGATGTGTAGTTTGATTGAGACTCGTATTCCCGATGTTTGACATTGATTGTATAAATGAATGAGTGTTTGGTGTGATATGTTTGTTGCATTGCATATGGGTAGTGAATTTCTCCTTTTAGACCCTTGTTCTATTCTAATTCTCACCCCTCTGAAAACAGCAAGATGCCTCCACGACGTGAGTCCGACTTCACTTTCCCGCCGGAACTCACGCAACTTCTTCAACAACAGAATGCACTGATGCAGCTATTGATCCAGAATCAGACCAACAACCAGAACAACAACAACCACCAACATCCACCCCAGACTGACAATCTCACCTGTTTTCTGAGGTTGAACCCTCCAACTTTCTCCAGCAGCACTGAGCCCATTGTGGCAGATGACTGGCTCCGTAAGATGGAGAGAGAACTCGTCACCGCTGGATGTACTGACGCTGAGAAAGTGCGTTTTGCCGCACATCAACTTGAAGGACCAGCAGCTTCATGGTGGGAGAATTACACCACCACCTATCCTATTGCTGATATAACTTGGGAGCAGTTCCAGCAAGCTTTCCACACCGCACATGTTTCAGCTGGAGCCATGAGTCTGAAGAAGCGCGAGTTTCGCAACTTGCGCTAGGGAAATCGCTCTGTGGCCCAGTACATGGATGACTTCAGCACATTGGCACGTTATGCATCAGGAGACGTGGCCGATGATGCGGCCAAGCAAGAGAAGTTTCTGGAAGGACTCACCGATGAGTTGAGCATGCAGCTGGTAGTGGCTACTTTCAACAACTACCAAGAACTGGTGGACAAGGCCCTCATCTTGGAGGGTAAACAGCAGCAAATTGAGAATCGCAAGCGGAAGTACACTCAGGGGAAATTTAACTCTGGAGCTCATCAGAAGCCCCGCTACTCCCCGTACTCAGGGAATACTGGATCAGGGACTGGTAAGTTTGGAAGGCACACTCATGCCATGCACAACCATGGAGGCCACAACCATGGAGGAAATGGGAATGCCCGTCCCAACCATGGCAATTTCAAGACTGACAATGGGAATGGGAACAACAACCAGCACCTTCACGCTCCTACTCAGAAGGATCTGAGCCACATCACCTATTTCAAGTGTCAGAAGACAGGGCACTATGCTACTGAGTGTCCCCAGAGCATGCAGGGAAATGGAAACGGCAACTCCACAGCCAAGAAGCCAAATCCGTTTCCTCGTGCCCAGGTGAACCACCTTGACGTGGAAGAAGTTTATGATCAACCCGAGACTGTGGTTGGTAAGTTTTTATTGCATTCACGTCCAGTTACAGTACTTTTTGATTCCGGTGCAACTCATTCATTCATATCAAGGGTAGTTGTGGATAAGTATGGTTTGCCCACTAAAACCCTTAGTCAGCCCATTAAGGTCAGTTCCCCAGGAGGTATGATGACGACAGGAATAGGATGCCATGCCTTGAAACTCAATATAGGAAACCATGTTTTTCCCACCGACCTCATCATCTTAGAATCCCAGGGATTGGATGTAATCCTAGGCATGGATTGGATGACCAAGTATGAAGGAAATCTTGATTGCCCTAGCAAGTCTGTTTCACTCACCACCCCGGAGAACAAGAGGATTAAGTATGTATCCCGACGCACACGTATGAGTGCTAGGTTAAATGCCCTCACAGGAGTTGTTCAGGAAGAAGTACCCGTGGTAAAAGACTTTCCGGATGTATTCCCGGAAGAATTACCAAGCATGCCACCAGATAGGGAGATTGAGTTCTTAATAGAGCTACAACCAGGGACAGCCCCAATTTCCAAGAGACCCTATCGGATGCCCGCAAATGATCTATTGGAAATCAAGAAGCAGATTAAGGAGCTATTGGACAAGGGATATATTCGCCCAAGTTCTTCACCTTGGGGAGCCCCAGTTCTTTTGGTGGAGAAGAAGGATAAAACCTTGAGAATGGTAGTCGATTATCGTGCCTTGAACGAGGTGACAATCAAGAACAAGTACCCTCTGCCGATGATTAATGATTTGTTTGATCAGCTAGTAGGCGCCAAAGTATTCTATAAGATCGATCTTCGATCAGGGTATCACCAACTAAAGATTCGTGAACAGGATATACCCAAAACAGCTTTCACCACAAGGTATGGCTTATACGAGTATACAGTCATGTCCTTTGGTTTGACTAATGCTCCTGCCTACTTCATGAATTTGATGAACAAGGTGTTTATCGAATATTTGGACAAGTTTGTCGTGGTATTCATCGATGAAATTTTGATATTCTCCAAGAACGATGAAGAACACAAGGAACATCTGCGTTTAGTTCTGGAAAAGCTAAGAGAGCATCAGTTATATGCCAAGTTCAGCAAATGTGAATTTTGGCTGATGGAAGTCGGATTCCTTGGACATGTTATTTCCAGAGAAGGAATAGCCGTAGACCCCGCTAAGGTTGAAGCCGTCACCGAGTGGAAGTCACCCACCTCAGTTAAGGAGATCCGCAGTTTCCTCGGACTTGCCGGATATTACCGGAGGTTCATTGAGAATTTCTCAAAGATAGCCAAGCCCATGACAGAGTTGTTGAAGAAAGAGTCTAAGTATAATTGGACTGAGGAATGTGAAGCCAGTTTCCAGGAGTTGAAGAAACGTTTAGTCACAGACCCAGTGTTGATTTTGCCCAATATTTGGAAGGACTTCCAGGTTTATTGTGATGCTTCACGTCAAGGACTTGGAGGAGTACTCATGCAAGATGGAAAGGTTGTATCTTATGCATCCAGACAACTACGACCTCATGAGTTGAATTATGCCACCCATGATTTGGAACTAGCAGCCGTAGTGCACGCACTCAAGACCTGGAGACATTTTCTTATCGGAAATAGTTGTGATGTTTACACCGACCATAAGAGCCTGAAATATATCTTCACGCAGAAGGAGTTGAACCTCAGATAGAGGAGATGGTTAGAGTTAATCAAGGACTATGACATGAGATTACATTACCATCCAGGTAAGGCTAATGTTGTAGCCGATGCCTTGAGTCGGAAAACTTATGTAAACACACTCACAGCGAGAGGATTACCCCAAGAGTTAGCCGATGATCTCAGAGAGCTCAAGCTAGAGATAGTTCCAAGAGGATATGTTGCTACACTGGAGATTCAGTCCACCTTGACCGAAAGAATTCGTGAAGCCCAGAAATCGGATAAGGAGATTAAGCAGAGAATGAAAGATGGAAAAGCTAAAGGTTTTCGTGAGGATGAGCAAGGAACTCTGTGGTTTGAGAACCGAATCTATGTGCCCAATGACCCAGAGCTCAGGAAGTTGATACTTCAGGAAGCCCACGATTCCCCTTACTCGATACACCCAGGCAACACCAAGATGTATCTCGATTTAAAGGAAAGTTATTGGTGGACAGGTATGAAGAAAGATATTGCAGAACATGTTGCAATATGTGATGTTTGTCAGCGAGTAAAGGCAGAACATCAGAAACCAGCAGGGTTACTCCAACCTTTGCCGATACCCGAGTGGAAATGGGAAAAGCTTGGTATGTATTTCATCACAGGACTACCCAGGACTCGTTCAGGTTATGATTCCATCTGGGTAGTGGTAAATCGTTTGACCAAGGTGGCTCGTTTCATTCCAGTGAAAACCACCTATACTAGTGCTAAGCTAGCCAAGATATATATGACCAGGATCGTATGTCTGCATGGAGTTCCGAGGAGTATCGTGTCAGATAGAGGAACACAATTTACCTCAAAGTTTTGGCATCAGTTACATGAAACTTTGGGTACAAGGCTGGAGTTCCGTACATCTTTTCATCCGCAGACAGATGGACAGACTGAGAGAGTCAACCAGATTCTGGAAGACATGTTGAGAGCTTGTGCGCTAGATTATGGATCTAGTTGGGATGACAATTTACCTTACGCAGAATTCTCGTACAACAACAGTTATCAGACCAGTCTGAAGATGGCCCCTTTCGAAGCCTTATACGGAAGGAGGTGCAGAACACCGTTGACATGGGATGGTGTTGGAGACCGACAACTTTTTGGTCCTGACCTTATCCGAGATTCTGAAGAGAAAGTCAAGCTGATTCGCGACAGACTCAAGATAGCTCAATCTCGACAGAAGAGTTATGCTGACAGCAAACGTAAAGAAGTGACGTATGAGGTGGGAGATCGGACATATCTTCGTGTGTCCCCGCTTCGAGGAATCAAGAGGTTTGGTGTTAAAGGAAAATTAGCACCCAGATTTATAGGCCCCTACAAAATTCTTGAACGTAGAGGCGAAGTTGCATACAAGCTGGAATTGCCGGAAGGATTGTCCGGAGTTCATGATGTGTTCCATGTGTCCCAACTGAAGAAATTTCATGCTGAGATGGCTGATATTCCTTTGAGAGACACAGTGCCCCTAGAGGCCATACAACTTGACGGTGATCTGACCTACGAGGAGAAGCCTGACAGAATCCTCGAGACTGCCAGCAGAGTTACCCGCAGCAGGATCATCAAGTTCTGTAAGGTTTTGTGGAGTCACCACACCGAGGAAGAAGCCACCTGGGAACGCGAAGAAGATCTTCGTAGAGACCACCCGCACCTATTTTCTAGCCAACTCGAATCTCGAGGGCGGGATTCATCTTAAGGTGGGTAGGTTTGTAACATCCCAAAATTCCATTTTGGAATTTTGTGAAATACAGCTATGCATCTATCATCATCATTGCTTGAATACATGTATTGTTGAAATGTTCTTTCTAAATTTCTGAAAGCCCTTTCTACTTTCCCTAAGTTGCTTTTACCTATTTGAAATCTTGGTAAAAAGTTCAAATAAGAGGGGAGGAATATGACACTCCACACCAAGACCCATTTGGTGATCTATTTGAACAAAAATAACCAGGGGTTATTTTGAAAATATTTGCAAAAAGGATTTAAAAACAATTAGGCAATTTTTGAAAATATTATTTTTTCAAAGTGTCCAAATGATAGAATAAAAATGTTCATTAAATGGCATTTATTATTCTCTTAATTTTGACATATAATACTCCTATTTGTAAAAATGTTTTGAATGTTTCTAAAGACGATTTACTTCTCTGGTTAATAAAAACGGTAACGGTTTTAGTATTAAACGGGCCGGCCCACAGCAGTTACTCGCGAAGTTAATACCGACCGGCCGATCGACGCGGAAACCTCGCTCCCCTCTCTCTGACACCGGGTCCCACCCTGACCGACCGTTAGCCCGCGCGGTCGTCTTCTTCCCCGCACGCGACGCCGGACCTCGCTGGCAGTTACTCCCCCCCGGATCTCTCTCCTCTCTCCTTCCCCGCACCACCCGAGCACCCTATATAAGAGCCCCAACCTCCTCTCTCCATTCCCCCCCGAATCCCCTCTCTCCCTCGCCGAGGCGTTGCCAGATTCCTCGCCGGAGCTGCTCTGACCACCGAAGCTCCCTCCCCACGTGCCCGTCGCCTCGTACGTCTCCTCGCCTCTCCGACCCCTCCGTTCGATGCCGGACCTCGCCCGTCGTTGTCTGAACCCCTTCGTTGCCTCTCTCGACCATCGGGGACCCCTCCGGCAACGTCCTCGACCACCGGCCGCCGTCACCACTCGCCGGAGATCCTCTCTCTCTCCGGTAAGTCATCGGATCTATCCTCAACCCTCGGATCTACAATCCATGGCTAGGATTAGAACCCTTTAAACCCGAATCGTTTTCCTCTTCGGTCCAGTCGCCCGGCCGCAAGCACTCGCGCGCACACGCCCCCAACCAATAGGAAAGCGCCACGTAGCCCCCTGGCCGTTGCATATCTAGTTTTCTTTTCTGTTTTTGTTTTAGTTAACAGAGTGAGTTCAAATTTTGTTTTGCTTATATATTTTAATCTGTTTAATTTTTTGAGTTGATTCTTTGTGCAATAGCTCACATTTTTCATGTAGTTTCACCCTGTACTTTTAAATTTCAAATTTGAACTATAAATTTTGAATTGAATCAAATTTGCTCAAAATATTCAAATCTGAATAACTAGAGTTTGAAAATAGATTTTGACATGAATCTTTTTGCTACTGTTTGGTATTAGTTAGGATTACTTTCATACTTAGCTTGAGAAATTTTAGGATGATTTTGATTAGTGTTCTAGCTATAAACAGAATCTGCCTAGTATTATAGTATATATTTTTTAGTTACTTAGTTTTAGTTAGTTTAACTTAGATTTAGTTTAAATTTGTTTAGTAGGTTCTGTTTATTTAAACATTTAGTGTTTTACTTATTGTAATGAAAATATTATTTGTCTAGTTTATTTTCTTGGTTAATATAGGAATCACAACTTCCTTTCAAATAGGTTTAATTTGATTAAAACAACTAGTTTAGTAATAGATTCTTTTAATAGAGTTTTATATAATCTAATTCTGTTATCTAAGACAAGTTTATTTGTAAATTATTTTCTGTTAAGAACATGTTTTGTCAATAAATAATAAGTTTTGTTTTGCTATTTTGTTAGTAAAACTATAATTGTTTCATATAGTGTTTATCAAAACTTCTACAAACTTTACTAAAGTTTTCCCAACAAACTTAAATTAATTTTCTTCTGTTAGTTAATAAAAATATTTTTATTGTTTCCTTTGATGTCAAAAATTGTTTTGTTATTACAAAATAGTTTTATTATTGTTAGTAGTGTTTTATCAATCATCTCTTAGTAAACAAAACTTTGTGTGTTTTCTTACTTGTGATTTGTGCATTGTTTTGTCTTGATTGTTTGCTAGTTCTTGGTTGATGATTGTGAGTTACAATATTTTTGTTGTATGCTTATTTGAGTGCTCTTGTTTGCTTCGTTAGATTATCCGGAGTGCGAAGCTTGTTACTTAGAGTCACTCACGTACGAAGATCATCAATCAGGCAAGTCACTTTGATCATGTTTACCCATGTTTTATATGCATTAGTTCTACCATCTTCCCCAATTGCATGCAAGATAGGTTAGTTGGAAACTTGGTTACATTGTTGTAGTATCATGTGGTAGGTACCTCCTCAACCCCTTTGACAACATTGGCCCCGGGAAACGTTGTTTTACTTTTGCTATGCTATTAGTAGACGGGGTTGGTTGTGTGATTCATGAGAGTTGGGAGAGTTAATAATTTCAAGACCTACATAATGATCAAGATTTAAGACTCCGAGTTTTCAACATACCTCTGGGTGGATGATGGTTGAACGGCACCCTGGAGAAACCAGTGGATTTGCCTAGGTGATGCTGGAGATGGCCAGTATTCACGCGGAAAGATCCACCCAGGCACAAAGAAATGGATGGGTGCTTCACGACCCAAGGCTTACCTACACAGCCACAAGTCATTATGGGCTCTGGCTTGGTTGGATATCGTGGTGACCCTGGACAGGCGATGCTACGAGATGTAGAAGAACGGTAGGAAAGGATGGGCACCGACAGAGTCGCAGGGAAACCCTTTGGAAGACCATGTTTTGGTCATCCTTTTCTCAAACACCCTGAAGTGCGAGAAATCAAACAGAGGCGACCAAATCTTGTGGGGAACGTGTGTAAAACTCTGCAGAGTACTCAAGCCTAATCGATTAGTCGTGTCCACGGTCATGGATGACTTGAGCCAAAGGAACTGAAACATTCGGAATTCTCAACACTAATATTATGATGATGTGGGTATTAACAATTTGGGTATGAGAATTGGTTGGTGGAACCATCTCATTAATCAACCAATTTAGTAATAATTTTGCTTAGCCCTCTCTTGATGTAGGAAAAACTGGCTTTACGCAAAAACTTACCACCCCACCTGCCATATAAGCATGTAGACTAGATGATTATCTTTTCACCCCTCTTTTGTGACTTTGCCGGCATATTCCATATGCTGACCTACACGGCTGCAACGTATCATGTTGCAGAGTACTTTTCCGACCAGGAGTGAGGACACGTTCTACGCTCGGTGATATGCCCTTGGAGTCAGATGGACTCATCTACCTTCGACGCTTCCGCAAGATTTAGACATTCTCATGAGTTGGCCTTCAGCCACTTTATTGTAATCTTTATTGTAATAAAGGACTCGATATGAGTTTTCGATTAATATAATGTTGTGTGATTTCCCTTTGATATATACATTGATGTACCGTGTGTGTACCAGCATGATCTTGGGATGGTACGGAAACACCGGAGATTCGACCTTTCAGGTCGGGTCGCTACATGCAACCAGCGGCGTCTTCCGCCTCCCCCTCAAGTCAGACCTCTAGGCAATGCTATGGTGAACCATAATCCCATGTCAGAAAGAGTGAACATGGTGAATGCAGTTGAAGGAGAGCAGTCTCATCAAGTGATTATGGGTAATCTCTTAGTCAATTATATTCCTGCTAAAGTCTTGTTTGATACTGGTGCATCACATTCATTCATATCTAGGCCTTTTGTTGCTAAGCATGAGTTTGTGACTGAAGAAACTCCTAGGCCCCTAAAGATTATTTCTCTAGGGTTGCAAATGACTTCTCGTGTGATGGTTTGGGATGCCTCTATCAAGATGGGCAGTTATTCTTTTCTGGCCTCTCCAATTGTTCTAGGTAATTCCGATATTGATCTCATTCTTGGCATGGACTTTCTGGCTATGAACAAGGCACATGTTGATTTTCAAGCCAAAGTCAAGTTGACTCAACCTTCAGAAGATGTGATCATTTTCATAGCTCGTGATGACACGATCCATCTCTTTGCTCTTCATAAGAAGGGTGAAATCTCGACTATTTCTCAAATACCGGTGGTTTGTGAGTATGAAGATGTCTTTCCCGAAGAATTGCCAGGAATGCCTCCGCACTGACCAGTTGAGATTATGATTGATCTCGAACCTGGAACTGAACCGGTTTGCAAGTGTCCTTATAAACTTGGCCCCGAAGAGCTGAAGGAGTTGAAGAAGCAGCTAGATGAACAAGAATGTCTGGGTCTGATCAGACCAAGTTCTTCTCCATGGAGTTGTGGGGTTTTGTTTGTCAAGAAGAAGGATGGCACGGACCGACTTTGTGTCAATTAAAGACAATCAGAAACAAGTACCCACTTCCCAACATCAATGACTTGTTTGAACAACTGAAAGGTTCCAAGTTTTTCTCGAAGCTTGATCTTCGCATGGGCTATCATCAGATTCGCATTCGTGAAGAAGATATTCCAAACACTGCTTTCAGGACGAGTTTTGGCTCTTATGAGTACACCGTCATGTCATTTGGCCTCACCAATGCTCCTCCAACCTTCTCAAGAATGATGAACTTCATATTCTCTCCTTTCAAGAATGAGTTTGTGTTGGCCTATTTGGATGATATCCTCGTGTTCTCGGAGATTGAAGAAGAGCATGCAGAACATCTCCGGCTTGTGTTTGACAAGCGAAGAGAGCATAGATTCTATGCTAAGTTTTTCAAATGTGAGTTTTGGCTCAATGAAGTGGTGTACCTTCGGCATGTGATCTCTGCCAAGGGCATTAAAGTGCAACCTGAGAAAGTTGAGGCAATCTTGAAGTGGGAGCCTCCTCAGAATGTCAAGCAGCTTCGTAGCTTCCTCGGGCTTGCAAGTTACTACAGAAGATTCGGGGAGAACTTCTCTCAAATTGCTAAGCCTTTGTCCAACCTCCTCCAGAAGAATGTCAAGTATGCTTGGTCTCCTGAGTGTGATGTGGCGTTCAATACACTCAAGCAGAAACTAACTTAAGCTCTAGTTCTTGTCCCTCCCGAGCAATCAAAGCCTTTCCAAGTTTTTTGTGATGCTTCTCTCCAAGGTCTTGGTGGTGTTCTCATGTAAGATAAGAAGATCATTTCTTATACCTCATGTCAGTTGAATCCTGCCGAGAAGAACTACCCCACTCACGATCTCGAGTTGGCGGCAGTTGTGCATGCTCTGATGACTTGGAGGCATTTGTTGTTGGGTAGACCAATTGAGGTGTACACCGATCACAAGAACTTGAAGTACATTTTCACTCAACTCAATCTCAATCTTCGGCAGTTTCGTGGGAACAAGCCTGACAGTAGAAGGTAGGGGTACGAAGGGAGAGGGCAGAGTCCTAGCTACGGCGAGGATGTACACACATATGTATGAGTTCAGGCCACTCTCGTGGAGGTAACAGCCCTACGTCTCAATGCTCTGGAGATTTGTCGTGTGGAGAATAGTGATTATCATGGTTGCGAACCCTTGTGCCAGAGGGAAGGGGCGGCTTATATAGAGTTCGCTGCCCCTCATAATTACGAGGCATCCAAGGGTCCGATCGTGGTTATAAAGACTACCGTTACTGGTAACGTACATCATAATTTCTACCAATGACGACTGGGCTAATGCTTGCCTGTTGGCCTCCCGGGGGTGGCTTTTGGTCTTCTGGCGTCGACTGGAAGTGAGGTCTTCTGAGTGACAGGTGACTGTCGAGTGGAGGAAGAAGCCTCTGAGTGGATTTCTTGTTGAGTGACTTGAGCGCCATGGAGAATCCAGTCAGAATCTTTCCTATGATCTTTAAGTCCTCTAATGCGGTGTCCTTAGGTAGGGTATGTAGGTTAGGCCTAGGACCCTACCCTAGATCGATATCCTCATCATTAGCCCCCGAATGGATCAGGGTTCGAGTGGAAATGTGGGTATCGATGCCAGTTCAGAACAAGGCACCAAATCTTCCGAATGATATTCGGGGCTTCAACAAAACTTGTGTCGACTGAACTCTTCGTCATTCGCCCGGATCGATTCAGCCTTGAAAGTGCCCGAGTGAATGTTCAATGTCAGTCGTGTTCCGAGTGAACTGAAGGAATCTTTGGAGGTGACGGGTTGGTCTGTTAGGCCCGGATCTTGCGGGATATGAAAATTTGGGAAGCGCGCACGTCTGCGATGATGACGCCACGACCGGAGTGAGTGGGGGCATGACGCCTCGATTTCCGCGCCGCCTATTTTGCCACGTACAGGCCATCGTCTGCGGTTGGGATATGTGGGGATCTCGCGGGTCCACCCGTCAGTGAGGCACTCGGCGGGATATAAATCCTTAGGCGCCGCGGATTGCACAGTACTTTTCCCCAAATTTCCTCTCTTCTTCCTCCTCCCTTGTCTCCAGCGCTCCGCTCCGCTCTGCTCCGACGAGCTCTGCCGCCGCAATGACAAAGGGAACCATGGAGAAGTTGGAGCAGGCGAAGAAGGGAGCCGCGAAAGGCAAAGCCAAGAATCCCTCGACCGCCCGATTCATCGTGCTGCTTGGGTGGATCCAAGGGGACTCTCTCCCCTCGGTGGTCATCTGCACGGACGTCGAGAACCTTGTCGTCGATGGGCTTGTGGCGGACGTCACCTGGAGGCTGCCGGAGGGAGACCAAGAGCCGGAGCCACGCGAAGGGGAGCGGGTTCTTCTCCTCTCCCACGTTAAAAGAGGTTTTTCCATGCCTCCCCTTCCGTTCTTCAGAGGATTTTTGAACTTCTTCGGAGCTCAACTCCACCACTTTCCGTCGAATGCCATCTCCTACTTCTCTGCTTTCATCACCTCGTGTGAGTGCTTCCTGGGCTGTTCTCCTCACTAGGACTGTTCAAGCACATTTTTACCTTTAGATCTCAGACTGTAAATAAGGCCCTTCCCGAGGATGGAAAGACTCATATAGTGCAGCTATGTGGAGTTCTAGGAATCCAAAAGAGATCTCGTAGTTCTTTTCCTTCTATGACCTTTCCTGAATCTGTTAGAGGCTGGCAGTTGACATGGTTTTACTGCAAAGATGTAGCTTCTCCCAATATGTCGACATGCCTTTCCCCTTTCACATCTGATTGCCCTGCTGTCCCCAAGTCCTTAAAAGTGTCGGTGGGAGAAAAATTCCAAGTGGGAATCTTGGTGGACACCGTAGTGAAACTTGTCCGTGGCAGAGTGACCAGCATGGATCTTCTGGAGATATTCCTCAGTCGACGGATCCAACCGCTCCACACTAGGGACCACACTATCTGGCATTATGTAGGCCCCGGGGACTCGACCCGGACACATCCAAAAGAGGTTTCCCAGGCAACTGTCGAGCAGTGGCTTCGCAATATCACCGGAGCTTGTGACAATCCCCTGGGAGCCAAGAGGATCCAACCTTACTAAGCCGAAAATCCGCCAAAGAATTTGGTAAATAACACCTTGTCGACGGATACACCATACTATTGAGTGGTTGGTTACCTTGTTGACTGGATTCAATGTTTGAGCCATGCAGGAGTGGATGCACATGTACTTGCCCATGCCCAATGGGAACCAGCCTGAAGATGGTGGGAAGAGCGAGGGCGGCAGCATGGACGTCGATGACTCCTATGAAAGTGAAGAAGAATATGAAGACTCGGATGAGAACGAGGAGGAAGTAAAGACTCCTCCATGCACCGAGCACCGCTCCAAGTCTCGTGAAGACCCTGCAACCGCTGCGGACAAGACCCAGGCTCCGAGTGAAAAGAACCCGAAGCGGAGCCGACCCTCGACCGTCAAGTCAAGTGAACGATCGGCAAAGCAAACCAAGCCCAACGCAGCAAAACCTCTCAAAGCTCTGCCCCGCATGAAGATGGTTGTGTCTGTCGTCTCCACGTAAGTGTTTACTTTAAACTCTCGCTATCGATTGTGACTTTGAATTCTTGTTGACCGAGTGTCATTTGATCTACCAGAGCTTCTACCTCTGTGATGTCGCCTCCATGGGATGGAGAGGAGGCAATGGATGTAGATACTGCTAACGCGGCCACTTCCCATAGAGGTAAACAAATCTTTACCTAGTTCTGCTTCTCGAATGGGATTCGTCGATTGCAAGACTTAACGTTGTCGATTGATATTCGCAGAAATCATTCAACTAGAAGATGAGGAGGAACAACCTAGAGGTATGAGACGTGAAGGTGAGACCTTACGCACCCCGCACATACGCACCCGAAGAACTCCGTCAGCACAGACGCCTCAGCGGTCGACTGCTGGATCCTCCCAAGGGATAAGCGACTCGACATGTGTCAGAGCCAATCCAGCAGTGCCTCTATCGAGTGCTCCACTAGCTGCTTCAACTATCATGACATCGACTCTAACTGAACCAGCTCAGACTACCTCGACTACTCCAGCCACTACACCGATCCTGCCGGTGACTGCTTTTCCTCTGCACCGCATCCCGGAAGATCTGACTGAGGCTGCAAAGGAGGCCATGATCTAGGCGGAGCAGATGATGTTGCACACCAAGGAGGCGTACGAGGCCAGCAAGTTGGCTTATGATGCCATCACAGCGCTTCGCACCAATGTCTGAGTAAGTTCGATTGTAAGTACATTTCCGATTGAATTCCTGTCTGCTTTGATTCTACACCCACTGGGTGTTTGCTTTCTGCTTGTAGAATATTTGAAATTTCTCCACTCGAATAGATCAGATCTTAATCGAGTAGGTTTGGTTCCAGTGGGGGCACGCTGAGTGCACCCACTGGGTGTAGTCCCCGAGACCGGTGTTGAGTGCTTGCACTAGCAGGGGTCTTAGAGTTCGACGTATGCAGAATACGTTTGTTGCTCGACATGTCGAGCGAATTTTTGTCCTGGCCGTCCCACACCAAAGCTACCTTGTAGGTTTCACGGAAATCATTCATCAACCATGACATGACGCTACTTCATGGTAGTGGGGCGGGGGTCACTCGACGGATCGAGCATTAGCATGTCTAGTGGGGGCATTCTGAGTGCACCCACTGGGTGTAGTCCCTGAGACCACTGTCGAGTGCTTGCACTGGCAGGGGTCTGTAAAGAGACGATATTCATATGCTTGTGCATGTTTTTTATTTCTCTGCCACTCGACGGATCGAGAGTTAGCAGATCCAGCAGGGGCACGCTGAATGCACCCATTGGGTGTAGGGGTCTGATAGAGACCATCGAATGCTCAGACAAGGCAGACCTTGTCTAATGTTTTAAGAACTAGTGGGGGCACGCTGAGTGCACCCACTGGGTGTAGTCCCCGAGGCTATTGTTGATCATAGACGATGAGAAGTAGTCTTAAAACATGAACTCAAGGCTTCTACCATACGCGGAGTACGATTCTCACTCGACATGTCGAGTGTACTTTATTTTTCTTAACCATTCCCACACCGAGGCTACCTAGTAGGTTTCATGGATATCATTTCATCAACCATGATATCACGCTACAAAGGAGCAGCGTGGGGTTTTCGAGTCACTCAACGGATCGAGCGTTAGCAGTTCTAGTGGGGGCACTCTAAGTGCACCCACTGGGTGTAGTCCCTGAGACCACCATCGAGTGCTTGCACTGGCGGGGATCTGATAGGAACCATTTTGAATGCTAGGTTGTTTATGGTATGCGGAGTACACATGCCACTTGACATGTCGGGTGGACTTTTGCTTGAATTCCTCTTCCCTTGAATGTAGGTTTCATGGACATCATTTTATCAACCATGATATGACGCTACGTCAGGGTAGTAGGGCGGGGCGGGGCGCACCACCCAGCCGACTGTTTTTCACCTTCTGCACTCGGGAGTGTAGGTATTTGTTGTCGACTGGATTTATTTCTTTGTTGATTTCAGAGAGCTTGCAAACTTGGCGCGTAGTAGAAGGACCTTGAAGATGAAAGGACCCGGTTGCGAGTGGACTTGGAGGTCTCCAACAACAGTTTGGAGCGAGTGCGGACTGAACTGAAAACTCTGGGAGGTAACTTCTGTCGACCCAATGCATTCTTGTCCTCACTGTCCATGCTTTGAACCGAGTGTTTTCACTCGAACAAACATACACGATGAAAATCGTCGACTCCAAGCGCGACTCAACAATGCTATTTCTTTAGATACCATGAAGAAGGCGCTAGAGGACAAGTACAAAGCACTTGCTGATGCCCAACGGGTGGCAAGAGAAAAGACTGAAGCTGCTGATCAGAAGCTGGCCGCCGCCAAGAAGATGGAGGTGGAAAACTCTAAGCTGAAGCAGGAGCGGGTGGATCTCATCAAGAAAACTGAGCAGCTAACCAAGAGGAGCAATGGCTTGGAGAAACACTTGGGGGAGTTCGCGAGGAAGATGTACATCATGATCGACGGTGAGTATCTCTGTCGACCGAATTTCACAAAATCTTTGACGACTGTATCTCATTAATCTTCCTCCCATTCCTTCTCTCCAACAAAATTCTGCCAGGACTTTGAAAAAGAAACTGAAGAGATCGATCCCAACTTGGATCTCACCAAGTCACCAGTTGGAGATGCAGTGGCCATGGACATGTTCCGACTCAACGTCGGGCTCCAAGGTGTCCAAGCATATGTCCTCCGACTGAAAACTACGATGGAGAAGATCGACAAGGACCTATGGCCCGAGGACATTCTTTAGCTTGACCTTACATCCATGATGGCACGCCTTAATGACCATCCCAGTCGAGTGCAGGCCTGGAAGAAATCTGCCACCCGCTACAGAGCTGTCATGGCACTCTCCCTTGTAAGGGTCCATTGCAAGGAGGCAAGGGAGGAAAACTTGAAGGATCTCCGAGTGATGAATACGAAGACACTTTAGTTTGAAGATTTCATGGATACCTTCATCAACGAAGCCACAAGGATTGCAGATGGAATCGACTGGACACGTTTGTCGTGCCAGCCAGCCCATCGGGTGCTTGAGAAACTTGGTCTTTGAGAAAAAAATTATTTGTCTCGGTAGGTCGAGTGGAATTGTATCAGCTTTAAAACTTCATTCAGGCCTTAAGCATGAGCATGTTTGTTTTCTCACGAAACATTTACCCACGATGGAACTTTTGAATTTATTTGCATTTGGCTTTCAATCGTTTGTTCGACTGGAAAAAAAATTTGACTTAGGCGAAAACTAGTTCATAGCTAAGCATCCGAGTGTGAGTGTTGCTCAACACTCGGAATATTTTCGAACCTAGGAGAAGACTGATTCGCAGCTAGGACATCGAGTGGATGGACTACTATCCACTCGGCAGGGTTTTTAACTTAGGCGAAAGCATGTTCGCAGCTAAGCCCCCGGGTGTGAGGATTGCTCAACACTCAAAGTATTTTCGAACCTAGGCGAAGACTGATTTGCAGCTAGGATGTCGAGTGGATGGACTACTATCCACTCGGCAGGGTTTTTAACTTAGGCGAAAGGATGTTCGCAACTAAGCCCCCAGGTGTGAAGATTGCTCAACACTCGAAGTAGTTTTGAACTTAGGCGAAGACTGGTTCACAAGTAAGTCGCCGAGTGAATGGACCACTATCCACTCGATAGGGTTTTTAACTTAGGGAAAGCATGTTCGCAGCTAAGCCCCCGAGTGTGAGGATTGCTCATCACTCTGAGTAGTTTTGAACTTAGGCGAAGACTGGTTCACAACTAAGTCGCCGAGTGAATGGACCACTATCCACTCGACAGGGTTTTCAACTTAGGCGAAAGCATGTTCGCAGCTAAGCCCCCGAGTGTGTGGATTTATCATCACTCGGAGTACTTTTGAACTTAACCAAAGACTGGTTCGCAACTAAGTCACCGAGTGAATGGACTGCTAACCACTCGACAAGGTTTTTAACTTAGGCGAAAGCATGTTCACAGCTAAGTCCCCGGGTGTGAGGATTGCTCATCACTCAGAGTGATCCCAAATGAGAAATTACTTGACCAGAGTCGACGAAAAAGCTGTAGAGGCCACACTTGCATACATGACATGTTTTGAAATATCTTTATTACATCAAAACCACTCAGTTCCTAAGTATAGAAACATCGGAGCAGATCTCTGTTCCAGGCTCGCGCTTCGTCCATCTACTTCTTGAGGTTGTATAGGTGATAGGCTCTGCTGTTTAACAACTCGGTGACGACGAAGGGACCCTCCCACGCTGGAGCGAGCTTGTGGGGTCGCTGTTGATCCACTTGGAGCAGGAAATCACCCTCGTGGAATGACCGACTCTTGACATTCTTCACATGGAAGCACCGTAGATCTTGTTGATAAGCCATGGTCCGAATCAGAGCCATCTCTCGCTCTTCCTCTAGGAGGTCGATGCCATCTTGTCTGGCTTGTTCAGCTTCTGCTTCGGAGTAAGTTCCACTCGGGGAGGGTTGTGAAACAAATCACTCGGTAGTACAGCTTCAGCTCCATAGACCAAGAAAAAAGGGGTCCGACCAGTCGACCAATTGGGTGTTGTTCTCAGGTCCCATAAAATAGATGGCAACTCTGTCACCCAAGCTCTAGTGGCATGGTCCAAGTCGCACAGGAGGTGAGGTTTCAAACCTTGAAGCATGAGGTCATTAGCTCACTCAACTTGACCATTAGTTTGGGGATGTGCAACAGACGCATAATCCACCCGAGTGCCTTGAGAGGTGCAGAAGTCTCTGAATTCTTTCGAGTCAAAGATGGTGCCATTATCCATGATGATGCTATGAGGAACACCGTACCGGAAGATTATTCCCTCATGAATGTGACCATCGTGCGAGAGTTCAACTTCTTTATCGGATTGGCCTCTATCCACTTTGTAAATTTGTTGAATGCGACCAGCAAATGAGTGAATCCGCCTTTTCCAGTTCGAAAGGGACCAACCATGTCTAGTCCCCAAACAACATACGGTCAGGCGAGGGGGATTGTCTTCAAAGAAGATGCCGACTTGTGGTACAAGTTTGCATAGAACTGGCACCCTTCACAATGATCGACAATGTCTTTAGCCATTTCATTAGCCCGTGGCCATAAGTAACCAGCTCGGCAAGCTTTAGCGATGATTGTCCACGAGGACGCATGATGGTCGCAAGTTCTCGAGTGGATTTCATCCAAAATCACTCGACCTTCTTCGGGGAAAATACAACGCTGTGTTACGCCAGCCGCACTTTCTCTGAATAGCTTATCTCCCATCACAGTAAAATCTTTCGACATGCGCACACTCTGTCGTGCTTCTGTCTCATCTTTAGGGAGTTCTTGTCTAAGTATATATGCAATATAGGGCAGCGTCAATTCAGGAATGACGACCAAAATCTCCATAGCTAAATCAATTACTGCAAGGACATCGACTTCAGTCGGATCGTTGGAGCTCATAGCTTGCGGGGGCTCTTCAGTGAAAGGATCTTCCTGTACTGAAGGAGTATGGAGATTTTCTAAAAACACAT
The DNA here is from genome assembly GCA_022496015.1 of Hordeum marinum. Lineage (NCBI taxonomy): Eukaryota > Viridiplantae > Streptophyta > Magnoliopsida > Poales > Poaceae > Hordeum > Hordeum marinum. The sequence continues at coordinate 167,372,231 of CM039673.1, forward strand.
TGCTGGGGACAGGTCGTCGAGTGGATCCAATCTTTGCTAACTCATCGTCTGCTTGATTCTTTACTCGGGGAACATGATGAAGTTCCAGACCTTCAAACTTCTTCTCAAGCTTCCTAACAACACTGTTGTATCCAGTCATGGCAGGCTTTGGAACGTCCCACTCTTTCATCACTTGATTGACCACCAAGTCTGAGTCGCCATAAACCATCAGGCGTTTGACGTCGAGTGAGATAGCCATGCGCAACCCATACACAAGTGCTTCATATAATGCTTCATTGTTGGAGGAATCGAAGTGGATTTGCAAGACGTAACTGAGTTTGTCGCCCTTCGGAGATATCAAGACAACACCAGCACCAGACCCATTCAACATTTTAGAGCCATCAAAGAACATGGTCCAGTGTGCCGAGCCAACCTGGATTGGTTGCTGCTGTTCAATCCACTCGGCCATAAAATCTGCGAGTGCCTGAGACTTGATCACTTTATTGGCTTCAAACTTGATGTCAAAGTATAAGAGTTCGATTACCCACTTAGCCACTCGACCAGTTGTGTCCTGATTGTTGAGAATCTTGGATAATGGAGCATCATTGACGACTGAAATCAAGTGTTCTTGAAAATAATGTGCCACCTTCTTTGCTAACAGGTAAATACCATAAACTAGCTTCTGGTAGTGTAGATATCCTTGCTTCGAGGGAGTCAAAACTTTAGACACATAATAGATTGGGCATTGGAATTTTTAAGCCTTGCCCTCCTCTTCCCGCTCGACGGTTCACATTGTACTAATGACCTGATTAGTAGTCGCGATGTACAGGAGCAATGGCTCTTTGCTGCGAGGAGCAGCAAGCACCGGCTGGGTGGAGAGCAAGGTTTTGAGCTCGGCAATCGCTGCTTCGGCCTCTGGAGTCCACTCGAGCGTATCTAACTTCTCCATCATTCGATACAAAGGCAATGCCTTCTCACCGAGATGAGAAATGAATCGACTCAATGCTGCCAACAACCCGTGAGCTTCTAAACATCGTGCACTCACACGAGAGTCTTCATTCGGGTAATGGCGCTGATTTTCTCAGGGTTGACATTGATCCCTCGTTCAAAAACGAGGAAACTGAATAACTTGCCGCTAGGGACACTGAAAGTACATTTCGCCGGATTCAGCTTTATATCGTATCTCCTCAGATTGGCGAATGTTTCAGCCAAGTCAGCCAGCAGGTCGGAACCTTTGCAGGACTTGACAACGATATCATCCATATACACCTCAACATTCCGAGGGATATGGTCGAGTAAACACTTCTGAATCATGCGCATGAAAGTAGCGTCGGCATTTTTCAAACTGAATGGCATGGTGATGTAGCAAAAACACCCGAATGGGGTGATGAAGGTTGTTTTTATTTCATCTGGGCCAAACAGACAGATCTGATGGTACCCAGAGTAAGCATCTAGAACCAATAAACGCTCGCATCCCGCAGTCGACTCAACAATCTGATATATGTGGGGGAGCGGAAAATGATCCTTCGGGCAGGCCCGATTGATATGCTTGAAGTCAATACACATACGTAGCGACTTGTCCTTCTTGGGAACCATGACAACATTCGAGAGCCACTCGGAGTGGTAAATCTCCTGAATGAACTTGGCTAGCAAGAGACAAGCCACCTCTTCACCGATTGCTTTACGCTTTTCTGCCATCGAACGACGCAAATGCTCCTTGATGGGTTTGGCCTTCGGATCAACTCTTAGTCGGGGCTCAGCAAGCTCCCTGGGAACCCTCGGCATGTTAGCAGGCTTCCATGTGAAGATATCCCAGTTCTCTCGGAGGAACTTGATGAGCTTGGCTTCCTATTTGCTGTCGAGTGTTGATGATATGTTGGTCGGAGCGGCAGTCGAATCTGTCGGGTGAATCTGCACTTTCTTCACTTCCCGCGCCGACTAAAATGCTGACTCGGAAGCAGGCTTCTTAGCGTGCAGCAAATCAGCAGGGTCAGTGCTCTTCTTGTATTCTTCCAGCTCAACCATGGCCATCTGGTGATCGGCGATCTAGGAGCCTTGCTGGAGGCACTCTTTGGCCCTCCGTCGATTGCTAGTGACCGTGATCACACCCTTAGGACCTGGCATCTTCAACTTGAGATACACATAACATGGACAGGCCATGAAACAAGCATACGCGGGCCGACCCAGAATGGCGTGATAAGCGCTCTGGAAATCCACGACTTCAAAGGTCGACTTTTCCTTTCGAAAATTTCTATCTGTTCCGAATGTCACTTCTAATGCAATCTGGCCGAGGGACTTGGCCTTCTTCCCGGGGATGACTCCATGAAATTGCATGTTGCTCTCACTCAGTCGGGACATCGGAATGCCCATCCCTTTAAGGGTATCTGCATAGAGGATGTTCAAACCACTACCACCATCCATGAGGACCTTTCGGAGCCGAGTGCCCCCCACAACCGGATCCACCACCAAAGCATGTTGGCCAGGAGTGGCCACATGAGTCGGATGGTCTATTTGGTCAAACATGACAGCATACTATGACCACTTGAGGTAGGTGGGAGTGGTAGGGACAGCCATCTTGACTTCTCTATTGATGACCTTGAGCTGACTCTTGGTTTTAACATCAGCAAAAATCATTAGTGTAGCGGTGACATCCGAGAATGTTTCGTTGTCTTCATCATCCTTCTCAGGAGTATTCTCACTCGACGGAGTCTCTTTGAACTGCTGAATGAGCAGTCAACACTGTTGAGTGGTGTGCTTGGGCAATATCACGTTGCCCTCTTCATCTTTTCTCGTGTGTATTGCACACGGTAGATCCAAGACATTAGTCATCGACTAATTCTTTCCTTTATTGGGGGAAAACTGACGTTTGGCCTTCCCCTTATTCTTTCCTTGGTCCGCCAGAGCGGCCGCCTCTGCCTGAAGCCTTTCGCCTCTGCTTCCGACTGGAATTGCCGCTAGCTTCATTGTCAACTACCTTTCCTTTGCTGCTGCGGGAGTGGTCTTCCTCTTCGCCATTGGCATACCGAGTGGAGATTTCCATCATCTTGCTCAGCGATATATCACCTGTTCGACTAAACTTCAAGTAAAGCTCTCTGTATTTCACACAAGCCTTGAAAGCAAAGATAGCATGATGTTCAGAAAACATTTTCCACAGTATGATGCAGAGTGGACCAGTGCTGAATGTAATCCCTCAAGATCTCATTGGGCTTCTGAACACAATGCTGCAAGTCAACCAGCCTGGCAGGATGCTTGCAAGTGCTCTCAAAAGTTCTGACGAACACTCAGGCGAGGCCTTCCTAGGAATATATACTGGATGGAGCCAAGCGATTCAGCCATGCATGAGCCGAACCATCCAACACTAAAGACAAATGTTTCATTGCGACATTATCATTGCGACCACCAATCTGGACTGCCACTCAGTAATCATCCAACCAAGTCTCTGGCTTTGACTCTCCAGAAAACTTCCCGATCCCAGTTGCCAACCTAAAGTTGGGGGGAATCTTTGCAGAACGTATGGCCCTGCTGAAGCACTCGGGGCGAAAAATAATAGTTGTGCTGCCACTCGGAAAATCTCTATCCAGACCATCTCTATGGGCTTTGCCTCTGTCGATTCGCCCTTGAGTGAGGAGATCACGAGCGTCAAACCCTGCATTCCGCTCATCACCGAACGAGCGCCTTTCGTCCTGGTATCGGGGCACGTGCAGACCACCCTACGGAGGAGTGGGCACTCGACGGTGTTTGTCATAGTGAAAATGGCCTCTGTGTTGATCTTCACAAAAACCTCCGCCCCTTCGGCACAAGGGCGATCCAGGGCTATGTGCCGACTGAACTGTTTCAGCCCTGGGTGAGTTACTGTGAATCCTATTGCGCGACTGCGAAACAACAGAATTCTGATGCTGCACTGCATCCAGCAAAGCACTAATCTGCATCAACCCTCTACCAGCCTCTGACCGAGACGGCTGGATAGAATCTGTTATCCTAGCAGTAGCTGCATCATTAACACAGGAGTACGGTATACCTCAACATTGTTGTGACATCTAGTCGGAAACAGTTGTCGCTGATGTCGACTGAAAACTGGTGGATGCTGGCGAGCGCGCTCGTCGGGTTCTCTCTGAAGCTCTTCAAGCCGTATGCACGTGGCCTCCAAGGCCTGGGCCTCGGCAGTCGTGCCGACGATCGGAGTATGAAGGACTTCTCCATCGCGACACGGCTGTTCACTCGACGGTTCGCCAACTTCCCGCCTGCCGCAGCCAAACCCCAGTGGCAGGCTTTGATGAGAGCCAGCCATCATGACCTCCGCTACGGGATCGTAGATCTCGCACTCAGAAGGAACATCAGACTAATCAGAATTTGACTCGAATACGTCCTAAAGGGACTCGGCGGGCCAGATCGCCACAATCTGTGGAGAAGAAATCTGGTGATCCGATGCGTGCTTGACCCAGTGCTGGAGTTGTGAGCGTTCGGATCGCTTGCAATGACGACCACCAGGCAAAGTCGACGAATACGGAGTCGACGAGTGCTGCAACACCACGCCGCAGGAGCTCGCACGAAATTGCGCAGCCCCGTGGACTGGTAGCTCCTCGACGTCGAGAGGCACTTTCGGAAGCCATGCCGAATTGTCGACGATGAAGGTGAGCGCTCCGAAACGGATCTCGTGGCCCAAAGCGAAAACACCATCGGAAGACATGACGAAGGGTGAAAAACGCAACCTCGCCGAAAGTCGCTTAGACGCCTGCCTCATGGTGGGCGCCAACTGTCGTGGGAACAAGCCTGACAGTAGAAGGTAGGGGTACGAAGGGAGAGGGCAGAGTCCTAGCTATGACAAGGATGTACACACGGATGTATGAGTGCAGGCCCCTCTCGTGGAGGTAACAACCCTACGTCTCAGTGCTCTAGAGCTTTGTCATGTGAAGAATAGTGATTACAATGGTTGCGCCCCCTTGTACCAGAGGGGAGGGGCGGCTTATATAGAGTTTGCTGCCCCTCATAATTACCAGGCATCCAAGGGTCCTGACAAGGATATGTACCTAGGGTAGGGTCCTAGGCCTGGCCTACATGCCCTACCTAAGGACATGACACTGGAGGACTTGAAATCACAAATAGGCTTCCGACTGGATTTCCGGTGGTGCTCAAGTCATTCGACAGGCAATCCACTCGGGGACTTCTTCCTCCACTCAACGGTCGACTAGCACTCAGAAGACCTCATTTCCACTCCATGCCAGGAGACGAGAAGCCACCTCCAGGAGGCCAACGGGCAGTCGTTAGGACTTTTGTCATTAGTAGCTTTTATTATGGACGTTACCAGTAACGCCAGTCTTTAAACCCACGATCAGACCCTTAGATGTCGGGCAATTATGAGGGGTACCAAACTCTATATAAGCCGCCCCTCCCCTGTGGCACAAGGGTTCGCAACCACTGTAATCTCAACATTCCACACAACAAAGCTCCCGAGCACTGAGACGTAGGGTTGTTACCTCCACGAGAGGGGCCTGAACTCATACATCTGTGTGTACACCCTCACCGTAGCTAGGACTCTGCCCTCTCCTTTCATACCCCTACCTTCTACTGTCAGGCTCGTTCCCACGATAGTTGGTGCCCACCATGGGGCAGGCATCTAAGCGATTTCTGGCAAGGTTGTGTTTTTCATCCTTCGACATGTCTTCCGGCGGTGTTTTTGCTCTTGGAACGAGATCCATTCCGGAGTGCTCACCTTCATCGCCGACGATTTGGCATGGCTTCAGGAAGCGCCTCTCAACGTCAAGGCGGTCCCGGTCCGTGGGGCCGCGCACTTCCGTGTGAGTTCCTGCGGTGTGTTGCTGCATCAGCCGTCGACTCCCTATGTGTCGGCTCCCCTCACTATCCGCTGTTGCAAGCGGTCTGGCTGCTCATGATTCCAGCGTTGGCTCAAGCATGCAGTGGCGCATCAAACTTCTTCTCCGCAGATTGCAGCACTCGAGCCTGCCGAGTCCCTTCACGGCGTGTTCGAGTCGGATTCCGATCCGTCCGATGTCCCTTCTGAGTGTGAGAGGTGTGATCCAGCAGTGGAGGTCCTTATGGCGGGCTCGCATCAAAGCCCGCCGCCGGGCTTTGGCCACGGCAAGCGCGATGCTGGCGGCGCGTCGAGTGAACAACCCTATCAAGATGGTGAAGTTCTTCATACTCCCATCATTGGTACAACCGCCGAGCTCTGGCCTTGGAGTCCATGCGTATTCAGCTGGAAGAGCTCCAGAGGGAACTCGACGAGCGCACTCACCAGCGCCCACCAGTTGTCGGTCGACGGCAACGATAGTTGTTCCCGACTGGATCCCATAACAACGTTGAGGTATGTTGTACCCCTGTGTTAAATGTTGCAGCTGCTGCTAGGATAGCAGATTCCATTTAGCCGTCGCGGTCAGAGGCTGGAAGAGGGTTGATGCAAATTAGAGCCTTGCTAGACAGAGTGATGCGTCAGAATTCTGTTGTTTCGCAGTCCTGCAATAGGATACACCGCAACTCACCAAGGGCAGAAACCGTTCAGTCAGCACATAGCCCTGGATCGCCCTTGCATCGTACGGGTGGAGGCTTTCATGAAGAGCAGGTCAGAGATCAATTCAACCATGAAGACCGTCGTCGAGTGCCCATCCCTCCATAGGGTGGTCCACATGTGCCCTGGCACCAGGACGAAAGGCGCTCGTTCGGTGATGAGCGGAATGCAGGTTTTGATGCTCGTGATATCCTCGCCCAGAAACGAATCGGCAGGGGCAGAGCTCATAGAGAAGGACAAGACAGAGATTTTCCGAGTGGAAGCTTAGGTGTGATTTCTGGTCCTAAGTGTTTTTGCAGAGCCATCTGTTCTGCAGAAATTCCCCCAACTTCCAGTTGGCGGCTGGGATCGGGAAGTTTTCTGGTGAGTCAAAGCTAGAGACTTGGTTGGATGATTACCGAGTCGCTGTATAGATTGGTGGCGGCAATGATAACGTCACAATGAAACACCTATCCTTGATGTTGGATGGTTCAGCTCGTGCTTGTTGAATCACTTGGCTACATCCAGTATATATTGCTGGGAGGATCTTGCCCGAGTGTTCATCCGAACCTTCGAGGGTAATTGCAAGCATCCTGCCGGGCTGGTCATCTTACAGCATTGTGTCCAGAAGCCCAATGAGACCTTGAGAGATTATATTCAGCATTGGTCCATTCTGCATCATACAGTGGAGAATGTTTCAGAACACCAAGTTGTGTGTGCCTTCAACGCTGGTGTGAGATACATAGAGCTTTATTTGAAGTTCGGTCGAATGGGTGACATTTCACTTGGCAAGATGATGGAGATTGCCACTTGGTATTCCAATGGAGAGGACGAAGACCGCCTCCATAGCATCAAAGGAAAGGCAGACTTTAGTGATACTGGAGGTAACTCCAATCAGAAACAGAAGCGAAAAGCTAAGGGTCCACTCCAAGCAGAGGCAGCCGCACTGGCAACCCAAGCAAAGGATAAGGGGAAGGCTAAAGCACAGTATGCCTCTAAGAAAGGAAAAAGTTAGTGAGGGACTAATATTATGGATCAGCCATGTGTAATTCACATGAGGAAAGATGAGGAGGGCAATGTGATTTTGCCCAAGCACACCACTCGGTAGTGTCGGACACTTATTCAACAGTTCAAAGAGACTCCGCCGAGTGACAAGACTCCTTAAAAGGATGAAGATGAAGATGAAGAAACATTCCCAGATGTCACTGCTACACTTGTGATTTTCGCTGATGTAGAGAGCAAGAGTCGACTGAAGGTCATCAACAGGGAGGTCAACATGGCCATACCTACTAGTCCCACCTACCTCAAGTGGTCCCAGTATGCTATCACATTCGACCAAACAGACCATCCTGCACATGTGGCCACTACTGGTCGACAGGCTCTGGTGGTTGATCCGGTGGGGGGCGCTCAACTGAGAAAGGTCCTCATGGACAGTGGCAGCGGTTTGAACATCCTCTATGCGGATACCCTTAAAGGGGTGGGCATTCCAATGTCCCGGCTAAGTGAAAGCAACATGCAATTTCATGGAGTCATCCCTGGGAAGAAGGCCAAGTCGGCCAGATTGCATTAGACGTGATATTCGGGAACGATGGAAATTTTCGAATGGAAAAGTTGATGTTTGAAGTTGTGGATTTCCAGAGTGCCTATCATGCCATTTTGGGTCGACCCGCGTATGCTCGTTTCATGGCCCGTCCATGTTATGTGTATCTCAAGTTGAAGATGCCGGGCCCTAAGGGCGTGATCACGGTCACTGGCAATCGACAGCGAGGTGAAGAATGCCTCCAGCAAGGCTCCAAGATCGCCAATCATCAGATGGCCGTGGTCTTGTTGGAAGAGTACAAGAAGAGCGCTGACCCTGCTGATTTGCTTCGCACAAAGAAGCCCGCTTCTGAGTCGGCATTTCAGTCGACAGGGGAAGTGAAGAAAGTGCACATCCACCCGACGAATCTAACTGTTGCGCCGACCAATATATCATCAACACTCGACAGCAAATAGGAAGCCGAGCTCATCCAGTTCCTCCGTGGGAACTGGGATATCTTCGCATGGAAGCCCGCTCACATGTCGGGGGTTCCTAGGAGACTGGCTGAGCACCGTCTAAGAGTTGATTCAAAAGCTAAACTCGTCAGGGAGCATTTGCGTCGATCGGCGGCGGAGAAGCGCAAAGCAATCGGTGAAGAAGTGGCCCGTCTCTTCCAAGCCAAGTTCATTCGGGAGATTTACCACTCCGAGTGGCTCTCGAATGTCGTGATGGTACCCAAGAAGGATCAGTCGTTGCGTATGTGCATTGACTTCAAACATCTCAATCGGGTCTGCCCGAAGGATCCTTTTCCGCTCCCCCGCATAGATCAGATTGTTGACTCGACTGCGGGATGCGAGCGTTTATCGTTTCTAGATGTTTACTCTGGGTACCATCAGATCCGTCTGTATGGCCTAGATGAAATAAAGACAGCCTTCATCACCCTATTCGGGTGTTTTTGCTACATCACTATGCCATTCGGTCCGAAAAATGCCATCACTACTTTTTGCGCATGATTTAGAAGTGCTTACTTGACCAGATCCCTCGGAATATCAAGGCGTACATGGATGATATAGTGGTCAAGTCCCGCAATGGTCCGACCTGCTGGCTGATTTGGCCAAAACATTCGCCAATCTGAGGAGATACGACATAAAGCTGAATCCGGCCAAGTGTACTTTTGGCGTCCCTGGTGGCAAGTTACTCGGTTTTCTCATTTTTGAACGAGGGACCGATGTCAACCCTGAGAAAATCAGCATCATTACCCAAATGAAGACTCCCGTGCAAGTGCACGATGTTTAGAAACTCACAGGTTGCCTGGCAGCACTGAGTCGATTCATTTCTCATCTCGATGAGAAGGTGCTGCCTCTGTATCAATTGATGAAGAAGTCCGACACATTCGAGTGGACTCCAGAAGCCGAAGCAGCGTTTGTTGATCTCAAAGCCCTGCTCTCCATGTAGCCGGTGCTTGCCGCTCCTTGTAGCAAAGAGCCCTTGCTCCTGTACATCGCGACCACTAATCAAGTCATGAGTACAATGCTAACCGTCAAGCGGGAAGAGGAGGGTAAAGCTTACAAAGCCAACGGCCAGTTTATTATGTCTTTGAAGTTTTGCCCCCCTCGACGCAAAGATATCCACACTACCAGAAGCTGGTTTATGGTATTTACCTATCAGCGAAGAAGGTGGCACATTAGTTTCAAGACCACTCAATTTCAGTCGTCAGTGATCCTCCATTGTCCGAGATATTCAACAATCGAGACGCATCTAGTCGAGTGGCTAAGTGGGCAATAAAACTCGAACATTTGACATTAAGTTTGAAGCCAAGAAAGCAATCAAGTCCCAGGCACTAGCAGATTTTATGGCCGAGTGGATTGAACAGCAACAACTAATCCAGGTTCACTCAGCACATTGGACCATGTTCTTCGACGGCTCTAAAATGTTGAATGGGTCCGGTGCTGGTGTTGTCCTGATATCTCCCAAGGGCGACAAGCTCAGTTATGTCTTGCAAATTCACTTCGATTCCTCCAACAATGAGGCAGAATATGAAGCACTTTTATATGGGTTGTGCATGGCTATCTCACTCGGCATCAAGCGCCTGATGGTTTATGGCGACTCAGATTTGGTGGTGAATCAAGTGATGAAAGAGTGGGATGTTCGAAACCCCGCTATGACTGGGTACTGCAATGCTGTCAGAAAGTTGGAAAAGAAATTCAAAGGCGTGGAACTTCACCATGTTCCCCGACTGAAGAATCAAGCGGCTGACAAACTAGCAAAGATTGGGTCCACTCGACGGCCTGTACCTAGTGATGTGTTTTTAGAGCACCTGCATACTCCTTCGGTGCAAGAAGATCCTTTCACCGAAGAGCCCCCGCAAGCTATGAGCTCCACTAATCCGACTGAAGTCGATGTCCCTGCAGTAATTGATTTGGTCATGGAGATTCTAGTTGTCATTCCGGATTGGATGGTGCCCTACATTGCCTATATCCTTAGACAAGAACTCCCTGAAGACGAAAAAGAGGCTCAATAGATTATGTGTAGGTCAAAGGCCTTTATTGTAATTAGGGATCAGCTGTTCAGAGAAAGCGAAACTGGTGTCACGCAGCGTTGCATCTCCCCCGAAGAAGGTCGAATGATTCTGGATGAGATCCACTCAGGAAATTGCGGACATCAGGCGTCCTCACGGATAATCGTCGCTAAAGCATACAGAGCTGGTTTCTTCTGGCCATGGGCTAATGAGATGGCTAAAGACATTGTTGATCATGTTGATGGATGCCAATTCTATGCAAACTTGTCACATATGCCGGCCTTCGCTCTCAAGACGATTCCCCTTGCCTGGCCATTTGTTGTTTGGGGACTCGACATGTTTGGTCCCTTTTGGGCCAGAAAAGGCGGGTTCACTCATTTTCTGGTTGCAGTCGCCACATTTACAATGTGGATAGAAGCCAAGCCAATCAAGAAGTTGATCTCCCGCATGACGGTCACATTCATGAGAGAAATCATTTTCGATATGGCGTTCCTCACAGCATTATCATGGATAACGGCACCAACTTTGACTTGGAAGAATTCAGAAACTTGTACACCTCTCAGGGCACTCGGGTGGATTATGCGTCTGTTGCACATCCTCAAACCAATGGACAAGTCGAGCGAGATAATGGCCTCATTCTACAAGGTCTGAAGCCTCGTCTCATGCCGGATTTGGATCATGCCGCAAGTGCGTGGGTGACTGAGCTCCCGTCTATTTTATGGGGTCTGAGAATGACGCCTAATCGGTCAACTGGACGGACTCCTTTTTTCCTGGTCTATGGTGCCGAGGTTGACTTGCCGAGTGACCTGTTTCACAATTCTCCTTGAGTGGAACTTTATTCTGAAGCTGAAGCAAAACAAGCTAGGCAGGATGGTGTCGATCTCCTGGAAGAAGAGCGAGAGATGGCTCTGGTCCGGACTACAACTTATCAGCAGGATCTGTGGCGCATCCATGCGAAGAATGTCAAGAGTCGATCGTTTCATGATTGCTCTGAGTGGATCAACAGCAACCTCATAAGCTTGCTCCAGCATGGGAAGGTCCCTTCGTTCTCACCAAAGTGCTGAATAACAGAGCTTATCACCTGTACAATCTCAAGAAGCAGATGGACGAGCCACAGGCCTGGAATGCAGATCTGCTCCGACCCTTTTATACTTAGAGACGGAAGAGTTTTTGATGTAATAAGAATACTTCATCTATGCAAATCAGATATCCACAATATATTGTCGATTCCGATCGTATAGTTTCACTCTTGGGAATACTCCAAGTGTTGAGCAATCCTCACACTCGGGGGCTTAGCTGTGAGCATGCTTTCACCTAAGTTAAAAACCCTATCGGGTGGATAGCAGCCCATTCACTCGACAACATAGCTACGAACCAGCCTTCGTCTAAGTTCAAAATTCTCCTCTGAGTATCGAGCGACCCTCACACTCGGGGACTTAGCTGCGAACATGTTTTCGCCTAAGTTAAACCCTGTCGGGTGGATAGCAGTCCATTCACTCGACGACCTATTTGTGAATCAGTCTTCGCTTAGGTTCAAAAATACTCTGAGTGTCGAGCGATCCTCAAACTCAGGGGCTTAGCTGCGAACATGTTTTCTCCTAAGTTAAAATCCCCGCCGAGTGGATAGTAGTCCATTCACTCGACGACCTATGTGTGAATTAGTCTTCGCTTAGTTTCAAAAATACTCCGAGTGACGAGCAATCCTCACACTTGGGGGCTTAGCTGCGAACATGTTTTCGCCTAAGTTAAAATCCTTGCCGAGTGGATAGTAATACATCCACTCGACACCCTAGCTGTGTATAAATATTCGCCTAGGGCCAAAAATATTCTGAGTGTTGAGCAATCCTCACACTCGGGGGCTTAGCTATGAACATGTTTTCGCCTAAGCCCCAAAACAAACTCAGTCGAACAAATGATTGAAAGCCAAATACGATAAATCCAAAGGTTTAATCGCAGATAAATGTTTCACAAGAAAGCAAACGTGCTCAGTCCTAAGGCCTGAATGAAGTTTTAAGTTGATAGAGTTTCACTTGGCATACCAAGGCAAATAAAGTTTTTCTCTCAAACATCAAGTTTTCAAGCACCCGACGGGCTGGCTGGCTCGATGAACGTGTCCAAGTCGATGCCGTCCGCGATCCTGGTGGCTGCGTCGATGGAGGTCTCCATGAAATCTTCAAACTGAAGTTTCTTCATGTTAACCACTCGGAGCTCCTTCAACTTGTCTTCCCTCACCTCCTTGCAATGGACCCTCATGAGGGAGAATGCCACGTCAGCGCTGCAGCGAGCAGCAGATTTCTTCCAGGCTTGCACTCGGCTGGGGAGGTCATTCAGGCATGCCATAACAGATGTGAGGTCGAGCTAAAGAGTGTCTTCAGGCCACAGCTCCTTGTCGACCCTCTCCATCGCATTTTTCAATCGAAGGACATACGCTTGAACACCCTGAAGCCTGAAGTTGAGTCTGAGCATGTTCAGGGCCACTTCGTCTCCAACAAGTGACTTGGTGGGATCCAAGTTGGGCTCGATCTCCTCAGTCTCTTTCTCAAAGTCTTGGCAGAATTCTAGGAAGGGAGAATGGGAGAATGGGAGGAGGACTGGTCAGATACAGTCGTCAAAAATTTCATAAAGTTCAGTCGACAGAGAAACTCACCGTCGAGCAGAATATACATCTTCCTCGAGAACTCTCCCAAGTGCCTCTCCAGGCCGTTGCTCCTCTTGGTTAGCTGCTTAGTCTTCTTGATAAGGTCCACATGCTCTTGCTTTAGCTTCGAGTTCTCTTCCTGCATCCCCTTTGTACTAGTCAGCTTCTGGTCAGCAGCTTCAGTTTTCTCCTTCGCCACGCGTTGGGCGTTAGCGAGCGCTTTGTCCTTGTCCTCCAGCGCTCTCTTCATTGAATCTGAAGAAACAGCATTGTTGAGTCACGCTTGGAGTCGACGGTTTTCATTGCTTACGTATGTTCGAGTGAAGAACTCGGTTCAAAGCATGGAAAGTGAAGATGAGAATGTAGTGGGTCGACGAAAGTTACCTCCCAGAGTTTTTAGCTCGATCCACACTCTCACCAAAGCATTGTTGGAGGCTTCCAAGTCCATGCGCAACCTGTTCCTTTCATCTTCAAGATCCTTCTATTGCGTTCCAAATTCACAAGCCCCTGAACTTAACAAAGAAAGAAATTCAATCGACAAGAAATATCAGCACTGAAGTGCAGAAGATCAAAAACGGTCGACTCGGCGGCGCACATCACCCCGCCTCACTATCCTGGAATAGTGTCATATCATGGTGGATCAATGATGTCCATGAAACCTGCATCCAGGGGAAAGAGAATTCAACCAAAAGTACACTCGACATGTCGAGCGGCTCGTGTACTCCGCGTACAGTAAACAAGTTCAAGATAGTCTTTATCAGACCCCTGCCAATGCAAGCACTCGACGGTGGTCTTAGGGACTACACCTAGTGGGTGCACTCAGAGTGCCCCCACTGGAACGGTTAACACTTGATCTGTCGAGTGTTCCGTCGACCCCGTTTCACACCTTTGAAGCAGCATCTTCGGAGCGGTACGGCCAAGAAAAATATATATACAACTTGACATGTCGAGTAACAACCGTACATCGCGTATGACAAAAATTCCGATTTCAAGTTTTCAAGACTACTGCTTATCGTGAAATTCCAATTTCAAGTTTTCAAGACTACTTCTTATCGTCTTCGATCAACAGTAGCCTCGGGGACTACACCCAGTGGGTGCACTTAGCGTGCCCCCACTTGTTATAAAATAGTCGACAAGGTCTGCCCTGTCGAACATCCGTCACTCGATCTATCGAGTAACGTGCCCCCCACTCCATGAAGTCCAGTCTATCCTTATGTAGCATCATATCATGGTTGATCAATGATATCCATGAAACCTACAAGGTAGCCTCGGAGTGGTGCGATGAAAGGCAAATGTATCCCACATACGACAAACTCTAAGACCCCTGCCGGTGCAAGCACACGACAACGGTCTTGGGGACTACACCGAGTGGGTGCACTTAGCATGCCCCCACTGGATCTGCCAACTCTCGACCTGTCGAGTGGTAGAAAATATCCATCTACGGAACATCTGTCACTCGATCTGTTGAGTGACATGCCCCCTACACTCTGTGAGGTGCAGTCTATCCTTATGTAGTGTGATATCATGGTGTATCAATGATATCCATGAAACCTATAAAGTAGCTACAGAGTAGCGCGCTCAAGGGCAAACGTATCCCGCATACGGTAGACTCTAAGACCCTTGTCGATGCAAGCACTCGATAGCGGTCTTGGGGACTACACCCAATGGGTGCACTTAGAGTGCCCCCACTGACCCAAAACCTACTCGACTAAGACATGATCTAGTCAGTGGAGAACTTTCAAACAATCTACGAGTGGAAAATAAACACCCAGTGGGTGTATAGTCAAAGAAGACAAGAATTCAATTGGAAATGTACTTACAATCGAACTTACTCGGACATTCGTGTGAAGCACTGTGCTGGCATCGTAAGCCAGCTTGCTGGCCTCGTACGCCTCCTTGGTGCACATCATCATCTGCTCCGCCTGGATCATGGCCTCCTCTATAGCTCCGGTCTGATCTTCCGAAACATGCTGCAGAGGAAAAGCCATCATCGGCGCGAGTGGCATATTGGTTGGGGCAGTCGAGGTAGTCTGGGCAGGTCCAGTTGGAGTCGATGTCA
Organism: Hordeum marinum; assembly: GCA_022496015.1. Lineage (NCBI taxonomy): Eukaryota > Viridiplantae > Streptophyta > Magnoliopsida > Poales > Poaceae > Hordeum > Hordeum marinum. The sequence continues at coordinate 167,387,446 of CM039673.1, forward strand.
CGATGGTTGAAACAACTAGAGGGTCGCTCGTCAGAGGCACTGTTGGGTCAACTCTGATCCGTGTCGAGTCGCTCATCCCCTAAGAGGACTCCGCTGTCGACCGCTGAGGCGTCTACGCAGATGAAGTTATTCGAGTGCGTATGCATGGAATGCTTAAGGTCTTGCCTCCGCCTCCCATACCCCCAGGGTGTTCTTTGTCATCTTCCAGCTGGATGATTTCTGCAATTATCAATCGACGGAATTAGCTATGGCAATCGACAAACCATATTCAAGAAGTAGAACTGAAGAGTTGATTACCTCTATGAGAAGTGGTTGCATCGGCAGTGTCTACATTCATTCCATCCCCTCCGTCATGTTGAGGCAATGTCACTAAAGTAGCAGCTCTGATGGATCGAATAACATTCAGTCAACAACGATTCAAAGTCACAATCAATAGTGAAAATTCAAAAGTAAACACTCACATGCAGACGACAGGCACAGCCATCTTCATGCAAGCCAGGGCTTTGCAAGGTTTGGCCACATTCGGTTTGGGTTGCCTCACTGATCGTTCACTCGACTCAACAGTCGAGGGTCGGTTCCGCTTCGGGTTCTTCTCGCTTGGGCCCGGGGACCTGTCCTCAGCTGTCGGAGGGTCTTGGCGGGACTTGGAGCAATGTCGGAGCGAGGAGGCGAATCGACTTCTTCCTCGTTCTCGTCCGATTTTTCGTACTCGTCTTCGGAGTCTTCTGAGCCATCGCTGTCCACACTGCCACCCTCGCTCACCACACCATCTTTAGTTAGGTTCCCGTTGGGAACAAGCGAGTACATGTTCGTCCACTCTTGCACGATTCAACCAAGGAAGTCAGTCCATAAATCAATCTATCACTCGACAGTACAAGTTATTCTGTCGACAAAGTGCAACTTACCAGATTCTTTGGCGGGTTTTCGGCCGAGTAAGGTCAGATCCTCTTGGCTCCCAAGGGTTGTCACACGCCCCAGTGATGCTACGAAGCCACTGCCCGACGGTTTTTTGCGGAACCCCTTCTGGGTGCGTCCTGGTCGAGTCCTTAGGGCCTGTGTAGTGCCACATGGTGTGATCCCTGGCTTGGAGCAGCTGAATTTGTCGACTGAGGAATGTCTCCAACAGATCCATGCCATTCACTCCACCCTGAATCAGTTTCACCATGGCGTCCACCAAGATTCCCACTTGGACCTATTCCTCTTCAGTCACCCTCAGAGACTTGGGGATAGCTGGATGATCAGTTGTATAAGGGGAAAGACCATTCGACATATTGGAAGAAGCTACATCTTTGCAATAGAACCAAGTCGACTGCCAGCCTCTAACAGATTCTTGAAAGGTCACATAAGGGAAAGAACTACGAGCTCTTTTCTAAAGTCCTAGACCCCCACACAACTGCAACACATGAGTCTTCCCATCCGCAGGGAGGGCTTTCTTCACAGTCTGATATCTAACCGTAAAGATGTGCTTGAATAGCCCCCAATGAGGAGGACAGCCCAAAAAGCACTCACACAAGGTAATGTAGGCAGACAAGTAGGAAATCGCATTCGGCTGGAAGTGGTGGAGCTGAGCACCAAAGAAGTTCAGAAACCCTCTAATGAATGGGTGGGGAGGCAAACAAAAACCTCTTTCGATGTGGGAGAGGAGGAGGACTCACGCTCCATCGCACGGCTCCGGTTCGCACTCTCCCTTCGGCAACCTCCAGGCGCCGTCCGCCACAAGCCCGTCAATGACCAAGCCATCCATATCCTCATGAGTGACCACAGAGGGGAGAAAGTCTCCCTGCATCCATCCTGCCGGCGCGGTGAACCAAGCGGTCGAGGGCTTCTTGCCTTTTCTTTTCACCGCCCCCCTTCTTGGCGCGCTCCAGTCTCTTCGTGGCACCCTTTGTCATTGCAGCGGCTGCTCTCGTCGGAGAAAAACGGAGTGTGGTGCTGGAGACAGGGGAGGCGGAGGAATATAGGAAGTTTGGGGAAAAGGTACTATGCAATCCGTGGCACTTCGGGATTTATACCCCAAAGAGTGCCTCCCTAACTGGTGGGCCCGCAAGATCATCGCACACGCCAACCGCAGACTGCGCCCTATACGTGGCAAAATGACCCACGAGAATCGAGGCGTGATGGCCCCACTTGCTTTGATCGTGGCGTCATCATCACATGCGCGCGCGCTTCCCAAATTTCCGTATCCCGCAAAATTCGGGTCTGACAGACCGACCCACCACCTCCAAAGATTCCTTTGGGTCACTCGAAACAAAGTTGACATTGAACATTCACTCGGGCACTTTCAAGGCTGAACGGATCCGGGCGAATGACGAAGAGTTCAGTCGATGCAAGTTTCGTTGAAATCCTGAATATCATTCAGAAGATTTGATGCCTTATTCTGAACTGGCATCGATATCCCCATTCACCACTCGAACCCCGATCCATTCGGGGGCTAATGACGAGGATACGTACCTAGGGTAGGGTCCTAGGCCTGACCTACATGCCCTACCTAAGGGCATGATATTGGAGGACTTGAAGATCACAAATAGGCTTCCGACTGGATTCCCGGTGGCTCTCAAGTCATTCGACAGGCAATCCACTCGGAGACTTCTTCCTCCTCTCGACGATCGACTGTCACTCGGAAGACCTCAATTCAACTCGACGCCAGGAGACCAGAAGCCACCTCCAGGAGGCCAATGGGTAGGCGTTAGGATTTTTGTCATTAGTAGCTTTTATTATGTACGTTATCAGTAACGCCAGTCTTTAAACCCACGATTGGACCCTTAGATGTCGGGCAATTATAAGGGCAGCGAACACTATATGAGCCACCCCTCCCCTCTAGAACAAGGGTTCGCAACCACTGTAATCTCAACATCCACACGACAAAGCACCTGATCACTGAGACGTAGGGCTATTACCTCCATGAGAGGGACATGAACTCGTACATCCGTGTGTACACCCTCGCCGTAGCTAGGACTCTGCCCTCTCCTTTCGTACCCCTACCTTCCATTGTCAGGCTCATTCCCACGACAGGTCCGATCGTGGGTATAAAGACTAGTGTTAATGGTAACGTACATCATAATTGCTACTAATGACGACTGGCCTAACGCCTACCTGTTAGCCTCCCGGGGGTGGCTTCTAGTCTTCTGGCATCGACTGGAAGTGAGGTCTTCCGAGTGACAGGTGACTATCGAGTGGAGGAAGAAACCTTAGAGTGGATTACTTATCGAGTGACTTGAGGACCATGGAGAATCCAGTCAGAATCTTTCCTATGATCTTTAACTCCTCCGATGCAGTGTCTTTAGGTAGGATATGTAGGTTAGGCATAGGACCCTACCCTAGGTACATATCCTCGTCAGGCAGTCTCGTTGGGTCGAAATGATTGAAGACTTCAACCCAAGCATTGAGTATACTCCTGGTAAAGCAAATGTCATTGCAGACGCGCTTAGCCGAAAGGTGTACTGCAACAGTCTTATCCTGAAGCCTCTTCAACCTGAGCTTTGTGAATCCTTCCGCAAGCTCAATCTTCAAATAATTCCGCAAGGATTTCTTGCTAATCTTCAAGTCTCTTCGACTCTAGAAGATCAGGTTCACCAAGCTCAACTTCTTGATACGATGGTGAAGAAAGTGAAGAAAGGTGTGGCCAAGGGCATTCCGAAGTACAAGTGCTTTCGAGTTGATGACAAAGATACCTTGTTCTTTGAGGACCGTCTGGTGGTTCCAAAAGGTGATCTCAGGAAGGTTATCATGGATGAAGCACACAATTCTCTCCTATCCATTCATCCAAGCAGTTCCAAGATGTATGAGTACCTCAAGCAAACCTTCTGGTGGACTCGCATGAAACGTGAAATTGCTCAGTTCGTGAACGAGTGTGATGTTTGTCACGGAGTGAAGGCGGAGCATCAACGTCCAGAAGGTCTCCTTCAACCTTTGCCTATTCCAGAGTGGAAATTTGATCATGTGGAGATGGATTTCGTCACTGGTTTTCCTAAGTCCAAGAGGGGCAATGATGCCATCTTTGTGGTTATCGACAAGATGACCAAAGTTGCCCATTTCCTTCTAGTCAAAGAATCTATCTCGGCAGCTCAGCTAGCAGAGTTGTACACGTCAAGGATAGTTTCTTTGCATGGTATTCCTCAGCTGTTCTCATATGACCGTGGAAGCCTCTTCACTTCAAAGTTTTGGGAGTCCTTCCAGACTGCTATGGGTACTAAGATCCGTTTCAGCACTGCATTCCATCCGCAGACAAGTGGTCAAGTGGAGAGAGTTAATGAAATCCTTGAAGACATGCTCAGAGGGTGTGTGATTTCATTCGGCATGAAATGGGAAGATTGCCTTCCATACGCTGAATTTTCATACAACAACAGCTTCCAGGCTAGCTCAGGCAAGGCCCCTTTCAAGATTCTCTACAGTAGGAAGTGCCGTAGCCCGCTCAATTAGTATGAAACCGGTGAGCGTCAAATTTTGGGCAATGACATGATCACTGAAGCAGAAGAGATGTGTCGTGTCATTCGGGAGAACCTCAAAGCAGCTCAATCCTGACAGAAGAGTTATTACGATAACAAACATCGGGATGTCTCCTTTCAAGTTGATGATCTAGTCTATCTCAGAGTATCTCCCATGAAGGGCACTCAGTGGTTTGTAATTAAAGGGAAGCTAGCACCTCGCTTTGTGGGTCCTTTCAGAGTTGTGGGCAAGAGAGGTGAACTTGCCTATCAACTAGAGCTTCGTCCAAATTTCGCAAATGTACATGATGTATTCCATGTCTCTCAGCTCCAGAGGTGCTTCAGGACCCCCGAGCGTACCATTGACCTCCAAGACATTAATCTCCAAGAAGACCTATCTTATCGTGAGCATCCAGTTGCTATTCTCGAAGAAACTTAGCGTAAGGCTCGTAACAAGTCAATCAAGTTTCTCAAGGTGAATTTGTCTCATCATTCCAACAAAGAAGCTACATGGGAATGTGAGGATCTTCTCCGTTCCGAATTTCCAGAGTTCTTTCATTCCTAGATCTCGGGTCGAGATCCTCTTGTAATGTGGGAGAGTGCTAACAACCCAAGTGCTCCCCTTTCCATTTTGGTCATGTACCTCATATGAACCTCTATGTTTTCCATGTGCTTGGAATGAATTACTATTTTGTTTCAAGCCATTCATGCATCATGCATCATGATCATCATCTAGTGCATTTCATTTCTTTGCCTTGTTTACTTGTGGTTGTGGTGTTTTGATGTGAGGTTGGAGTGATTGAATGCATGTGTGCTTTGTGTTTGGCTCTCCTCAAACCCCCTCTCTCATTTCAACTCAAACTCCCTTTTGCTCCTATTGATTTATGTCACAAATTAACTTGTCCTAAAAATCTTTTAAAAATGTTCTGGTGCTGGAGTTAATTGTTTAGAGTGGAGTAAGAGGGCACTTTCATGTGTTGTTGTTTTTGTCATTAAGATCTCTCATAAAACAGTAGCTTTTAATTATTAAATTAATTAATTTCATTTGGTTAAAAATGACTAGTTTTATTGAAATAGGCTGCATTATTGTTAGAGCCAAAGTATTTTTGTATTCCTCAAAATCCTTTGTTTTCTTCTGTGGGGCTTATTTGGTTTGGTCTTGTTTTTTTAAAAGGAAAACCCCTTTTGTTTTCCTGAGAGAGAGAGAGACAGAGAGGAGAATGCCCTGGGCCTCCTTTCTCCCCGCGGCCCAGCTAGCCCCCCGAGCGGCCTCGGCCCACCTCGCGGGATGGCTACCTGCCCCGCCCCCTCCTCCGTTAGGCAGTGCGAGAAAGCAGAGAGCAGAGCACGCCGCCGTGAGTTCAGACATCAAGGAACCATTCCCCCAGGCCTATTTAACCCCACTCGGCATGCATGCCTAGGGTTTCTTCCTCCCTCCAGCTATCTTCACCTCTCTTCCCTCCTCCTCTCTTCCCCTCCGCAGGTAAGACTCTGTAGTTCATAGAGAACAGAGAGCCTCAATGAGGTTCAGAGCAAGCATACTGCAGTCGTCATCGACGCTATCGCCTCTGGTGGCCTCTTCTTCCCCCTGCAGGATGGCGAGGTGGCCCCTTGTGCCGCCCACGTTCGGTTCCCAGCGCTAGGAGGATTGGAGCACCTCCGCACCGTCGGGCGTCATCGCGTCGTCACCGTCCTCTGCTCCGTCAGGCTATGCCACCCTTCTTCGCCTCTTCTTCCCCGTCGTTGTGTGAGCCCATGTTCAAACCCGCAGTGAGCAGACCCCCCCCCCCCCCCCGCAGCCCTCTCTGGTTCGTAGCATAGGTAGCTCGCGTCACCGTAGTGCCTCATAGTCGCCGCCGACAAAACAAGGCATGGCCTTGAGGGCCTTGCCTCCATTCCCCTCGTTGCAAGACGAGCAGAGGAACGGGTCCCCCTAGGTCCCCGCAACCCCCTCAGGTGGTCCGCGTCGCCATAGCTCCCCTCTGTCGCCGAAGTGTCCCCGCATTCCGTCGCCGGTGCCGTGGGATTCAGTTTCGTCAGTAACGCATCGTCAGGTTAGTAGTAGAGGTGTCATGGCCCTCTATGTTCAGTAGCACGTCGCTAGCGCAGCGGTAGTGTGCTTTGGCAAAGACCAAGAGGTCGCGGGTTCGACCCCCCCCCCCCCCCGTGTGCGCCCTTTTTCCTTCTTTTTGTGGTCTGTGTGGTGTGGTCGTAGGATCTGGTGTGGCTACACTAGGATCTGCTGTGCGTGTGTGTATCTGTGTGTCGTGCCTTGTCTCTATGTGTGTGGGGGGATCTGTTGTGGCAGAGGATCCCTTGTGGATCCAGCGAGTGTGTGTATGTGTGTGTGTTGTGAGTGTGTGTATGACAGTGGGCCCCTGGCCCACTTGTCAACCATATAGAGGGGCCCTGGTGTCTATACCAGGTGGGACCCCTCCAGTCTCTTTGTTTTAATTGTTTTATTGTTTTTATTGTGTTTTATTAGATTATTCCATTTCTGGTATGTTACCATTTCTGTACATGAGCATTGTTGTCTATGGGCATATATAGCAAGTTTTGAGTTATAAGTTGTTGGGAATTTTGATGCTAGTAGCAATTTAGAATTGTGGGCATTTTATCTACTGCAATACATGAGTATGATATATGAAATTGGGGTAGAATTTCCAAGGAATCCATTGGTGCAATTGGTTTTGTCATCTGAGCAAGTTTTACAAAATGTCATTTTGTCCCAATATGCCATTTTGTTATTTTAGTTAGAATTAATCCATGCATGCTTTGATATTGGTGTCAACATGGAAGTGGTAGGTTTTTATGAGTATTATGCCATGGTATATTCTTTTGACATGATGGACTTGTATATAAGTGGGAATCTTGCTCCATAGTGGCTATTAAAATGTTGCTGATTTCAACATGCTAAATATTTTGAAGTCTGACAATCTATTAATATTTTTATGCCATGTTAAGTGGATGCTACCAAGTGATATGTTGTGTTTTAGCTCAAGCTGAGTGCTAGTGTTTTGTAGTAGATATTGTCATCTACCATCCTGTTAATTTTGATGCCATGAGATTGTTTCGAGCATCATTGTTTTCTGCTGTCAACTTGCTACCAGCTTAACTTAGATTCCAGAAAACTGTGATTTTCACTAAGTCACTAGAATCTGTTTCATCATGCCATCTTGTGAGCTGTATGCTTAGTGATCCGTGCTTCCTTTCCAGTTTGTGTAGTTAGGTGATTTGATAAGCAAGTTATTAGTTTCTGTCCATGCTTTGTTTGAGGTTGGAAACATCCTGTAGCTCTAGATAATGGTTTTGGAAGTTGCTATGTTGCTGTTTTGGGACAGATTGTGTGTGTTGGTGTTCTGTGACTTGTGGGAGCTATGCTCCATTGTTTTGCTTGATATTTGACTCTATTGCAGGTGGTTTTTCATTTCCTAACCAGTGGCTACCTTGGAATACCAACAAATATCCCTTAGCCTTCCATGTCTTATATTTCGGCTCCGTACCTTGCCGTGAGCGTAACATGAGATTCGTTACTCCGTTTCCTACGTTTACATATGCAATTGCATCGGTTTTTGCAGGAGGCATCCATATTTGCCATGATCATGCATGTTACAATAACTTAACATGAGGTTCTGTCCAGAATTGTAAATAACTTAACTATTGCGTGAGAAGCATGACTAGTTTAGGATTGCCATGTTAAATACTTCAAATGAATCATGTACCATCTTGGTTGTGTATTGCACCTTGGTTGGTTGTTTATTGTTGCTGTTTCTATTGAGTAGACGCGAGTGTTGAACTTGAGTATGGGGATCCAGGAGAGTACCACTACGAGGACCCAACTCTTTGTCCCTCTGAAGAACCAACAGGCAAGATGATCGTACCCGGATCCCGACACTATTTTTCCTTTGCTAGATGTCTCGCTCTTATAGTTACATATGCGTTACCTACCACTTGAATGTCAAGTCTCCTACATTGCCATGACAGCCTCTAACCCCTCCACTACATAGCAAACCTTGTTTGGCTAAGTTACCGCTGCTCAGCCCCTCTTATAGCGTTCTTAGATGCAGGTGCAGGTTGTTTCCATGTTATAACATGGATAAATGGAGATACCACAATATTTACTGCTACTTAATTTAATGCACATATATGTCTTGGTATGGTGGAAGGCTTGGCCTTTTGCTCGGTGTTTCATTCCACTTTTACCGCCATAGTTACTTGTTATCGGTGTGATGTTTCCATATTTTGTGCTCCTAACATGCTCGGGATTGTTATGGGAACCCCCTTGTTTATTCATTTGAGATTAAAACTTGCCTGGCAAGACCCAACATTGGTACTATTTGCTTAAACAACTTCATAAAATTGCATAGGGCTTTGCAACCCCATGGCTAATTAATTAACAACCTGGGCCAGTGCTCCTCATGAGTGTTGGTCCAAACTAGAGCCATTTGCAGGGCCACCTCGGGGCAACTCGAGGGATTTCTATCAGGCCACCGTACGTACTGCTCATCTGGTAGTGCCCTCAGATAGAGATACGCGTGGCTCCTATTGCAATCGGTCTGCTGGGCGGTCTTGCTGGACTTGTTTTACCTTTCTCAAATGTCTTGCGTGAGGAACTCTGATCTTCTTCGGGCTATCTCGATGTGTCGGTTTTCCTTTGGAATTGCCTAGGAAGATCACGAGATCCGTGTCGAGGTTATTCCTGCGGAGTGTGGTTAATTTGTGATGGATTAGTTGGAGCACCCTTGTAGGGTTAAATCTTTCGGAAAGTCGTGCCCATGGTTATGTGGCAACTTGGATATTTTGTTTAACACCCAGTTAAAGTTAACTTGAAGTAGACTCCAATAAAATACACCAACTGTGTGTGTAACCGTGATCATCTCTTCTAGTGAACATGAACCGAGAGAGAACACAGTGGGGTTATGTTTCACGTAAGTAGGTGTTCAGGATCACTTAGTGATCATGGTAGAACTCGATTGTTTTACGTAGTCCACTATATTTACATTCATGTTCTCATAAGTTATCCACCATACAATACTTAGTGTTGTTGCAAACTCAACCCTTACCCCCATCCAACCCACTAAGCTTGAATAGTCTCGGTACCCGGTTACAAGATTGCTGAGTCCCCGTGGCTCACAGATTACTACAACAAATATAGGTGCAGGTGCAGATGAGACCGTGCCAGATGATGTGACGCAGCTCCAGTGGGAGTATGATGAAGAATGTGGCAGAATGTATGTCACATATCCAGACGAGTAGAGAGGCCTTGGTCGTGATCTTCGGGGCTAGCAAGACAGTTTCATTGCTTGTTTTCTTCGTTTGTTTTCGTCCGTAGACGGACCCTGTCTTTCGAATGATGTTTGAATAATTGGTGTGAACTTGTAATTTAGCTTGTGGTGAGGGTAAGCCAATTCATATACTCCTCTCTTCATACATGTATGCGATATTACTATGATTGTGAAATGACTAGATGCGTCTCTATCCCTGTTGAGGTCCTCGTGCCTAAATAAGGATAGGCGCGCATCTTGGACGTTACAGTAAATAAGTTGGGTGGCAAGAACAATGAAGCCCCCATTTTCCTATGTGTCCCACGGAATCACTTGTCCCAAAATTATGCAATGAGTGTTAACAATCATAGAAGGCCACATTATAGTTGAATATGTGAACTTGCTAGAAATTCAAAGCTCTTACATAAACTCTTCTCTCGATGACAAAAGCTATAATTATCTCAAGGACTAATTGTGTTGCTTGTGGGTTCTCAATAAAACTTATGCTTCATATTTCTTCAGTTGTGAATAGATTACAACTTGTTTATGAGAAGTTATATGACGAAAACCTTGCTACTATGATGATATTCATGATGCTCTCATGTATGTATTCTGTTTTTATTGACACCTCTCTCTCTCAAATTATTTGGTCATTATTTTAGAGTTCGGCTTTCGCTTGAGGACAAGTGAGGTCTAAGCTTGGGGGAGTTGATACGTCCATTTTGCATCATGAATTCTTACTACTATTTACTTCATTATTGTACATTGTTCCACAATATTATACAATTCGTATGCCTTTTCTCTCTGAATATGCAAGGTGCACCACAAGGAGGGAAATATCTGGAAACTGGAATTCCGGACCAGAAAATCGAGAAAAAGGCAGAAAAATCAGCAGACTCCAAATGACCTGAAACTTCACGGAGAATATTTTTGGAATATTTAAGAATTTCTAGAACAAAAATATGCCAGAGGAGGGCTTCCAACAGGGCACAAGACAATAGGGTGCCCCCGTGGGGCGCGCCTTAATGGCTTGTGGGCCCCCTGTTGGCCCTCCGACGCCCCTCTTCTCCAATATGGTGTGTTTTATCCTAGAAAAATCATAAGCAACCTTTCGGGAAGAAGCAATGCCGTCTTGAGGCGGAAACCTGGGCAGAGGCCCTTTTGCACTCCGGCGATCAGATTCTATTGGGGAATTCCCTCTCCTGGAGGGGGCGCTCGAAGCCATCGTCATCACCAACGCTTCCTCCTTCGTGGGAGGACCAATATTCACAATCATCTTCACCAGTACCATGTCATCTCCAACCCTAATTCATCTCTTGTATTCAATCCTTGCCCCAAAACCTTAGATTGGTATGTGTGTGTTACTAGTTGTGTTGATTACATCTCGTAGTTTATGCTTGTTGGATTACTTGGTGGAAGAGGTTATGTTCAGATCCTTAATTATCATTATTATACCTTTGATATATAACATGTTGATGATGTGTGAGTAGTTACTATTGTTCCTGGGGACATGGGAGAAGTCTTGTTATAAGTAATCTTGTGAAGTTGGTATGCGTTCGATATTTTGATGATATGTATATTGTACTTCTCTTAGTGGTGTCATGTGAACGTCAACTACATGACACTTCACCATGCGATGGGCTTAAGGGAAGTCATTGTGGGTAACATGTATATCATGGGTTGTGAGAGTCACAGAAGCGTAAACCCCAGTTTATGCACTGCTTCATAAGGGGTTGATTTGGATCCATATGTCTCATGCTATGGTTAGATTTATCTTAATTCTTATTTTGTAGTTGCGGATGCTTGCGAGAGGGGTTAATCATAAGTCGGTTGTTAGTTCAAGTAAGAACAACACCGTAGCAACGGTCCACCCACATATCAAATTATCAAAGTAGCGAACGCGAATCAACTCAGCATGATAAACATGACTAGACAAAATTTCCCATGTGTCCTCGGTAGCACTTGCTTAATATAAGAGCACTTTCAGGCCTGTCCTTTGCTACAAAAAGGATTCGGATACCTTACGACACCTTTGTTACTATTGTCACTTGTTACTTGTTATGAATTATCTTGCTACCAAAATATCTACTACTGTTACTCACAACACTTGCAGAGAATAGCTTGCTAAAAACTGCTTATCATTTCCTTCTGCTCCTCATTGGGTTCGACCCTCTTACTTATCGAAAGGACTATGATTGATCCCCTATAATTGTGTGTCATCAAGTCAGTACATGCAACAATTTAGTATAGTAGACATAATGAATAGTTTTTTGAATCAATTCCCATGTACATGGGGTGATAGCGATCATTAGTTTGACCCCTAGTGAACTTAGGATTTGTGATGATTTTACGCTTCTCCTCTCTTATGTTGCATGGCCCCTTAGGTGGGAACTCATCATATTGATTGTACTCCTCCTCATCACCAACATTCTCGATGCCTAGTACCCTCCTCTTCCCATACATCACTACAATGCAGCCCGTATGCAAGAGGTCTGGCACAAATAAAATCTCGGTAGCATCGCTGGCAAGAATAAATGGGTCCTTTTGATATGCCAAGACTCTATGGTCAACATATGTCTTCCTGTTGTAAGCATCAACCTTTACACTACTAAGAGGGACCCATCTGCACTTGAATAATGCCAACTTCATTCGCACATAGTTAAGCTCCCAAATCTATTCAATGGTTCCATAGTACACCTCTTTATCATCTTGCTCTATGGTTAGGCATTGTATTTGAATAGAGCTATTCTGATACGAGGTCTTAGCATCACGTTCCTCAGTGTAGAACGTGTTGCCATTTATGTTGTACGCTTGGTACTTCATAATCATCGTTGATGGCTTTTGTGACAACCACTTTGCAAGGTCTTGATCGGATCCGCTTGACAAATGATCCTTCAACCATCTTACATAGTCCTTTTTGTCTGCATTTGTCTTGGCAGCTGGTAACAACACATTGGGTAAGTTGCTTCTTCATATCTCCTCCATGTGGTATGCAGCATAAACATCGAGTATTGGGATGTTGAGCAGTACCGTCAAATGGGCTTGATCGTCCATTTCTCTAAGTGCACGAATATGCGAGCTAGCAAGGACCGGCTTACCAGCCAACCTTCCCTCATGGCGAGAGAGGGGCACACCTATGGGTCTAAGTTTCATGTATTTGGTGCAAAATTTAACCACCTTCTCCGCGGTATAACCTTATAGGATGCTTGCCTCTGGATGACATCAGTTCTTACAATAGCGCTTCAATATTACCATGTACTGCTCGAAGGGGTACATGTTGCGAAGAAACACATGACCACAATAGTTTATCTCGTCAGCATGGTGCATGGTGAGATGGACCATGACATCAGAGAATGACGATGGGAAGAACATCTCTAAGTTTGACAATATCCTTGCAATATCAGCTTGCATATTATCCAGCTCTTCAACATCTACCACCTTTTTCCATAGTTTGTTGAAGAGATCAATCAATGTGTTTCTTACGTCCATGTCCATCATAGTCCTTATGGCCACCGGGAGGATTTGTGTCGACATTACGTGACAATCATGTGACTTCATGTCAGACAACTTCTTTTTAGACAAGTTGTCATCCACGAGACTTCTGATGTTTGGGGAGTAGGAAGATGGTGTCTTAATTGACAACAAAAATTTGAAGAACTCTTTTACTTCTCCTGTAGTGAAATTGTAACTCTAGTGTTGGTGGAGCAATTTGTCATCATCTTCTACTTCATTCATGCGTTCTGATTGATCACCAAGCATATCGAGTTGTGCACCGTCGCCATCCTTTCTTTTGCCTTTAATCTTGAGCAGAGTACCAAGGATGCTTTCATTCTTCTCTACATGCATGACATCAATACAGTGATCTACACTTAGGAACTCCCAGTAAGGTAATTCCGACAACACTAATTTCTTCTTAAATGCTTGGTACTTGGGTTTTATATTTGACATCAAACTGGATCCCTTGACAAGTCCAACTTCAAATTTTTAACCATGATGTAGACCTGTTTCCAATCATAGGGTCTTGGGCCCGTTCCTTTATCTACCATACCATCAAATTCAGATGTCATTTTTTTGGTAAGGGTGATTTTTCCATAAGAACCTACGATGATGCAGATACACGGTTTTGCGCGAGTTGGAAAGAAATATACCCGTTGTCCTATCCATGCATGTGACACATCCTACTTGTCCCTCTGTTTTGTGCCCCAAACTGTTGCCTAATGCCAACATATCTTGAATGGTATGTAGCAGCAACGCATGTAGCCAAAAAACTCCTTTGCATAGGCATCATAACGGTTCACACCAGACCCCCACAATGTCTATAGTTCTTCTACCAATAGCGTAAAGTAAATTTCGATATCATTTCTAGGTTGCTTTGGGCCTTGGATAATCATCGACACCATGATATATTTTTTATTCTTACACAACCAAGGAGGAAGGTTATATATGCACAGAAGCACCAGCCAAGTTTTATGTTTGGTGTTCATATCGCCAAATGGATTAAATCCATCAGTACACTCCCCTAGCCATGTATTTCTCGGATCCTTTGCAAAATCTTTAAACATGTTCGCGATTTGTTCCCACTGAGCCCCATCTTTCGGGTGCCTCATATATTTATCTATAGTTCGCACGTCATGATGCCACTGCAACCTCTTTGCCTCTCTAGGGTTTGCAAACAAACACTTCAACCTTGGAATTATAGGCAAGTACCAAACAACCCTGAACATGATTCCTGTCTTGATCTCTTCGTCCATTCTTTACTTGTCCTTTGCTCTCCTGCACTTCTATCGTGCGTGCTTGCATATGCGACATGAACACAAGTCTTTGTAGTCACCACGATACAACATACAATCATTCACACAAGCATGTATCTTCTAGACTTCAAGTTCCAATGGACAAACAATTTTCTTTGCTTCGTTCGTGCTTTTGGGGAGCACATTATCTTCTGGAAGAATGTATTTGAAAAGATTCAACAACTGTGTGAAGGCCTTGTTTGATAGACCGCTTTCTGCTTTAAATCTGAGAAGCATCAGTGTGACACTCAACTTGGAATATTTCTTTTTGCAACATGGATACAAATATTTTTTGAAGGCCATATCAATGCTTGGCAGCTCCCTATACCCAGCTATATATTTTTCTAGGCTCTAGAAATCTGCAATCATAGCAGCAAAATTTGGCATATCATCAAGGTCGGTGATGTCTGCTTCACACTCTTGGTTTTTCTTTGGGTTTTTGGCATGCCACTCTAGTGTCTGTAGCTTGAAGTTTGAGTCCCGAGGTTAAATTCATCACCCATGCGACTATGATCAGGATTTGGCACCTCACTAACAGGGAGGTTATTACCTTAATCCATAACCGGCTCTTCACCGCGTTCAGCCCATCTTGTGTATCCACCCATCATACCCTTTTGCATAAGTGTAACTCAGCCTCATCAATTGGAAATGACACCATATTGCTACAATCCTTGCATGGATAGAGGACGTAATATTCTTTGCAAATTCTCTTCTTTGTTAGTTCAGCCAAAGCCCTGAACTCCTTCATGTCATCCCTATACCTTGAGCTTGTTCCATCCCCCATCCATTCAGATCATTCCATCTGCACACGTTGCATCCTTAATGGATGTACAAAGATGGGTGAATAAATCACAAGATTTTATTTTCAAAAATTATGGAGGGCGCTGCATAATGTTATCCAGTCATGCAATGACACTAATCAACCAGTCAATTTACATGCATCATCGGCAGTGCCATTATATGAATTTAGTAGCTTAATTAGGCCACTCAAGGAAAATAATACCTTAATTAATTAGCAGCAGTATGACGAGACAACAGGGTTGAGGAGTAGAGCTTAGTGGGGCACATGCCTGTAGTCCGGGCTCCACTATCCCGCCTATGACCACGAGGGACGTCCTCCAGTCACGCCAGCGCCGGCCACGAAGATTGAGATCCTCCTATATCTCTCGCCACCGATCGAGGACTGACCGCCGACCGACCGTGGGTTGACCTCCTATCTGGGAGTCGCTGCCTCGGTCGCCGCTGACATCTCTATCAGCACAACATTTGCTGGGCGGTTTTCGGACAACGACTATTTATCGCACCCATATGTATCAGGAAGCACATTACAAACATTCATGTTATGGAAACCGTGTATCACACACGTTTCCATCTCACGCGACTTGATTTGGAAAATAGTGTGTCGTATACAATAGAATGCGATAAATAGTTTCCCGCCCATTATGATCAGATCCCCATAATTTCCTCGTCTTCCCCAAATCCCTAAATAGCTTCCAAATCTCTAGCGCCCAAATTCCCTAGTGTGGCGCTGACATTGGGGAAATGCAGACGAGTGGTGTTGATGGCTTCAGTGCAGCTACATGATAATCCCCAAGTGCAAGGAATCATCATAGCAAGTTCCAAAGGTGGAAGTGATAAGTATGGAGTGTCGAACCCACAAGGAGCTAAAGGTAAGATCAATATTCTCTCAAGTCCAATCTGCCACCGATACGACTCTACGTACACCGAACGTTTGCTTCCTTCTAGAAACGAGAAATAAAACTACGTTGTGTGTACGACGAGGATAGCTTTGCATGATATCGGAGAACTAAAATATAAATATAGGTGCTGTTATCATAATATTAGAATATATTACAAATAGCGAGTGTGGAATAATGATGGGTCGGTGTGCGGAATTATCCTAGGCAATTTGTTAACAAGATCTGAAATCATTATTGCAATTTTACATGAAGAAGAGGCATAAGCTAACATAGTTTCTCTACTTGGATCATATGCACTTATGGTTGGAACTCTAGCAAGCATCCGCGACTACTAAAGATCATTAAGGTAAAACCCAACCATAGCATTAAAGCATCAAATACCCTTTATCCCATATGCAACAACCCCCTTACTCGGGTTTGTGCTTCTGTCACTCAAGCAACCCACTATAAGCGGATCATGAATGTATTGCAACACCTTACAGCGGGAACCCTTCACATGTGCGCGGCAAGGAAGGCACCAAAGGACAGCACCAAAATAAACATACAACGCAAACCAATCTAGATCATCAATCAACCCAAAGGACAAAAGTAATCTAGTCAAAACATCATAGGATGGCAACACATCATTGGATCATAATATGTAGCATAAAGCACCATGTTCAAGTAGGTCATTATAGCGGGGTGCGGGAGAGTGGACCGCTAAAAGGAGATGATGATGGTGATGAAGAAGGTGATGTTGATGAAGACGATCACCGCGGCGATGGTTCCCCGATGGCACTCCGGCACCATCGGAAGATAGGGGGAGATGGTCTCCCCCTTGTCTTTCCTCCTCCATGGCATCCCTTCTCTATGGGGAGAGGTTCTCCCTCTAGTCCTTGGCCTCCATGGTCTTGATGGCCCCTCCGGGACGATGAAGATGGCCTCTGGTGATGGTGACCCCCTCCGGTAGGGTGCCGGAGAGGGCCAAGATTGGTTCTTCGTGGTTCTGGAGGTGTGCAGCGGCGGAACTCCCAATCTAGATTTCTTTTCGGTGGTTTCTGGATTTATAGGAATTTTTGGCGTCGATCCCACATCAAGGGGGTGCTCAAGGGGCCCACAAGCTTGCTAGGCGTGGCCAGGGGGTGGTCGTGCCTAGCAGGCTTGTGATCTCCTCATCCACTTCCTGGCCCAGCTCTTCGCTTCAGTATTTTTATATTTTCCAAAAATATTCTCTATAAATTTTCAGCCCATTCCGAGAACTTTTATTTTTGCACAAAAACAACACCACGGTAGTTCTGCTGAAAACAACGTCAGTCCGGGTTAGTTCTAATAAAATCATACCAAAATCATATAGAATTATTGTAAACATGGCATGAATACTTCATAAAATATAGATATGTTGGCGACGTATCAGCATCCCCAAGCTTAGTTCCTGCTCGTCCTCGAGTAGGTAAATAATAAAAGAAATAATTTATGAAGTGTGAATGCTAGTATGGTGCATAAATTTAATCAATGATAGTTCCAAACACTTTTTCTAGCATCATTATATATCATAAGCAGTAGCTCATCTCATAAAACTTCTCATGATGAAATAACAAGCTATCCACATGTTAAATTATAGACTAACAAACTATGCTTTCAGTCACCAAAGAATTGCAATTCATCTTATTTTCAGGAAGGGTCTATGTAAGAGCTTTGATTTAGCAAATTCCACATACTCAACTATCATATAGTCTTCCATGATTTCTAACACTCAAAGCATATTTTTAGAGCAAATGGCATCCGTCGAACACATAGAAAGATAGGGGCTTCATGTTTCGCCTCCCAACATGCTTATCATATAGATAATTGTCAACAATAATAATTCATGGTCAAATATATTTGAATGGCCATATATGCTTGGATATTTCCCAACCACATAATGCTTGCCAACTAAAGAATAGTTGAGGTTGAACTAAGAAGGAATACTATTGACTCTTGCATAAAAGTAAATACATGAAAGTAAAAGATAGGCCCTTCGCAGAGGGAAGCAGGGATTTGCATATGTGGCAGAGCTCGAGCTTTTAAAATAGAGATGAATAATAATTTTGAGCGGTATGCTTTCATTGTCACCATAACAACTAAGAGATCTCAGTATCTTCCATGCTAGATACATTATAGGTGGTTCCCAAACAGAATGGTAAAGTTTTTTTACTCCCCCTCCACCAATCAATCACACTCCACGGCGAGCCGAATCCACACGTACCGTCCATACCAACAACATTCCTGGGGGAGTTTTGTTTAATTATTTGTATTTTTTTATTTTGGAACTGGGAATCCCTATTACCAGCCACTTTCTCGTCACTACTAGGGAAAACCTTATACACAGAAGCTTACCAGTAGCGCTTTTTAAAAGGAGGCCCTGTTGCTACTTAGCAGTAGCGCGTGTAAAACAACAGCGCTACTAATAAACACATATCAGTAGCGTGGCACATATAAAATGCGCTACTACTATAATTGCCACACCATTCCCGACAGGCTAGGTATAGTAGTAGCACCCTTCCTCAGTTAGCGATCCTGCTATTCTACTTAGTTGTAGCGCTTGGTACCAACCCGCGCTGCTGCTATGCCAACCTTATCTACCCTGTGCGCTACCTATATCTTCCTCACTCTCAGGCGCTCACTCCCCCCTCACACTGTTGCTCCCTCTCTGCCCCCTACTGCTCGTTGTCGCCGTCGCCTACCCCTCCTCCCTTTGCCGTCGTCACCGCCCCCTCCTCCCTGGACTCGGTAATCCTCCCCCTCCTCCCTCCTCCCCGCCCCACCTCCTCCGTCCTCCTTCCACTCCTCCATTCGCCGTCGTCCGGCCCCTCCTCCCTCCACCTTCCTCCTCCATCCTCTTTTCTCCTCCCTCCTTCAGTCGCCCCTCCTTCTCCCTCCTCCCTCCACTCCTCCATTCGTCGTCGGTCGGCCCCTCCTCGCTCCGCCTTCCTCGTCCATCCTACTTCCTCCTCCCTCCTTCATTCACCCCTCCTTCTCCCTCCCCCCTTCTCCATCCAGAACCCCTCCTCCCTGCTACATTTTGATTTAGTAGGCTAGTTGATATTTTCTTCCTGATATGCAACATTTTGATTTACTTAATAGTTTGTAGTTGATATATAATAATTTTGATTTAGTATGATTAACTGATTAGTAAAAATTTAGACATTATTGATAGTTTTTAGTTGATATAAGCCTCTGTTCATATATAACACTTTGATTTAGGATAGTTTCTAGGGTTTAGTTGATAGTTCTGCTGGAATGTTGATTCGTTTCTGTTCCGGCAAATTTCAGGCACTCGATTCGTTTTTGTTCCGGCAAATTTCAGGCGCTCGATATGAAATCACAACATGCTCCCTTGGTGGTTTTGATAATTCATGACAACATACATTGTCTCTTGGACTAACACCTCTATCTAGTGTATTTCAGATAATAGTCCATGGAGAGTTGAGTTGGCAAAAGGATTGAGGAGATTGTGGAATTTCCCCAAGATTCAAGGAAATAGGTTGGCCAAGCTTCAAGCAAAGAGGACTCTACATTTTACATTTGTGGGAAATCACTTTGAGTCCATAGGAAAGCCAACACTATTAAAAAGGGGTAAAATTTTGATGGTGAACAATATGCTCAAACGTGCACAAGTGATAGTTACCAAAACATCCACAAACTCTCCCACCAAAAGTCTGTCCTAAGCCAAATATGCAAAATCGGTGCAACCAACAATCCTGTCCCGGTGCCACTGATTCTAAACCCTAGACAGACTCAGCCAAACCCTAACACTTCGGTGCAGCCGACACTGCTCTCTATGCCACCTAGTTGGGTTGCCAAGATTTTGTTATGCAAGTTCACATTTTCGGTCCGACCAAGAATGATGAATCCGCGTCATCGAGTTTGGTAAATCTGACCATTTGTCACCTTGTCGATGCAACCGAGAATTGTATATCGGTCCCTCCGAGATTCAAAAGTTGCCACTTTTGTTCACTTCAAAACCACTGCGATTTACACATCGGTGTCACTGAGTTGGTCATTTTGTGTGTAACGGTTGGATTTTTGGGATGCCTATATATACCCCTTCACCACCACCCACTTGAAAGAGAAGCACTCCAAACTATTCCATACCTACCCTACTTGGTTTTCTAAGAGACAACCACCTACCCTTGTGTTGAGGTCAAGATCTTCCACCCCAACCATATGGATCTTGAATTCTAGCCTCCCTAAGTTGCCTTCCACCAATCCCATCTCTTCTACCAAGCCACATATGTGAGATAGTGATTGTGTGTTGAGGAGTATATCATCTTGAAGTACAACAGCAAGGAGTTCATCGTCATTCCCGAGCCTATTACCTTTTGGAGGGTGGTGCCTCCTAGATTGGTTAGGTGTCGCTTGGGAGCCTCCTACTTCATGTTGTGGAGTGAACCAAGAAGTTTGTAAGGTCAAGGAGATCGCCTACTTCGTGAAGATCTACCCATAGTGAGGCTAGTCCTTCATGGACGGAAGCCGCATGGAATAGTCAAGGTTGCTTCTTCGTGGAACCCTCCATGAGTAGAGCCCTCCGTGGACTCTCGCGACCGTTACCCTCCGTGGGTTGAAGACTGCATGAACATGGATGTACGATAGCACCACCTATCGGAACCATGGGAAAAATCCTTGCGTCTACTATTGCGTTTGATCTTCCTATCCCAACTCTTTGCTTACATGTGCAATGTCTTTACTTTTTGATGCCATACTTGTAGACACGCATGTGTAGGGCTGTTAGACTTGCTAGACTTGCTAAAATAGTTAAAATCTGCCAACCAATTAACTTGGGAAAATGTTAGGTTTTAAATTATTGTTAGTAGTCTATTCACCCCCCTCTAGACACCCCTCTCTCGATCCTACAAGTGGTATTAGAGCATTGGTCTCCATTGCTTCGGTTTAATCACTGTGGAGGAAGATGGATGTGTCTAGAGTAGAGAGTTTGAGTTTTAGAGTGCCCATTCTTGATGAAGAGTATAGTCAATGGAAGAATGCCATGATTGATCTATTTAATAGATTCCATTTGACTAAATATATTGAAAATCCCTATGTGCTTCCTATTGATGAATTGCATCCCATACATGAAGAGGAAATCAACATGCTTGGTAACCTAAGAACTATTAATCTTATTGTTAGAGGTTTATCAAGATTCATGCTTTCTCATATAAAGAAGTTTGCATGTGCCTATACCTTATGGACTGATTTGGAGAAACGATATCCAAATCTTTCCTTAGGAAATCTTGATGAAATTCTTCATAAAACCATTGCTTTTCACAAAATGAAGCCTAGTGATCCAAACTTTGATAAATCCCTATTTGAGCTCTATAATCTTATGCGTGCTAAAAGAGATATCACCACTATCAACAACATTATCTTCGAAGCCATTCGCATTCATAAACTTGAGCATTGTCATGACCACTATTCTAACGAATCTCTTGTTCTTTATGTTGAGGATTTCCCACTTGATGATGACAATGTGGAACATGGCTACTACGAAGAAGATGAGTTGTTCGACATTGAGCACAAGAAAATCATGAAGAATCTGAGCCTCATGGCAAACTTTAAGGATTACATGTCCGGAGGAAAAGAGTGGATTCTTGACAGCGGATGTATGGATCATATGACTGGTGATAAAGACATGTTCCAAGAGATCACGCCTAATCAAGGTCCTCGATGGTACATGACCCTTGGAGACAACTCTAAGGATAAGGTACTTGGCCTTGGTAAGGTGGCCATATCCCATGATAGCTCCATTAAAATGTTATGCTTGTTGAATCCCTTGGCTACAATCTTCTTTCCGTATCTAGACTTGCCGACTTCGGTTTTAATGTTTTATTCATGAAAGTAGATTGCCAAGTGTTTCATCAAGATAATCATAAAATGGTCTTTACTGGTTTCCGTAGAGGTGATCTATACATTGTTGATTTTACTAAAAGATCCAAGCCATGCACTTGTTTAATTGCAAAATCTTCTAAAGGTTGGCTTTGGCATAGAAGACTTGGACATGTAGGCATGCGCAATCTAGATAACCTAATCAAAGGTGATCATATACTTGGTGTTAAAGATGTTATCTTTGACAAAGATAGACTTTGTAGTGTTTGTCAAGCTAGAAAGCAAGTAGGCGGAAGTCATCCCGTTAAGAATATCATGACTACTAGGAGACCACTCGAGTTACTTCACATGGATCTTTTTGGTCCCAATGCTTACAGGAGTCTTGGCGGAAATTCCTATGGTCTAGTTATAGTTGATGATTTTTCCAAATTTACATGGGTATTCTTTCTTGATGATAAGTCACAGGTTCAAAAGATCTTCAAGAACTTCGCACAGAAAGCGCAAAATCAGTTTGAAGTGAAGATCAAGAAGGTTTGGGGCGATAACGGATCGAAGTTCAAGAACACCCATGTGGATTCCTTTCTTGACAAAGAAGGTGTCTCACATGAGTTCTCGGCTACGTACAAACCTCAACAAAATGGAGTTGTTGAGAGGAAGAATCGGACGCTCATTGAGATGGCAAGAACGATGCTTGACGAATACAAGATGCCAAGACACTTTTGGGAAGAAGCCATTGAAACAGCATGTCATGCCACAAACCGACTTTACTTGCACAAGCTTCTCGGTAAAATGGCATACGAGCTACTCACCGGTAACAAACCCCAAGTCGGATACTTTCGGGTATTTGGCTCAAAGTTCTACATTCTTGATAAGCATAGCCGTACTAAATTTTCTCCTAATGTCATGAAGGATTCCTACTTGATTATGGATCGAACTCTAACACTTATCGTGTCTACAAAAACTTCACTCAAAAAGTTGAAGAGACGGTAGATGTGAAGTTTGATGAATCTAATGGTTCGCAAGTTGAAGAATTGCCAAATGATGTAGGTGATAAGGATCCTTCGGAAGCCATTATAGATTTACCCATCGGCAAGATTCGTCCCATGGAGGTGAAGGAGAGTACTTCATCAACTCAAGTGGAAGCCCCCACTTCATGTCAAGGTGAACCTCAACACGACATGGAGGCATCCACAAGCGGTACATGACGAGATAATTAAGAAGATGAAGTGCATCATGAAGATCCACCAAAACCACCTTCACCACCACATCAAGGGAACGACACCTTCAACAACAATGAAGATGAACAAGATGATGATGAAGAAGAAGAAGCTCCACCATCCAACAATTGGAAGCTCGCCCGAGTTCGAGCTCAAGTGACCAAGAACCATCCCCTAAACTAAATCTTTCGTGATATACATACAGGGGGAATCACTCGCTCTAAAAACTGTCTAGCTAACTTTTGTGAGCATTATTATTTCATCTCTAGCATGGAGCCTTTAAAGGTAGAACAAGCTCTTGAAGACGCGGATGGGTGAACGCAATGCATGAAGAGCTACACAACTTCGAGAGGAATGAAGTGTGGACACTTGTGGAGAAGCCCGAAGATGAGCACAACATCATCGGAACCAAATGGGTGTTTCGGAACAAACAAGACAAAGATGGTCAAGTCGTGCGCAACAAGGGTCGTCTCGTAGCCCAAGGATATACGCAAGTCGAATGTATGGACTACGGTGAGACCTATGCCCCCGTCGCTAGACTTGAAACTATTCGTATTCTTCTTGCTTATGCTAATCACCATGATATCACGCTTTATCAAATGGACATAAAAAGTGCATTTTTAAATGGTGAAATTGAAGAAGAAGTTTATGTTAAGCAACCACCTAGTTTTATAAATCCTAAGAAACCTAACCATGTCTACAAGCTTCGCAAAGCTCTTTATGGTCTTAAGCAAGCCCCTCATGCTTGGTATAAATGCTTAACGAAGTTTCTCATCAAAAAAGGTTTTCAAATTGGCAAAATTGATGCAACCTTGTTCACTAAGAGAGTTAATGGAGAATTATTTGTGTGCCAAATCTATGTGGATGATATTATCTTTGGTTCCACTAACCCTCAACTTAGTGAAAGATTTGGAAGGTTGAGGTCCGAGAAGTATGAGATGTCTATGATGTGTGAGCTGAAATTATTTCTTGGATTGGAAATCAAGCAATCAAGAGAAGGAACTTTCATCTCTCAAACTAAGTATACCAAGGACTTGATTAAGAAGTTCAACATGCAGGACTACAAAGGTATGAAAACCCCTATACTAGTGGACATGTTGACCTTACCAGGGAGGATGAACTGGTTAATCAAAAGATTTATTGATCTATGATTGGTTCATTGTTATATCTGTGTGCATCTCGTCTCGATATCATGCTTAATGTTTGCATGTGTGCTAGATATCAAGTTGCACCTAAAGAGTGTCATCTTTTGGCTATGAAACATATTGTGAGGTACTTGATACAAACACCAAACTTTGGCATTTGGTATCCCAAGGGATCTTCTTTTAATCTTGTTGGCTATTCTGATTCGGACTATGCTGGAGACAAGGTTGATAGAAAATCCACCTTGGGTACTTGTCAATTTTTAGGTAGATCTCTTGTGTCTTGCTCCTCCAAGAAACAAAACTTGGTATCTCTAGCTACTGCCAAAGCTGAGTATATTGTTGTCGGATCTTGTTGTGCACAATTACTATGGATGACACAAACGCTTAAGGATTATGGAATTAATGTTAAAAATGTTCCATTACTTTGCAACAATGAAAGTGCTATTAGAATTCGACATAATCCCATGCAACATTCTCGAACCAAGCATATTCAAGTGCGACATCATTTCAATCGTGATCATGTTGCCAAAGGAGATATCAATCTTAAGCATGTTTGTACTAACAAACAATTGGCCGATATCTTCACCAAGCCACTTGATGAGAAAACATTTTTTCATTTGAGGAGTGAGTTGAACATCATTGATGCTTCAAACTTGAGCTAGACTCACTCGATTGCAAGAAAGGGCATGAGCTTTCTTATTATCTCCATGATCCCGTAACTCGTTATCATATGCCATGGAATTCTATGCTCCCTTGTATTGCGTCTAACCTTTTGTAGGTACTTGGAAGAACTTCATTCTACAAGATTGCCATCAACTCCAATTAGAACCAATCTTGTCATTACCAAGTATCCACAACTTCTCTTGATGATGGAAGAAACAAGACAACAAAAACATATCCTTGACATATACTTGATCTAGGTTGCAAAATCTTAAGTGGTATCATGTCAATTGGATATATTCATTGCTCTTCCTTGCATGACTAACCTTTGTAGGTGATGAGTGTACTAGAACGAGAAGGATTGCTCCAAATTCAAGATGATCTTCATCAACCTCGAGCATCCTCAACAAGTTCACCTACGAGCAACGTCATCAACATCACTCAAAGTTATGTACTCATATCCTTGAAAAGGCTTTACTGCAAGTCATGATCTAAATAAACTCAAGAGATATGAAGACAGCAAAATGCTTAATCGAAAAATGGTAACCCCATTTTGAGCTTAAACGATGAGTATGACCTATGATCAAGCATTCTTGCTTGGCTCCTAAGTCAATATACTCTAATATAGGTGACCTAGTCACCGCCCATCATTTAGTTAAGATTCTTGCGTGGTTTTCTCTCTATTTGCATGATCTCTCGTAACCACTTAAATCTTATCTATTTGATGTCCTTTGTAAATCTTTCGCATTTTTTTGAAACTATTTTGTTTTTCTCTCTGAAAATAGAAACTTGGTTTATAATTCGGAGTCACCGATATAGATTACTCAGTTCTACCGAATTCGCGGATAAGCTGCACCACACAATCTCGATATCATCGATTTATCTGTCCCTGAGTCACTGATTTTCTTTGCTTTCAAAATCTACATTTCTTTGATATTGTTTATTTGTTTCTGTTCTTGTGATATTCTTGTTCCTTCGATGACCCCTTTCAAAAAAAATCTTAGGGGGAGAAGGACAAACAACACTTCCGGGGAGAAATTATTTATTCAAGGATCCCTAACTCCAAGGAGAAGAAAACCAAAATTTGCCAAAGGGAGAGAATTTACATTCAATGATACCCTTATTCTTTTCATGAAACCTACTTTCAATGACCCTTGATCTCAAGGATCCCTTCCTTGTCAATGATCCCAGTCACTACTCCCAAGTTTAACCTTTTTGGTACTTTATGCCAAAGGGGGAGAATATCGAAGCTTCATGATAAAGGGAGAGTTACATACTTATGCAAAGGGGGAGATATGATTTAGGGGGAGAGGAATATATCAAAAGTTCACACTTATATAATCAAGGAGAGGAACAACAATGTAGGGGGAGAAAACTACTTTTGGATAATATTCTCAAGTGAACAAATGATTACTTTTCTCACCCTATCCGATCCCAATATCTACATGCTGAGATTCAGGGGGGAGGATATACTACCATTTTCATATCAAAAGGGAGAAAAGATATACTAGATTAATGCTAAAGGTGGAGACGTATCAATCTTAATGATTATCATATTACATATGTTGTCCACATCTTGGTACTCGTTGAGTTCTATTGCTTTTGCTTAGTAGAATACTCTTGTGTTTCCTAACATTGTTTTCCCAAGTGTGTCTCTACTACTAGAATGCTCAAGAACTCAAGGTAAGTATATGCATCATATCTTTGATCAACATGATCTCTTGCTTCTTGCACATATTGTTTGCAACATTGAAGTCTTGATCAAGGATATACATTTCATTCACATATATTGATGTATATAGCCAAGACACACATGACTCTTACCTCCCTTTCTTCCACATGTGTGTCAATGCATTCCAAAGCAACTATCCTTTAAAGGACTGCACACATTTAGGGGGAGCAAATCTAGGTCATGTGTTTCTCAAAGTCTTCATTGCATCCATGCATATCTTTAATTGAAGCTTTGATTGTATGTTGTCATCAATTACCAAAAAAGGGGAAGATTGAAAGCACAACATGCTCCCTTGGTGGTTTTGATAATTCATGACAACATACATTGTCTCTTGGACTAACAGCTCTATCTAGTGTATTTCAGATAATAGTCCATGGAGAGTTGAGTTGGCAAAAGGATTGAGGAGATGGTGGAATTACCCCAAGATGCAAGGAAATAGGTTGGCCAATCTTCAACCAAAGAGGACTCTACATTTTACATTTGTGAGAAATCACTTTGAGTCCATAGGAAAGCCAACACTATTAAAAGGGGGTAGAGTTTTGATGGTGAACAATATGCTCAAACGTGCACAAGTGATAGTCACCAAAACATCCACAAACTCCCCACCACAAGTTTGTCCTAAGCCAAATATGCATAATCGATGCAACCAACACTCCTATCCTAGTGCCACCGATTCTAAATCGAAGACAGACTCGGCCAAACCCTAACACTTCGCTGCAGCCGACACTGCTCTCGGTGCTACTGAGTTGGGTTGCCAAGATCCTGTTACGCAAGTTCACATTTTCGGTCCGACCGAGAATGGTGAATCGGCGTCACCGAGTTTGGTAAATCTGATCGTTGGTCACTTGTCGGTGCAACCGAGAATTGTATATCGGTCCCTCTGAGATTCAAAAGTTTCCACTTTTGTTCACTTTGGTAATATTGAGATTTACACATCGGTGTCACCGAGTTGGTCATTTTATGTGTAACGGTTGGATTTTTGGGGATGACTATATATACCCCTTCACCACCAACCACTCGTAAGAGAAGCACTCAGAACTATTCCATACCTATCCTACTCAGTTTTCTGAGAGAGAACCACCTACCCTTGTGTGGATGTCAAGATCTTTCACTCCAACCATATGGATCTTGATTTCTAGCCTCACCAAGTTGCCTTCCACCAATCCCATCTCTTCTACCAAGGCAAATATGTGAGAGAGTGATTGTGTGTTGAGGAGTCTATCATCTTGAAGCACAAAAGCAAGGAGCTCATCGTTATTACTGAGCCTATTACCTTTTGGAGGGTGGTGCCTCCTAGATTGGTTAGGTGTCGCTTGGAAGCCTCCTACTTCACGTTGTGGTGTGAACCAAAAAGTTTGTAAGGGCAAGGATATCGCCTACTTCGTGAAGATCTACCCATAGTGTGGCTAGTCCTTCATGGACGGAAGCCCCATGGAATAGTCAAGGTTGCTTCTTTGTGGAACCCTCCATGGGTAGAGCCCTCCATGGACTCTTGCAACCGTTACCCTCCGTGGGTTGAAGACTCCATGAACGTGGACGTACGATAGCACCACCTATCGAAACCATGGAAAAATCCTTGCGTCTCCTATTGCGTTTGATCTTCCTATCCCATCTCTTTACTACATGTGCAATGTTTATACTTTCCGCTGCCATACTTGTAGAGATGCATGTGTAGGGCTGTTAGAATTGCTAGACTTGCTAAAATAGTTAAAATCTGCCAACCAATTAACTTGCGAAAAGGTTAGGTTTTAAATTACTGCTAGTAGTCTATTCACCCCCCTCTAGACACCCCTCTCTCATGTTGGAAATATGCCCTAGAGGCAATAATAAAATTGTTATAATTGTATTTCCTTGTTCATGATAATTATCTATTGTTCATGCTATAATTGTATTAACCGGAAACCGTAATGGATGTGTTAATATATAGACCACAACATGTCCCTAGTGAGCCTCTAGTTGGCTAGCTCGTTGATTAACAGATGGTCACAGTTTCATGACCATGGACATTGGA
The DNA here is from genome assembly GCA_022496015.1 of Hordeum marinum. NCBI lineage: Eukaryota > Viridiplantae > Streptophyta > Magnoliopsida > Poales > Poaceae > Hordeum > Hordeum marinum. The sequence continues at coordinate 167,416,230 of CM039673.1, forward strand.
AATCGTTGATAACGGGATCACATCATTAGGATAATGATGTGATGGACAAGACCCAATCCTAAGCATAGCACAAGATCGTGTAGTTCGTCTGCTAAAGATTTTCTAATGTCAAGTATCGTTTCCATAGAACATGAGATTGTGCGACTCCCGGATACCGTAGGAATACTTTGGGTGTGCCAAACGTCATAACATAACTGCATGGCTATAAAGGTGCACCGCGGGTATCTCCGAAAGTGTCTGTTGGGTTGGCACGAATCAAGACTGCGATTTGTCACTCCGTGTGACAGAGATGTATCTCTAGGCCCACTCGGTAAGACATCATCATAATGAGCTCAGTGTGACTAAGGAGTTAGCCACGGGATGATGTGTTACGGAACGAGTAAAGATACTTGCTAGTAACGAGATTGAACAAGGCATAGGGATACCGACGATCGAATCTCGGGCAAGTATCGTACCGGTAGACAAAGGGAATTGTATACGGGATTGATTGAATCCCCGACATCGTGGTTCATGCGATGAGATCATCATGGAGCATGTGGGAGCCAACATGGGTATCCAGATCCCGCTATTGGTTATTGACTGGAGAGGTGTCTCGGTCATGTCTACGTGTCTCCCGAACCCGTAGGGTCTACGCACTTAAGGTTCGATGATGCTAGGGTTATAGGGAAATAGTGTACATGGTTATCGAAGGTTGTCCGGAGTCCTGGATGAGATCCCGGACATCACGAGGAGCTCCGAAATGGTCTGGAGGTTAAGATTCATATATAGGAAGTGAGTTTTTGGTCACTGGAAGTGTTTCTGGAGTTACCAGTAACATACCAGGACCACCGGAAGGGTTTCGAGGGTCCGCCAAGTGGGGCCACCAGCCCCATAGGGATGCATGGGTCGCAAGTGGGAGGAAACCAGCCCCTAGGTGGGATGTGTGCCCCCCACAAGGGCCCAAGGCGCAGATGATGTGGGGTAGGGAGCAAACCCTAGGGCAGATGGGCCCTAAGGCCCACCCTAGGGAAGCCGCACCCCTCTCCCTCTGGAGCCGCCAGCCAGATGGGATCTGGAGGCTGCCGCACCACCCTAGGGTGGAAACCCTAGGGCGCAGCCCTCCCTCTTCCTCCTCCTATATATAGTGGAGCCCTTGGGGCAGCAGGAGACATGGATATCTCTCTCCTACGGCACAGCCCTACTCCTCCCTCTCCCCGTCCTCCGCAGTGCTTGGCGAAGCCCTGTCGGAGTACCACGTAGCTCCACCGTCACCACGTCGTCGTGCTGCCGGAGCTCTCCCTCAACCTGTCCTTCCTCCTTGCTGGATCAAGGCGTAGGAGACGTCACTGGGCTGCACGTGTGTTGAACGTGGAGGCATCGTTGTTTGGTGCTTAGATCGGATTCAACTGCGATCTGAATCGCTATGAGTACGACTCCACCAACCGCGTTCTTGTAACGCTTCCACTTTGTGATCTTCAAAGGTATGAAGATGCACTCTCCCCACTCGTTGCTGGTTTCTCCATAGAAGGATCTCGGTGAACATGTAGGAAAGTTTTGATTTACTACTACGTTACCCAAAAGTGGCATCATGAGCTAGGTCTATGCATAGAATCTATGCGTGAGTAGAACACAAGTTGTTGTGGGCGTCGATCTTGTTAATTTGCTTGCCGTTACTAGTCTTATCTTGATTCGACGGTATTGTGGGATGAAGCGGTCCGGTTCCACTGCCTGACATGCACTTGTTGCATAAGGTGGCTAGCGGGTGTCTCTCTCTCCCACCTTAGTCGGATTGGATTCGATGAAAAGGGTCCTTATGAAGGGTAAATAGAAATTGGCATATCACGTTGTGGTTTTGGCGTAGGTAAGAAATGTTCTTGCTAGAAACCTATAGCAGCTACGTAAAAACTTGTAACAACAAATTAGAGGACGTCTAACTTGTTTTTGCAGCATATGCCTTGTGATGTGATATGGCCAAAGGATGTGATGTGATGCATTGTGATGTATGAGATTGATCATGTTCTTGTAATAGGATTCACGACTTGCATGTCGTTGAGTATGACAACTGGCAGGAGCCATAGGAGTTGTCTTATTTTATTGTATGACCTGCGTGTCAATCATAAATGCCATGTAATTACTTTACTTTATTGCTGATCATTAGCCATAGTAGTAGAAGTAATAGTTGGTGAGACAACTTCATGAAGACACGATGATGGAGATCATGGTGTCGTGCCGGTGACAGTGATGATCATGGTGCCCCAAAGATGGAGATCAAAGGAGCAAGATGATATTGGACATATCATGTCACTATATTGATTGCATGTGATGTTTATCATGTTTACATCTTATTTGCTTAGAACGACGGTGGCTAAATAAGATGATCTCTCACTAAAATTTCAAGAAATGTGTTCACCCTAACTATGCACCGTTGCGAAGGTTCGTTGTTCCAAAGCACCACATGATGATCGGGTGTGATAGGTTCTAACGTTCGCATACAACGGGTGTTAGCTAGATTTACACACACGATACACTTTGGTTGACTTGACGAGCCTAGCATGTACAGACATGCCTCGGAACACGGGAGACCGAAAGGTCGAACATGAGTCGTATAGAAGATACGATCAACATGGAGATGTTCACCATGGATGACTAGTCCGTCTCACGTGATGATCGGACACGGGCTAGTTGACGTGGATCATGTATCACTTAGATGACTAGAGGGATGTCTATCTAAGTGGGATTCCATTAAATAATTTGATTACGTGAACTTAATTATCATGAACTTAGTCTAAAAGTGTCTTTGCAAATTATGTTGTAGATAGCTCACGCTATAGCCCCCATGTCTTATTGATACGTTCCTAGAGAAAAATAAGTTGAAAGATGATGGTAGCAATAATGCGGACTGGGTCTATGATCTGAGGATTGTCCTCATTGCTGCACAGAAAGCTTGTGTCCTTGATGCACCGCTCAGTACACCACTCCCTCAAGCGTTGTCTGTAGATGTTGTGAACATCTAACATGCACTTTATGATGTGTACTTGATAGTTCAGTGCATCATGCATTGCGGCTTAGGATTGAAGCTCCAAAACCTTTTGAACGTTACAGAACATATGAGATGTTCTAAGAGCTGAGATTGGGATCTCAGGTTCATGCCTGTGTTGAGAGGTATGAGACCTTCAACAAGATTCTTTGCCGGCAGGATAAAAGAGAATGGCTCAATCGGTGAGCATGTGCTCAGATTGTCTGGGTGCTACAATCACTTGAATCGAGTGGGAATTAATCTTCCAGATAAGATAGTGATTAATATAGTTCTCCAAGTCACTGCCACCAAGCTACTGGAGCTTTGTGATGAACTATAAAATGCCAGGGATGGAGATAATGATCCTTGAGATATTCGCGTTGTTTGACACCGCGAATGTAGAAATGAAGAAGGAGCATCAAGTGTTGATGGTTAAGTGAAAACCACTAGTTTCAAGAAGGGCAAGGGCAAGAGCCCAAACCCAAGACTATGTGCTTCTATTATGAGGAGAACGGTCGTTGAAATGGAACAACCCTAGATACTTGGTAGATAAGAAGGTTGGCAATGTCGACAGAAGTATATTTTATATATGTCTTATTGATGTGTACCTTGCTGGTACTCCTAGTAACACTTGGGTATAAGATACCGGTTCAGTTGCTAAGTGTTAGCAACTCAAAATAAAAGCTACGGAATAAATGGAGGCTAGCTAAGTGAAAGGTGATGATGTGTGTTGGAAGTGTTTCCAAGGTTGATGTGATCACCATCACACACTTTCTCTACCTTCGGGATTAGTAATGAACCTAAATAAATATTATTCAGTGTTTGCGTTGAACATGAACATGATTGGATCATGTTTAGTGCAATATGGTTATTCATTTAAGCTAGAGAATAATGGTTATTCTGTTTACATGAATAATGCCTTCAATGGTCATGCACCCAATGGGAATGGTTTATTGAATCTTGATCGTAGTAATACATATGCTCATAACGTTGGTACCAAAGATACAAAGTTAATAATGATAGTACCACATTCTTGTGGCACTGCCACAAACGTCATATTGGTGTAAAGCGCATGAAGAAACTCCATGCTGATGGATCTTTGGACTCATTCGATTTCGAATCGGTTGAGACATGCGGACAATGCCTCTTGAGCAAGATGACTAAGACCCCGTCTTATGGTAGTGATGGAGCGGGCTAGTGGCTTATTGGAATTAATACATGTTGATGTATGTGGTCCAATGTGTGTTGAAACACACGGTGGATATCATTATTTTTACCTTCACTGGTGATTCGAGTAAATATGGGGATATTTGCTTAATGAAACACGAGTCTGAAATGTTTGAAAGGTTCAAGGAGTTTCAGAGTGAAGTTAAAGATCATCATGACAAGAAGATAAAATGTCTACGATATGATCGTGGACATGAATATCTGAGTTACGAGTTTGGTATGCAATTTAAGACAATGTGGAAATTGTTTTCACAGCTCACGCCTCCTAGAACACAATAATGTGATGGTGTGTCCAAACGTCATGGTCATGCTCTATTGGATATAGTGCGTACTATGATGTCTCTTATCGTTTTGCCACTATCATTATGGGGTTGTGCATTAAAGACAAATCCATTCCCTTTAATAGGGCACCATCTAAGTCTGTTGAGATGACACCATGTGAATTATGGTTTGACAGAAGCCTAAGCTGTCATTTCTTAATGTTTGGGGTCGCGACGCTTATGTGAAAAGGGTTTTCACCTAGTGAGCTCGAACCCAAAGCAGATGAATGCATCTTCATAGAATACCCTAAGGACACATTGGGTATACCTTCTATCTCAGATCCAAGCGCAAAAGTGTTTGTTGCTAAAAACGGGTCCTTTCTCGAGAAAGAGTTTCTCTCGAAAGAAATGAGTGGGAGGAAGATAGAACTTGATGAGGTTGTTGAACCTTTGTTTCAACCAGAGAGTAGCGCAGCACAGAAAGATGTTTCTATGGAGCCTACGTCAGTTCAAAAGGAAATTAATGATGATGATCATGAAGCTTCGGATCAAGTTACTATCGAACCTCATAGGTCGACAAGGACACATACTTCTCATGAATAGTACGGCAATCCTGTCTTGGAAGTCATGTTGTTGGACAACGATGAACCTACGAACTATGGAGAAGCGATGGTGGGCCCGGATTACAACAAATGGCCAGGAGCCATAAAATCCGAGAAAGGATCCATGTAAGAAAACCAAGTATGGACTTTGGTAGACTTGCCCGTTGAACGGCAGGTCGTTAAGTGCAAATGGACGTTTGAGATGAACATAGACGCTAAATGGTGAAATGTCACCATTTATAAAGCTCGACTTGTCGCAAAGAAGTTTCTGCCAAGTTCAAGGAGTTGACTGCGATGAGATTTTCTCATCCGTAGCGATGCTAAAAGTCTGTTAAAATTATGTTAGCAGTTGCTGCATTTTTCGATTATGAAATCTGGCAGATGGATGTCAAAACAAGGCTTCCTTAACGGTTTTCGTGAGGAAGAGTTGTATGTGATACAACCAGAAGGTTTTGTCAATCCTAAGGATGTTAAAAGATATGCAAACTCCAGCGATCCTTCTATGGACTGGAGCAAGCATCTTGGAGTTGGAATATGAGCTTTGACGAAGTGATCAAAGTTTTTGAGTTTATACAAAGTTTATGAGAAACTTGTATTTACAAGAAAGTGAGTGGGAGCACTATAGAATTTCTGATAAGAATGTGTAGTTAACATATTATTGATCAGAAATGATGTAGAATTTATGGAAAGCATAAATGGTTGTTTGAAAAAGGTTTTTCAAAGGAAGACTGGATAAAGCTACCTAATTGTTGGGCATCAAGATTTATAGAGATAGATCAAGATGCTTGATAATAATTTCAACAAGTACATACCTTGACAAGATATTGAAGAAGTTCAATATGGATCAGTCCAAGAAAAGGTTCTTGCCTGTATTAGAAGGTGTGAGATCTAGCACAGCTCAATGCCCGACCACGGCAGAAAATAGAGAAAAGATGAGTGTCATCCCCTATGCTTCAGCCATGGGCTCTATATAGTATGCCATGCTGTGTACCGCACCTGTGTGTGCCTTGCCATGAGTCTGCCAAGGGGTACAAGAGAGATCCAGGAGTGGATCATTGCATAGCGGTCGAAATTGTCCTTAGCAACTGGAGGACTAAGGAAATATTTCTCGATTATGGAGGTGATAAAGAGTTCGTCATAAAGGGTTACGTCGATGCAAGCTTTAACACCAATCCGGATGACTCTTAGTAGAAATCTGGATATGTATAGTGGAGTAGCCATTTGGAATAGCTCCAATTGGAGCGTGGGAGCAGTATCTATAGTATGACATAGAAGTTTGCAAAGTTACACACGGATCTGAATGTCGCAGACCCATTGACTAAAACCTCTTTCAAGAGCAAAACATGATTAGACCCCAGAACTAATTGGGTGTTAATCACATGATGATATGATCACATGGTGATATAAGCATTAATCACATGGAGATGTGAACTAGATTATTGACTCTAGTGTAAGTGGGAGACTGTTGGAAATATGCCCTAGAGGCAATAATAAATTGGTTATTATTATATCTCCTTGTTCATGATAATTGTCTATTGTTCATGCTATAATTGTATTAACCGGAAACCGTAATGCATGTGTGAATACATAGACCACAACAAGTCCCTAGTGAGCCTCTAGTTGGCTAGATCATTGATCAATATATGGTCACGGTTTCATGACCATGGACATTGGATGTCGTTGATAATGGGTCACATCATTAGGATAATGATGTAATGGACAAGACCCAATCCTAAGCATAGCACAAGATTGTGTAGTTCGTCTGCTAAAGCTTTTCTAATGTCAAGTATCATTTCCTTAGACCATGAGATTGTGCAACTCCCGGATACCGCATGAATACTTTGGGTGTGCGAAATGTCATAACATAACTGGGTGGCTATACAGGTATACTATGGGCATCCCTGAAAGTATCTGTTGGGTTGGCACGAATCGAGACTGGGATTTGTCACTCCGTGTGACGGAGAGGTATCTCTGGGCCCACTCGGTAAGACATGATCATAATGAGCTCAATCTGACTAAGGAGTTAGTCACGGTAAGATGTGTTATGGAACAAGTAAAGAGACTTGCACGTAACGATATTGAACAAGGTATAGGGATACCGACGATCGAATCCCGGGCAAGTGTCATACCGGTAGACAAAGGGAATTGTATACGGGATTGATTGAATCCCCGACATCGTGGTTGATCCGATGAGATCATCATGGAGCATGTGGGAGCCAACATGGGTATCCAGATCCCGTTGTTAGTTATTGACCAGAGAGGTCTCTCGATCATGTCTACATGCCTCCCGAACCCGTAGGGTCTACACACTTAAGGTTCGATGACGCTAGGGTTATAGGGAAATTGTGTACGTGGTTACCGAAGGTTGTTTGGAGTCCTGATTGAGATCCCGGACGTCACGTGGAGTTCCGAATGGTCCGGAGGTAAAGATTCATATATAGGAAGTGAGGTTTTGGTCACCGGAAGTGTTTCGGACATCACCGGTAACGTACCGGGAACACCGGAAGGGTTTCGGGGGTCCATCGTGTGGGGCCACCGGCACTAGAGGGCTGTGTGGGCCGAAGGTGGGAGGGAACCAGCCCCTAAGTGGGTTGGTGTGCCTCTTACAAGGGCCCAAGATGCAGCAAAGGTGTGAGGAGGGAAAACCCTAGGCGCATATGGGCCCTAGGCCCACCTAGGGCGCCGCCCCTCCTCTCCCCTCTCTTGGCTGCCGCCCTAGACCCATCTAGGGTTGGCCACCGGCCCTAGGGTGGGAACTCTAGGGGCTGCGAACCCCTCCTCCTGCTCCTATATATAGTGGACCCCTTGGGGTTGCCGAGAACACGCATCTCTCTCAGCGCAGCCCTACCTCTCCACCTCCTCGTCCTCCGTAGCGCTTGGCAAAGCCCTGCCGGAGTACCATGCAGCTCCACCGTCACCACACCGTCGTGCTGCTGGAGCTCTCCCTCAACCTCTCCTTCCTCCTTGCTGGATCAAGGCATAGGAGACGTCATCGGGCTGCACGTGTGTTGAACGCGAAGGCGCCGTTGTTTGGCGCTTTGATTGGAATCCACCGCGATCTGAATTGTTGCGAGTACGACTCCACCAACCGTGTTCTAGTAACGCTTCCGCTTTGCGATCTTTAAAGGTATGAAGATGCACTCCCCCTTTGCTCGTTGCTGGTTTCTCCATCGATTGATCTTGGCGACACGTAGGAAATTTTTTGATTTACTACTACATCTCCCAACAGTGGCATCATGAGCTATGTCTATGCGTAGAATCTATGCACGAGTAGAACACAAGTTGTTGTGGGAGTCGATTTATTCAATTTGCTTGTCGTTACTAGTATTATCTTGATTCGGCGGTATTGTGGGATGAAGCGGCCCGGACCGACTTTACACGTACGCTTACATGAGACTGCTTCCACCGCCTGACATGCACTTGTTGCATAAGGTGGCTAGCGGGTGTCTGTCTCTCCCACTCTAGTCAGATCGGATTTGATGAAGAGGGTCCTTATGAAGGGTAAATAGCCACTGACATATCATGTTGTGGTTTTTGTGTAGGAAAGGAACGTTCTTGCTAGAAACCTATAGCAGCCATGTGAAAACTTGCAACAACAAATTAGAGGACGTCTAACTTGTTTTTGCAGCATATGTCGTGTGATGTGATATGGCCAAAGGATGTGATATGATATATGTGATGTATGAGATTGATCATGTTGTTGTAATAGGATCATGACTTGCATGTCGATGAGTATGACAACCGGCAGGAGGCATAGGAGTTGTCTTAATTTATTGTATGACCTGCGTGTCAATCAAAAATGCCATGTAATTACTTTACTTTATTGCTAACCGTTTAGCCATAGTAGTAGAAGTAATAGTTTCCAAGACAACTTCATGAAGACACGATGATGGAGATCATGAGGATGGAGATCATGGTGTCATGCCGGTGACAATGATGATCATGGTGCCCCGAAGATGGAGATCAAAGGAGCAAGATGATATTAGCCATATCATGTCACTATATGATTGCATGTGATGTTTATCATGTTTTACATCTTATTTGTTTAGAACGATGATAGCTTAAATAAGATGATCTCTCACTAAAATTTCAAGAAATGTGTTCACCCTAACTGTGCATTGTTGCTAACGTTTGTTGTGACGAAGCACCATGTGATGATCGTGTGTGATAGGTTCTAACGTTCGCATATGACGGGTGTAAGCCAGATTTACACATGCAATACACTTAGGTTGACTTGATGGGCCTAGCATGTACATACATGGCCTCAGAACACGGGTGACCGAAAGGTCGAACATGAGTCGTATAGAAGATACGATCAACATGGAGATGTTCACCATTGATGACTAGTCCGTCTCACGTGATGATCGGACACGGGCTAGTTGACATGGATCATGTGTCACTTGGATGACTAGAGAGATGTCTATCTAAGTGGGAGTTCATTAAATAATTTGATTATGTGAACTTAATTATCATGAACTTAGTCTAAAATTGTCTTTACAATCTATATTGTAGATCCAATGGCCCACGCTAATGTTGCCCTCAACTTCAACGCGTTCCTAGAGAAAACCAAGCTGAAAGACGATGGAAGCAACTATACGGACTAGGTTCATAGCTTGAGGATCATCCTCATAGCTTCCAAGAAATTATATGTCCTTGATGCACCGCTAGGTAACACACCCATTTTCCCAGTAACTCAAGACGTTATGAACGCCTGGCAGTCGCGTTGTGATGATTACTCCATGGTTCAGTGCGGCACGCTTTACAGCTTAGAACCGGGGCTCCAAAAGCGTTTTGAGAAACACGGAGGATATGAGATGTTCCAAGAGCTGAGAATGGTTTTCCAAGCTCATGCCCGAGTTGAGAGATATGATGTCTCTGACAAGTTCTTCAGTTGTAAGATGGAGGAAAATAGTTCTGTCAGCGAGCACATACTCAAAACGTCTGGGTTGCACAACCGCTTGTCTCAGCTAGGAGTTAATCTTTCGGATGACTCGATTATTGACAGAATCCTCCAGTCGCTCCCACCTAGCTACAAGAGCTTTGTGATGAACTACAACATGTAAGGGATGGATTAGTCCATTCTTGAGTTGTACTCGATGCCGACATCAAGTGTTGATGGTCAATAAGACCACTAGTTTCAATAAGGAAAGGGTAAGAAGAACTTCAAGAATGACGGCAAAGCAGTTGCCGCATCCAGTAAGCAAGTTGTTGGGAAGAAGAACAAGAATGGACCCAAACCTAAGAGTGAGTGTTTTTATTGCAAGGGTACCGGTCACTAGAAGCGGAACTGCCCCAAGTACTTAGCGGATAAGAAGGCCGGCAACGTTAAAGGTATATGTGATATACTTGTTATTGATGTGTACCTTACCAGCGCTCGTAGTAGCTCTTGGGTATTTGATACCGGTGCAGTTGCTCACATTTGTAACTCCAAGCAGGACCTGCAGAATAAGCGGAGACTGGCGAAGGACGAGGTGACGATGCGCGTCGCGAATGGTTCCAAGGTCGATGTGATCGCCGTCGGCACGCTACCTCTACATCTACCTTCGGGATTAGTTTTAAACCTTAATAATTGTTATTTAGTACTAGCCTTGAGCATGAACATTGTATCTGGATCTCGTTTGATGCGAGATGGATACTCATTTAAATCTGAGAATAATGGTTGTTCTATTTATATGAGAGAAATGTTTTATGGTCAAGCCTCGCTGGTCAATGGTTTATTTTTGATGAATCTCAAACGTGATGTTACACATGTTCATAGTGTGAGTACCAAAAGATGTAAGATTGATAACGATAGTCCCACTTACATGTGGCACTGCCGCCTTGGTCATATTGGTGTCAAATGCATGAAGAAACTACATGCTGATGGACTTTTGGAGTCTCTTGATTTTGAATCATTTGTCACATTCGAACCATGCCTCATGGGCAAGATGACCAAGACTTCGTTCTCATGAACAATGGAGCGAGCAACTGACTTGTTGGAGATAATACATACCGATGTATGCGGTCCAGTGAGCACTGAGGCTCGCGGTGGCTACCGTTATGTTCTCACCCTCACTGATGACTTAAGTAGATATGGGTATGTCTACTTAATGAAACACAAGTCTGAAACCTTTGAAAAGTTCAAGGAATTTTAGAGTGAGGTAGAGAATCAACGTGACAGGAAAATAAAGTGCCTAGGATCTGATCGTGGCAGAGAATATTTGAGTCACGAGTTTGGCACGCACCTAAGGAAATGTGGAATTGTTTCACAACTCACGCCGCCTGGCACACCTTAGCGAAACGGTGTGTCTGAACGTCGTAATCGCACTCTACTGGATATGGTACGATATATGATCTCTCTTGCCGACTCACGGCTATCATTTTGGAGATATTCATTAGAGACTACCACATTCACTTTAAATAGGGCACCGTCTAAATTAGTTGAGATGACACCATATGAATTATGGTTTGGAAAGAAACCTAAGTTGTCGTTTCTGAAAGTTTGGGGATGTGATGCTTATGTGAAGAAACTTCAACCTAAGAAGCTCGAACCCAAAGCGGAAAAGTGTGTCTTCATAGGATACCCCAAAGAAATCGTTGGGTATACCTTCTATCTCAGACCCGAAGGCAAAGTCTTTGTTGCCAAGAATGGATCCTTTCTAGAGAAAGGGTTCCTCTCGAAAGAAGTAAGTGGGAGGAAAATAGAACTTGATGAGGTAATTGTACCTCTACTCGAACCGGAGAGTAGCGCAGCACGGGAAGTTGTTTCTGTGGAGCCTGCACCGGCTGGAGAGGAAGTTAATGATGATGATCATGAAACTTCAGATCAAGTTGCTATTGAACCTTGAAGGTCCACAAGGACACGTTCCGCACCAGAGTGGTACGGCAACCCTGTCCTGGAGATCATGTTGTTGGACAACGGTGAACCTTCAAACTATGAACAAGCGATGGCAGGCCCAGATTCCAACAAATGGCTTGAATCCATGAAATCCGAGATAGGATCCATGTATGAGAACAAAGTATGGACTTTGGTGGACTTGCCTGATGATCGGCAAGCCATAGAAAATAAATGGATATTTAAGAAGAAGAGTGACGCGGATGGTAATGTGACTGTCTATAAGGCTCGGCTTGTCGCTAAGGGTTATCGACAAGTTCAAGGAGTTGAGTAAGATGAGACTTTCTCACCCGTAGCGATGCTGAAGTCCGTTTGAATCATGTTAGGAATTGCCGAATTTTATGATTATGAGATCTGGCAAATGGACGTCAAAACGGCATTCCTTAACGGTTTCCTTAAGGAAGAATTGTATATGATGCATCCGGAAGGTTTTGTCGATCCTAAAGATGCTAACAAAGTATGCAAGCTTCAGCGCTCCATCTATGGGCTCGTGCAAGCATCTCGAAGTTGGAACATTCGCTTTAATGAGGTGATTAAAGCGTTTGGGTTTATACAGGTTTATGGAGAACCCTGTATTTACAAGAAAGTGAGTGGGAGCTTTGTAGCATTTCTCATATTATATGTGGATGACATATTGTTGATGGGAAATAATGTAGAACTTTTGGAAAGCATAGAGGCCTACTTAAATAAGTGTTTTTCAATGAAGGACCTTGGAGAAGCTGCTTACATATTAGGCATCAAGATCTATAGAGATAGATTGAAACACCTCATAGGTCTTTCACAAAGCACATACCTTGACAAGATATTGAAGAAGTTCACTATGGATCAGTCCAAGAAGGGGTTCTTGCCTGTGTTACAGGGTGTGAGATTGAGTACGAATCAATGCCCGACCACGACAGAGGATAGATAAAAGATGAGTGTCATCCCCTATGCTTTAGCCATAGGCTCTATTATGTATGCCATGTTGTGTACCAGACCTGATGTGAACCTTGCCATAAGTATGGTAGGGAGGTACCAAAGTGATCCCAGAGCGGAACACTAGACAGCGGTCAAGAATATCCTGAAGTACCTGAAAAGGACCAAGGACATGTTTCTCGTATATGGAGGTGTCGAAGAGCTCGTCGTAAAGGGTTATGTCGATGCTAGCTTCGACACAGATCCGGATGACTCCAAGTCACAAACCGGATACGTGTATATTTTGAACGGAGGGGCAGTCAGCTGGTGTAGCAGCAAGCAAAGCGTCGTGGCGGCATCTACATGTGAAGCGGAGTACATAGCTACTTCGGAAGCAGCAAAGGAAGGTGTCTGGATGAAGGAGTTCATCACCGGCCTAGGAGTGATTCCCAGCGCGTCAGGCCCGATGACTCCATTCTATGACAACACTGGATCTATTACCCTTGCCAAGGAGCCCAAGTTTCACAAGAAGACAAAACACATCAAGCGCCGCTTCAACTCCATTCGTGATTACATTCAGGAAGGAGATATAGATATTTGTAAAGTACATACGGATCTGAATGTCGTAGATCCATTGACTAAACCTCTCTCACGAGCAAAACATGATCAACACCAGAACTCTATGGGTGTTCGATACATCACAATGTAACTAGATTATTGACTCTAGTGCAAGTGGGAGACTGTTGGAAAATGGTTATTATTATATTTCCTTGTTCATGATAATTGTCTATTGTTCATGCTATAATTGTATTAATCGGGAACCATAATACATGTGTGAATACATAGACCACAACAAGTCCCTAGTGAGCCTCTAGTTGGCTAGCTCGTTGATCAATAGATGGTCACGGTTTTATGACCATGGACAATGGATGACGTTGATAACGGGGTCACATCATTAGGAGAATGATGTGATGGACAAGACCCAATCCTAAGCATAGCACAAGATCGTGTAGTTCGTTTGCTAAAGCTTTTCTAATGTCATGTATTGTTTCCTTAGACCATGAGATTGTGTAACTCCCGGATACCACAGGAATACTTTGGGTGTGCCAAACATCACAATATAACTGGGTGGCTATAAAGGTATACTACGGGTATCCCCGAAAGTATCTATTGGGTTGGCACGAATCGAGACTGGGATTTGTCACTCCGTGTCACGGAGAGGTATCTCTGGGCCCACTCGGTAAGACATCATCATAATGAGCTCAATGTGACCAACGAGTTAGCCATGGGATGATGTGTTACAGAACGAGTAAAGAGACTTGCCGATAACGAGATTGAACAAGGTATAGGGATACCGACGATCGAATCTCGGGCAAGTGTCATACCGGTAGACAAAGGGAATTGTATACGGGATTGATTGAATCCCCGACATAGTGGTTCATCCGATGAGATCATCATGGAGCATGTGGGAGCCAACATGGGTATCCAGATCCCGCTGTTGGTTATTGACCGGAGAGGTGTCTCGGTCATGTCTACATGCCTCTCGAACCCGTAGGGTCTACACACTTAAGGTTCGATGACGCTAGGGTTATAGTGAAATTGTGTATGTGGTTACCAAAGGTTGTTCGGAGTCCCGGATGAGATCCCGGATGTCACGAGGAGTTCCGGAATGATCCGGAGGTAAAGATTCATATATAGTAAGTGAGGTTTTGGTCACCGAAAGTCTTTCGGGCATCACCGGTAACGTACCGGGACCACCGGAAGGGTTTCGGGGGTCCACCGTGTGGGGCCACCGGCACCAGAGGGCTGTATGGGCCGAAGGTGGGAGGGAACCAGCCCCTAGGTGGGCTGGTGCGCCTCCCACAATGTCCCAAGATGTAGCAAAGGTGGAAGGGGGGCAAACCCTAGGTGCAGATGGGCACTAGGCGCAGATGGGCCCTAGGCCCACCTAGGGTGCTGCCCCTCCTCTCCTCTCTCTTGGTCGCCACCCTAGACCCATCTAGGGTTGGCCGCCGACCCTAGGGTGGGAACCCTAGGGGCTGTGCACCCCTCCTCCTCCTCCTATATATAGTGGAGCCCTTGGGGCTGCCGAGAACACGCATCTCTCTCTCGGTGCAGGCCTACCTCTCCACCTCCTTGTCCTCTGTAGCACTTGGCGAAGCCCTGCCGGAGTACCACGTAGCTCCACCGTCACCATGGCGTCGTGCTGCCAGAGCTCTCCCTCAACCTCTCCTTCCTCCTTGCTGGATCAAGGGGTAGGAGACGTCATCGGGCTGCACGTGTGTTGAACACGGAGGCGCCGTTGTTCGGTGCTTAGATCAGAATCCACCGCGATCTAAATCGCTGCGAGTACGACTCCACCAACCACGTTCTAGTAATGCTTCCGCTTTGCGATTTTCAAAGGTATGAAGATGCACTCCCCCTTTGCTCGTTGGTGGTTTCTCCATAGATTGATCTTGGTGACACGTAGGAATTTTTTTGATTTACTACTACATCTCCCAACATTTTATCCCAAAACAAAAGTCAAGGGGGTCCCCATAACAACCCCGAGCACGTTAAGAGCTCTCAATTGTGGAACATAACATCGGTTCACAAGTAACTAGGCCGGCAAGAGTGGAACAAAACACCGAGCAAAAGGCCAAACCTTTCACCCTTTACCAAATATATATGTGCATTAAATTAAGTAGCAATAATATTGCGATAACAAAAGAATGTCCATGTTGACACATGGAAGCAATTGCACCTGCAGCTAGAAACGCTATAAGAAGGTTGAGCAAGCGGTAACATATCCAAACAAAGGTTTGTTGGGATGTGAAGGGGTTAGAGGCTTATCATGGCAATGTTGGGAGGCTTGACAAACAAGTGGTAGGTAGCAAGACATAACGATGGAAACGAGAAAACTAGCACAGCAATGGTAGTAGTTATCCAGGGAAATGTGTCATCTTGCCTGTTAGGTCTTCAGGGGAATAAAGAGTTGGGTCCTTGTAGACATTCTCTCCGGGACCCTCGTACTCAGGCTCGACACTCAGGTCTACCCAAAGAAAAAACATACCAAATAAACATACATACCAAGTGCAATGCGCAAACAAGATGACACATGATCATTTTGATGCAATAACATGGCAACCCTATGCTAGTCATGTATCATATACAGATATTAAGTTATATAGTATTCTCGAAAGAATCTCATGTTTAGTGGTTTTAACATGCATGAACATGTCAAATATGAATGCATCATGTAAAATCGATGCAAATGCGTATGTAGGACGTTGCAAACAGAGTTACGGTTCTCATGACACACTCACGGTAAGGTACGAACATTATCGAAAACGAAAGCAAGGAAGGAGAAGGCCATGGGCTATTCCTTCGTGTTCCAAGGATGCCACTGGATGGGGAGTAAGATTCTAGCAAGAATGGACCTAAGAACCATGCAAAGCAATTGAGTACAACTCCCACAAGTCACAAAACACTCAAGTACACAATCTATCAAAAAACAGCAACATGCTATGTTGCCACACTCATAACAAGAGCTATAGAAAGTTTTAATTCACACCCAAGGCATGTATAGGAAGAACACCACATGCTTAACATTTAATCTATCTACAGGAACATGAAAGGCAGCAAGGATTCATGGCAATATTTGACACAAGATGGCATGTTGAGAACAGTTTCAGGGACTTAGTGAAAATTCCAGTTTGCACTTGCAGTTTTTAATCTGGTGTCATGTTGACAGCAACAAAACACTATTCTACAGCAAGTTTCATGGCATGAAATTTAACAGGGTGATAGAGGGCAACGTCTACTACAAAACACTAGCACTAAGCATGAGCTAAAACACCACAGATCACTTGGTAGCATCCCCTAAACATGACATGAAAAAACTACAGATTCTCAGACTTGGACAAATTTGACAAGGGGCAAACATGGCACTTTTTAACAGAAAAGTATTTTGACAGAAGCTTTATATAACGTGCAATGGACATTTACAAGGACTTGGCACACATCTACAGGGGAAGACAAGAACAACAATTCATGGCATTGGACCAACTCCAAAGGAACACTATATCCATGGGAATCATCCACACAACATGGGAAGAAAATTACAGATCTCAACACTTAGAAATATTTAGCATGTGACAACGGCAACTTTTCCTTAGCTACTTTGTAGCAAGAAACCCACGAATATACAAACTTATCATGGCAAAGGAAAATGCCAGTGCCTAGTGCTCACAAAACAGTACCACTTACATGTTGACACATCTACCATAGCATGCATGGATTAAATACTAAAAATCATGTAATGCCAGATCACGACAAAATAGCACCTTTGCAAACTTGCTCAAAAGTGAAAACTAACGCACCATTGGATTCCTTGGGAAATTCTTCCCCAAAACCATATATCACACTCATATGTTTATATAGGAAAAACACACGCAACCCTAGAACAAAAAATGCACCTAAATCACAAATGACTTATAAGTCAAAAGTTACCTTATTTGGCTACTGCCAAATATGGCCATGTCTAGAAATGTACTATTTCCTAAAACAGAAAAAAACAGAATAAAAAAGGGGAGGGTCCCACTAGCATATACACTAGGGCACCCCTAAGGATGACAAGTGGGGCCAGGGCCCACTTGTCAGGGCCTCACAAACAGGAAAAAAGGGGGATTAAATCGGTGTGGGGGGGGGTTCGAACCCATGACCTGTGGGTTGCAAAGAGGAGCCCATGCACTGCTCTACACACCAAATCTCGTTAGAAGAGGGGGCTCGACCCCTCTTAGCTAACCAACACGCGCGGGTCTTCTCCTTATCGAAGACAAAGGAGACCTTGTTGCTGACGGCGGCTACGACAACCTCCGGGGGTGGGGATCACCGGCGGGGAACGCGGGACGCGAGGGGAACTCATTCCCATGTCTACACGAAGGCGAGGAGGAAGAAGCGAGGGCTTGAGCACGAGCAGGAGTTCGGCTCTACCATGGCAACGCGGGCTGAGCACGGCGCGGCGAGGCGGCTACCGTGATGCGCGAGCGGGAAAACAGAAGGGGGATACGCTGCTCACCTAGCGCGTTCCCGCGCTTGCTGGAGAAGAAGGGGAGGCTGAATGAAGCGATGATGTGGCAGAGGCGAAGCGGGGGCAAGGGAGCTGCCGAAGCACGACGAAGACTATGAAGAGGACGTCGATCCAGAGACGCCCCGCTCCTGCTAGCTCCAGGAATCGGACGATCGCAATGACGGGGCCTTCGGGACATCCTTGGAGGAACAGAGGACGCCATCGGAGGCAATCGATTATGAGGGAGGAAGACCGGCGCTCCTCTACACTTCTCTGAATTGCTCTCTGCTTCTCTAATTTTGACCCGGGGAGGAGGTAAGGGGAGAAGAGAGGTGGCGGCGCGAGGGGGAGAAGAGGGAAACCCTAGGGAGAGGGGCATGGACTTCGAGGCTTTATAACGGCGCAGGCTGACGGGACGGCCTCGGCGTCCGTGAGGGCTCACGACATCTCTCTCTCTCTCTCTCTCTCGCTGCAGCTGACGCAGGGAGACGGAGTAGGTGGCCACTAGCTCTGTTGGGCAAGGAAGCTGCTCAGGGAGGCTAGCTGGGCCGCGCGGGGAGGTAAGTCCCAGGTGGCTGTCTCTTCCCCTAGAACACCATTTCTTATAAAATAACATAGCAAAACAAAAACTAAAGCCCAGCAAGTTGGAGAAGAGATAACGAGAGATAGAGATAGTTTTGATATGCTGAAAATAGACCTGATTTTTATAAAATTGGCTTGAGGATTTGTAGAGAAAGTAAATAACACCTATTATTATAATATTAATCTGTTTTGCAAAAGTATTAACAAGCAACCATATTAGAAACAAATTGAGAGCTAGCTTACAATTATAACCGGAATATTTCAGTTAAGTGCAACATTTTTATTGGAATTAAGAAATAAGTTGAAATCACATGTTGCAAAAATTTGAAAAGAGAGAGTTGGGCATAGTTTTTTTATAGAAAGTTGTGGAGAGGTTTTCACACCAAACAACACATGACTCCTACACTCCAACACCACAAACACACACTCACACACAACATCACACGATAAGCACTTGATGCAAACATGACATGATGATGGATGATATGATGCCATGATGAATGATGGAAGTCATGAAGCACAAATTAGTTCTATTCAACCACATGAGGGCAAACTAGGAAGGTTCAAACATGGGAATATTACAAATAAGGCAAGGGGTGCACTTGGGCTGTTACAATCAAGGCGCGTTCGGGGGAGTGGGCACGCCCTGTTGGCTTGGCACCAACAGGTGCACCCCCCCCCCCCCCCCCCCCGAGGGGTGTTTTCAGCACCAGGAACTTTTAAATAATCCAAAAAATCATGTTAAAATTTTGTGGCATTCTGAGACTTTTTATTTTTTTGGTCATTTTTGTTGCATGGAAACTCAAAAAACTGGATAATCCTGGCATTTTATTTTATTTAACTAAAAATAATAGAGAGTAAACCAATGGTACAGAAAGTTGTGCTTACTAAATTCATGAACCACATGTCTTTCAAAAGGGATCCATTAATAAGGTTGATCAAGTCTTATTAATAACCGTTTTCGATTGACATGAAACCGGAATTTTTTGGTATAACACTAAGTTACCTCAATGGGGATTTGCATATCCCTGACAATAAGAATATCATGTTTCTTCTTGGCAGTAGGAAGAAGGAGTTCAAACCTTCAAATAGTGATTGTGGCTATTGGCTCAATGCCATTAATATTATTAACCAAAACTTGTTTCTTCACAAAATGCATGGTATGTTGTTTTCCATTGACATGAAAAAGTAACCTTGCTTTTGTTGTAATCAATAACAACCCTTGCAGTAATTAGAAAGGGTCTACCAAGGATAATCGACATGTTGCCATCCTCGGGCACCTCAAGAATAACAAACTCTTTTAAGATAGTAACATTTGCAACCACAACAGGAACATCCTCACAAATTCCAATAGGTATAGAAGTGGATTTATCAGCCATTTGCAAAGATATCTCATTTGGTGTAAGCTTAATCAAATAAAGTATTTTATATAGAGAGAAAGGTGTAACACTAACACGAGCTCCTAAATCACATAAAGCAGTTTTAACATAACTTCGTTTAATGGACCAAGGTATTGTGGGTATACCCGGATCTCCCAATTTCTTAGGCACTCCACTATCAAAAGAATAATTAGCAAGCATAGTAGCAATTTCAGTTTTAGGTGTCTTTCTTTTGTTGGTAATAATGTCCTTCATATACTTAGCATATGGAGGCATCTTCAAAATATCAATCAAGCGAGTGCGCCAAAAGACAGGTCTAATCATTTCAGCAAAGCGTTCAAACTCCTCCTCGTCCTTACTATCGAAAGGCTTACTTGGGAATGGCATGGATTTTTGAACCCATGGCTCTCTATATTTACCATGTTTTCTACCAACAAAGTCTTTCTTATCATAACATTTATTTTTAGGATGTGGGTTATCAAGATTGTTAGCAGGTTCTATTTCCACATCATAATCAGGTTCTTCATTACTATCTAGTTGAGCATCTCATGAACATCATTATTATCATTATCATTCTCCTTGTCACTGGGTGAATGTTCACTACCAGATTGTGCCTTAGCATCGGAAATAGAAACATCAATATGATTCTCAGCAGATTTTTCTATAAAGAGGTTCACTAGGAGCATGCAAATTCCTATCATTTTTTATTTCTTTTTCTTTTTATAAGGATTAGGTGCATCAGTATTAATTCTCTGAGAGTCTTGTTCAATTCTCTCAGGACGACCCTCAAGATAAAGAGGTTCTTGAGTCATTCTACCTCCTCTAGTGATTACTCTAACAACATGGCCATTCATGTTCTCATTTAATTCAGAAAGCGAATCATTTTGTGACTTAGCAACTTGGTATTGTTGATTATCAACCATGGAAGCATGTTTACTAGACCTTTAACATCATTAGAAATTCTAAACATCGATTCACTCAAGAGATCTACCATCGTAGCATTACGTTGTAATTGATCTTTAACATAATTATTGAAGTGTTCTTGCTTGACAATGTAATTATCCAATTCATCCATGCATTGACTAGGAGTTTTAGTATAAGGTATGTCACTTGCATCAAACCTATAGAGAGAATTTACCTCTACTACCTGTATATTTAAGTGCATGTATTTATTCAATAGGTGGTAAATTCTTGAAATCTTCAGATTTAACACCTTTTTCTTTCATATTTATCTTAGCTTCTTGCATATCTTCTGGACCGAGGAATAGAATACCTCTCTTCTTTTGAATAGGTTCTGGAGGTGGTACAGGAAGTATCCAATCATCGGCATTTTGTAATATGTATTCAATAATTCTTCAACTTGCCTAATAGTTCGTTCCCTAAAAACACAACCAGAACAACTAATCTAGGTAGTCGCTAGAAGCATCGGTTAGTCCATTATAAAAGATAACAAGTATTTAAGTTTTCTCAAGAGGATGATCAAGCAAAGCTCTAAGTAACTGGTTACCCCCCCCCCAAGCTTGAGGGAGATTCTCTTCTTCAATTTGCTCAAAGTTAAATATTTCCTATAAAGCAACTTGGTTTTTATGAGCAGGACAATATTTTTCAAAGAAGTAATATATCATATCCTGGGGACTATGCACACAACCAGGAGCAAGAGTGAGAAACCATTTCCTAGCATCACCTTTTAGCGAAAAAGGAAAAAAGCTTAAGGATATAGTAATAACGCATCTTTTGCTCATGAACAAACAAGGTGGCAATATCATTCAGTTTAGTGAGGTGTGCAACGACAGTTTCAGTTTCAGAACCATGAAAAGGATCAGAATCTACTATAGTGATTAACTCAGTATCAACAGAGAATTCATAATCCTTGTCATAACACATATAGGAGAAATAGCAAATTTAGGATCATGCTTCATTTTTTTCCATCATAGATTTTTCTTACAGTTTGCATAGCAATTTTCTCAAATCATCTCTATCATTACAAGCAAGAAAATCTCTATATATATCCCCATCCATAACATAACCCTCAGATACATCAGGCAATTCATATCTATTAGGAGAGATGGATATAATAGGTGATTCATAATCTTCGTCAATCTCAGCATTTTCAAGTTATATAGATTTAGCAATATGAGCATCATGTAATTCATTCAGTGGCACGGATTCATCTTTATCAATCATAGCAGTAGTGTCATCATAACTTTCAGAAGTAGCATCATCAAGTACTTATGACATATCAGAGCGAGTAGCAAGTGGTGGTGTCACAAGCTGATTCAAAACAGTAGGCGGATCAAAAGCACAGCTAGATGGCAGTTCCTTACATCTCGTCATCTTAGAGGGTATGGTCTTAGTTATAGTATGTTTCAGATTCTTCATACTAGCAATTGGATATCCTCAAGTGAACACAATAAATAGAGCTATGCTCCCTGGCAATGGCGCCAGAAAAAGGTCATGATAACCCACAAGTATAGGGGGTCGCAACAATTTTCGTGAGCAGTATTACACCCTGATTTATTGATTCGACACAAGGAGAGCCAAAGAATATTTATTGGTCTTAGTAGTTGAGTTGTCAATCCAATCACACCAAGAATATCTCTTTGCACCATAAGTTTTAGTAGCACAGCAAAATAGTAGTAGTAATAATAAGAGCATCAGTTTTGTATTGATTGTAACAGTAGCAACAACAATAGCAATTTAACAAGATTCAGTATATGAAAAGCGTAAGCATGTGGATCGACGATTGATAATGATTTATATAACATCAATCATTTAACATTTGAAAATATTCAAAATATATACTTTCTCTGTCCCACGATAGAAGATGTTTTTGCAAGCTATGTTAATATGTTAGTTTGCCAAAACATCTTATATTATGAAACAGAAGGATTATATTACAAATAGGCCTTTACATTTACAAAAAGTTGATCATGTATCGAGAAAATGTTGACCTTTTTTTAAACGAGTGAACTCTTTAAATGTTTGAAAAAAGTTGATGAAGCATTTAAAATTATTAAATTTGTACAGGGAGAATGTTTCTCATTTATATAAAAATATGCAATGTGTATGAAAAAGCTCATCATGTAATTGAAAAATATTAATCTAGCATTTGAAATTATTAAATGTGTATAGAAACTTATTTGCCATTTATACCATATTATATATATATATATATATATATATATATATATATATATAAAATACTATGTGTATGAACAAATGTTGATCACGTATTTAAAAATTGTTAGACGTGTATAAATATTATTCTTGGTGTCTAAAAAGGTAGAATGTACATTAAATAAAAGTACACATCAAAAACATATATTTGACAATAGTTGATACTGTATTTCGAAAATGTAAAACATGTATGTAAACATGTTCCTTATGTATAGAAGAAATGTATGTGTGTGAAAATATGTTTATTGCCAAGAACAAAATGTTCATCGTGTATTGAAAAATGTTGAACATGTATTCAAGAAGTGTTAATCTTGACCACGTTAATATGTCCTCAGTATTGTATTTGATATATACCAAAAGTGTATATTGTGTATTGAAATAAATAGACTTAAACAATATTTGTTTCAAAAAATATAAATCCTATATTCCGAAATATTAAATGTGTACACAAGAAATGTTGAACGTGAACAGGAAAAAAAATTACACGTGTTGAACAAAAAAGAAACCGATGAAAATGAACAGAGCAAAAAGTAATAACGAAGAAACCTGATAAGTACCAAAAATAAAATTTAAAATAACTAAATAAATGAAAAAAACAAGAAAGAAACAAAGAAAAACGAAGAGAACTGACGAAAAAGAAGAAACAAAGAGAACTGAAGAAACAATCAATGATAAACAATGAAAACCGAGAAAGAAACAATAAAATCAACAAAAATGAAAGGAACTAAAACAGTAAAATCGTGAAACTAACGCAGAAAATTTATTAAAATAAATTAAAACATAAAATACTGAAAACCAGTGTGCATACATAAAAAAGTAGCAAGAAATAAATTTAAGAAACATGAAGAAGCGGGCCAACCTTCGAAATTTGAGCGAACAAGGGAAACTTCTAATCGGTGCTTTCAGAGTCGGTTAGCTCTACTGGCGCACACATGGACTTGTAGAGGTCAGCCCAACAATCTGCTATTAAACAGCAAACGTAAAGAATAACACGTAGAGAAGCGGGACTCGAACTTGGCACGGAAATGATGACAGACAAACAAATAGCCACTACACCAAGTTACTTAGTTGGCTACAATTAGAAAACATTGCTATTTGACCTTGCTATAGTTCAACATGAATACAACTAATATATCCAATATGAATTATTCTAAAGAGAAAAAAATCTTGGATTCAAAAACAGTTCACTGGATTTCGAAAAAAATCAGGGATTTGAGAAAATAAATTATAAAATTCTGAACACAAAAGTTCACTGACTCGAGCAAATGTTCATTGATTAAAAAAAAAGGTTCACGTATTTCAAGAAAATGTTCAAGATTTTGAAACAAGTTCATTATTTGAATAATGTTTCGAATTTTAAAATTTCCAAGTATTTAAAAAAAAGTAACCAGAAAACGAAATAAAACCGGAGTAAAAAAGATGAAAAAACTGACCAACGAAAAAAAACAGAGTCTGGGAGGCACAGAAAATAAGAAGAAGTGGAAGTTTTAGTAGGCATACAAGGTGAATCGGCCGAGTTGGTTGCTGCGTTCGAAGGAAACATAGCAGTTTCAAGTTCAAATCTCTTTACCGCGGCATTCTTTAAGCTTGAGAAAAGGAAAATGGGCCGAGCCTAAGATGGAGTGGTGATGTGCACCGGTTTGTCTGGGCCATTAAACGAAGCTAAAGGTGTCCTATAGGAAATGCCGCGAACGAGCGTCCGAGTGGGTTGCGAATGAATGAATGATCAAAACATTAGTGAAATGAGCCGACCCAATATGCCTGCGTGTGAGTTTCAAAATTTTAATAATCCAGTTAAAGGATGCTTCCAGGCTTGTTTCTTTTCTTTTCTGCCCCAAATTTTCCTTGCTAATTTCCCGCCTTTATAGTGGTTCTCTTTTTGCATTTTATATCTCTTTTTTGCAATTTAATATATGTATATATATATATATATATAATTCATGAACACATTTCTATGTTGCAAAAAAATTTCATCCAGTGAACATTTTTTGAATATATGAATAGCTCTTGAAATACAGAAATATTTTTACAATTTCATGAACGATTTCAAAAGTCGAAATTAATTGCAAATTTTGGAATATTTTCATTTCGCTAGTAGTTCACTATTTTATTATTTGAATTTTTTTTAAATCGTAATAGAAATATAATACATGGTTATTTTTAAAGCATGGGTTCATTTTTTCAAACTACTAAGCATTTTTTAAATTTGCAAACATATTTTAATTCAAGAACGGTTTTCAAATTCACAAATATTTTTTAAATTCTCTTGTAGTTTTCCAAATTCGTGAGTATTTTTGGTATTCCCGTACATTTTTTAAAATTGGTGAGCATTATTTCGAATTCAGGAATCTCTATTCCAATTATCTGCCTTGTTATCCGCTTTATCACTCTCTGGGATTGACCCATGTGGGCAAATAACTACTAGTGGCAAGCAACTACTAGCGTGGGAGCTATGCTGACGGAAACAGAGGTGATGCTCCCTTAAACTACCCACAATGGGAATAACATAGGTAGTAACATAGATGTCACCTAAGTAAAAAAATATGATATGAGAGCTAATTAATGAGAAGAGAAAGAAATTAAGGCCATCTTCATCAACCTTACTGCCTACATGATGATGTGTGAGTAGTTCTCACGAGACCTACGGATCCATAGCTATAGCTAGATATCTCTCTCTCTCTCTCTCTCTCTCTCTATATATATATATATATATATATATAGACCTTCAATATAATAATCTCTTTAGAGACCTATTCCATGTAGTCTTTATGGTGTGTTTGTTGGGATCCGATTGTGGGTTTATGATCATTTTACTCATTGGAAGTAATTGAGTCTATTCTAAGATTTATTATGTGTGATTTTATAGATATGTAATTCTTTCCAATCTATGAGTTTACATTGGCCAAGTTAATGAGTAGATCATTAGTGGAAGTGGTGCATAGTAGTGGGTTCAATCTTGCGGTGTCCTCGCTCTCTAACAAGAGGAGTAGTGACACACATATTTGTACTTTTTCTACTAAGGATAATATGGCGGGTTGGAACCTATTATTTGGTCTTACTTTGTCTATATTATGTCATCATGCTCCAATCATTACTTTGTTTGTTATGAACTTATTACCATATATGTATACTGGATAGCAGTCGACTGGTGGATTAATAGTTGTAGATGCAAAATCGTTTTGGTTTACTTATCATGAACATAATGCCTATATACTAATCATGCCATGAATATCGCCATAATTATTCACTTTTCTATCAATTGACCTACAGTAATTTGTTCACCCACTATTGTCATGTTCATGACAGAGACGCCACTAGTGAAAGCTATGGCCCTGGGTCCATTCACTTATTATATTTACTAAAACCCTAAAAATATCCTTGTTGCAATTTATTTACTTTTATTTACTTTTGCAATTTATATTTATCTATCCTTCACTATCAGAATTAATCCTCGCAATTAACGAGTACAAGGGGATTGACAACCCTCTTGCTTGCATTGGGCGCAAGTATTTATTTGTGTGTGTGCAGGGTGTTGTCGACCGTTCGCTTGTTGATCTCCTATTGGTTCCATAAACCTTGGTTCTTAACTAAGGGAAATATTTTTTGCTACTTTACTACATCAGCCTTCATCTTCATGGAATTTCCAACGCCATCACAAGTAGCAATGTCCAGCTCCTAACTCACGCGATACGGATAAATGACAACAGAGACAATTGGAAATACCCATGGGGCGGCTCATCTTTCACTTCCATCAAAATGTATAAAAGAATGACTACTTGAGAGCCTCTGGTCTAATATTCCAGAAAGTTTGGAAGAATGTTGCTATGAAAAGATACAAAATCTTTTTTTGGTGGCTTTGGCATGATATAATGAATACAAGGAATATTTTGCATAGGAAGACATTCTTTCTGCCTCACACTATTGTGAACTATGTCAAGAAATTGTAGAAGAAATTGATATGCATCTCTTTTTGGGAATGGCATTTTGCATTGAATTGTTGGGATTCAATCTTTGGGTCAAAAGAGTAGAGGGCTATAAGTATATGATGAAGTCATGATCACATCCAAGCTATGTCGCCTTCAATTGGTTTGGAAATAACTATCATGGGATGTTGGCACATATGGATGCAAAGAAATAGAAAGATTTTTCGAGCTCGGGCACGTTGTGTAAACTCTTGGACATGCCTTCACAATGTTGACATGTTGCTCATCATGCATAGAATTAAGAGCAAAATTTAGGCTGTATTCTATAGTTGGACTGCCGATTTCCTGAACTACTATTCTTTCATGGAGATCCCTAGAGCGGGTTGGCGGGGACACGATAAGAAAGCTCCCCAAAGTCAAGTGGTTGTCGGGGCAGTTCATCAAAACGGTGAAACAATGGCAAGAGGATTCATTCTACATGGCCGACGTGCCTATGCGAGACCAAGGGGGAACTACGGTCTTCTCGACAGTGCCCTTGAACAGGCTACATTCCTAGACCGCCAAGAACATTGATTGGGGGAGCTAGACAGAAGTCCGAGCACTCTAATACCAGGTAAAGGTCATTATCAATAATGGCATCACCCTGGTGGACACTATCCATGTCATTTTCCATCCTGGGGTCCAACCCCTACATGATCGAGCCTCTCCTTTATGGAGATTTGAGCCAAACAAGGAAGCCTCGGTGATCCAAAGTTTATTTAGAGGGAAGTACCTCAAAGGGATGTTGTCCATCCTCTTCGAGCCCTCAGCAAAGGAGAACAACTTTTTCAGACTGAGGGGGCGGCATTGGCTACAATGGAGCATGTCTAGCAATCGAGGTATGTCCAATGACCTTTGTTATGTGTTCCTTCTTATTCTTTGATTTGTGAACCAAGCCTTCTCTTGTTTCGATTCTCAAGACTGGCATGATTTCGACAGGTTAGTCAAACTATCAATGCCTCTGTAGGGAGAACCCTAAGTGCTGACCTGCCGCACTTGCTGATCGAGGACCCATATGAGGTCATGTTCAAGACAAAGAAAACACAAGGCTCCCAACAAACCAGGGCCCGGGCCCTATCCATTAGGGAAAATGTTCCCAAGGTCCCGACTGGTAGCCTGCGGGACTCGGGCTTTGGCTCTAGATCCGAGCAAGAGGATGAGTCTAGCAAGGTTCCTTCTTTCTATGGCGGGAAGAGGAAGCAGACAGAGTCGGAGCGTGGGGAGTACTTGGCCTCGTCCTCGGCTTCCAACCACCCAGGGAGGATGAGGATTTAAGCGACGTACCTGTCCTCGACGAATGTCGAGATAGTTAGCTCGGGCTCTTCCGTGGAGCATTAACTTTCGGGTAGTGCACACCCCACTCCCAATAGGTAAGTTTTTTACAAGCCTTTTATATCCTTTATAAAATGGCAATTCTAGAGATCTCCTTCTCCTTCTTTCCTTTACATGGAGCATTGTGATATGTTAGATGAGGACTCTCGTGTTATCCCTTCGAGCTCACTTGCTATGAGCCCCTTGGATAAGGAGGTTAACCCCTTTCTCGTCCAAGCGGTGATGGGGAAGGCCTCGTCAGAACCTCCTCCTATTGCATACAACACCGAGGAGGGGATGAATGCCTTCATGGCCGAGGACCAACCCTTGTCCGAGGAGGGCTGAGAGGAGGGCCAGGGGGAGGGACTTCCCTCTAGCCGGGAGGAACCGGCGTCCGATCCCCTGGTGTCTCTGGTTCGTTTGGCCTTAGAGCCACGCGGTAATCAAGCTATGACGGACCCACTTTCAGCTGGCAGTGGTTTGCCAAAGACGTCACTTTCGTAGCTTGACCATAGATGGGTTGCGCTTGTAGTGTGCCAACGGGCGATGAAGGTGGCTTTAACAAGTCCATCCATCCTTCCCGACCATCGTGCCTTGCTTGGCAACGTTTTGAACCAGCTCCGACTCGCTAAAGCTGGTTTGACAGAGGTATTCCTCAGCCTTGCAAAAGGCTTCGATGTATGTTCTTTTTACCTCTGTTTTCTGGCTCAAAAACCCTATAAGACACTAAGTACACATAGTAGCCCTCTAGGGTGGTGCAAAAGCATCATCCAACGACAGCGTAAAGTTTTTGACAAAAAATGTAAAGTTCAAAATTTGCTTTAAGTCAAAAATATGGTAGCCCCGAGCCTTATGTCAGTTGAGCTAACTGGCTTGAGACTTGATTTGTATCTTCAGTGCCTTTTTGGTTTAAGTTGTAAATATAGTAGCCCACAATATTCTTGTTGGTTGCAAATGAAGTAGCATCAGGATCAAATCTTATTCTTCTACCGACTACATTTTAATGTTGCTGTTTTATTCGAGTAGGCTTCTACCTTCACCAACTCGACCATCTCATAGGCCAAGGAGGAAACTCTTCGGCTTAAGCAAGATGCCAATAAGGCACATGGTAATGATACTCGTGCATATTTTTTCAATTCATTGATTTACTCTACAATAGCTTATTTACTAATTATGATTTGTCAACTTGTGCAACAAAAGAGAAGAATCTAGACAATATGCAAGCTGATCTTAACAAAACTCGGGCTGAGGCTGGGCATCTAAAGGCCACGACAATTTAAAACATTGAACTGCTTGCTGAAGAGCAGAAGCTCCTCAAGGTGGCACAAGCATGCCTTTTCAAGGTAGAGGATGACCTCCTTGCTGTAATCACCAAACTGTATGCCCTCCAAACCAGCAAGGAGAAGGATGCTATAGAGATTAATCAACTTGATCTCGTGTGCCAAGAAGCTGTCTGCCGAGCTGATGGAGTGAAGGAGGAGTTGTGCTAGGGCGCCTAGGCGATGGAGATTACCATTGGTAAGCCATATCTTCTGCACTATGTCTTTGGTCTTTGAGCCATCCCGGTGCTAATGCATATTCGATGTGTATCACGTGACTTTAAAGATCTTCCTTGGAGCATGGAGGAGGCCTGCCAAATATTTGGTACGAGTGTGATACCTATTGAGCCAAAGGCCTTCTCGATGCAGTTTCAAGACATAGCGCACCACAAAGTCTTTGACGACAAGCTGAAGCAGGTGGTGGAGCTATAGCAGGCAGCTAGGTCGGTTGTGAAGGATCTCATCAAGGCTCTATGGATGAGGGATCCCCTGCCAGCAGTCTTCTTCTCATTGGTGCACCGATTTCAAGGTGCAGGAGCTCGGTTCATTTGTAGAAGTGGTCGTTTTGTCTCGAGGGTGCTATGCAGGCTTTTGCATCGTTAATGCTCACTATCCGAAGCTTAAGATAGAGCCTCTTGCCAAGGAGTGTTACATGAGGAGTCCATTATTGAAGGCGCAAGGTAGCAAAGGCAGGTTAGATTGTGCCTGGGAAGGGCAGTTTGATGTCTTGAAGGATGCATCTGTTTTGCTAGTTCCCACATTCGGTTAAGGTAGTGTCTGAGTCAGATCCCAATTAGAGTCCAGAGTATGTCAAAGTAGTACTACTATGTGTCCTATATAAAGGACACACCTATGTAAGCTTAGAGGCAAGCAATAATCAATAAAGTCTAGTTTCCCTATCTCTATTCTCTATCTCTAATCCTCGGTACCTTTTGTTACCGCGCCGGCGATGGTGCCGCCCCGCCAACAACCCATTGATCCCCAAGCACCTCCAGGCCATGGAATAGCCCTTAGATCCAGAGGTTGTTCCAATTTGGTATCATATTCCATGTTTGTCCCTGGGGACAACACCGAGCATGATCTCACACATCCTGATGCCAAAACATGGGCGCTGCATCAAGAGCAAATCACGACCCTGTAGGGGCAACTATGTGATATGTCAACTAGGATGGCAGCCTACAAGACTCTCCACCAGTGAAAACACATTTGCTCCCTTGGTGGTTTTGGTAATTAATAACAACATATATGTCATTGAACTAATGCTTCCACTAAAAATGTTTCAGGAAAAGTTCAATGATGGGTTGGCAAAAGGAGCGTTGAGATACCCCAAGATGCAAACAAATAGGTTGGCCAAGCTTCAAGAAAGAGGACTCTACATTTTACATTTGTGAGAAATCACCTTGAGTCCGTAGGAAAGCCAATACTATTAAAAGGGGGTAAGGTTTTGATGGTGAACAAATGCTCATACATGCACAAGTGATAATCACCAAAAACACCCACTAACTCTCCCACAAAAGTCTGTCCAAAGCCAAATATTCAAAATCAGTGCAACCAACATTTCCATCCCGGTGCCACCGATTCTCAACCTCAGATAGACTCAGCCAAACCCTAGCCACTTCGGTGCAACCAATTCCATATCAGCGCCACCGAGTTTAGGTTGCGAACTTTCTGTTACGCAAATTAAAAATATCGGTACCACCAAGATTGTTTGATCAGTGTCACCGAGAATGGCAATCTGACCGTTGGTCACCTTATCGGTGCAACCGAGTTTCCTATATTGATCTCACCGAGATTCAAAAGTTGTCACCTTGTGGGCACTTTGGTACCACCGAGATTAACACATCGGTGTCACCAAGTTGGTCATTTTGTGTGTAACGGTTGGATTTTTGGGGATGCCTATATATACCCCTTCACCACCACCTACTCTAAAGAGAATCACTCAGAACTATTCCATACTTGCCCCATCAGTTTTCTAAGAGAGAACCACCTACCCTTGTGTTGAGATCAACATATTCCACTCCAACCATATGGATCTTGATTTCTAGCCTCCCCAAGTTGCTTTCCACTAATTCCCATCTCTTCTACCAAGCCAAATCTGTGAGAGAGTGATTGTGTGTTGAGGAGTCTATCATCTTGAGGCACAAGAGCAAGGAGTTCATTGTCATTACTGAGCCTATTACCTTTTGGAGGGTGGTGCCTCCTAGATTGGTTAGGTGTCGCTTGGGAGCCTCCTACTTCGTGTTGTGGAGTGAACCAAGAAGTTTGTAAAGGCAAGGAGATCGCCTACTTCGTGAAGATCTACCCATAGTGAGGATAGTCGTTTGTGGACAGAAGCCGTTATGGAATAGTCAAGGTTTCTACTTCGTGCACCCTTATGGGTGGAGTCCTTCGTGGAATCTCGTGACCGTTACCCTCCGTGGGTTGAAGACTCCATAAACATGGACGTACGATAGCACCACCTATCGGAACCACGGGAAAAATCATCGTGTCTACAATTGCGTTTGATCTTCCTACCCTATCCCTTTTACTCATGCTTGTTGTTATTTTCCGCTGCTATACTCTTAGACATGCATGTGTAGGGTGTACTTGACTTGCCATGAATGCTAAAACTGCAAACACTAAAATTTGGGAAAAGGCAAAACCTTTATTTGGTCAAGTAGTCTAATCACCCCCCTCTAGACATACTTTCGGTCCTACAACCAGCCAGTGTTTTGCTGGCTGGCAGTGTTGGAATCATGGGTCCTCTGCCTACCTCCATTACTGACTCAATCGCATCCTCTTGTTTATCATCATATTTCTCCGGCAGCACTTCACTTTCTGCCTCCGCCACTGCCGTCACCAATCCACCATTGCTAGCGCCTACCATGTCACATGTGCAACCACCTTACCAGTCCTACTCGCCATACTACTTTCCACCACACCAGTACCCCCTATCCTACCCAATCCAACACAACACACCAATTATCTCTATCCCTCTAGACCCAGCAAAACAACGGCTTCCAAACTACCTGCCGCCATCAAATAGCTATGTCTGCTTCCACCAATCATCGTTTGTCCCAAACCAACATGTAGTGGACATACTTGACCCAAGTGCTTCTTCCCTCGTACCAAAGTATTCCAAGCTAGATTTTCCACTATTTGATGGCAAGGAAGACCCTTTTGCATGGTTTGTACGACGTGAGCAAATTTTTTAAGGTCTGTGCATGCTAGATGCAAGTCAGGTATGGTTGGCATCATTCCATCTCACTGGTGATGCTCACCCGTGGTATCACAAGTATGCCAAAGCAAAGGGCTGCCCATCTTGGGATATCTTTAAGCAGTTGTGCACCAAGAAATTTGGAACACCTCCACACACCAATAAGCTTGGGGTTGTAGCACA
Source organism: Hordeum marinum (assembly GCA_022496015.1). NCBI lineage: Eukaryota > Viridiplantae > Streptophyta > Magnoliopsida > Poales > Poaceae > Hordeum > Hordeum marinum. The sequence goes on from CM039673.1 coordinate 167,449,241, forward strand.
TTATCCGTTCAATGGCAACATCACTCACTATCAGGAAAGGTTCACTCATCTGCTGCACCGCGTGCCTCCTCAGCCAGACGAGACTGAAGTGGAATTGCTCACCATGGGCCTACCTGAGCCCTTGCGCATAGACGTGGAACTAGTTCATCCCAAGAACCTAAATTATGCCATCAACATTCACTTGCATATGAACACCATGCATATCCGACTCAATCCTATGTAGTAACCACTCCTCGCTCGTCCCGTCTGTTCACACGACCATCTGTACCGATTCTCGCCACCAAACAACAGCTTGGAGGACCAACTGTACCAAGGGTAACAACTGCACCAGCCACCACACTGGCTGGCCGCACCTTCTGTCATCTCTCTCCCATAGAGATCGCAGAATGTCGAAAGCAAGGTCTCCATTTTAATTGCGATGAACAGTTTGTGCGTGGTCATCGTTGCCCCGGGCTCTTTTCGATTGAGGTTGATACATCTTTCAATTGATGATTTAGAGGCACTGCCTCATGTCTACTATGCAACTTTATTCTTGTAGACACGTGTTGGGCCTCCAAGCAAAGAGTTTTGTAGGACAATAGCAATTTTCCCTCAAGTGGATGACCTAAGGTTTATCAATCCGTGAGAGGTGTAGGATGAAGATGGTCTCTCTGAAACGACCCTACAACCAAATACAAGAAATCTCTTGTGTCCCCAACACACCCAATACAATGGCAAGTTGTATAGGTGCACTAGTTCGGTGAAGAGATGGTGATAAAAGTGTAATATGGATGGTAGAAATATATTTTTATAATCTGAATAAATAAAAACAACAAGGTAGCAAATAGTAAATGGGCACAAAAACGTTATTGCAATGCTTGAAAACAAGGCCTAGGGTCCATACTTTCGCTAGTGCAATTTCTCAACAGATCTAACATAGTTGGATCATATGACCACCCCTCAAAGTGTGATGAAGAATCACTCCTGAGTTCCTATTAGCGGAGAACAAAAGATAGAAATTGTTTGTAGGGTACGAAACCACCTCAAAGCTATTCTTTCCGTTTGATCTATCCTAGAGTTTGTACTAAAATAATGCAAGTTATTCTTTCCGATCGATCTACTCAAGAGTTCGTACTAGAATAACACCAAAGCAAATTCATATTCATAATACTCAATCCACACAAAGAACTACAAGGGTTCCCCAAAGTTTCTATCGGAGAAAAGATAATAAAAACATGCATCAACCCCTATGCATAGATTACCCCAATATCACCGCGGGAATCCGCAAGTTGAGTGCCATAACGTATATCAAGTGAACCAATAAGATACCCCCAATGTCACCTCAAGTATTCACACTGCAAGACATACATCATGTGTTCCCAAATCAGAACATTCAATCCGACATAACAAAACTTCAAAGGGTAAAGATTCAATTCATCACAATAAGAGTATAGAGGGGAGAAACATCATATGATCCATCTATATTAACAAAGCCCATGATATAGATCATGAGAGATAGAGAGATTAAACACACAGCTACTGGTACAAACCCTTAGCCCCGAGGGTGGACTACTCCCTCCTCATCGTGGTGGACGCCGGGATGATGAAGATGGCCACCGGACATGATTCCCCCCTCCGGCAGGGTGCCAGAACGGGGTCTAGATTGGTTTTCAGTGGCTACAGAGCCTTGCGGTGGCAGAACTTCTGATCTAGGGCTACCCCGAAGGGCTTCGAAATATTTGGGAATTTATAGTGCAAAGAGGGGGTGTGGGAGGCCACCAAGGTGGGCACAACCCACCTGGGCGCGCCAGGGGGCCCATGCGTGCCCTGGTGGGTTGTGCCCTCCTCGGGGCACCCCCAGGTGCAGCTCTGGCCCATTGGGTTCCTTCTGGTCCAAAAAAATCTCCAAAAAGTTCCATGGTGTTTGGACTCCGTTTGATATTGATTTCCTGCGATGTAAAAAACAAGCAAAAAACAGCAACTGGCACTGGGCATTGGGTCAATAGGTTAGTCCCAAAAAATGATATAAAGGTGCTATAAAATGATTGTAAAACATCCAAGAATGATAAAATAACAGCATGAATATTTCATAAATTATAGATACGTTGGAGACGTATCAGCATCCCCAAGCTTAATGAACTCATCCTCGAGTAGGTAAATGATAAAAGAAATAATTTATAAAGTGTGAATGCTAGCAAAGTGCATAAGTTTGATAAGTGATAATTTCAATCACTTTTCTCACAACAGCAACTCTTTTCTCATAAAGTTTTCTCATGTTAAAGTAGCAACCAATTCACATGTTAAGGTTCAAACAATGAATTCTCTTGAAACCCAACAACCTATGTTCTTAGTCACCAAGCAATTGCAATTCAAATTATTCAGCAGAGTTTAAGTAAGAGATCCACATACTCAACCATCATATAGTCTTCTATGATTGCTAACACTCACCGCATACACATGGGCAAAACGTTTCAACCGGGCACATAGAAAGATAGGGGTTTATTGCTTTGCCTCCCAACGTATACACCTCAAGGGTGATGTCAACAATAATAACTCATGCTACCCATATTCAACTGGACATATGTGCCTAGATCTTTCCTCACCACATGATGCTTGCCAAAGGAGAAAAATAAAAAGGAATAGAGAGAAAACTTTGACTCCTTGCATAAAAGTAAATACTAAAAAGTAAAAGATAGGCCCTTCGCAGAGGGAAGCAGAGGTTGCCATGCGCTTATTTGTTTGTATGCTCAACCCCTTAGTGCAAAAGAACGTCACATTATATTGCCCCTTATGATAGCAACCTTTATTATGCAGTCCGTCTCTTTTATTACTTTGCCATCACAAGTTCGTACAACGCTCAATTTTCTCTTACACTAAATGATCTAACACTTTTAGAAGCAATTTTTATTGCCTTATTGCACCGATGACAACTTACTTGAAGGATCTTGCTCAATCCTTAGGTAGGTATGGTGGAATCTTGAAAATAAGATTTGGGTTTAAGGGTTTTTGGATGCACAAGTAGTATTTCTACTTGGTGCGGAATTTTTGGCTAGCAAAGATGGGGGGCAAGCACCACATGTTGAAGGATCTCTGACAGTATAACTTCGATGTGAATATGAACAAACATAAATCATTACATTGTATTCCTTGTCCAACATCAACAATTTTGGCATATAATATTTTGATGGGGGCTCACAATCACAAAAGATTTCCAGGATAGTGTATCTGCCTGTGAAAGTTCTCTTCCTTATACTAATTATTCGTGAATTGCTTGTATGACCAATATTGTGATTGTCAAGCCTCAAAATATTTCACTTTCTAAACCCAATGTGAAGCTACCACTAGGATTGATATGGTTTCAACTTCATTACATTCAATTTATTCAATAATTTACTCATAGGGTATAAGTGAAGCACAAGAGTAAATGACAAAACTACTCCAAAACATATAAGTGAAGATTAATGAGTAGTCAAACAATTAAGTAGCTATGTGAGGAATCTCTCTCCATCAATAAATATTTTTATATCTTAAGTACTTTATTCAAAAATAAATCAAAAGAAAAAATAACACTCCAAGAATAGCATGCATCATGTGAACGAATAAAAATTTAGGCTCAACATAGGCTAACCGATAATTGTTGATGAAGAGAGGTGGGATGCGTAGCATCCCCAAGCTTAGATGCTTGAGAGTTCTTGAAATATTTACTTGGGGTGCCTTGGGCATCCCCAAGCTTGATCTTTTGTATCTCGTTCAATCCTCTCATACCACGGTTTCACCTATTCTCAAAAACTTCATCCACACAAAACTCAAAAAGAACTCGTGAGATAGGTTAGTACACATAATAATAAATCAACTCTTTATGTACTGCCAAGACAAGTTGAAAAATAATTTTAAAACATTATATACTGCATAACATCATTTTCACAATTTATATCTACCAATATAGGCTATGGAAACTATAGGACAAGTAGATAACGAAACTATGACAGCAATCTGTCTAAACAGAACAGTCTATAGACATTTATGAAAACAGAGTACTTCTGTAACTCATAAAATTATGAAAATTTAGGAAATGCTATAAAATTTATATTACCATACTTTGTAAAAAATTCAGAAACTTTCCACGTTCCAGTAAAGTACGAAAATTCAAATTCTACATCAGAAGTTTCTGTTTTCACACTGCACACATCAAAACATGCAATGCAAGCATCCTGAAGGCAATTCTTGGAACTTTTTATTGAAAAACAAGATTATAAATAACACCTAACAGAAATTAACAATAAAATGATGCTCCAAGGAAAATTCATATTATGTGACGAATAAAAATATAGCTCCAAGTAAAATATACTGATAGTGTTGAAGACGAAAGAGGGGATGCCTTCTGGGGCATCCCTAAGCTTAGACGCTTGAGTATTCCTTGGATATTACCTTGGGGGTTCCTTGGTCATCCCTAAGCTTAGGTTATTGTCACTCCTTGTTCTCCTCATATCGATGTCTCACCCAAAACTTGAAAACTTCAATCACACAAAACTTAACGGAACTTTGTGAGAAAGGTTAGTGTAGTAAAGATAAAACGTTCACTTAGGTACTGTCAATACAAGATTCATAATTATTCCCACATGATACCTAATGTATTCCATCATTCCAACTACTTATCTTACTCAATATAAGCTATAGGAACACTTGAAACAAGCAAACTATGCATGCAAAACAGAATCTGTCAAAAACAGAACAGTTTGTAAAGATCTAAATGATCAGCAAACTTCCCTAACTCTAAAAATTCTGAAAAATTAGTAAAACTCAAAGAATTTGCGTATAAAGTTTGTGTAAAAATTTCAGATTTGTTTTACTCTCTATTAAAATCATATAATTTATATACTGGACGCAAAACTTTCTGTTTTTGCACAGAATCAAACAAGCAAGTATCCACACTATTCCAAAGGATTTACTTGGAACTTTATTGAAATAAAAGCCACTAAACATGATTAATACAGTAACTTAATCATGTGAACACACAAAAAAAGAAAGTAAAAGTGTTGGGTTGTCTCCCAACAAACACTTTTATTTAATGCCTTTTAGCTAGGCATGATGATTTCAATGATGCTCACAAAGGAATAGTAATTGAAACATGCAAAAGAGCATCATGAATCTCACGACAAGCACATTTAAGTCTAAACCAATTAATATGCATAGGGGTATTGTGAGCAAACAATTTATGGGAGCAATAATCATCTAGCATAGGAAGGGAAAACAAGCATATCTTCAAGAATTTGAACACATAGAGAGGAAACTTGATATTATTGCAATTCCTATAAGCATATGTTCCTCCCTCATAATAATTTTCAGTAGCATCATGAATAAATTACACAATATAACCAGCACATAAATCATTATTTTTGTGAATCACAAGCATAGAAAATTTATTACTCTTTATGGCATACATGTCATCATAATAATCATCATAGATAGCAACTTTATTGTCATAGTCAATTGAAACCTCTTCCAAAATAGTGGATGTATCACTAAATAAAGTCATGACATATCCAAATCCACTTTCATCAATATTGTAATAAGATTCAACATCCTCCAAAATAGTTGGATCACTACTACCTAGAGTTAACACTCTTCCAAACCCACTTTAATCAATGTAATCATCATAAATAGGAGGCATGCTATCATCATAACAAATTTTCTTATCGAAAGTAGAAGGAATCAAAGGATAACATTAATTAAGCAAATCATCCCCAAGCTTAGGACAAGCATTATTTCCAGAAAATAAATCTTCAAACATATCATACTCATTAAACATAGCATCCCCAAGCTTGTGGTTTTGCATATCATCGCAATCATTCTTATCAATAGCATGAATGGCACCAATAGTATAGCAAACATTATTATCATATTCTTCTAAGAAACTGCTAAACAGATTCTCAAGATCATAAGGGACATCATTGCCTTCCCAATCATAATCATTACAACAAGTAGTAGGTATCACAAAATCATACTCGATATCATCATCCTCCATCAACATATTTGATTCACTTTCATGAGGCACAATGGTGATAAGAGCAACATTATTTGGGAGAGATACCTTTTTACCTGTATTCTTTCTTCTTTTCTTCTTCACCACATCATGTGTGGGTTTAATTAATTTTTTCAAGCTTCTTGTTGAAGAGATTGATTGGATAGGAAACTCCTCCTCGTTACCTGATTCATCATAATTAACACTAGGAGGGTATTGGGAAATATTTTCCCTTTCATTAGTACTCTCTTCATATTCTATTTGTTTTCTTGTATTTAGATAGTTGGCAATATAAGGATTCTCAATGCAATTTACCACACAAAACATATATATTTCCTCTAGATCAAAATTGAGAAATATCTCGGGATTTGGAAAACACTTAGCTATACGTTTCATTTCTTCATACCCCAAAAGAAGACTAAGCTCTTTATGATGCTCAAGGTAATCAAGTTGTCACAATTTATGGACCCGATTTGATCATGAAATAATTTGCATTGGAGATTTAAATGACCACGTTCATTGCAAAGTTCACAAGGATGGCAAAATAAATTACATCTTTTGGCACAATCATCTAGCCTCTCTCGCAACTTTTTCATTTCTAAATATTTATGCTTCTTACAAAATCTATCTTCCCTTTTTGGTGTGGATTTGCACTCCCAATTCACTCCGCAAAAATTGACATGCTTATAAGAAACATTTTTGTCATGACTTGTGCAATCATCATTAACATTTTGGATGATCAAAGAATTCATACTAACAACATTGCAATCATGCTCATCATTCAAATATTTTGTGCCAAACATTTTATTGAGTTCTTCTTCTAAAAATCGAGCACAATTTTCCGATCCATTATTTTCAAGAAAGATATTATAAAGATGATCAATAATATGATGCAACCTCAATTCCATTTATTTGTAGTTTTCTTTAATAAACCAAATTAGTGATAAAACAAGAAACTAAAAGAGTCAATTGCAAGATCTAAAGATATACCTTCTTGTTGGGGAACGTTGCATGGGAACAAAAAAATTCCTACGCACACATAGATCTATCCATGGTGATGAGCATCTACGAGAGGGAGAGTGGATCTACGTACCCTTGTAGATCGCTAAGCGGGAAGCGTTAAGAAATGCGGTTGGTGTAGTCGAACGTCTTCTTGATCCAAATCTCCAAGCGTCCTGTGATCCAATCACGAACCGTCCTCACGATCCGTCCCGATCAAGCACCGAACGGACGGCACCTCTACGTTCAGCACACGTACAGGTTGATGACGATCTCCGCCTTCTTGATCCAGCAAAAGGGATCGGAGAGGAAGAAGAGTTCTCCGGCAGCATGACGGCGCTCCGGCGATGGTGGTGAGCTATTCCGGCAGGGCTTTGCCTAAGCACTGCAGAAATCCGATCTAGAGGAGAAACTATGCACTGGAGGGTAGGGTTGCACGTGGCTGAAAATCAAGTCCCAAAAACCCAAAAACCCTCTAGTATATATAGGAGGAGAGGAGGAGGAGGCTTGGCTCCCAAGGAGCCAGCCCTTGGGTCGGCTGAACCAGGAGGGAGGAGTCCTCCTCCTCCACTCCTAGTAGGATTAGGACTCCTTCCTTATTTAGTCCCTTTTTGCCTTTTTCCACCTTTTTTCCTTTTGGGATTTTCTTCCCAGCCGCATGGGCCTTGTGTGGGACTTCCACCAGCCCACCAAGGGCTGGTATTCACTCTCCCACAGACCATGTAGCCTCTTGGGTCGAAATACCCCTCCCGATGGTCTCCCGGTACACTACCGGCACTCCCGGTACACTACCGATGAGCCCGAAAGTTGTCTGGTGACCAAAGTAGGACTTCCTATATATCAAAATTTACCTCCGGACCATTCCGGAGCTCCTCGTGACATCCTGGATCTCATCCGGGACTCCGAACAACCTGCGGTCACCACCATGCATAACTCTATACTACTGAAACATCACCAAACCTTAAGTGTGCAGACCCTGCGGGTTCGAGAACTATGTAGACATGACCGAGACACCTCCACGATCAATAACCAACAGCGGGACCTGGATGCCCATATTGGTTCCTACATATTCTATGAAGATCTTTATCGGTCGAACCTCTATGTCAAGGATTCAGTTAATCCCGTATGATGTTCCCTTTGTCCTTCGGTATGTTACTTGCCCGAGATTCGATAATTGGTATCTCCATATCTAGTTCAACCTCGTTACCGGCAAGTCTCTTTACTTGTTCTGTAATACAAGATCCCGCAACTAACACTTATTCACATTGCTTGCAAGGCTTATTGTGATGTTGTATTACCGAGTGGGCCCTGAGATACCTCTCCGTCACACGGAGTAACAAATCCCAGTCTTGATCCATGCCAACTCAATAGACACCCTCGAAGATACCTGTACATCACCTTTATAGTCACCCAGTTACGTTGCAACATTTGATACACACAAGCCACTCCTCCGATGTCCGTGAGTTGCATGATCTCATGGTCATAGGAAACAGTAGCAATAAACTGACATGATCATATGCTACATTTGTAGTTTGGGTCTTGTCCATCACATAATTCTCCTAATGATGTGATCCCGTTATCAAATGACATCGCATGTCAATGGCTAGGAAACCTTGACCATCTTTGATCAACGAGCTAGTTCACTAGAGGCATACTAGGGATATAGTGTTGTCTATTTACCCACACATGCAATGTGTTTCCAATAAATACTATTATAGCATGGATAATAAACGATTATCATGAACAAGGAAATATAATAATAAATACTTTATTTATTGCCTCTAGAGCATATTTCCAACAGTCTCCCACTTGCACTAGAGTCAATAATCTAGTTCACATCACAATGTGATTTACATTGTAATGAATCGAACACCCATGCAGTTCTGGTGTTGATCATGTTTAGCCCTTGGAACAGGTGTAGTTAATGGGTCTGCAACATTCAGATCCGTGTGCACTTTCCAAATATTTATGTCCTTTTCCTCGATGTAATCGCGGATGGAGTTGAAGGGTCGCTTTATGTATCTGGTCCTCTTGTGAAACCTTGGTTCCTTGGCTAGAGCAATGGCACTAGTGTTGTCACAGAACAGGTTCGTTGGATTCAGTACACTGGGCACCACTCCAAGATCTGTCATGAACTGCTTCATCCAGACACCTTCCTTCGCTGCCTCCGAGGCTGCGATGTACTTCTCTTCGCACGTAGAATCGACTACCACGCTTTGCTTTGAACTGCACCAGCTTACCGCTCCCGCGTTAAGAATAAATACGTATCCGGTTTGTGACTTAGAGTCATCCGGATCAGTGTCAAAGCTTGCATCGACGTAACCCTTTACGACGAGCTCTTCATCACCTCCATAAATGAGAAACATTTCCTTAGTCCTTTTCAGGTACTTAAGGATATTCTTGACCGCTACCTAGTGCTCCATTCCAGGATCACTTTGAAACCTTCCAGCCAAACTTATGGCAAGGCTAACATCGTGTCTTGTGCACAACATTGCATACATGATAGAGCCTATGGCTGAAGCATAGGGGATGACACTCATCTTTTCTCTATCTTCTGCAGTCACTGGGCATTGAGTCTTATTCAACTTCACACCATGTAACACAGGCAAGAACCCCTTCTTGGACTGATCCATTTTGAACTTCTTCAAAACTTTATCAAGGTATGTGCTCTGTGAAAGTGCTATTAAGCGTCTCGATCTATCTCTATAGATCTTAATGCCTAATATGAAAGCAGCTTCTCCTAGGTCCTTCATTGAAAAACTCTTGTTCAAATATTCCTTCACGCTTTCCAGCATTTCTATATTGTTTCCAATCAGCAATATGTCATCCACATATAATATTAGAAACGTTATAGAGCTCCCACTCACTTTCTTGTAAATACAAGCTTCTCCATAAACTTGTATAAACCCAAATGCTTTGATCACCTCATCAAAGTGCTTATTCCAACTCCAAGATGCTTGCACCAGCCCATAAATGGATCGCTGGTGTTTACAAACTTTGTCAGCATTCTATGGATCGACAAAACCTTCTGGTTGCATCATATACAACTCTTCCTCAAGGAAACCATTGAGGAACGCTGTTTTGACATCCATCTGCCAAATTTCATAGTCGAAATAAGTAGCTATTGCCAACATGATTCTGACAGACTTAAGCATCGCTACGGGAGAGAAGGTCTCATCGTAGTCAACTCCTTGAACTTGTGAAAAACCCTTTGCTGCAAGTCGAGCTTTATAGATGGTGACATTACCGTCCGCGTCCGTCTTCTTCTTAAACATCCATATGTTCTGAATAGCCTTTCGCCCTTCAGGTAATACTTCCAAAGTCCATACTTTGTTTTCATACATGGGTCTCATCTCGGATTTCATGGCCTCTAACCATTTCTCGGAATCCGGGCCCATCACCACTCCGCCATAGCTCATAGGTTCATTGTTGTCCAACAACATGACCTCCAAGACAGGGTTGCCGTATCACTCAGGAGCAGTACGTGCCCTTGTCGACCTACAAGGTTCAATAGTAGCTTGATCCGAAGCTTCATGATCATCATCATTAACTTCCTCTTCTTCCGTCGTAGGTTCCATAGAAACGTCTTTCTACGCTGTGCTACTTTCTGGTTGAAGCAAAGGTTCAATAACCTCATCAAGCTCTATTTTCCTCCCACTCTATTTTCGAGAGAAACTCTTTATCAAGAAATGTTCCGTTCTTAGCGACAAACACTATGCCTTCGGATCTGAGATAGAAGGTATACCAAACTTTCTCTTTCGGGTATCCTATGAAGACGCATTTCTCTGCTTTGGGTTCCAGCTTTTCAGGCTGAAGCTTTTTGACATAAGCATCACATCCCCAAACTTTAAGAAACGACAACTTTGGCCTCTTGCCAAACCATAGTTCATATGGCGTCGTCTCAACGGATTTTGATGGTGCCCTATTTAAAGTGAATGCAGTTGTCTCTAATGCATAACCCCAAAACGATAGTGGCAAATCGGTAAGAGACATCATAGAACGCACCATATCTAATAAGGTTCGATTACGACGTTCGGACACACCATTACGCTGTGGTGTTCCAGGCGGTGTTAACTGTGAAACCATTCCACACTGTCTTAAGTGACTGCCAAACTCATAACTCGGATATTCTCCTCCTCGATCAGATTGTAGGAATTTAATCTTCTTGTTACGATGATTCTCAACTTCACTCTGAAATTGCTTGACCTTTTCAAATGTTTCAGACTTGTGTTTCATTAAGTAAATATACCCATATCTACTTAAGTCATCAGTGAAGGTGAGAAAATAACGATATCCACCACACGTTGTAACATTCATTGCACCACACACATCAGTATGTATGATTTCCAATAAGTCACTTGCCCGTTCCATTGTTCCAGAGAACGGCGTTTTAGTCATCTTGCCCATGAGGCATGGTTCACATGCGTCAAGTGATTCAAAATCAAGTGACTCCAAAAGTCCATCAGCATGGAGCTTCCTCATGTGTTTTACACCAGTATGACCTAAACGACAGTGCCACAAGAAAGTGGTACTATCATTATCAACTCTACATCTTTTGGCATCAATGTTATGAACATGTGTGTCATCACTATCAAGAATCAATATGAATAAACCCCTCACATTGGGTGCATGACCATAAAGATATTACTCATATAAATAGAACAACCTTTATTCTCTGATTTAAATGAGTAACCATCTCGCAATAAACAAGATCCATATATAATGTTCAAGCTTAACGCAGGCACTAAATAACAATTATTCAAGTTCATCACTAATCCCAATGGTAACCTAAGAGAGAGCGTGCCGACGGTGATCACATCAACCTTGGAACCATTTCCCACGCGCATCGTCACTTCATCCTTTGCCAACCTTCGTCTATTCCGTAGTTCCTGTTTTGAGTTGCAAATGTGAGAAACGAAACCGGTATCAAATACCCAGGCACTACAACGAGAGCTAGTAAGGTACACATCAATAACATGTATATCATATATACCTTGTTTGTCGTTGGCCGCCTTCTTGTCAGCCCGGTACTTGAGGCAGTTCCGCTTCCAGTGACCAGTTCCCTTGCAATGAAAGCACTCAGTTTCTGGCTTGGGTCCATGCTTGGGCTTCTTTACAGGAGTAGCTACTGCTTTGCCATCCTTCTTGGTTTTACCCTTCTTGCCCTTGCCCTTGCCATTCTTCTTGAAACTAGTGGTTTTATTGACCATCAACACTTGATGTTCTTTCTGGATTTCAGACTCGGCGACTTTTAGCATCGCAAACTGCTCGACGACTGATTTGTTCATCCCGTGCATGTTATAGTTCATCACAAAACTCTTGTAACTAGGTGGCAGTGATTGAAGAACTCTGTCAATGATCGCCTCTAGCGGAAGGGCAATTCCCAACTCCCTAGACGAGTCGAAAACCCAGACAATCTGAGTATATGTTCACTGATAGACCCGTTCTCCTCCATCTTGCAAGCATAGAACTTATCGGAGCTCTCATACCTCTCGATTCAGGCATTCTTCTAAAAGATAAACTTCAACTCCTGGAACATCTCATATGCTCCATGATGTTCAAAACGTCTTTGAAGTCCCGGTTCTAAGCCATACAATATTGCACACTGAACTATTGAGTAATCTCCAAAACATGCCTCCCAAGCGTTCTTAACGTCTTCGGATGACATGTCTTCTGGTTGGTCACCAAGCGGTGCATCAAGGACATATGATTTTTGGGAAGCCGTGAGGATAATCCTCAGATTACGGGCCCAGTCAACAAAGTTACTTCCATCATATTTCAACATAGCTTTCTCTAGGAACGCATTAAAATTCACTGGTGCTACGCGAGCCATTGATCTACAACATAAATATGCAAAGGTTACTTAGACTATTGTTTAAGATAATGAGCATAGTTAATCAAATTACTAAAGCTCCCACTCAAATTCACACCCCTCAGGTCATCTGAGTGTAACATGATCCAAATTCACCAACTCAAGTCCGATCATCACGTGAGTTGAGGTGGTTTCAAAGGTGAACATCATCATGTTGATCATATCTACTATATGACTCATGTTCGACCTTTCGGTCTCTTGTGTTCCGAGGCCATGTATGTACATGCTAGGCTCGTCAAGTTTAACCCGAGTGTTCTGCATGTGCAACACTGTCTTGTACCCATTGTATGTGAACGTAGAGTCTATCACACCTGATCATCACATGGTGCCTCGACACGACGAACTTTCGCAACGGTGCACACTCGGGTACAACACAATTCATCTTGAAATTTAAGTGAGGGATCACCTTATAATGCTACCGTCGTCCTAAGAAAAACAAGGTGCATAAAAGGATTAACATCACATGCAAATCATAAGTGACATGATATGGCCATGAACTTGTGCTTTTGATCTCCATCTTGAAAGCATCGACATGATCTCCATCGTCACCGGCACGACACCATGATCTCCATCATCTTGATCTCCATCAACGCGTCGCCATCAGGGTTGTCGCGCCTGTCATGCTTGTAGTACTATTGCTACCGTTTAGCGATAAAGTAAAGCATTACATAGCGCTTAATGATTGACACGCAGGTCATACAATAATTAAAGACAACCCTATGGCTCCTGCCGGTTGCCGTACTCATCGACATGCATGTCTTGAAATTCTATACATCACATGATCATCTCATACATCACATATATCTCATCATGTAATTGGCCATATAATATCACAACATACCCTACAAAAACAAGTTAGACGTCCTCTAATTGTTGTTGCAAATTTTACGTGGCTGCTACGGGTATCTAGCAAGAACGATTCTCACCTACGCAAAACCACAACGGTGATACATAAGTTGCTTTTCAACCTTCTCAAGGACCGCCTTTGTCAAATCCGATCCAACTAAAGTAGGAGAGACTGTCACCTGCAAGCCATCTTTGTGCAACAAAGTCACACGTCAGTCGATGGAACCGGTCTCTCGTCAGCTTATGAGTAAGGTTGGTCCGGGCCGCTTCATCCCACAATACCGCTGAACCAAAACACGACCAAGGGAGGAAGCAGTCTAAGCATCAACGCCCACAAACTCTTTGTGTTCTACTCAAGATCTCATCTACACATAGACCTACCTCATGATGCCACTGTTGGGGAATGTTGCATGGGAAACAAAAAATTTCCTACGCACACGCAGATCTATCCATGGTGATGAGCATCTACGAGAGGGAGAGTGGATCTACCTACCCTTGTAGATCGCTAAGAAGGAAGCGTTAAGAAACGCGGTTGGTGTAGTCGAACCTCTTCGCGATCCAAATCGCCGAGCGTCCCGCGATCCAATCACGAACCGTCCTCACGATCCGTCTCGATCAAGCACCGAACGGACGACACCTCCGCGTTCAGCTCACGTACAACTTGATGACGATCTCCGCCTTCTTGATCCAGCAAAAGTGATCGGAGAGGAAGAAGAGTTCTCCGGCAGCGTGATGGCACTCCGGCGATGGTGGTGGAGCTATTCCGGCAGGGCTTCGCCTAAGCACTGTAGAAATCCGATCTAGAGGAGAAACTATGCACTAGAGGGTAGGGTTGCACGTGGCTGAAAATCAAGTCCCCAAAACCCTAAAGCCCTCTAGTATATATAGGAGGAGAGGAGGAGCAGGCTTGGCTCCCAGGGAGTAAGCCCTTGGGTCGTCCGAACCAGGAGGGAGGAGTCCTCCTCCTCCACTCCTAGTAGGATTAGGACTCCTTCCTTATTTGGTCCCTTTTTGCCTTTTTCCACCTTTTTCCTTTTGGGCTTTTCTTCCCAGCCACATGGGCCTTGTGTGGGACTTCCACCAGCCCACTAAGGGCTAGTACTCACTCTCCCACAGCCCATGTAGCCTCTTGGATCGAAATACCCCTCCCGATGGTCTCCCGGTACACTACCGGCACTCCCGGTACACTACCGATGAGCTCGAAACTTTTCCGTCGACCAAAGTAGGACTTCCAATATATCAATATTTACCTCCGGACCATTCTAGAGCTCCTCGTGACGTCCTGGATCTAATCCGGAACTCCGAACAACCTTCGGTCACCACCATGCATAACTCTATACTACCGAAACGTCACAAAACCTTAAGTGTGCAGACCCTGCGGGTTCGAGAACTATGTAGACATGACCGAGACACCTCCATGGGCAATAACCAATAGCAGGACCTAGATGCCCATATTGGTTCCTACATATTCTACGAATATCTTTATCGATCGAACCTCTATGTCAAGGATTCAGTTAATCCCGTATGATGTTCCCTTTGTCCTTCGGTATGTTACTTGCCTGAGAAACGATCGTTGGTATCTCCATATCTAGTTCATCCTCGTTACCGGCAAGTCTCTTTACTCGTTTCGTAATACAAGATCCCGCAACAAAACTTAGTCACATTGCTTGCAAGGCTTATTGTGAGGTTGTATTACCGAGTGGGCCCTGAGATACCTCTCCGTCACACGGAGTAACAAATCCCAGTCTTGATCCATGCCAACTCAACACACACCCTCGGAGATACCTGTAGAGCACCTTTATAGTCACCCAGTTATGTTGCGACGTTTGATACACACAAGGCACTCCTCCGATGTCCGTGATTTGCATGATCTCATGGTCATAGGAACACATTCTTGACATGCAGAAAACAGTAGCAATAAACTGACACAATCATATGCTACGTTTGTAGTTTGGGTCTTGTCCATCACATCATTCTCCTAATGATGTGATCCCATTATCGAATGACATCACATGTCAATGGCTAGGAAACCTTGACCATCTTTGATCAACGAGCTAGTTCACTAGAGGCATACTAGGGACAGAGTGTTGGCTATTTACCGACACATGTAATGTGTTTCCAATCAATACAATTATAGCATGGATAATAAAAAATTATCATGAACAAGGAAATATAATAATAAACACTTTATGTATTGCCTCTAGGGCATATTTCCAACAGCACCGGAAAAGAGCATTATTTATTGCACTCACCTCCCCGGCAACGGCACCAGAAAAGAGCTTGATGTCTACTACGCAACTTTATTCTTGTAGACACGTGTTGGGCAACGGCATAGTGTTTTGTAGGACAGTAGTAATTTTCCCTCAAGTGGATGACCTAAGGTTTATCAATCGGTGAGAGGTGTAGGTTGAAGATGGTCTCTCTCAAACGACCCTGCAACCAAATACAAGAAATCTCTTGTGTCCCCAACACACCCAATACAATGGCAAATTGTATAGGTGCACTAGTTCGGCGAAGAGATGGTGATAAAAGTATAATATGGATGGTATAAATATATTTTTATAATCCGAATAAATAAAAACAGCAAGGTAGCAAATAGTAAACGGGCACAAAAACGGTATTGCAATGCTTGAAAACAAGGCCTGGGGTCCGTACTTTCGCTAGTGCAATTTCTCAACAGTGCTAACATAGTTGGATCATATGATCACCCCTCAATGTGCGATAAAGAATCACTCCCGAGTTCCTATTAGCGGAGAACAAAAGATAGAAATTTTTTGTAGGGTACGTAACCACCTCAAATCTATTCTTTCAGTTCGATCTATCCTAGAGTTCGTACTAAAATAACGCAAGCTATTCTTTCTGATCGATCTACTCAAGAGTTTGTACTAGAATAACACCAAAGAAAATTCATATTCATAATACTTAATCCACACAAAGAACTACAAGGGGTCCCCAAAGTTTCTATCGGAGAAAAGATAATAAAAACGTGCATCAACCCCTATGCATAGATTACCCCAATATCACCGCGGGAATCCACAAGTTGAGTGCCATAACGTATATCAAGTGAACCAATAAGATACCCCAATGTCACCTCAAGTATTCATACCGCAAGACATACATCATGTGTTCCCAAATCTGAAGATTCAATCCGACATAACAAAACTTCAAAGGTTAAAGATTCAATTCATCACAGTAAGAGTATAGAGGGGAGAAACATCATATGATCCATCTATATTAATAAAGCCCATGATATAGATCACGAGAGAGAGATTAAACACATAGCTACTGGTACAAACCCTCAACCCCGAGAGTGGACTACTCCCTCCTCATCGTGGTGGCCGCCGGGATGATGAAGATGGCCACCGGAGATGATTCCCCCCTCTGGCAGGGTGCCGAAACGGAGTCTAGATTGGGTTTTGGTGGCTACAGAGCCTTGCGGCGGCGGAACTTCTGATCTAGGGCTACCCCGGAGGGTTTAGGAATATTTGGGAATTTATAGTGCAAGGAGGGGGTGCGGGAGGCCAGCGAGGTGGGCACAACCCATCTGGGCACGCCAGGGAGCCATAGCGCACCCTGGTGGGTTGTGCCCCCCTCAGGGCACCCCCCAGATGCAGCTCTGGCCCATTGGGTTCCTTCTGGTCCAAAAAAATCTCCAAAAAGTTTAGTGGTGTTTGGGCTCCGTTTGATATTGATTTCCTGCGATGTAAAAAACAAGCAAAAAACAGCAACTAGCACTGGGCACTGGGTCAATAGGTTAGTCCCAAAAAATGACATAAAGTTGCTATAAAATGATTGTAAAATATCCAAGAATTATAAAATAACAGCATGAATACTTCATAAATTATAGATACGTTGGAGACGTATTACTACCCGAGGAAGACAACTATGTGAAGTTGTCTATCCAGGCTATGACCGATTTGTGGAGCATCCAAGTGACTGACACCATGCAGCTAGAGGTTCTGCTTGGTACTACACCCTTCATGGCGCTCTTGGATACATGATTAACCCACAATTTCATCGATGAGACTGCTCTGACCCGCGCTGGTTTGACCCCACATCCGTGTCCTAGCCTATGTGTGATGGTTGCTAATGGTGACCAAGTAGCCAGTGGTGGAGTTTGTTGTGGCCTTCCATTGCATATTGGGGAGCAACACTTCACAACAGACTGTTTTCCCACACCTCTTGATGGCTTTGATATTGTTCTTGGTGTTGGCTGGTTGCGTACTTTGGGTTGACAACATGACCGAGTCATTCCACTCGAAGGGCCGACCAGTGACTTGGACAGGTCGTGCCTCGTTACAACCAGTTGTTGTCCGCTCTTTGGTTGCTCCCGAGCCTAAGGATTTGATGACTGCACTGCTCGCAGAATTTGGCCACATGTTCACCAAGACTTCCTCCTTGCCACTTGCCCGTGCGCATGATCACCAGATTCGACTCTCGATTGATGGGCCATTCGTTGTACGGCCTTACCGCTATCCGCAACGGCAGAAGGACGAGATTGAGCTCCGATGCATAGAAATGTTGTAGCAGGGCATCATTCGCATCGGTGATTCAGTTTCTTTCCTTGTCAGTTCTTCCTGTTAAGAAGCAATATGGCTCGTGGTGCATTTGTATTGACTATTGTGCTATCAATGAGCAGACGATTAAGTAAAACTTTCCAATTTTGGTAGTGGGTGAACTTCTTGACGAGCTTCATGCGCACGCTTCTTCACCAAGATCGATTTGCGTTTTGGTTATCACCAAGTGCGTATGCACCCAAATGACATCGTGAAGACATCCCTTTCACACGCATGAGATGCCCACTATGAGTTCCCAGTCATGCCTTTTGGCCTGACCAATACCTTGACAACTTTCCAGGCCTTGATGAACGAGATCCATGAGCCCTTCCACCGCTCTTTTGTTCTCATATTCTTTGATGATATCTTGATTTATAGCTCATCATGGTTGGAGCACCTCCGCCATCTTCGTCTTGTGTTTCACGTTATGTAGAAACATACTCTCTTTCTCATCTAGTCTAAGTGCACCTTCGCTGCTATATCTGTGACATATCTCGGCCATGTGATTTCTGTAGATGGTGTGCCCATGGATGTCGACAAGGTTCGTGTTGTGGAATGTTGGACAAACAAATGGTTGGTGTGTGTGCTACATGGTTTCCTTAGCCTTGCAGGATACTATAGCCAGTTCATTGATAACCCACAAGTATAGGGGATCGCAATAGTTTTTGAGGGTAGAGTATTCAACCCAAATTTATTGATTCGACACAAGGGGAGCCAAAGAATATTCTCGAGTATTAGCAGCCGAGTTGTCAATTCAACCACACCTGAAAGACTTAATATCTATAGCAAAGTATTCAGTAGCAAAGTAATATGGTAGTAACGGTAATGGTGGCAAAGTGATAGTAGCAGATTCGTAGTGCTTGTAACAGTAGCAACGGAAAAGTAACTGAACCAAGATCAATATATGGAAAGCTCGTAGACAATGGATCAGTGATGGATAATTATGTCGGATGGCATTCATCATGCAACAGTTATAACATAGGGTGACACAGAACTAGCTCCAATTCATCAATGTAATGTAGGCATGTATTACATATATAGTCATACGTGCTTATGGAAAAGACTTGCATGACATCTTTTGTCCTACCCTCCCGTGGCAGCGGGGTCCTATTGGAGACTAAGGGATATTAAGGCCTCCTTTTAATAGAAAACCGGACCAAAGCATTAGCACTTAGTGAATACATGAACTCCTCAAACTACGGTAATCACCGGAAAGAATCCCAGTTATTGTCACCCTGGGGGATGCGGATCATAACTCGTAATAGGTGTCTACAACTTGCAAGATAGGATCAAGAACACACATATATTCATGAAAACATAATAGGTTCATATCTGAAATCAAGGTACTCGGGCCCTAGTGACAAGCATTAAGCATAGCAAAGTCATACCAACATCAATCTCAAAACATAGTGGATACTAGGGATAAAACCCTAACGAAACTAACTCGATTACATGATAAATCACATCCAACCCATCACCGTCCAGCAAGCCTACGATGGGATTACTCACTAACGGTGGGGAGCATCATGCAATTGGTGATGAAGGATGGTTGGTGATGACGAAGCCGTCGATTTCCCCTCTCCGGAGCACAAAACGGACTCCAGATCTGGTCTCTCGAGGAAGAACTGGCGATGGCAGTGGCTCTTTATCGTGAAACGCGATCAACTCTTCTCTCTAATTTTTTCCTCGACAAATAGGGTTATATGGAGCTGGAGAGGAGGTCGGAGGATCCACGAGGGGCCCACAAGCCTGCCCCACACGGCCAGGGGGTGGCCACGGCTAGCAGGCTTGTGGCCTGCTGGTGGCCCCCCTCTGGTTAATTATTGCGCCAATATTTTTTATTAATTCCAAAAATATTCTCCGTAAATTTTCAGGGCGATCCGAGAACTTTTATTTCTGCACAAAAACAACACCAAGGCAATTCTGTTGAAAATAGCGTCTGTCCGGGTTAGTTCCATTCAAATCATGCAAATTAGAGTCTAAAACAAGGGCAAAAGAGTTTCGAAAAGTAGATACATTGGAGACGTATCAACTCCTCCAAGCTTAAACCTTTGCTTGTCCTCAAGCAATTCAGTTGATAAACTGAAAGTGATAAAGAAAAACTTTGACAAACTCTGTTTGATCTTGCTGTTGTAAATATGTCTAACTTATGTTTAGATTTTCAGCAAAGATTATAAATTAACCACATTCACAATAACATTTAGGTCTCACATTTACTCATTTCAATGGCATAACCAACTAGCGAGCAATAATAACAAGTCTCGGATGACAACAATTTATCAAAACAACCATGATACAATATGACATAATGGTATCTCGCTAGCCCTTTCTCAGACCACAAAACATAAATGCAGAGCACCTCTGGAGAACAAGGACTGACTAAACATTGTAATACATGGTGAGAGAGATCCAGTCATGCTCATACTCAACATCAATTAATAGAAAGACATACAAATGACAATGGCGCTCTCTAACTGGTACCTTTTATAAGAGGATGATGACTCAACAATAAAGTAAATAGATAAGCCCTTCGCAGAGGGAAGCATTGATTTGTAGAGGTGCAAGAGCTCAAGCTTTTAAAATAGAGATAGGTAATGATTTTGGAGCGGTATGCTTTCATTGCTCACATAACGACCAATAGGTTTTCAATATCTTCCATGTTAGATACATTATAGGCGGTTCCCAAACAGAATGGTAAAGTTTTTACTCCCCCTCCACCAATCAATCACACTCCACGGCGAGCCGAATTCACGGGTACCGTCCATACAAACACATTCCTGGGGGAGTTTGGTTTAATTATATTTTGCTTTTTATTTTGAGCATGGAACTGGGCATTCCGATTACCAGCCACTTTCTCGTGAATGATAGTGAATCAACACATATCGTGAGAATAACCCACCCAGCATGGAAGATACTGACAGCCCCCAGTCGCCACATGAGCGATTTGGGTATACCAAACATAAGGTTTATTTGAAGGTTTAAAGTTTCGCACATGCAAATTTACTTGGAACGGTAGGTAAATACCGCATATAGGTAGATATGGTGGACTCATATGGAACAACTTTGGGTTTATTGAGATGGATGCACAAGCAATATTCCCGCTTAGTACAAGTGAAGGCTAGCAAATGATTGGGGAGTGACCAACTAGAGAGCAACACAGTCATCAACATGCCTTGAGATTAACAACATTGAATGCAAGCATGAGTAGGATATAATTCACTATGAACATAAATATCATGGAGGCTATGTTGATTTATTTCAACTACATGCGTGAACATGTGCCAAGTCAAGCCACTTGAATCATACAGATGAGGATACCATTCTATCATACTATATCACAACCATTTTAATGCACATGTTGGCACTCAAGACGAACCATTATCCACTCTTAGCTAATTAAGCATGGCATGAATAACTATAATCTCTAATTGTTATTGCAAACATGTTCAACCCATAATGTACTGAATTCGGAATGATGAGCTAATCATATTTACAAAAGCAAGATAGGGTGAGTTCATACCAGCTTTTCTCCATCTCACTCTTTTCATCAAATATCATCATTGTTGCCTTTCACTTGCATGACTGAACGATGTGAATAATAATAAGAGTGCACGTGCATTGGACTAAGCTGGAATCTACACAATAAACCAAAGGAGAAGACAAGGCAATATGGGCTCTTTGTAAGATAAAAAATAGTGCATCGAGAGCCACTCAACACATCATCCTGGTCTTCTCCTTACGACCCAAAGAAAAGAAAGAAAAATTATTTACACGGGAAATCTCCCAACAAGCAAAAAGAAGAACGAGAAATCTTTTTTGGGTTTTCTCTTTAATGCTACAACTAAGAAACTAGGAAATAAAGCTAGAACTAATTTTTTTGGTATTTTTCTCAAAGTTAATTAAACACACGATAAGAAAGCATAAAAAAGAAAATAAAGTATCATGGATAGTACAATGAAAAAGTACGAACACCGACAACTGAAATAAGTGTGTGAACATGAATGTAATGTCGGTGAGAAATACGTACTCCCCCAAGCTTAGGCTTTTGGTCTAAGTTGGTATAGGGCCATGGCTAGATATAACCTTCTCCGGGATACTCCAGAGGACATTGAGGGTTCCACTGGTTAGCGATCTCTTGTGGCTCCCACTGAAAAACCGGGGTCTGATATGGATCCAGAGCCGGTGTTGGCTCAGGTGCCGGGGGTTGCTCCAAACCGCAATATTGGTAGATGTCATCGGGCATAACAGTGTACCTGCCTGAATGAATATCGAACAGAGAAGAACCAGGCAGAGTAATAATCTCACAAGTGCCCTGACTAGATACTAAGTTGTAAAGCAGCCTCCTATCATCATTCTTCTAAATAAAATCATGGGCTACCATACGGTCATAATCCAAAAACTTAGCGGGTATCAACTTTTCATCTTTCTCGTGAAGCCTAATGGGTATCTCAAAATGTTTAGCTAAACGAGATGCATAGATACCTCTGAATATGGGCCCTTCGAACGGTTGGTGTTCAACCGTTGGGCCACCATTGCGCCCAGACTAAAATTCTATCATCAAGTAAACCATGGCGCAAAATAGCGAGGTCAGGAGAACTAAGGCTACACCTCTCCCAACGACCAACTAAACATCTTCCCGCAAATAATGAATAATAGAGTAGCACAGGAAAATGTAAACTAGCTGCTCTTGCCCTTGACTGCTCTCTCTTCTCCTACAGTGACTGAGGCGAAAAAATCTTTCATGTCTTGAGGACGTGGTTCCCGTATGTTGCCCTCATAGGATATCTTGCAAACTTTGCAAAAATCGTAAAGATTCATTTTCTTAGGCAAATTATATAGGTGAAATTCTACTATACGAGGGTCTTCCCTAGGATGAATGTGAAAATTTGCACAAAGGTATTACTGAGCAAGAGGTACTGGTCGCACTTACCGTTAAGGAAGTCGGTGATGCCTGCATTCTCGGCCAAATAATAGAAATCTTCATAAATTTCGGCCGCCCTCAAGAATGTGTCACACGGCCATTCACATGGTTGGATTTTTGCGACGCGAGGAAGATTGTATTTGGGTTTCTCCTTCATTTCATTCTCATCTTCCTTAGAACCCCGGCTTGAAGATCCTCTTAGCAACCTTCTCAACATTTCTGAAAATACTGAAATTTTTAGTGAGTGAAAATAAAGGTGAATAAAACTCAACAAAACTCATATCAACTACTCCCTCGAGTGCCTAGAGACCATAGCATGCATCAAAACTACTTGGGACCATAAAAATTTGACATGCAAGCTCAAGAATAAGGTCACCACAGTAGCAAAAATTTGCAATATATAAGGCACTAGAACAAAAACTAATTGGACCATTGGGGGAGTCACATACCGGTGAGTAATCCCCTAAAATAGTTTTGCAAATGGAGCCTTGAGCAAGGAGATCATAAATGGCAGCAAGATGAGATATAACACGGGTTTGAGCAATGGTGGGATTTTTTTCTAGAGGAAGATGAAGTGAATGGGCGCTGGAATAAGTGGAGGGGGGCACGTGGGACCCACAAGCTTGCTAGGCACGGCTAGGGGGGTGGTCGCGCCCTGCAGGCTTGTGGCCCACTAGTGCAGACCCTCATGCATTCTTAGTGCCAAAAATTCTTAAATATTCCAGAAAAAATCAAACTAAATTTTCAGGAGATTCTGAGAACTTTTATTTTCAGGTAATTTTTCTATTGCACGGAAAACTTAGAAAACAGAAAAATAATAGCATTTTTACTTAATTTCATCTAGGTAATAGAAAGTAAAAGTTAGGTGTAGGAAATTGTGCTTTCTAAATTCATCCATCTCATGCTCCTCAAAAGGAATCCATCAATAAGGTTGATCAAGTCTTATTAACGAACTTCTTTCGAATGACATGAAACCAAAGAATCTTTGAATAACACTAAGTTACCTCAATGGGGATATGCATTTCCCCAACAATAAGTGTATCATATTTCTTCTTGACAGTAGGAAGAGGGAACTCAAAGTCTCCAATAATAATTGTTGGAATTTTTTCAATAGAGTTGATACTACGAACTTGAGGTTGTTTCTTCGGGAAGTGTACTATATGCTCATTACCATTAATATGAAAAGTGACATTGCCCTTGTTGCAATCAATAACAGCCCCTACAGTATTTAAAAAGGGTCTACCAAGGATGATCGACATATTGTCGTCCTTGGTTATATCATGAATAACAAAGTTCGTCAAGATAGTAGCATTTGCAACTACGACAGGTACATCCCCACAAATACCGATAGGTAGAGTAGTTGATTTATCAGCCATTTGCAAAGAGATTTCAGTAGGTGTCAACTTATTCAAATCAAGTCTATGGTATAAAGAGAAAGTGATAACACTAACACCGGCTCCAAGATCACATAAAGCAGTTTTAACATAATTTCCTTTAATAGAGCATGGTATAGTAGGTACTCCTGGATCTCCTAGTTTCTTAGGTATTCCACCTTTAAAAGTATAATTAGCAAGCATGGTAGAAATCTTAACTTCCGGTATATTTCTTTTATTTGTCACGATACCTTTCATATACTTAGCATAAGGAGAAATTTTCAAAATATCAGTCAAGCGCATACGTAAAAAGATAGGTCTAATCATTTCAGCAAAGCGCTCAAAGTCCTCATCATACTTTTTCTTGGATGGTTTAGGAGGAAAGGGCATGGGTTTCTGAACCCATGGTTCTCTTTCTCTACCATGTTTCCTAGCAATGAAGTATCTTTTATCGTATCTTCTATTCTTAGGTTGTGGGTTATCAAGATCATCAGCAGGTTCAATCTCCACATCATTATCATTACTAGGTTGAGCATCAACATGAAATTCATTATTAATGTTATCACTAGGCTCATGTTCCTCACCAGATTGTGTCTCACCATCAGAAATAGAAATATCATTTGGATTCTCAGATGTATCTATAACAGGTTCACTAGCAGCATGCAAAGTACTATCATCATTCTTTTTCCAACTCTTATTGGAGGGAATAGGTGCATCAGTATTAACTCTCTGAGAATCTTGCTAAATTCTCCTAGGATGGCCCTCAGGATACAAAGGTTGCTGAGTCATTCTACCACCTCTAGTCACAACTTTAACAGAATGATCATTGTCTTTACTATTCATCTCATTAAGAAAATCATTTTGATCCTTAAGTACTTGTTCTACTTGAGTGGTTACCATGGAAGCATGTTTACTAATAAGCTTAAGATCATTGACAGTTTTACTCTAATAATCACCCAAGCGATCAAGCATATAAGCATTATGTTTCAATTGTCTACTAACATAGGCATTGAAATTTTATTGCTTCGTAATAAAATTATCAAATTCATCCAAGCATTGGCTAGCAGGCTTATTATAAGAGATATCTCTTTCATCAAATCTTCTAAGAGAATTTACCTCTACTACCTGTGTTAGGTTATCAAGACCAGGTATTTCTTCAATAGGTGGTAGATTCTTAACATCTCCAGCTTTTAAACCATTTTCTTTCATAGATTTCTTTGCCTCTTGCATATCTTCAGGACTGAGGAATAGAATACCTCTTTTCTTTGGAGTTGTCTTTCGAGGTGGTTCGGGAATAGTCCAATCATTATCATTGCTAAATATGTTATTCAATAGTAATTCAGCTTGTTCAACAGTTCGTTCCCTGAAAATACAACCAACACAACTATCTAGGTGGTCCCTAGAAGCATCAGTTAGTCCATTATAGAAGATATCAAGTATTTATTTTTTCTTGAGAGGATGATCAGGAAAAGCATTAAGTAATTGGAAAAGCCTCCCCCAAGCTTGTGGCAGACTCTCTTCTTCAATTTGCACGAAGTTAAATATTTCCTGCAAGGCAGCTTGTTTCTTATGGGCAGGAAAATATTTTTCAGAGAAGTAATAAACCATGTCCTCGGGACTACGCACACAACTAGGAGCAAGAGAATTAAACCATTTCTTAGCATCACCCTTTAATGAGAAAGGAAACAACTTAAGAATATAGTAATAGCGAATTTTTTTCCTCATGAGTAAATAGGGTGGCTATATCATTCAATTTGGTAAGATGTGCCACAACAGTTTCAGATTCATAACCATGGCAAGGATCAAATTCAACCAAAGTAATTAACTCAGGATCGACAGAGAATTCATAATCCTTATCAGTAACAAAGATAGGTGAAGTAGCAAACTTAGGATCATATTGCATTCTAGCATTCAGAGACTTTTCCTTCCACTTGCGAAGCAATTTCTTAAGATCATCTCTATCCTGACAAGCAAGAAAGTCCCTAGCTACCTCTCCTTCCATAACATAAACCTCAGGTATATCAGGCAATTCATATCTAGGAGAGCTAGGTCTAGCAGGTGAATCATAGTGTTCAGTTTCAATAATTTCATCAGATTCAGAAATATTATCAGTTTCAGCATTAGCTCTAGCAATTTGCTCATCAAAAAATTCACCCAGTGGCATAGTATCATCAAACAAAGTATTATCATAAGCATCATGCATAGTAGAAGTAGCATCATCAATTACTTGCGACATATCAGAATTACTAGCAGGTGGTGGTGTCACAAACTTACTCATAACAGAAGGTGAATCAAGTGCAGAGCTAGATGGCAGTTCCTTACCTCCCCTCATAGTAGAGGGATAGATATTGGTTTTTGGATCTTTCAGATCCTTCATAGTGATCAGCAGATATATATCCCAAGTGACTCAGAGAATAAAGCTATGCTCCCCAGCAACGACGCTAGAAAAATGTCTTGATAACCCACAAGTATAGGGGATCACAACCGTTTTCGAGGGTAGAGTATTCAACCCAAATTTATTGATTCGACACAAGGGGAGACAAATAATATTCTTGAGTATTAGCAGCTGAGTTGTAAATTAAACCACAAATGAAAGACTTAATATCTGCAGCAAATTGTTCAGTAGCAAAGTAATATGGTAACAACGGTAATAGTGGCAAAGTGATAGTAGCAGTTTTGTAGTGATTGTAACAGTAACAACGGAAAAGTAACTGAGCGAAGATCAATATATGGAAAGCTCGTAGGCAATGGATCAATGATGGATAATTATGTCGGATGGCATTCATCATGCAACAGTTATAACATAGTGTGACACAAAACTAGCTCCAATTCTTCAATGTAATGTAGGCATGTATTCCATATATAGTCATACGTGCTTATGGAAAAGAACTTGCATGACATATTTTGTCCTACCCTCCTGTGGTAGCAGGGTCCTATTGGAAACTAAGAGATATGCCTCCTTTTAATAGAGAACCGGAACAAAGCATTAGCACTTAGTGAATACATGAACTCCTCAAACTACGGTAATCACCGGAAAGAATCCCAGTTATTGTCACCCTAGGGGATGCGGATCATAACTCATAATAGGTGTCTACAACTTGCAAGATAGGATCAAGAACACACATATATTCATGAACACATAATAGGTTCAGATCTGAAATCATGGCACTCGGGCCATAGTGACAAGCATTAAGCAACAAAGTCATAGCAACATCAATGTCAGAACATAGTGGATACTAGGGATCAAACCCTAACCAAACTAACTCGATTACATGATAAATCTCATCACACCCATCACCGCCCAACAAGCCTACGATGAGATTACTCATGAACGGTGGGGAGCATCAAGGAATTGGTGATGAACGATGGTTGGTGATGACGAAGGCGTCGATTTCCCCTCTCCGGAGCCCAAAACAGACTCCAGATCTGGTCTCCCGAGGAAGAACTGGCAATGGTGGCGGCTCCATATCATGAAACACGATGAACTCTTCTCGCTGATTTTTTCCTCGACAAATAGGGTTATATGGAGCTAGAGAGGAGGTCGGAGGAGCCACGAGGGGCCGACAAGCCTGCCCCATGCGGCTAGGGGGTGGCCGCGGCTAGCAGGCTTGTGGCCTACTGGTGGCCCCCCTCTGGTTAATTATTGCATGAGTATTTTTTATTAATTCCAAAAATATTCTCCATAAATTTTTAGGGAGATCCGAGAACTTTTTTTCTGCACAAAAACAACACCAAGGCAATTCTGCTGAAAAACAGCGTCAGTCCGGGTTAGTTCCATTCAAATCATGCAAATTAGAGTCCAAAACAAGTGCAAAAGAGTTTGGAAAAGTAGATACGTTTGAGATGTATCATTCATCAAGGACTTTGGTACCATCACAGCCCCACTTGCCAAGCTACTGAAGAAGGAGGGATTTCGCTGGTGCATAGAACCTCATTCCGCATTTGGTGCGCTCAAGGGCGCCCTTAGTACAACCCCAGACCTATACATGCCTGACTTTGACACTCAGTTCATCATTGGGTGTGATGCATCTGGCTTCAGCTTTGGCGCCGTTCTTCACCACGATGACGGTCCGTTGGCATTTTATAGTCGGCCCATAGCATTGTGTCATGTTAAGCTGTCAGACTATGAGAGGGAGTTAATCGTCCTAGTCGAAGCTATGCGGCATTGGTGGACATACTTGTGGGGGCGTGCATTCACTATCCGCACTGACCACTACAGTCTCAAATTCATCTTAGACCAACGGCTTTCGACAATTCCACAATGTCAATGGGTGAGCAAGTTATTTGGCTATAACTTCATAGTGGAGTACCGTCCTGGGCACCTTAACACCGTCGCTAAAGCACTGTCTTGACATGACTCTAATGACATCCTTGTCAAAGTTTGAGGCAACGTGGTTTTCTCTTTTTGATGACTTGCACAATGAGATTGCAACATCTACTAAACTATCTGCTAAGCATGACCGTATTCTACCAGGTGAGCTCAGTGACCCTTGGTCGTGTTGTGGTGATCTGATTTTGCATAGCCGACATATTTATGTGCTTTTCTCATCGCTATTGGTAGCATCTTTACTAGAACAGGCCCATGAAGCTCATGAGGGCATTCAAAAGACACTTTACCGCTTGCTTGAGACCTTCCACATACCAGGTGACCGTGCATTGGTGCAAAAATTGGTACATTCCTGCTAGATTTGTTAACGGAACAAGACTGAGACTCTTCATCTTGTTGGCCTGCTTCAACCTCTGATAGTACCCTCGTCGGTCTGGTTGGATATCTCAATGGATTTTATTGCGGCACTTCCTCATTTCCATGGCAAGACAGTGATCCTTTTTGTTGTTGATCGCTTCTCCAACTATGCACACTTCATACCATTGGCACATCCGTACACTGCTATGCCAGTGGCACGAGCTTTCTTTGAAGATATTGTTAGACTCCATGGGCTTCCACAATCCATCGTAAGTGATCATGACCCTGTCTTACCAAAAATTTCCGGCGCGTCATCTTCAGCCTTTCCAGGGTTCACATATGAGTTCAACGTTTCACCCTCAGTCCCATGGTCATACCGAGGTGGTGAACAAAGTGATTTCTATGTACCTTCGATGCATGAGAGGAGATAGACATCAAAAGTGGCTAGATCGGCTTCCTTGTCCAGAATACTGCTACAACACATCATATCATTCTTCACTTCATGATAATCCTTTCAAGGTGGTCTATGGCCGTGACCCTCCTGCTCTACCAACTTATAATAGGGCCGAAGCCGAAGTTCAGTCAGTAGGGTTAGCTTTGCAAGAACGTGATTATTTGTACAAGAGGTTCGTGAGCGTCTACTTCATGCCCAATAATTTGGAACGTACTATGATGAGCATCATCGGGATATGTCCTTTGATGTTGGTGTGTGGGCATGATTGCGCCTTCACCATAGGAAAGTTGCTTCATTGCTAGGCCATACACATGGCATGTTAGCTCAACATTTTTATGGACCTTACATGGTTCTGGAGTGTGTTGGTTCTGATGCATGCAAGTTGGATCTTCCGGAAGTCTCTCATCTACATGATGTCTTCCATGTGAGTCTTGTGAAGAAATTCCATGGCACCACTCCTGATGTGACACAACCATTGCCATTCAGGATGGTCGTGTCATTCCGGAGTCTGCCAAAGTATTAAGCTCATGCTTGCGTAGAGGAGTGAAGCATGTGCTTGTTCACTGGGTTGGTTCTTCAGAAATGGATGCCACTTGGGAGCCCCTTGCTCACTTCATCAAGTAGTATCCAGATTATCAGCTCAAGGACGAGCTGCTTGTTGAGGAAGGGAGAGATGTTACGTGAGGAATCCATTATGGAAAGGTGCAAGTCAATAGGGGCAGGTTAGGCTATGGCTAGGAAAGGACTGTTTGATGTCGTGAAGGATGTATATGTTTTGGTAGTCTCCATATTCGGTTAAGGTAGTGTTTGATTCAGACTCCGATTAGAGTCCAAAGTATGTCAAAGTACTACTAGTATGTGTCATATATAAAGGATACACCCGTGTAAACTTAGAGGCAAGAAATAATCAATAATGTCTAGTTTCCCTATCTTTGTTCTCTATCTCTAATCCCCGCTACCTTTTGCTACTATGCTGGCGACGACGTTGCCCCGTCAACAACCCGTCGGTCCCCAAGCACCTCCAGGTCACAGAATGGCCCTTAGATGCAGAGGTTGTCCCAAGGAGGGTCTTGGTTACTTTGTTTAGTGATCGAGAAATGGAGTAGAAAGGATTCTCGCCTATTTCCCTAGAGGTGATCCTAAGTTATCGAACCCACGGGAGGAAGGCCAACTTGACGCTAGGGTCTCTAGCAAGCTTTTGTTATAGAAAAATTCCAGCTTTTAACTATATCAAAATCAAACAAAATGAGCATAAACACTTATAATAAAATTAGGTATGGGTATGAGGTCTTAATTCTTACAACCATATATTTGTGTTGGGACCATACTATGATCTTAATTTGTGCTTTGGAAGTCACCCATTGATATGTGTTTGTTACGAACCAAAGTGGGGATGTTTCCAAATTGCATCTTGACCGGCACGCATCCTGCATCGAGAATGAGTTGTCCAACCGAAGACCCTATCCATCTCGCGGGGTTGCCCCAATAATTAAGATTGCGATAATCAAACAAAGGTTTGAGCATTAATGACTACACCTCTTGAATCCCTGGAGATAGGATCTGTGTTACCGTACTAAACTTTTCTATCACTGATGTTCAAAATAACACTTGATGGTCTCCCTGCCCTTAGCCTCTTCTTGGCTCCCTCTCCATGATCCTAGGTGCATGCAGGGATGAAGAACGCATATGAGATAAGAGACATCTATGAAACAATTTTATTTCACACATACAGGACATTAATTCAAAGCCCTGCCATTGATTCCCACAAAAAATACAGAGGGTTGCAAGGCTCTTGCCTCAACTCAACCTTACCAAACTACTCACACGTGGATATTAGATCACATGAAGAACACATCATAGAAAAAATCATGAAGGTGGATTGATTGATAATATGGCTTACAATGGATGTCGTGTGTGATACACGATTACAAGTATGATTTACTGGAGTGATAACTATGGTGGTGTTGGCGGCTATGGAGATGGAAATGGCGGTGGCAAGGTTTGATGGAGATGGATGTGGATGGATGTGTTCAGGTTCTTCTCATAGATGTTATGTTGACATTTCGGCCTCAACCCCTTTATAAAAGGTGTTTAGGTGGATGAGCGGCCTCGGTTTCCATGCCATATGACCGCTCATGCGAGCGGTTGCAGTTGCATGAAACATTGTATTCTGGTCTATTTTAGCTAGTGTGTCGCCTGCTGATTTCTTCTATCTCCCCCTTTACTTCTTTCTTTGTTTTGGCTTGATTTCGTCCATGTTTATTCCATTTTATGTAGATACACAATAAAGAGAGGATTTATGGAATCCTATGCATTCAGTTATTAGTGACAATATCAGAGCAAATGTCTCAGTTTAAACAAAGGGTAGAGGAGTGTGAAAATATCACTCATCACCCCCCCCCAAGCTTAAACTTGATCGTCCTTGAGCAACATAGAGACAAATCCGAATCATATGGAACTCGGTTGTTTAAATCGAAATAATAAGAAGGTTTTGGTCCACTTACGATTGGTATGCCTAGATAGTTCTCCGCACTTAGACCCGAAAACTTAGTATACATGTAGCGGTGGCATGGCTATTATGCTAGTTTTAGTGAAGCAAAGATAATTAACTCAAACTTTTGATCAACTAGATAAAACAACTTTACAGCACTCATTTCTATTTCCTCTAGTTAACACATGCTTATCGGGATTGCACGAAAGAGTTTTTTCTTTGATAGAGCCATGAAAACATATATTAGGGAGTGAAAGTTATGTAAAGACAATCATGATGCTAGAGTGCTCACAAACATACACTACTTCAGGAAGGTCCAAAGACGACATATCAATCTAAGACCCTTAGACCAAACTGTGTGCAAAGCATGACTCACAAACGATATAGTTCTAGCTCTGTTACCAATAACGTGAACTGTGTGCGATGGCAGAT
Organism: Hordeum marinum; assembly: GCA_022496015.1. NCBI lineage: Eukaryota > Viridiplantae > Streptophyta > Magnoliopsida > Poales > Poaceae > Hordeum > Hordeum marinum. The sequence goes on from CM039673.1 coordinate 167,481,870, forward strand.
CCATCAAATACGATTAAGAAAAGATTTGTGTGTGCGATATGTGGCAAACAATTGATCCAGACGAACTGTTTGTCATTAGCCAAATTAACACAAACGGTTGTACACATCCAGATGTGTGCTATAGGCGGCATACACTTCATTCTAATAAATTGTTTGTGATGATCTAACAGAACACAAACGATTTGGCGTAACATGATGTGTGTGATACCCGGTAAATAGGTCTATGATCAGAATTGTGTGAGAAGACCAATAATAACACAGATGGTTCCATGAATAAGTTGTGTGTGTTGTGGGCAAATGGTTGCCGGTAAATAATTGTCAGCGATTGATGGAAACATCACTGACGTGTTCCTTAGCTTACTCGTGTGAGATGTGATTTGATCTGTTTGCACACCATCTAATCTCTGCATAGTGGCGCACGTAACTGCATGGTGGCTTGAGGGAGACTGACACTGCGCGGATGGACACTGTCAGAGTGCACCGCGGTCGCCTCAACTGCGAGCGTAGATCAGCTGAACACGCAGGGACTGGCCATATACAAGATGACTAGCGGTTGTGAGCCGACGACATCCTAGGGAAATGAAGACGTCATAAAAAACACAATTTTTTTTTATTATTAACCGTTTGTGTAGTTATCATTTCTTCTTGTGTTTTCCCGTCATGTCACCGTATTGCCACCCGAGGATTGCAGAGCACGCTTTGGCACCACACATGAGTTTCATTTGGCCATGCGCGAGCCCGTTCCCGTGTCCACTATGCAGGTTCCCACGCATACCGCGCAAGCTTTGCGTTCGGCTCGGCAAAACCCCAAATACCCAATGCTTGTGGTCCCGCTATATAAAGCCTTACGGCCGGCGACTCCATATCGCTTTCATCCCATCCCTCCCCATAGCTTATCTAGTTTGCTTATCCCCCAATCGCCAATGGCACCGACATGTCGTCGTCGCTCAGCCACTCCGCAAGAGTACAGTTCCAGTTGTGAGGTTCCCTTCGTAGGCGCGACAGTCGACTGAAGCATGGAGTGCACGTGGCGTCCCTGATGGTTGTCCGCATGCCACCCACCACATGCTCTGCTTTTGTTGCCTGAAGGTAGCTACTACCGGCGGTTGCCATTGCTGCCACCCCACCGCCGGCCGCCACCCTAGTGGCAGCTGCCTTGGTCGTGGTCCCACCGCCAGGAACCGGGGTCATCACCCGGTCTGCCACCATGGGCTGAATGCGGGAGTTGGAGGCTGCCAAAGACCCGCCCTAGGCTTTTGTGTCAAAGACCTTGCACGCTACATCTACTTCCTTGAGAAGGAGGTGGAGCCCCAGGTTGTGCATGCAAAGAAGCTCACCGACGTCGTGGCCGCATGAGAAGCTGCAACGGTGACGCGAAATGCAGAGATCTATGTCGAGTCCCTCCACTTCCAGGAGGCGTGTCTAGAGCGGCGGGGGCAGCAGTGGCAGGCAACGGATACGACTCCACTGGCTCGTTGATAGCCTCCTCCTCCTCTTCCTCTTACTGAGCATTCTTGGTAGAGGAGAGGCTGCTGGCAGTGGTACAAAGCCCCTCCGTAGTACTCCCTCCATCCCAAAATAAGTGTCGATGTCTTAGTACTATATTTGTACTAACTTAGTATTAAATTTGTTGGGAGACGTAGTAGTAAATCAAAATTTTCCTACGTGTCACCAAGATCTATCTATGGAGAAACCAGCAAACGAGCGGGGAGAGATTGGATCTTCATACCTTTGAAGATCACTAAGCGGAAGTATTGCTAGAACGCGGTTGATGGAGTCGTACTCGCAGCGATTCAGATCGTGGTAGATCCGATCAAGTGCCGAACGGACGGCACCTCCGCGTTCAACACACGTGCATCCCGGTGACGTCTCCTACACCTTGATCCAGCAAGGAGGGAGGAGAGGTTGAGGGAGAGCTCCGGCAACACGACGGCGTGGTGGCGGTGGAGCTACGTGGTACTCCGGCAGAGCTTCGCTAAGCACTACGGAGAACAAGGAGAGGGAGGAGTAGGGCTGCACCAGGGAGGAGATGAACTTGTGTGTTGTGCAGCCCCAAATACCTCCACTATATATAGGAGGAGGGGAGGAGAGGTGTTGCGCCCTAGGGTTCCACCCTAGGGGCTGGCGGCAGCCACCAGATGGCATCTGGCCGGCGGCCAGGTCAGGGAAAGGTGGAGGCGCCCTAGGGTGGGCCTTAAGGCCCATCTAAGCCTAGGGTTTGCCCCCTCCACCCTTGCTGCGCCTTGGGATGGGGTGGGAGGTGCACCAGCCCACCTAGGGGCTGGCTCCCTCCCACTCTTGGCCCATGGAACCTTCCGGGGCAGGTGGGCCCACTTGGTGGACCCCCGGAACCCTTCCGGTGGTCCCGGTACACTACCGGAGACACCCGGAACACTTCCGGTAACCAAAACCTCACTTCCTATATATCAATCTTCGTCTCCGGACCATTCCGGGACTCCTCGTGACGTCCGGGATCTCATCCGGGACTCTGAACAACCTTCTATAACCACGTACACTATTTCCCTATAACCTAGCGTCATCGAACCTTAAGTGTGTAGACCCTACGGGTTCGGGAGACACGTAGACATGACCGAGACACCTCTCCGGTCAATAACCAACAGCGGGATCTGGATACCCATGTTGGCTCCCACGTACACCACGATGATCTCATCGGATGAACCACGATGTCAAGGATTCAATCAATCTCGTATACAATTCCCTTTGTCTATCGGTATGGTACTTGCCCGAGATTCGATCGTCGGTATCCCCATACCTTGTTCAATCTCGTTACCGGCAAGTCTCTTTACTCGTTCCGTAATACATCATCCCGTGACTAACTCCTTAGTCACATTGAGCTCATAATGATGATGTCTTACCGAGTGGGCCCAGAGATACCTCTCCATCACACGGAGTGACAAATCCCAGTCTCGATTCGTACCTTTATAGACACTCAGTTACGTTGTGACGTTTGGCACACCCAAAGCATTCCTACGGTATCCGGGAGTTACACAATCTCATGGTCTAAGGAAATGACACTTGACATTGAAAAGCTTTAGCAAACGAACTACACGATCTTGTGCTATGCTTAGGATTGGGTCTTGTCCATCACATCATTCTCCTAATGATGTGATCCCGTTATCAATGACATCCAATGTCCATGGTCATGAAACCATGACCATCTATTGATCAACGAGCTAGCCAACTAGAGGCTCACTAGGGACACGTTGTGGTCTATGTATTCACACATGTATTACGGTTTTCGGTTAACACAATTATAGCATGAATAACAGACAATTATCATGAACTAGGAAATACAATAATAACCATTTTATTATTGCCTCTAGGGCATATTTCCAACAGTCTCCCACTTGCACTAGAGTCAATAATCTAGTTACATTGTGATGAATCGAACACCCATAGCATTCTGGTGTTGATCATGTTTTGCTCGTGAGAGAGGTTTAGTCAACGGATCTGCGACATTCAGATCTGTATGCACTTTACAAATATCTATGTCTCCTTCCTGAATGTAATCACGGATGGAGTTGAAGCGGCGCTTGATGTGTCTTGTCTTCTTGTGAAACCTGGGCTCCTTCGCAAGGGCAATGGCTCCAGTGTTGTCACAAAGTAGAGTCATTGGGCCCGACGCATTTGGAATCACTCCTAGGTCGGCGATGAACTCCTTCATCCAGACTCCCTCCTTTGCTGCTTCCGAAGCAGCTATGTACTCCGCTTCACATGTAGATGCTGCCACGACGCTTTGCTTGCTGTTGCTCCAGCTCACTGCCCCTCCATTCAAAATATACACGTATCCGGTTTGCGACTTGGAGTTGTCCGGATCTGTGTCGAAGCTAGCATCGACATAACCCTTTACGACGAGCTCTTTGGCACCTCCATAAATGAGAAACATGTCCTTTGTCCTTTTCAGGTACTTCAGGATATTCTTGACCGCTGTCCAGTGTTCCACTTCGGGATCACTTTGGTACCTCCCTACCAAACTTATGGCAAGGTTCACATCAGGCCTGGTATACAGCATGGCATACATGATAGAGCCTATGGCTGAAGCATAGGGGATGACACCCATGTCTTCTCTATCCTTTGCCGTGGTCGGGCATTGAGTCGTACTCAATCTCACACCTTGCAACACAGGCAAGAACCCCTTCTTGGACTGATCCATATTGAACTTCTTCAATATCTTTTCAAGGTATGTGCTTTGTGAAAGACCAATGAGGCATTTCGATCTATCTCTATAGATCTTAATACCTAATATGTAAGCATCTTCTCCAAGGTCCTTCATTGAAAAACACTTATTCAAGTAGGCCTTTATACTTTCCAAGAGTTCTATATTATTTCCCATTATCAGCATATCATCCACATACAGTATAAGAAATGCTATAGAGCTCCCACTCACTTTCTTGTAAATACAGGGTTCTCCATAAACCTGTACAAACCCAAACGCTTTAATCACCTCATTAAAGCGAATGTTCCAACTCCGAGATGCTTGCACCAGCCCATAGATGGAGCGCTGGAGCTTGCATACCTTGTTAGCATCTTTAGGATCGACAAAACCTTCCGGCTGCATCATATACAGTTCTTCCTTGAGGAAGCCATTAAGGAATGCCGTTTTGACGTCCATTTGCCAGATCTCATAATCATAAAATGCGGAAACTGCTAACATGATTCGGACTGACTTTAGCATCGCTACGGGTGAGAAAGTCTCATCATAGTCAACTCCTTGAACTTGTCGATAACCCTTAGCGACAAGCCGAGCCTTATAGGCGGTCACATTATCGTCCACGTCAGTCTTCTTCTTAAAGATCCATTTGTTTTCAATGGCTCGCTTATCATCAGGCAAGTCCACCAAAGTCCATACTTTGTTCTCATACATGGATCCTATCTCGGATTTCATGGCCTCAAGCCATTTGTCGGAATCCAGGCCCGCCATCGCTTCTTCATAGTTCGAAGGTTCACCGTTGTCCAACAACATGATCTCTAGGACAGGATTGCCGTACCACTCTGGTGCGGAACGTGTCCTAGTGGACCTTCGAATAGCAACTTGATCTGAAGCTTCATGATCATCATCATTAACTTCCTCTCTAGCCGGTGTAAGCTCCACAGAAACAACTTCCTGTGCTGCGCTACTTTCCGGTTCGAGTGGAGGTACAATTACCTCATCAAGTTCTATTTTCCTCCCACTTACTTCTTTCAAGAGAAACTCTTTCTCGAGAAAGGATCCATTCTTGGAAACAAAGACTTTGCCCTCAGATCGTAGGTAGAAGGTATACCCAATAGTCTCTTTGGGATATCCTATGAAGACGCACTTTTCCGCTTTGGGTTCGAGCTTCTCAGGTTGAAGTTTCTTCACATAAGCATCGCATCCCCAAACTTTTAGAAATGACAGCTTAGGTTTCTTTCCAAACCATAATTCATACGGTGTCGTCTCAACGGATTTAGACGGTGCCCTATTTAAAGTGAATGCGGCAGTCTCTAATGCATATCCCCAATATGATAGCGGTAAGTCGGTAAGAGACATCATAGATCGCACCATATCTAATAGAGTGCGATTACGACGTTCAGACACACCATTTCGCTGAGGTGTGCTGGGCGGCGTGAGCTGTGAAACAATTCCACATTTCCTAAGGTGTGTGCCAAACTCGTGACTTAAATATTCTCCGCCACGATCAGATCGTAGGCATTTTGTTTTCCTGTCACGTTGATTCTCGACCTCACTCTGAAATTCCTTGAACCTTTCAAAGGTTTCAGACTTGTGTTTCATTAAGTAGACATACCCATATCTGCTCAAGTCATCAGTGAGGGTGAGAACATAACGGTAGCCACCGCGAGCCTCGACACTCATTGGACCGCATACATCGGTATGTATTATCTCCAACAAGTCAGTTGCTCGCTCCATTGTTCCGGAGAACGGAGTCTTGGTCATCTTGCCCATGAGGCATGGTTCGCATGTGTCAAATGATTCGAAATCAAGTGACTCCAAAAGTCCATCAGCATGGAGCTTCTTCATGCGTTTGACACCAATATGGCCAAGACGGCAGTGCCACATGTAAGTGGGACTATTGTTATCAACCTTACACTTTTTGGTACTCACACTATGGACATGTGGAACATCACGTTCGAGATTCATCAAAAATAAACCATTGACCAGCAGGGCATGAGCATAAAACATTTCTCTCATATAAATAGAACAACCATTATTCTCAGATTTAAATGAGTAGCCATCTCGCATCAAGCGAGATCTAGATACAATGTTCATGCTCAAAGCTGGTACTAAATAACAATTATTAAGGTTTAACACTAATCCTGAAGGTAGATGTAGAGGTAGTGTGCCGACGGCGATCACATCGACCTTGGAACCATTCCCGACGTGCATCGTCACCTTGTCCTTTGCCAGCCTCCGCTTATTCCGCAGCTCCTGCTCCGGTCAATAACCAACAGCGGGACCTGGATACCCATGTTGGATCCCACATGCTCCACGATGATTTCATCGGATGAACCATGATGTCGGGGATTCAATCAATCCCGTATACAATTCCCTTTGTCTATCGGTATGATACTTGCCCAAGATTCGATCGTCGGTATCTCTATACCTTGTTCAATCTCGTTACCAACAAGTCTCTTTACCCGTTCTTTAATACATCATCCCGTGGCTAACTCCTTAGTCACATTGAGCTCATTATGATGATGTCTTACCGAGTGGGCCCAGAGATACCTCTCCATCACACTGAGTGACAAATCCCAGTCTCGATTCGTGCCAACCCAACATACACTTTCGGAGATACCCATAGTGTACCTTTATAGCCACCCAGTTACGTTGTGACGTTTGGCACACCCAAAGCATTCCTACGGTATCCGGGAGTTGCACAATCTCATGGTCTAAGGAAACGATACTTGACATTGAAAAGCTTTAGCAAACGAACTACACGATCTTGTGCTATGCTTAGGATTGGGTCTTGTCCATCACATTATTCTCCTAATGATGTGATCTCGTTATCAACGACATCCAATGTCCATGGTCATGAAACCGTGACCATCTAATGATCACCGAGCTAGTCAACTAGAGGCTCACTAGGGACACGTTGTGGTCTATGTATTCACACATGCATTTCGGTTTCTGGTTAACACAATTATAGCATGAACAATAGAAAATTATCATGAACAAGGAAATACAATAATAACCATTTTATTATTGCCTCTAGGGCATATTTCCAACACTATAAACGAGAACTCGTGGTCTTTTCTCAAGGGCATCATCGGTGCGATTGACGAAGACTTCGTTGTGTTTTCTTAGCGTACCCATGCTTACCTCAACTCCAGAGCCGACATGTTGGTGCCGGGGCAGGATCAGGCCACTCACCACTACAAGTGGTGCAACCATGGTGTGGAGGCCTCACCCTCTTCCAAGTTGACGGAGCCCATCATCATCGTTATCTTCGACGATGAGGAATAGCTTGTTTTTCTTAGTTTTATCACTTAGGACCAATGTTCACCTAGCTACGCCAATTAAGCATGTCTCGTTCAACTGTTTCCTGTGCCGCCACTACCTTTCATTTAGAAATTCTAGTGAAATGTCCAATGTAATGCTACTGCAACCTGACCTTCTAGTATGTTCTATTGTGTAACGTGGTGCTTAGTTAACTATTTCGTTCATTTGTTGTGGTGATCATTTAACTATTTAATTCAATTCTAAAATGTGATGTACAACTATTGTTGGTACAATTTTTTATTGTTATGCATGTGACGAATAAATCGAATTTATATGTACTAAATACATGTGCAACATATAGAATTGCTACATTTTCTAGTTCTTAGCACACTTGGTTTAGATAATTGGATTTTCAATGTGGCTCAAACTAATCTGTTGGATGCACAATGTGTTTATTTTCCATTAATATATTTCAATGATAGTATGCAAAATATCACTTGTAACCTGATCAATATTTGTCTTAAATATGTTGCAGGGGAAACAATGGGGGACTGAAGTCTACCATCGAGGTTTGCACATCCATGGTCGCTTGGCTAATAGAACATTATTGTGCAATTGCGAAAACCATTGTAATATGAATGTTTTTATTAATAATTTATTCTTGCACATGTAGGTCCTGTTGTAAGAGGTTTAGACCCACCGTTCGACCCTTTTTGCATGTGGGGAAATGAGGTGTACTTGAATATTAGTCAAATCAAGAAACTCGAAAAGATTGTTAAGATAAAGAAACTAGATACGAAAAACAACAAGATGTTTGTCTGCACAATAAAAAATACATCAGTCAACTATAGGATGGTACCATCTATTTCACCTTGTCCTTTTCCTTTGCGCCATTTCATAGTTTAGAAAAGATATTTATGCATATGTTTGTTTTCAGTCCTTCTCAAGGCAGATCATCGATCATTACGTCTCAAACCAGTTGTATGATCAAGAGGCGATGAAGGTATTCATACAACACCCGTGGTATAATCTTGAAGTCTTCCTTAAGAGGACGAAGGATGGGAGGGGAATCATCCACACGCACTGGCCTAAAGTTGCCAGGACCTTCAACATCATTGAAGGCTCAGTATTCGCCTTTTGCTTTAACAATTTTCTAGATGAGATTCATCTATCTATTTACCGTCTATGATGATACTTAATTCCCAAAGGGTTTTAATGTTGCATTTGAAACTTTGTCTTGTTGTGCAATTGGGTAGCTAGGCAATATATGCCTATATGAGGTTGTACCCTGATGTAATTCAATTATCAAATCCTGGTTGCCAGACTACGAATAAGAAATATATTATGTGGTTGATATGAAATGTTAATTTTGATTACTAAATGGATTATAAATAATTGATTAATCAGGCTGATTATTGGGGTTCCCATTGCAGACAGTTTCTAAGACAATACCGTGGGCGATGACATGAACAAACCCACACGGTTTGTAGAAAGTTGGCGTGTTGGATAGTTGAGAAATCACACACGAATTCTGGTCGACAACTGTGTGCGTTAGGACACCCAATCGCAAACGTGTTCACATAGCTAGTGTGTGTGATGGGCATCCCAATGCCAAACAGTTTCTTCTAGATACCGTGAGTGATGTTCCGAGTAACGCAAACGACAGAATTATAACTATCGTGTGTGATGATCACACCTATCACAAACAATGTTATGCAGAAAATTGTGTGTGATCAGGAATACGAACGGAAAGGTACCCTTGGGATTCCCTGTGTGGGATGCTAAGTCATCTCACACGTCTTTCCCAATATGTCTGTTTGTGATGGTCTTTCCAATCGCCGACGATATATTTTCTCCCATCGTGTGTGACCAGGTGCAGGCATCGCCAACGGGTTTTTCCTATCGTGTAGGATAGGCCCCCTATCGCCCACACATGCAAGGCGGCGGTTTAAGACCACGTCATGGAAAGGGGTTAAAACCCTGTTTGTATAGCACGCGGCTACGCTGGTGATGGCTGCATCTTTAGGTCCTATGCAAGAAATGGGAATTAATTTCAAACACCTCGACATCTTGTCCCGCCACATACATTGATAAACTTGGGTTTTAAATTCATGTAAATCAAAAACTCATCAGAAATGCATGAAACTTGGCATGGTGTCATGACATGACACATAAAGACATCGTACGATTTTGTTTTCCTATTTGAGGCATGTTTTTCAAGATAATTTTTCCTCTAGAGTCAACATTGAGAATATTAGCTTAAATTATAGTAAATCTAAAACTCACACAAAATTCAAGAAATTGAGTATGGCTTTATGATAAAGCAAAAATATGTTGTGGTATTTTTTGTGTCCATTGTGGTAAAAGGCACACACATTAATAGCCAAAAAAGCATTTTGGAACAAAGAACTATCATGTTACCATCGTAAATGGTCGTATTACTTATAGATCATGGGCGGTCTACTACGCATTTCTATGTTGCCATGTGTCACACTCTTTATTGGGTACGAGGTGTCATGTGAATAGTTGTTTGAGTAGACGGGAGGCGTGCGAGCTGGCCTCCGGTGTGCAGGCTCACCAAGAGGCATGCGAGCAGTACGCTATATGTTCGTCGGGAAGAGAGACCTTTGACCTCCATATCCGCCCGCCTTGCTTCCAACCTGTCCATTAATGGCGCTCGGGCCGCTATTTAATACGTGTCCTTCCTGTCCACTCACTCACAATCCCCTCTCTTGACCTCCCATTCCCATCTATCATCCAAACTTCCACCTACGCCTTGGCGCACAAGGTTCATATGCCATTAGTCTTCCGGTTCGGGGAAGTCGACCCCGAGAAAGATGAGATAGAGCATAAAGACTAATGGGACATCATGAACATGGCCCTGAACAAGCAGCATGCCAGAGCGGATGCCGCCCCCGTGCACTCGCATTGACGGGATGGTTGTCGAGCATCCTCGCAACACTGGAAATGGTGGCGTCAGCGAGATCCCCACGGACCTGCGCGAGCTCGTGTACGTAAAGCACCCGTGCCTGCTCCTGTGCATGTGCTCATGCGTGCCCCTGCCCCCTGCTGCGCTAGACCCCCTGCGCTTGTCCACACCAATCACGCCCATGCCCGTGCCAGTGTGCGCGCTTACCCTCACCACGCTAGTGCCCGTATGCACACCCGCACCGATGGTGGCACCGTCAGCGAAACGAGACGCCACTAGTCGCCACTCTCGGGTCCCCACCCGTCGATCACTCGATAACCGACTCTTTGATTGGGAAGTCCATAACATTTTGGTCTCATTTGACGACTTGAAAAACGAAGTCCTGAAGGACGTCAACGCCATCGCTGCCGTTGCAATTAGTTTTCTTTATATTTATCTCGATTGTATGAATGTAAAGTCATAGTTTGACTAAATGAAATCTATGGTTTGATAAACTCAGAATTTATCTTTGAATGTACATAGTAATCAAAGTAAATAAAAAAACATCAATGTTTTTCTTTGAATAAACACTCACCGCAAATGTTTCAGATTGAATACTCATATGCAAATCGAGGCCTATGCTTCCTTTGCTAGTAAGCCAAGTGAAAATTTGGCGTGAAGGATTGGCTCACCGCAAACTATCAGATTGAATACCCGTATGCACATCAAGAGCTATGCTTCCTTCGTGAGTAAGCCAAGTGAAAATTTGGCACGAAGGATCGCTGCATCACGACATCGCAAACAACTCTATATGTTGACCCACATGCTTACTACAGAAAATTTGGTAAGATTTGCATTTGTCATATTGGGTAAATTCCCATTTCTCAAATTGGAAACCTTGGCATTTGTTAATCCAGTAACATTGGCATTTGTCAACATTGTACACTGACATTTGTCAATTTTTGCAGGAATAAAATCACTAGTATGGTGTAATTATGTGAATTTAATTCAGTAAACATAGATTAAGCAATTATTCTTTATATAAAACTGTTCAACTCGACAGCTGAACCGAACAAACTTCTCCCCAATTGTTTCCAACCATGTACTGAAATAGTTAGTTCAACTATATATACTAGATAATTTAAAGTGTGTGGTACAGTTCAGCCATATCTATAATTAGATGAACTGAACAAAATAGCCCCTAAATACTACTCCCTCCGTCCCAAAATAAGTGTCGTGAATTTTGTTGGAAATATGCCTTAGAGGAAATAATAAAATGGTTATTATTGTATTTCCTAGTTCATGATAATTGTTTGTTATTCATGATATAATTGTGTTAACCGGAAACCGTAATACATGTGTGAATACATAGACCACAACGTGTCCCTAGTGAGCCTCTAGTTGGCTAGCTCGTTGATCAATAGATGGTCACGGTTTCATGACCATGGACATTGGATGTCATTGATAATGGGATCACATCATTAGGAGAATGATGTGATGGACAAGACCCAATCCTAAGCATAGCACAAGATCGTGTAGTTCGTTTGCTAAAGCTTTTCAATTCAAGTGTCGTTTCCTTAGACCATGAGATTGGGTAACTCCCGGATACCGTAGGAATGCTTTGGGTGTGCCAAACGTCACAACGTAACTGGGTGGCTATAAAGGTATGCTACGGGTATCTCCGAAAGTGTCTATTGGGTTGACACGAATCGAGACTGGGATTTGTCACTCCGTGTGACGGAGAGGTATCTCTGGGCCCACTCGGTAAGACATCATCATTATGAGCTCAATGTGACTAAGGAGTTAGCCATGGGATGATGTATTAAGGAACGAGTAAAGAGACTTGCTGGTAACGAGATTGAACAAGGTATAGAGATACCGACGATCGAATCTCGGGCAAGTATCATACCGATCGACAAAGGGAATTGTATACGGGATATATTGAATCCCCGACATCATGGTTCATCCGATGAAATCATCGTGGAGCATGTGGGATCCAACATGGGTATCCAGATCCCGCTGTTGGTTATTGACCGAAGAGGTGTCTCCGTCATGTCTACGTGTCTCCCGAACCCGTAGGGTGTACACACTTAAGGTTCGATGACGCTAGGGTTATAGGGAAATGGTATACATGATTACCGAAGGTTGTTTTGAGTCCCATATGAGATCCCAGACGTCAGGAGGAGCTCCGGAATGGTCCGGAGGTAAAGATTGATATATAGGAAGTCCAGTTTTGGTCACCGGAAAGTTTTCGGGCTCATCGGTAGTGTACCGGGAGTGCCGGGAGGGTGCCGGAGGACTCCCGGGAGGGGTGTGATGACCATAGGACTTAGTGGTCCCTTATAGGAGGTGTACCAGCCCTTATTGGGCTGGCCAAGACCTTCTAGAAAGGCCCATGCGGCTGGAGATCAAGAGATAGGGCTGAAAAGATTTAAAAGGAGGAGATCCACCTCCCTTGTGGGAGGTGGACTCTCCCCCTAGTTCGGCCGAACCTCTCCTCCTTGGAGGAGGGGCCAAGGAAGCCCTCCCTCTCCCTCCTCCTATATATATGCAAGGGTTTGGGATGATTTGAGACATGACTTCTCTCTCTCTCGGCACAGCCCTACCCTTCCTCTTCCTCGTTCTCCGTAGCGCTTGGCGAAGCCCTACCGGAGTCCACGTAGCTCCACCGTCACCACGCCGTCGTGCTGCCGGAGCTCTCCCTCAACCTCTCCTTCCTCCTTTCTTGATCAAGGCGTAGGAGACGTCATCGGGCTGCATGTGTGTTGAACGCGGAGGCGCCGTTGTTCGGCGCTGAGATCGGAATCCACCGCGATCTGAATCGCTGCGAGTACGACTCCACCAACCGTGTTCTTGTAACGCTTCTGCTTAGCGATCTTCAAAGGTATGAAGATGCAATATCTCCCCACTCATTGCTGGTTTCTTCATAGATAGATCTTGGTGACACGTAGGAAATTTTTTGATTTACTACTACGTCTCCCAACATATAGCAGCCAACCGCATGGCGGCGTCAGCGCACGAGGCATCGACAGTGGCCTCTATGGCGAGGTGCTCCTTCAAGATATGGGGGTCGGCAGGCATGGAAGCCATAGCTGCCTCACCTGCGCGTGCAGGCGCGATTTGCTTCTCCATAGCCAAATGCTCTTTGAGATCCTGGCTATACTGCGTGCACCATGGCTTTTGGTGGCGATTATTTGGAGGATGGGGCGGTGATTTGGGTGGAAGGTGTCGTGTCAGCGGTCGGGACATGTGGGATGGGGGGAGGGGGTGGGTTATTAGGGAGGTGTGGATTACCTGGCTAGATGGACGAGGCTGAGCAGCAGGAAGGAGCATCGCCGGTGAGGAGGCGGCGCTGCAAGCAAGCAATGAAGGTTTGAACTAGGAAAGGTAGACGAAAAGGGGGAAATGTGGATTTTGATTGGTACCGGGGGCGACGGAGGTAGATATTTCCACGGCAGCCCAAAATTTTCATTCGGTTCAGCGAAAAACTGGCGTGGAAAGCACCATCAGACACAGTCCCTTATTCGGAACCATGTGTGATATCAAAACATCACAAATGAAGCCTGGTTTATACACCGTGTGTGATGAACTTCAACGTGCATTTTTTAGAATAGTTCTCAATGTGCAATTTTTTTAGAATAGTTCTCGATATCAACACATCACAAACGAAGCCTGTGATATACCCCGTGTGTGGTGAACTTGGATGTGCAAATGTTTGTCTCCAAGCTTCAGACGTAAGATTGGGTACTACATTGCACACGATTTATTCCAAAAAATATGTGTGATGAACTTCAGTTTCGTTTCCACTTGGAAGATGGAATGGGGATATGGCGGCAAATTTTTTTGTCCAAATTTCCCTGGTTACAGTGGTCATCCACGTCGTCGGGTAATTTAACAATCATTGCTACTTTGGGTACTGCACAAAAGAGCCTACACTACAAGCCGCACTTACTTAATCGAGCAATTAAACAGAGCTGGTTGACCTAGACATTACTCTAACAAAAGACCAGCGCTCTAAACAACGACTAATGTTCAATCTGACACTCACCGTTCTCCACCGCATCCTCCATGACCAGCTCGCACTCGACGACCTCCAAGGGAAGGGGCTCCGCGGCATCCATCGCCACATACTCTACAAGAATCTCGCCGTCCGCGTCCGCCATCTCTTTGGAAAAGGCTGCCACGAGTTTGGCGTGGCCGGCCATGGTTCGGGCATTGACGATTTCCATCTTGGCAAGGGAGGCTGCCAATGAACGGACGGCTGCCCGAGCACTCTCGGTGATTTCCAACACTTCGGGCGTAGGTTGCCGACTGTTGTTGGAGAAGGTGTGGGCAGCCGCCATTAGGGCTACATCGGTCACTGAGGAACGGGCAGCTGGTGTGCCATTCTCGCCATTTGCTATCCCAGTCCCGGATGTTGTTGCCGCCATCTCAGATGCAGCAGCTGCCCTTTCGGCGGCCGCAGCAGCCCTGTCGGAGAGTGTAGCCACACTCATGGATGTTGTGAGCGCGTTCATGGATGATGCAGTCATTCTCGAGGCGGAGTGGGTCGCCGAAGTTGCCCTCACGACGCGGATCCACGTCCCCATCTTTCACCGGCGACGCTTGAACAGTACAGTGATCTTGGAGAACAAGTGTGACTATGTGTTTGACGCACCGACAGTGGACTAAAGCTTCCATCCTAAGCCATATATGAGGATTGGCCCAAGATATTTTCATACCACATCACACACGTTTCATGATCAAGAACTGTTTGCGATGTATTTGATTTTCAAACTGCTTTAAGACTAAAAATGAAGTTACATTGGCAACTGAAGGTGTTTGGATGGCAATAATATTTATCTGAGTGAACTTGCAACTATCGGAGTGTATGTTAAACATGGAATAATTCAGGGATGTCTAGGCCATTTAAAACATTTAAAGAGCTTTTTGGACATTCCATGTGCATAGTTCAAATTTGAACTGCACTTTAATAAGCACATACTAGAGGGCACCTAAATGGGTTGAAAATCAACTATTCATCACTGGATACATGTTTTGGTCCCATGCAAGAAATGGAAATTAAACGAATTCCAAACCTCACGGTATTTTGAATCGGCCATAGACTTTGAGAATCCGTGTTTTCAAATTCCAGTAAATCCAAATATCGTGAGAAATTTATGAAACTTGGCATGGTGTGATGTCATGCGCATGTGTGTTGTGGTAAAAACAATGTCTAGTTTGGGACAAGTTTTGGCACAAACCTCTTACAAACCGAAGATTCTCACAAGAAGTCATGTGGTTTTGGTAGGGACAATTCACATTTCATGTGCAAAACAACATCTCATGTCGCTTCTCGCCTTGAATTTATTTCTAGAATCTTCATGAAGTAACGTGAATGTGTCATGCAAATCAATGGAGTCTTACAGAGTTCATTTGGCCTTTTAAGTACATTAATTAATTGAGTTTTGTAGGCATTCAATTAATGTGCATATATAATTGAAATTTGAACTACAATAACTGCATAGTCCAGCTCATGAAAATATGTCATAAAAACATATATGTTTCACTGGCTGCATGTTTAGGTCCCACACAATAAATGGGAATGAATTTCGAATATATATATATACGACACGAGGCTCGACCACAAACATCTAGAAACTTAATTTTTAAATTCATGTAAATGCAAACCTCGACAGAAATTCATGAAATTTGGGCAAGGTGCCATCAATTGCCCAATTTGTGTGTGTTGTGGTAATAAAAATTGCCCAATTTTGGACAAGTTTTGGCACAAAGCCTCTTACAAACCAAAGTTTTTCACAAGAAAGTCGTGTGTTCCGATAGGGAAAGTTCACATTTTATGTGTGAAACAACATCCGTTGTCTCTTGTGGCCTCCATTTATTTCTGGAGTCACCCACAGAGCAACTATCTGAGAGTCATACTAAACTATGGATTTTTCTAGGGTTCATGAGACCTGTTTAACACATTAATTGAGTTTTCTAGTCGCTTAATGTGCGTAATTCAAATTTGAACTACAATCACAAGGTCCAACACATGAAAAATAGGTTGGAAAAAATATGCCTTTCCATGGATGCATGTTTAATTAGGTCCCACGCAAGAAATGGTAATGAATTTCTAACATCTCATTGACTGTTTTCTCAGTCGCAACCATTGAGATGTTTGGTTTTCAAATTCCCGTAAATCCAGAACTCGACATAAATTCATGAAACATGGCATGTTGTCGTGATAAGGGCACACACATGTCGTGGTAAAAAATCTGTCCAAATTGGACATGTTCTTGCACAACCCCCTTACAAATCAGAGCTCCTCACAAGAAGCTTTGTCGTTTCAATAGGGAACATTATATATGCATGCCACATATGCGGGCGAAAATACATCTGATGCCTCTTCTCTCCTAGATTTTCTTTATATAAACAACATAGACATATGTACATGTGAAGTGCAAAAATATGATTAAATAAGGGATCATCTAGCTTTTAAACACATTAATTGAGTTTTTGGTGCATTCTTTGATGTGCATAATTCAAATTTGATCTACAATCACAAGGTCCGGGCGGCAAAATAGGTTGAAAAATCATATATGCGTCCTTGGATGTATGTGTTAGGTCACATGCAAGAAATAAAAACGAATTTCAAACATCTAAGCATGTTGGCTCGGCCACAAATATCGAGAAACTTTGTTTTCAAATTCTCGTAAATCCAGAATCTGTGAGAAATTCGTGAAACATGGGATGGTGTCATGTGAAGGCACACATATGGCATGGTAAAAAATACCAAGTTGGCCATGTTTTGTAAGAAGCCTCTTACGAACACGAGATTCTCATATAACAATAAGCTACACCCAGTGTTCCATTAGGGAACATATATATGCATGCCACATCTACGGGTGAAAACGACATCCGACTCCTCTTCTCTCCTTGAGTTTTTCCTAGAAACAACATAAAACACTAGGTGTGTATTGCAAAATATTAAATTATCAACGGTTTGTATGGCTTTTTTGTACATTAATTGAGTTTTATGTGCATTTAATTTACATTATTCAAATATAAACTACAGTCACAAGGTCTATGTTGGGCAGGGCCTCATCATATAAAGCATAAATATGTTGTGATATTTTTAGTGTCCACTTTGAGAAAAGAGCAAGCATTATTAATAGCCAACAAAGGCATTTTGGAACAAAAATATGTCACGTTACCATCGCCAGCGGGCATATTATTTATAATTTGTGGACATTCTACAAACTTTACATGCGGGCCACGTGTCTTTATTTGTATTGACAAGGAGGTAGCATGCGGTCACGTGTTTGAGTACACGGGTGGCGTGCGAGCAGTGTCACGCGCATGCTCATCGGGGTGGCGTGTCCTTTGCCAGTCGTCAAAGATGTTCCATATTGGATATCCGTATGCAAACCTAGGGCAATTGTTCCTTCCTTACTAAGCCAAGCGAAAATCTGGTGCGAGGGAATTTTTTTCATCGCATCATCACAAACGGTTATGAATGATGACCCGTGTGCCCTTCCCGGTGCTATAACTTCTACTGTTGCTAACTGGTGAGGTTGCCATATATGCAAAAAAATCTGATGTTGGGAGGTAATTAAGGAGAGATATGAGTTTGGTGACCACATGAAGAAACAATGCTAGGTGCGTGAACATTGGCAAGACACTTAAATGAAAGAAACTCACCAATCCATGCAAGAGTTTAGTTGCTAAATCATTAAATGAAGGGACCTTAGCTACAATGCATTATGGAATTGAGTTTCTAAGACATTTAATACACTAAGCACCCCATGTAAGCACCGATCGATGCGTTGGCAGCAGGAGTCAGGTAAGATTCGAATCTGTCATATTGGGTAAATTTTCATTTGTCAAATTGGAAACATTGACATTTGTCCAATTTTGCAGGAACAAAATCACTATCACGGTGCAATTTTGCAACTAGAATTTAGTAAACATAGATTCCATTCGTAGATAGCTGAATCGAACAAACTTTTCCTCATTTGTTGCCAACCACGTACTGAAATAGCTAGTTCAACTATATGCACTAGCTAATTTAAAGTACGTGGTACAGTTCAACCATATCTATAGTTGGATGGCCTAAACAAAATAGCCCCAAAATACTACTCCGGAGGGGCTTCGTGCTACTGCCAGCAGCCTTCTCCTCTGTCGAGCACGTTCAGTAAGAGGCAGAGGAGGAGAAGCCTACCGACGAGCTGGAGGAGTTGAATTCATCGGCTGCCGCTGCTGCCGTCCACCGCTCCTGACACGCCTTCTCGAAGCGGCGGGGCTCTGCGTAGATCTCCTCATTTCGCGCCATAGCTGCGGCGTCTGCTATGGCCATGGCGGGAGTGAGCCTCCATGCATGCGCGACCTGGCGCTCCTCCTCCTCATGTAGGAAGTTGATGTAGCATGCTAGGCCACTAACGCAAAAGCCGAGTGGTTGTGCTTCGGCGGTGGCCTCCTCCTCCCGCCTTCGGGCCGCGGTGGCAAAGCGGGTGATGGCTCCGGCGGCTGACCGTGGGGTGGCTGTCAAGGCGGACGCTTGTGTGGTCGCAGACAATAAGGCAGCTGGTGGGGTGGCGAAAATGACGGTCGGCGATGGGGTGGGGGCGATGGCGGTCGCCGGCAGCAGCTGCCTTCGGGAAAATGTGGAGGAATGTGTGGTGGGTGTCGTGCACACATCGAACAAGCATGTCACACGAACTACACATTGCCGGGTACTGCGCCGCTGACATGGTGCGGCCTCCCAGCTGGAGTTGCCCTCTGGAGGGGTGGCAGAACAACGACGACGAACAGGTACCATTGGCAATTGGGGGAGAAGCAAACTTGGGAAGCTACTGTCAGGGAGGGGATGAATGCAATGTGGAGAGGCCGGTCGTGAGGGTTTATAAAATAGGCGGCCAAGGCGAGCCGGGCGGGAAGCTTGCGCACGTTCATGCGCGGGAACGGGAAGCTTGCATGCGTTCATGTGTGCGGGCGGGAAGCTTGCGCGCGTTCTTGCGCGGTTTTCGCGGGAACGGGAAACCCAAAAGAAATGTTGTGCGCTCCCGAAGCATCACGAGAACGGGTGTCACATCCCTAGCTAGTTGTCATAGGACAGCATATGTGTGCACCATATTTCAATTTTGCATCAACATGAAATGGGGATTAAAAGAAACCCCAAGCTCACATTGGAATCAAATTAATTAAAAGTTTGTGAAAACTCAACAAACTCAAAATGCCCATACAAAATGTTCCCTATGTCTGAAATATGGACATGACTATATCAGGGGCCATTTTAAATATTTGAACAATTATAGCAATTTAAAAATAAATAATAAAACCTCTGAAAATGCCAATAAAGTATTATCATTACTTTATATTTTAAAATATCTAGAAACTTTTTATAGGAGTTTGAAATATTCAAACTTAATTATATAAAACTTTTGGGATATTTTATAAAAGCATTTGTTCCTAAAAAAGAAATAAAACAAATGTTAGAATTAGAAAAACAGAGAGAAAAAGGAATAAAAGAAAAGCCTAGGGGAGCCGGCCCAACTGGCCCGTGCCAGTCATCCCTGTCCTCTCGCTAGGAGGACAGGGGCACGCGCTCGCCGCGCGCGGGTACGCACCTGGCCAGCTCCTCCCAGCTTGGCTGTTGCCTGGAGGCTCCCAGACGCGCTAGCGCGAGGCCATGCCGTGGCCCTTTTCTCCTCTCCCTCTCTCCCTCGCCACGCTCTCTCTCTCGTTTCTCCCCCTTTCTGCCGCCATGGCCGAGCCCTGCTCGAGCTTGCCGCCATCGCTCTAGCCGCCCCCTCGCCTCGCAGAGTAGCCACCGAGATCCACCACGACCCCCTCGTCCTCCCCGTGAAGCCAGAAGGCGCCAGGAGCCCCTCTACACCGCGCCATCGCCGTTCCTCCCTGTTGGCCACCGGAGCCCCGCCTCGGCGTTTCGCCCCGTCCGAACCTTCCCTGACCTCGCCGTCGCCTCTGCTGGAACCGCGGTGAGCCGCTGGTGCTCCTCTCCCTTCCCCCTTCTCTCCCGTGCCCTCTAGCGCCATAACCAGTCTTGCCCGAGCTCCGGCCGCTGCTGCCCTCGACATTGGCGTCGAATCCGACCACCCCAGCCTCTGGTTTGGGGCTAGATCGACGCGCGCTCGAGCGTAGGCCCTCCTAGTGCTCTCCATCGTCCGTTTGGTCGCTGGAGGAGGGGTTCCGACCCCCCTCTGCCGTCTCTGACGTCACCGGCGGCTCAGCGCTGGCGAGTCAACCGGCGTTGACCACGGGGTTTGACCCCAGGTCAACTAGCAAGTGGGCCCGCCCCTTTTTAATTAGAATTAGATTAAAAAAAGTAATTAAACTAAACTAATTATGTTAATGACCCACTGACCAGTGGGCCCTAACCTAATCTAATTAGTAATTAGTTAATTATTTAACTTTGTTAGTGACTGGGTCACTGACCAGTGGGCCCCACTGGTCAGGTTTGACCTGTCAACGTCCTGTTAACTAGCTGATGTCATGTTGATGTAGTAATGCTTTTTCTGAATTAAAATAATTCCAGAAAATGTTTAAAACTTCAAAAAATCAGATAAATTAATCTGCAAATCAGATGAAACTAATTTATATATGAAAATTTATCAAAAAAATCCAATGAATCCAATGGTGCTAATATCATGCATGTTAGAGCAAGCTATGTAGATGAACATTGACATTTACTAATAGGCTAATAAACGGAATATGAAATGAAGAACGACTTTGAACCTATATTCAAACTCATTTCAAATCAACTTGAACAACAGTTGCATTAGCTCATCCATATAAGCTGCCATGTCATGATCATGCATCATATTGTTGCACTTGCATGTATTGATTGCTATTTATCTGCATTGCGGTAGGCCCTGCTTCTGAGGATACCTCCGAGTATTCCAACGAAGGAGAAAACCTTTCCGCTACCCAGCAACGCAAGTACCCCTTTTGATCATTCCGATAACGTCCCACTCTCTCGCTCCTGCTCTTGTTTATTGCATTAGGACAAACGTTCACATGTCTGTCATACACGGTAGATGAACCTATTCTTTTGCATGACCTGTCATTGTCACAGTAAATAGCTAAACCTTGCAACCTAGCATATCTGTTAGATGCTTGTTCCATGATGTGCTTAGCCTACTTTGCCTGCTATGCTTACAGTTGTGTCAGGTCTGATTCATTTGGGTGATGAACTGGAGTGAAACAACGTTGTTCTGATGTGATAAGCTTATGATGAACCCAAGTTGGTAAAGGTAGCGATGAGAGGCTATGTAGGAGTACATAGCGGGTTGGCTCATTGGGACCGTTCTTAGGAACTGAGTTCTGTGTTTGTGATCCAAGACTAGTTACTACCACACGTTGGGATACTTAATTAACCCTCTCGACTTATCAATCGCTTAGTCCTTGGTCCAGGAGTTGCAAGTAGTTTTTGGTGTTTATAGCATGCTGGAGGCCGTGCATAGAGTTGACCCTAGGGGTGGGTTACGGCGCGGTAGGCAGTGGCATGGTGTACCAAGGGTCACCCGAATGGTGGGCTTGGGAACCCTGCGCACATCGTTTGGGGCCGTAGCGGAAACTTTGGCCGGACTTCCGTGCGGGTTCAGTCTCAAATAGGCGATAGCCTAGACTTCAAGTCTTATGTGATTGACGGTTGTGGCCGACTCCCTCGCTGGGCTTCCGCTTGAAGGTTGCCGAGGTGTATGGTTTTATGAGGACACAACAATAAGTGGCAAGAGCATGTGTGAAGAAGTACACCCCTGCAGGGTATGAAACTATTCGAATAGCCGCGTCCTCGGATATGGACTACTTGGAAAACTTATGTTGTTCATAGATAATCAAATGGATACTCATAAAAATATCAAGACAAGTGTGAGTACCATGGATGGCACTCTCCCGGGAGAGGGAAGTGATTCCATGGTGGTGTATTGTAATGGAGTTAGTGGACTCGTGTGCGATATCTAAAATTTAATCAAAGGGTTGAAATTGTGTAGTGTAGGTTAGCCATGAGTCAAAGCTGGCATTGCTGCATAAACTCCACCACCACCCTTGTTGGTACATGAGCATGAATAGACTAGGTCTGTCTTAAAGACTTGCTGAGTACGTTTGTACTCACGTTTGCTTGATAAATGTTGTAGATGAGACCTAGGACCCATCAGGTAGGTTCTTTCTAGATGTCGACGATGCCGAATAGCTGGTGTCCCAGCTACGACCTTATGCCTTGTGGCGGGCTGTAGATAGTCAGGCCATGTGCATTTTATCCTTTTCGTCTGTCTGTACTCAGACAGCTTTATGCTCCCGCTTGGTTTGTATGAACTTGTTTGTATGACTTGAGTATCGGGTCATGTAACCCCTATCTATAAGAACATGTTATGCAAGGCTTGTTTGAGCCTCTTAAATAAAAGTTGTGTTGTTATATGGTTATGTTGTGATGCCATAGTTGTATCTATGCATATCGGGAAAGTCGTGCGTACGTGTGACATGCAACGGTATGTATGGGATCCGACACCTAGTCGTGTGCCTTAGTAGTACTCTCTATGGGAAACTGCCTCTTTGTGCTTCCACCGAGCCCTGGTAGCTTGCTACTACTCCGGACACATTGATTGATCGGCATGTATACTTCTTTGCTGTTGTGTCTGTCCCGTCGGGGAAATGTCTTGCGGTGTAATGGAGTCCTTATAGCCTGCTACGACTCGTCTACGTGCAGTGATGACATTTATGTCCCACAGCATAATGGAGTCCTTGTACCTTGCTGTGACTCGTCTACACACGCTTGAGGCCGACACCTGCATTGCTGGGTTACGTATGCCTGTTTCCGTACGGATGTGCCACTTGGGTTCTATGACTAGTCATGTCGGCCCGGGTTCTCTGTTGTTTGATTGCCAGCGACATGTTTACATACGTGAGACAAAAGACGCAAATGGTCCCAGCTAAGGTAAGGCTGCAGCCGTGGAGCTTACCGTGCGTGAGTCCACAAAGTGATGTGATATGTTACAGTCTAGATTCATATGACTTAGGATCGGGGTCCCAACAACGGGCATGTTTACCCCTATTCTTCTTATTATATTATCAATGCATGACTCAGTCTTCACCACATAGATACAAATATTAAGCACCACGGTGTCCAAGTCAGGCAATTGGATCGTACTTTTCAATATGCATCAACTTTTTATTCTTCATGCAATACACGAGCACAAACCATTGGACATAGCATATAGGTGGTATAGAATATGATGGTAGATATCAAAGGGGGGGAAAGTGGAGAAGATAGTCTCACATCAACTAGGCATACCAACAAGCTATGGATATGCTCATCGATATATGTTAATGCAAGGAGTAAGGATTGCCATGCAAATGATGCACTAGAGCTATAAGTGTATGAAAGCTCAACTGAAGCTAAGTGGGGTGTGCATCCAACTTGCTTGCTCATTAAGACCTCGGGCATTTGAGGAAGCTCGTCATCAGAATATACAAACCAAGTTTATTATATGAAAAGGTAATTCCCACTAGCATATGGAAGTGTCAACATAGGAGACTCTCTATATGAAGAACATGGTGCCACTTTGAGGCACAGGTGTGGTAAACGATAGTAGCAAAGTCCCTTCTCTCTTTTCTCTCATTTTTTTATTTTTGTATGGTGGGCTTTTTTTGCCTCCCCCATTTATATTTTTTATATGGTAGGCACAATTGGCCTCCCCCATGTTTATTTCATTTTTCGTCTGGAGTCTCATCCCCACTTGTGGGGGAATCATAGTCTACGTCATCGTTTCCTCACTAGGACAATGCTCTAGTAATGATGATCATCACACTTTTATTTACTTACAACTCAACATGGAGAACTGATAGGAAGATGTGACTCAATAGGAATGCCTCTGACAGTGTACCAGGATGTGCAATGATCTAGCATGACATGTAGCAAAAACAAGATGAACGGTGGCTTTGCCACAAATACTATGTCAGCTCTATATGATCATGCAAAGCATTATGATGATGAACGAACTAGTCATGTGAAGTGATGATGGAATTTGCATGGATATATATCTCAGAATGGCTATGGAAATGCCATAATAGGTAGGTATGGTGGCTGTTTTGAGGAAGATATAATGAGGCTTATGTGGAACAGAGCATATCATGTCACGGGGTTTGGAAGCACCGGCGAATATTTGCACCGATCCTCGAGGTGAGAATGGGCTATGCACGGTACCTAAGAGGCTAGCAAATATGAGAAGGTGAAGATGTGTATGTCCATGGTCTCACATTAGTCATAAAGAACTCGGATACTTATTGCAAAGTTTTATTAGTTTTATCACAAATCAAAGTACTCCTCGCATGCCCCAAGGGAGGAGTTTGGTAGTAGTTAACCATCGCGCGCCCCCGACTCAAAACAACATTAGAATTTCAACGAGGAATATAAATGCTCACACATCATCACTATGCCTCTTTAATTTTTTAGATGAATAACGAGTTAACACTTCTTAATCTCTACACTTCTACAAATCAACAATTTTGGAATTGCACCTTTTTCATATTACTACATCAATGTCATTAACCCACAACTTGTTTATATGTGCTACATGATGGTTTTAATTATCATTCATTGAATACCTAATGTTCTTGGACTAGTCTTATGACCCATGGAAATTACCGTCACTATTTATTCAGATCTCAAACAAATATAAGTGAAGAACGAGAGCATATTATTTATATAAAATCTACACGCCACCATGCTCAACAAGATATAAGTGAAGTACTAGATCAACTGCCAAGCTCAAAAGATATAACTGAAGCACATAGAGTATTCTAGCAAATTATCATGAAGGTGTATCTCTCTCAAATAGGTGTGTCCAGCAAATGATGATTGTGAAAAACAGAAAGTGAAAGAAAACAAAGGCAAACGACGCTCCAAGCAAAACACATATCATGTGATGAATAAAAACATAGCTCCAAGTGACATAATGATGTATTGAGACGAAAGAGGGGATGCCTTCCGGGGCATCCCCAACCTTAGACGCTTGAGTCTCCTTAGAATTATACTTGGGGTGCCCTGGGAATCCCCAAGCTTAGGCTCTTTCTGTTGGGGAACATTGCATGGGAAACAAAAAAATTCCTACACTTCACCAAGATCAATCTAGGAGATAAGAATATATGAGAGGAGAGATTGGATCTATGTACCCTTGTAACTCTCTAAGCGGAAGCGTTAAAGAACGCGGTTGATGTAGTGGTATGTCTCCACGATCCAAATCGCAAGCCGTCCCATGAACTTCCGAACAAGTGCCGAACGGACGGTACCTCCGCGTTCAGCACACGTGTAGATCGATGAAGATCTCCGCCTTCTTGATCCAGCAAGAGGGAGCGGAGAGGTAGATGGGTTCTCCAGAAGCACGACGGCGTGGCGGCGGGGGTAGTGGAACCGATCCGGCAGAGCTTCGCTAAGCGACGCCGAACCAATCTACTGGAGGAGAAGCAAACGGGGAGGAAGGAAGGGTTGTGCCATGACTTAGGGTGCGTCTTCCCTCCTCCCTCTCTCATATACATAGGGGGAAGGGGGAAGGGGCTACGCCCTAGGGTTCCCACCCCTAGGGGCGGCGGCCAAGAGGAGGGGGTGGCGGCCAAGGGGTGGCTTGGCCCCCAAGGCAGGGTGACCGGCCCCCTTAGGGTTTCCCCCCTCCATCCTTCGGCTGCGTGGGCCCTTGTGGGAGGGGCGGCCAGCCCACCAGGGGATGGTGCACCTTCTCTCACAGCCCATGTGGCCCTTCGGGGCTGGTGGACCCTCGGGACCC
This sequence comes from Hordeum marinum, assembly GCA_022496015.1. Classification (NCBI taxonomy): domain Eukaryota; kingdom Viridiplantae; phylum Streptophyta; class Magnoliopsida; order Poales; family Poaceae; genus Hordeum; species Hordeum marinum. Next base: position 167,507,995 of record CM039673.1, read on the forward strand.
TCCTGGCACCCCCGGTACGTTACCAGTGACGCCCGAACTTTTCCCGGTAACCAACACGGAACTTCCTATATATGAATCTTTACCTCCGGACCATTTCGAAGCTCCTCGTCACGTCCGGGATCTCATCTGGGACTCCGAACAACCTTTGTTCACCAACACACATAACTCATCTATACCAAAACATCACTGAACCTTAAGTGTGCAGACCCTCCGGGTTCAAGAACCATGTAGACATGACCGAGACACCTCTACAGCCAATAACCAATAGCGGGACCTGGATGCCCATATTGGTTCCTACATGTTCTACGAAGATCTTTATTGGTCGAACCTCTATGTCAAGGATTCAGACAATCTCATATGTTGTTCCCTTTGTTCTTCGGCATGTTACTTGCCCGAGATTCGATCGTCGGTATCTCTATACCTAGTTCAATCACGTTACCAGCAAGTCTCTTTAATCGTTCTGTAATACAAGATCCCGCGACTAACACTTAGTCACATTGCTTGCAAGGCTTTTTGTGATCTTCTATTACCGAGTGGGCCCTGAGCTACCTCTCCGTCACACGGAGTAACAAATCCTAGTATTGATCCATGCCAACTCAACAGACACCTTCGGAGATACCTGTAGAGTTCCTGTATAGTCACCTAGTTACGTTGCAACGTTTGATACACACAAGGAACTCCTCCGGTGTTAGTGGGTTGCATGATCTCATGGTCATAGGAACATATACTTGACATATAGAAAAACTGTAGCAATAAACTGACACGATCATATGCTACGTTTATAGTTTGGGTCTTGTCCATCACATCATTCTCCTAATGATGTGATCCCGATATCAAATGACATGTCATGTCCATGGCCAGGAAACCTTAACCATCTTTGATCAACGAGCTAGCCAACTAGAAGCATACTAGGGACACAGTGTTTGTCTATATGCCCACACATGTATTTAGTTTCCAATCAACACAATTATAGCATGGACAATAAACGATTATCATGAACAAGGAAATATAATAATAAACACTTTATTTATTGCCTCTAGGGCATATTTCTAACAGTCTCCCACTTGCACTAGAGTCAATAATCTAGTTCACGTCACTATGTGATTTACATTGTAATGAATCGAACACCCATGCAGTTCTGGTGTTGATCATGTTTAGCCCTTGGAATAGGTTTAGTCAATGGGTCTACAATATTCAGATCCGTGTGCACTTTACAAATATTTATGCCCTTCTCCTCGACGTAATCGTGGATGGAATTGAAGCGTCGCTTTATGTGTCTGGTCCTCTTGTGAAACCTTGGTTCCTTGGCCAGAGCAATGGACCAGTGTTGTCACAGAACAGAGTCATCAGATCCATTGCACTGGGCACTACTCCAAGATCTGTCATGAACTGCTTCATCCAGACACGTTCCTTTGCTGCCTCCGAGACTGCGATGTACTCCACTTTGCATGTAGAATTGGCTACCACGCTTTGCTTGGAACTGCACCAGCTTACCGCTCCCTCGTTGAGAATAAATATGTATCTGGTTTGAGACTTGGAGTTATCCGGATCAGTGTCAAAGCTTGCATCAATGTAACCCTTTACGACGAGCTCTTGATCACCTCCATAAACAAGAAACATTTCCTTAGTCCTTTTAAGGTACTTAAGGATATTCTTGACCGTCGTCCAGTGCTCCATTCCAGGATCACTTTGAAACCTTTCGGCCATACTTATGGCAAGGCTGGCATCGGGTCTTGTGCACAGCATCGCATACATGATAGAGCCTATGGCTGAAGCATAGGGGACGACACTCATCTTTTCTCTATCTTCTGCAGTCACTGGGCATTGAGTCTTACTCAGCTTCACACCTTGTAACACAAGTAAGAGCAAGCTATTTAGACTGATCCATTTTGAACTTCTTCAAAACTTTATCATGGTATGTGTTTTGTGAAAGTGCTATCAAGCTTCTCGATCTATCTCTATAGATCTTAATGCCCAATATGAAAGCAGCTTCTCCTAGGTCCTTCATTGAAAAACTCTTGTTCAAATAAGCTTCCAGCATTTCTATATTGTTTCCAATCAGCAATATGTCATCCACATATAATATTAGAAATGCAACAGAGCTCCCACTCACTTTCTTGTAAATACAAGCATCTCCATAAACATGTATAAACCCAAACGCCTTGATCACCTCATCAAAGCGCTTATTCCACCTCCGAGATGCTTGCACCAGTCCATAAATGGATCGCTGGAGTTTGCAAACTTTGTCAGCATTCTCTGGATTGACAAAACCTTCCGATTGCATCATATACAACTCTTCCTCAAGGAAACCGTTAAGGAACGTTGTTTTGACATCGATCTGCCAAATTTCATAGTCGAAATATGCAGCTATTGCTAACATGATTCTGATGGACTTAAGCATCGCTACGGGTGAGAAGGTCTCATCGTAGTCAACTTCTTGAACTTGTGAAAAAACCTTTGCCACAAGTCGAGCTTTATAGACGATGACATTACCGTCCGCGTCCGTCTTCTTCTTAAAGATCCATTTATTCTGAATGGCCTTTTTCCCTTCAGTTAATACTTCCAAAGTCCATACTTTATTTTCATACATGGATCCCATCTCAGATTTCATGGCCTCTAACCATTTCTTGGAATCCAGGCCCATCATTGCTCCTCCATAGCTCATAGGTTCATCGTTGTCTAACAACATGACCTCCAAGACAGGGTTGTCATACAACTCAGGAGCAGTATGCGCCCGTGTCGACCTGCGAGGTTCAATAGCAACTTGATTCGAAGTTTCATGATCATCATCATTAGCTTCCTCTTCAATCGTAGTTGGCACCACAGAAACATCTTTCCGCATTGCGCTACTCTCTGGTTGAAGTGAAGGTTCAATAACCTCATCAAGTTCTACTTTCCTCCCACTCAATTCTTTCGAGAGAAACTCTTTCTCAAGAAATGTTCCATTCCTAGCGACAAACACTTTGCCTTTGGATCTGAGATATAAGGTGTACCCAACTATCTCTTTTGGGTATCCTATGAAGACGCATTTCTCTGCTTTGGGTTCCAGCTTTTCAGGCAGAAGCTTTTTGACATAAGCATCACATTCCCAAACTTTAACAAACGACAACTTTGGCTTCTTGCCAAACCACAGTTCATATGGCGTCGTCTCAACGGATTTTGATGGTGCCCTATTTAAAGTGAATGCAATTGTCTCTAATGCATAACCCCAAAACGATAGTGGCAAATCGGCATGAGACATCATAGAACGCACCATATCTAATAAGGTTCGATTATGATGTTCGGACACACCATTATGCTGTGGTGTTCCAAGCGGTGTCAATTGTGAAAAAATTCCACACTATCTTAAGTGACTACCAAACTCATAACTCAGATATTCTCCTCCTCGATCAGATCTTAGGAATTTACTCTTCTTGTTACGATGATTCTCAACTTCACTCTGAAAGTGTTTGAACTTTTCAAACGTTTCAAACTTGTGTTTCATTAAGTAAATATACCCATATCTACTCAAGTCATCAATGAAGGTGAGAAAATAACGATATCCCTCGCGTGCCTCAATGTTCATTGGACCGCACACATCAGTATGAATGATTTCCAAAAAATCACTCGCCTGTTCCATTGTCCCGGAGAACGGCATTTTAGTCATCTTGCCCATGAGGCATGGTTCACATGTGTCAAGTGATTCAAAATCAAGTGACTCCAAAAGTCCATCAGCATGGAGCTTCCTCATGCGTTTTACACCAATATGACCCAAACGGTAGTGCCACAAGAAAGTGGTACTATCATTATCAACTCTACATCTTTTGGCATCAATGCTATGAACATGTGTATCATCACTATCGAGATTCAATAAGAATAAACCCCTCACATTGGGTGCATGACCATAAAAGACATTACTCATATAAATAGGACAACCATTTTCTCTGATTTAAATGAGTAACCATCTCGCAATAAACAAGATCCAGATATAATGTTCATGCTTAACGTAGGCACTAAATAACAATTATTCAGGTTCATCACTAATCCCGATGGTAATCGAAGAGAGAGCGTGCCGACGGCGATCACATCAACCTTGGAACCATTTCCCACGCGCATCATCACTTCGTCCTTCGCCAGCTTTCGTCTATTCCATAGTTCCTATTTTGAGTTGCAAACGTGAGCAACTAAACCGGTATCAAATACCCAGGCACTACAATTAGAGCTAGTAAGGTACACATCAATAACATGTATATCATATATACCTTATTTGTTGTTAGTCGCCTTCTTGTCAGCCAGATACTTCGAGCAGTTCCGCTTCCAGTGACCAGTTCCCTTGCAATGAAAGCACTCAGTTTCTGGCTTGGATCCATGTTTGGGCTTCTTTACAGGAGTAGCAACTGCTTTGCCACCCTTCTTGGAGTTACCCTTCTTGCCCTTGCCATTCTTCTTGAAACTAGTGGTTTTATTGACCATCAACACTGCATGTTCTTTCTGGATTTCAGACTCAGCGACTTTCAGGATTGCAAATAGCTCGGTGACTGACTTGTTCATCCTGTGCAAGTTATAGTTCAGCACGAAGCTCTTGTAGCTAGGTGGCAGTGATTGAAGAACTCTATCAGTGGTCGCCTCTGGCGGAAGAGGCATCCCTAACACTGCCAAACGAGTCGTATACCCAGACATTCTGAGTATATGTTCACTGATAGACCTGTTCTCCTCAATTTTGCAAGCATAGAACTTATCGAAGGTCTCATACCTTTCGATACGGGCATTCTTCTTAAAGATAAACTCCAACTCCTGGAACATCTCATATGCTCCATGACGTTCAAAATGTCTTTGAAGTCCCGGTTCTAAGCCATACAATATTGCACATTGAACTATTGAGTAATCTCCAGAACGTGCCTCCCAAGCGTTCTTAATGTCTTCGGATGACAAGTCTGCGGGTTGGTTACCAAGCAGTGCATCAAGGACATATGCCTTCTGGGAAGCCGTGAGGATAATCCTCAGATTACGGGCCCAGTCCACGAAGTTACTTCCATCATCTTTCAACTTAGCTTTCTCTAGGAACACATTAAAATTCAGGGGTGCTACTATGTGACCATTGATCTACAACATAAATAAGCAAAGGTTACTAATACCATTGTTCAAGATAATGAGTTTAGTTAATCAAATTACTAAAGCTCCCACTCAAATTGACATCCCTGAGGTCATCTGAGTGACACATGATCCATATTCACCAACTCAAGTCCGATCATCACGTGAGTTAAGTTGGTTTCAATGGTGAACATGATCATGTTGATCATATCTACTATATGACTCATGCTCGACCTTTCGGTCTCTTGTGTTCCGAGGCCATGTCTGTACATGCTAGGCTCATGAAGTTTAACCCGGGTGTTCTGCATGTGCAACACTGGCTTACACCCGTTGTATGCGAACATAGAGTCTATCACACCCGATCATCACGTGGTGTCTCGACACGACGAACTTTCGCAATGGTGCACACTCGGGGAGAATATAGTTCATCTTGAAATTTAAGTGAGGGATCACCTTATAATGCTACCGTCGTTCTAAGCAAAACAAGGTGCATAAAAAGATTAACATCAGATGCAAATCATAAGTGACATGATATGGCCATGAACTTGTTCTTTTGATCTCCATCTCCAAAGCACCGACATGATCTTCATCGTCACCGGCATAACACCACGATCTCCATCATTGTGTCGCCATCGGGGTTGTCATGCCCACCATGCTTCTACTACTATTGCTACCGCTTAGCGATAAAGTAAAGCATTACATAGCGCTTAAAGATTGACACGCAGGTCATACGATAATCAAAGACAACCCTATGGCTCCTGCCAGTTGCCGCACTCATCGACATGCAAGTCGTGATATTCTATGCAAAAACATGATCATCTCATACATCACATATATCACATATTGGCCATATCACATCACAACATACCCTGCAAAAACAAGTTAGACGTCCTCTAATTGTTGTTGCGTGTTTTACGTGGCTGCTATGGGTATCTAGCAAGAACGATTCTTACCTACACAAAAACCACAACAGTGATATGAATATTGCTTTTCAACCTTCTACAAGGACCGCCTTAATCAAATAATATCCAACTAAAGTGGAAGAGACAGACACCCGCCAGCCATCTTTATGCGACGAAGTCACATGTCAGTCGATGGAACACGGTCTCTCATAAGCGTACGAGTAAAGTCGGTCTGAGCCGCTTCATCCCACAATACTGCTGAACCAAGAAAAGACTAAGGAAGGAAGCAATATGAATATCAATGCCCACAAAATCTTTGTGTTCTACTCAAGATCTCATCTATGCATAGACCTAGCTCTGATACCACCGTTGGGGAACGTTGCATGGGAAACAAAAAAAATCCTACGCTTCACCAAGATCAGTCTAGGAGATGAGAATCTATGAGAGGAGAGGTTGGGTACGTACCCTTGTAGATCGCTAAGCGGAAGCGTTAAAGAACGCAGTTGATGTAGTGGTACGTCTCCGCAATCCAGATCGCAAGTCGTCTCACGAACTCCCGAACAAGTGTCGAACGGACGACACCTCCGCGTTCAGCACACGTGCAGCTCGATGAAGATCTCCGCCTTCTTGATCTAGCAAGAGGGAGCTGAGAGGTAGATGGGTTCGCCGGCAGCATGACGGCGTGGTGGCGGTGGTGGTTTAGCCGATCCGGTAGATCTCGATAAGCGACGTCGAACCAATCTACTAGAGGAGAAGCAATCGGGGAGGGAGGAAGGGTTGCGCTGTGACTTAGGGTGCGGGTGCCCTCCTCCCTCTCTCATATATAGAGGGGGGAAGGGGTTGTGCCCTAGGGTTCCCACCCTTAGGGGCGGTGGCCAAGAGGAGGGGGCGGCGGCCAAGGGGTGGCTTGGCCCCCAAGGCTGGGTGGCCGGCCCCCTTAGGGTTTCCCCCCTACCCTTCGGCCGCATGGGACCTTGTGGGAGGGGCAGCCATCCCACCAGGGGATGGTGCGCCTTCTCTCACAGCCCATGTGGCCGTTCAGGGCTGGTGGCCCCTTCCGGTGGACCCTTGGGACCCTCCCGGCACCCCCGGTACGTTACCTGTGACGCCCGAACTTTTCCCGGTAACCAACACGGAACTTCCTATATATAAATCTTTACCTCCGAACCATTCTGGAGCTCCTCATCACGTCAGGGATCTCATTTAGGACTCCGAACAACCTTCGGTCACCAACACACATAACTCATCTATAACAAAACGTCACCGAACCTTAAGTGTGCAGACCCTACGGGTTCAAGAACCATGTAGACATGACCGAGACACCTCTACGGCCAATAACCAATAGCGGGACCTGGATGCCCATATTGGTTCCTACATGTTCTAAGAAGATGTTTATCGGTCGAACCTCTATGTCAAGGATTCAGACAATCCCGTATGTTGTTCCCTTTGTTCTTCGGCATGTTACTTGCTCGAGATTCGATAGTTGGTATCTCTATACCTAGTTCAATCTTGTTACCAACAAGTCTCTTTACTCGTTCCATAATACAAGATCCCGCGACTAACACTTAGTCACATTGCTTGCAAGGCTTGTTGTGATATTGTATTATCGAGTGGGCCTTGAGATACCTATCCATCACACGGAGTAACAAATCCTAGTATTGATCCATGCCAACTCAACAGACACCTTCGAAGATACCTGTAGAGTACCTTTATAGTCACCCAGTTATGTTGTGACATTTGATACACACAAGGCACTCCTCCGGTGTCAGTGGGTTGCATGATCTCATGGTCATAGGAACATATACTTGACATGCAGAAAAACTGTAGCAATAAACTGACACGATCATATGCTACGTTTATAGTTTGGGTCTTGTCCATCACATCATTCTCCTAATGATGTGATCCCGATATCAAATTACATCTCATGTCCATGGCCAGGAAACCTTAACCATCTTTGATCAGCGAGCAAGCTTGCTAGAGGCATACTAGGGACACGGTGTTTGTCTATATGCCCACACATGTATTTAGTTTCCAATCAACACAATTATAGCATGGACAATAAACGATTACCATGAACAAGGAAATATAATAATAAACACTTTATTTATTGCCTCTAGGGCATATTTCCAACACTTTCTACTCCTTATTCCGTAGTCCATCAGGACACACCCAAAACTTGAAAACTTCAATCACACAAAACTCAACAAAACTTCATGAGATCCATTAGTATAATCAACATATTGCATACTTGAGGTACTGTGATAAATTGATTCTTAATTCTTTTTTTTAATAATAGGTATTGTATTCTAACTTCTCCATGGCTTAAACCCCCCCCCCCAATATAGTCCATGGCATAATCAAAACAAGCAAACTATGCAAGGAAAACAAAATCTGTTTAAAACAGAACAATCTAGAGAAGTCTGTAAAGATACCATACTTATGTAACTCAAGAAATTCTGAAATATTAGCAAAAAGTATAGAATTTGTATATAAATATTGTGTTAAAATTTCAGACCATTATCACGCTCTAGTAAAAAACGAAATAACATATGTGAAAAACAAAAATAATGATACATATTGGGTTGCCTCCCAACAAGCGCTATTGTTTTATGCCCCTAGCTAGGCATAATCCATAGTTTCAAGTGTTGTCATCTTTGACACTCCACCCATAGGTAGCTCTCATGATTGATTCATGGGGTGGTTTAATTATCTTCCTAGGGAAGTGTTCCATCCCTTTCTTTAATGGGAATTGGAATCTTATGTTTCTCTCTTTCATATCAATAATTGCACCTATAGTTCATAAAAATGGCCTTCCAAGTATTATGGGACAAGAAGGATTGCAATCAATATCAAGCACAATGAAATATACAGGCACACAATTTTTGTTTTCAATAATAATCACATCATTATTTCTACCTAAAGGTTTCTTAATGGTAGAATCCGCAAGATGCAAGTTTAGGGAACACTCTTAAATATTAGTGAGACCAAGCACATCACATAAAGTTTTAAGTATAGTTGAAACACTAGAACCAAGGTCACACAAAGCATTGCATTCATATTTATTTCTCTTTATTTTGATAGTAGGTTCCCACTAATCATGCATTTTTTAGTAATAGCAATTTCAAGCTCAAGTTTCTCATCATAAGGTTTTATAATAGCTTCTACTATATGTTCGGTAAAAGCTTTGTTTTGTTCATAAGCATTGGGTGAGATAATAATGGATTGTAGAAAGGAAATACATTATACTAAATATCATTTGTCATAATTAAAGTCCTTGTAATACAAGATACTAGGAACATCTATGATATCACTAGAAGAGTATGTCTAGAGGAGGGTGAATAGACTACTAGCAGGAATTTAAAATCTACACAAGGTGCAAAGTTAAGTGTTGGCAGATTTTAGCAAATATAGCAAGTCTACCACACCCTACACATGCAAGTCATCAAGTATAGCAGCGGAATGTAAAGACATTGCACATGAAAGTGAAGAGTTGAGATAGGGAGACCAAACGCATGAAGGACACGAAGATTTCCCTGTGGTTCCGATAGGTGGTGCTATCGTACGTCCATGTTTATGGAGTCTTCAACCCACGAAGGGTAACGGTCGCGAGAGTCCACGGAGGGCTCCACCCATAAGGGTCCATGAAGGAGCAACCTTGACTATTCCATAATGGCTTCCGTCCACGAAGGACTAGCCTCACTCTGGGTAGATCTTCACGAAGTAGGCGATCTCCATGCCCTTACAAACTTCTTGGTTCACTCCACAGCATGAAGTAGGAGGCTCCCAAGCGACACCTAACCAATCTAGGAGGCACCACCCTCCAAAAGGTAATAGGCTCGATAATGTCGATTAACTCCTTGCTCTTGTGTTTCAAGATGATAGACTCCTCAACACACAATCACTCTCTCATAGATTTAGCTATGGTGGAAGAGATTGATTGGGTGGAAAGAAACTTGGGGAGGCTAGAGATCAAGATTCATATGGTTGGAATGGAATGGCATGATCTCAACACATGAGTAGGTGGCTCTCCCTTAGAAAATCAGTTGGTATGAGTGGGGTTCTGTTCTGAGTGCTTATCTTGCGAGTGAGTGGTGCTGGAGGGGTACATATAGGCATCTCGAAAAATCCAACCGTTACACCTAATAAGTCCAACTCGGTGACACCGATGTGTTAATCTTGATGGTACCGAGTTGCCTAAAAGGTAGAAACTTTTGAATCTCAGTGAGACCGATACATAAAACTCGGTTGCACCGATAAGGTGACCAACGGTCAGATTACCAGACTCGGTGATGCCGATTCAACAAAATCGGTCAGACCGATTTTGTGAATTTATGTAACAGAATGTTGGCAACCCAAACTCGATGGCACCGAATCAGAATCGATTGCACTGAAGGTCTTGGGTTTGGCTTGAGTCTGTCTGACGCTGAGAATTGGTGGAATCGAGTGGAAAGTGTTGGTTGCACCGATTTTGGATGTTTTGGCTTTGGACAAACTTTTGTGGAAGAGCTTGTGGATGTATGTGGTGACTATCACTTGTACACGTATGAGCATTTTGTTCAGCAACAGTACCTTACCCCCGTTTAATAGAATTGGCTTTCCTATGAACTCAAAGTGATTTCTCACAAAGTAAAATGTAGAGTCCTCTTGCTTTAAGCTTTTCCAATGCTATTCCTTCTCCTTCTTCTTCTTGGGGATACTCTCCACACTCCTTTATCACTCGAAGCTTTGCCAATGCCAACCCATCTCTCTATATGGACTTTATCTGAAATACACTAGATGAAAGTATTAGTCCAAGAGACAATGTATGTTGTCATGAATTATCAAAACAACCAAGGGAGCACATTGTGTTTTGAATCTTCCCCTCTTTGGTAATTCATGGCAACATACAATCAAATCTTCAAATAAAGATATGCATGGATATATTGAAGACTTTGAGAGACACATGACTTAGACTTGCTCCCCCTAAATGTATGCAATCCCTTCAAAGTATAGTTGCTTGGGAATGCATGGACACACATATAGTAGAAGGGATATGATAAGTCATGTGTATCTTGGCTATATGCATCAAATGTATGTGAATGAGGTGTATCCTTGTTCAAGACTTCGCTCTTGCAAACAATATGTGCAAGAAGCAAGAGATCATCTTGATCAAGGATATGATGCATATACTTACCTTGAGTTCTTGAGCGTTCTAGTAGTATAAATACACTTGAGAAAACAATGTTGGGAAACACAAGAGTATTCTACCAATCAAAAGCAACAGAACTCAAAAGTATCAAGATATGGAGAACATATAGAAGATAGTATTCCTTAGGATTGATATGTCTTCAAGATCATTTAGAGCTTTCTCCCCTAGATATGAAATAGTAGGACATCCTCTCCCCTCGCATCTTAGCATGTAGATATTGGGATTGGATAGGGTGAGAAAAGTCTAACATGAATAATCAAATGTAATAAACACATCTTTCTCCAAAATATATTTTCTCCCCCTACTTTGGTATTCTCCCCTTGTTTATATAAGAATAAACTTTGATATTCTCCTCTCCCCCTAAATTATATCTCCCCCTTTGCGTAAGCATGTATCTCCCCCTTTAGCTTTGAAGCTTTGGTATTTCTCCCCCTTTGGTATTAATTTCCAAAAAGGTCATACATAGGGTCAGATACAGGGATCACTAATTAGGAAGGGATCCTTGAGAACAAGGGTCATTGAATGTAGGGATCATGAAAAACTGAGGGAATCATGAAAAATAATTTCTCTCCTTTTGGCTAAACTAAGAATTTGTAGAACTTCTCCTCCTTTGAGTTAGGGATCCTTGAATGTATTTCTCCCCCTTTTTGAATAAAAGGGATCATCGAAGAATTGAAAATATCATAGAAGAATTACAAAGATTTACAGATACAAACACAAACTGAAATATGATAGTAAGTCGGTGGCTCTGAGACAAATTTGGCGGTGGTACCAATATGATGTTATGCAGCTCATCTGCTGAATCAGTGTAACCGAGTCCTTTGTATCAGAGGCTCCGAGGCTAAAACGGAAAATTGGCAAATTTTGATAAACTTGCAAATTTTTGAAAATTTGTAACAAAGTGTCAAAACGATTTTGTAAAGGAAATGCAAGGAATTTACAAAAGGATATCAGCTAGAGAAGATTTGAATGGTTCCAATAAATCTTGCAAAATAGAGAATGAACCAAACAAGATTCTAAACTAGATGATGGGCGGTGACTAGGTCGCCTATATTAGAGTATATTAACTTAGGAGCCAAGCAAGTATATATCCAAATGTAAGTTGATACCAATTGTGAAATATATGTGTCGTGGGAACGAGCCTGATAGTAGATGGTAGGGGTACGAAGGGAGAGGGCAGAATCCTAGCTACGGCGAGGGTGTACACACGGATGTATGAGTTCAGGCCCCTCTCGTGGAGATAACAACCCTACGTCTCAGTGCTCGGGAGCTTTATGTTGTGTGGAATGTTGAGATTACAATGGTTGCGAACCCTTGTGCAGGAGGGGAGGGGCGGCTTATATAGAGTTCGTTGCCCCTCATAATTATCCCGCATCTAAGGGCCTAGTCATGGGGTTTAAAGTCTGTCATTACAGGTAACGTACGTAATAAAAGCTACTAATGACCATTGAACCAGCGTCTGCCCATTGGTCTCTTATGATGGCTCCTGGTCTTCTGGCGTCGAGTGAAAGCGAGGTCTTCCGAGTGACACGCGACTGTCGAGTGAGAGCGGGAGTCTCCGAGTGGATTACTATCGAGTCCAGGGATCCACTCGGAAGTTCATGCTTGATCTTCAAGTCCTCCCATGTGGTGTCCTTAGGTAGGGTATGTGGGCCTTGCCTAGGACCCTACCCTAGGCACATATCCTCGTCATTAGCCCCCGAATGGATCGGGGTTTGAGTGGTGGAAGGAGGTATCAACGTAGACCTCGAGTTAGTGCATCAAATCCTCCAAATGATATTTGGGATTCCCATGGAACTTGCGTCGATTGAACTCTGAGCATTAGCGTTCATTCAGGATCGACACGCACAATCTTCCGAATGATATTCGGGGCTTCAACGAAACTTGCGTCGATTGAATTCTTCTCCGCTCGCCCGGATTCATTCAGCCTTAAAAAGTGCCCGAGTGGATGTTCAGCATTTGTTTTGCTCCGAGTGAACTGACAGTATCTTGGGAGGCGACGGGTCGGTCTGACAGACCCAGATTTTCCGGGATACGAAAATTTGGGAAGCGCGCGCGTGCGATGATGACGCCACGATCAGGGCAAGTGGAGGCATGACGCCTCGATTTTCGTGCCGGTCATATCACCACATACCGGGCGCCATCAGCGGTTGGCGTGCGCGGTAACCTCGTGGGTCCACTGTTCAGTGAGACACTCGGTAGCGTATAAAGCTTTCTGCGCTGCGGTTCGCACAGTACCTCTGCCAGTTCTTTCCCTCTTTTCCTTCGCCTCCTCTGCTCCCAGCGCCCCACTCCGATCTTCCTCGATGAGAGCCGCTACGTCGATGATGAAGAACACGACGGAGAAGCTGGAGCGAGCGAAGAAGGGGGCGGCGAAGCTCAAGGGCATGAAGCCCTCAACCGCCTGGTTCACCACGCCGGCGGGTTGGATGCAGGGGGATTTTCTCCCCTCTGTAGTCACTCGCAAGGACATGGAAGGCCTCATCTCCGACGGGCTCGTGGCGGATGGCGCTTGGAGGTTGCCGGGGGAGGAGCGCGAGCCAGAGCCACGCGACGGGGAGCGGATTCTTCTTCTCTACCATTTCGAAAGAGGTTTTTCCATGCCTCCCCACCCGTTCTTTAGGGGATTTCTGAACTTTTTCGGTGCTCAGCTGCACCACCTCTCGCCAAATACCATCGCCTATCTGTCTGCATTCATCACTTTGTGCGAATGTTTCCTAGGCTGCTCTCCCCATTGGGGGTTGTTCAAGCACCTCTTCACAGTCAGATCCCAGACCGTGAAGAAAGCTCTCCCTGTCAATGGGAAGACTCATGTGCTCCAGTTGTGTGGAGGCTTAGGGGTTCAAAAAAGAGCCCGTAGTTCCTTCCCTGGCATGACTTTTCCCGAGTCTGTTAGAGGCTGGCAGTCGACTTGGTTCTATTGCAAATATGTTGCGCCACCCAATATGTCGGCCGGCCTTCCCCCCTATACACCCGACCGTCCCGCTGGTCCCCAATCTTTGAGGGTGATCAAAGAGGAGCATGTCCAAGTGGGTATCCTGGTCGAAGCGGTGGTGCAACTGATTCGGGGCGGAGTGACAGGAATGGATTTGCTTCAGACGTTTCTAGGTCGACGTATCCAGCCGCTCCAGTCCAGAGACCACACCGTGTGGCACTACACGGGCCCAGAGGACATGACCAGGATGCATCCAAAGGAGGTTCCATAGAAAACTGTCGAGCAGTGGCTTCGTAGCATCACTGGAGCTTGCGACAATCGTTTGGGAGCCAAGAGGGTCCGACCTTACATGGCTGAAAACCCGCCGAAGAAACTGGTGAGTTGTGTGGTGTCGACTAATGTTGTACTGTCGAGTGATACTTTGACTTATAAACTCACTTACTCCCTTGAATCATGCAGGAGTGGACAAACCTGCACTCACCCGTTCCCAACGGGAACCATGTGGAAGATGGCATGGTGAGCGAGGGTGGCAGTGTGGACGGCGATGGTTCTTCCGACACCGAGGACGAATACAAGGACTCCAGCAAAGAAGAAGAGGTCGAGTCACGTCCCCGACACGAAAGTCGCACTAAGGCTCGCCAGGATCCGGCAGTTGCTCAGGACAAAGCTCCGGGCCCTGGCGAGAAGAACCTGAAACGGAGTCGCCCTTCGACTGTTGAGTCGAGTGAAAGGCTGGCCAAGCAACCCAAGCAAGCCGTCTCCAAACCTCGCAATGCTCTGCCTCGCATGAGGGTGGTTGTACCTGTCGTCTCCACATAAGTGTTTATTTCCATACTTGTTCTATCGACTGGAGTCTGGAGTTGTATCTGACCGAACGCCACTCAATCCGTTAGAGCTGCTACATCTGTGACGGAGGAGAAGTGATGGATGTTGACACTGCTGATGATGCCACTTTTTATAGAGGTAAGAAAGTTGTCGGTTCGTCCGGATGGGACTCGACACATGTAGATGTTAACACTGTCGGTTGTCATTGCAAAGGTCATTCAGGTGGAGGACGACGAGGAGCAACTGGACACTTCGTGTGCTCGTACCCGGAGGGCATCATCGGCGCAGGCGCCTCAGCACTCGACTGTAGAGTCTTCCCAGGGGAGAGGCCACTCGACACAACCCAGGGCTGAACCCGCAGCACCTTTGTCGCATGATCCTCCGGCCGTCTCGACCGTTGTGACATCGACTCCAACTGGACCCCCTCGGACTGCTTCAGCTGCCCCAGCGACCACGCCGACCCCACCTGTGACGGCCTTCTCTCTGCATCGCACCCCGAAAGATCAGACCGAAGCTGCGAAGGAAGCCATGATTCAGGCAGAGCAGCTCATGCTGAGAACCAAGGAGGCGTTCAAGGCCAGCAAACTGGCTTTTGACGTCAGCGCAGCCCTCCGTACCAATGTCCGAGTAAGTTCGATTGTAAGTCCATTGTTGATTGAATTCCTGTCTTCTCTTGGCTGTTGTACACCCAGTGCGTGATTGCTGTAGAATGTTTGAACTTTCTCCACTCGACTAGATCGGATCGTAGTCGAGTAGGACTGGGCTTGATAGTACGTGTGGTATTAGGGTCACTCGACATGTCGAGTGTGTTTTCTGACGAGTTGCTCGACGGATCGAGAGTTAACCGTCTCAGTGGGGGCGCTCTTAGCACACCCACTGGGTGTAGTCCCCGAGACCGCCATGGAGTGCTTGCATCGGCAGGGGTCTTAGAGTCTATTGCATACAGGATACACTTTGCCTTGAATCACACCACTTCGTAGCTACCTTGCAGGTTTCATGGATATTATTGGCAAACCATGATATGACGCTGCATGAGGATAGACTGTACTTCATAGAGTAGGGAGGTGCGTCACTCGAGGGGTCGAGTGTCGTGACAGGGCTGGCCTTGTCGAATGTTTTGATAACCGGTGGGGGCACGCTAAGTGCACCCACTGGGTGTAGTCCCCGAGGCTACTGTTCATCGCAGACAATAAACAGTAGGCTTGAAAACTTGTCATACGCGTGGTACTAGGGTCACTCGACATGTCGAGTGTATTTTCTGACGAGTTACTCGACGGATCGAGAGTTAACCGTCTCAGTGGGGGTGCTCATAGCGCACCCATTGGATGTAGTCCCCGAGACCACTATCGAGTGCTTGCATCGGCAGGGGTCTTAATAGAGACAGCTTTTGAATTTGTTTATGGCGCACGGAGCACCGGAGCCACTTGACATGTTCAGTGGACTTTCTGCTTGAATTCTTCTAAGATAGTCATCCGCCGGCGTTCGATACCCAGTCGACTGTCCCAAATGTCACTCGTCGATTGAATTTTTGTCTTATGTTGATTCTAGAGGGCTTGTGAACTTGGGGCGGAGTATAAGGACGTGGAGGATGAAAGGAACCGGCTGCAAGTCGATCTGGCGGTCTCCAACAATGCTCTGGAGCGAGTGCATGCTGAGGTGAAGACTTTGGGAGGTAATTACCGTTGATCTTCTACATTCTCCTCTTCACTCTTCATGTTTTGAACCGAGTGCTCTCACTCGAATATACGTACGCAATGAAAACCGTCGACTCCGAGCGTGACTCAACAATGTTATTTTTTTAGATTTCATGAAGAAGGCGTTGGAGGAGAAGGACAAGGCGCTTGTTGACGCTCAACGAGCGGCCAAGGACAAGACTGAAGCCGCGGAACGAAAGCTCGTGACTGCCAAGGAGCTGGAGGACGAGAACACCAAGCTGAAGCAGGAGCGTGCGGACCTTGTCAAGAAGGCCAGGCAACTAACCAAGAGGGGTAATGGCCTGGAGAGGCATCTGGGCGAATTCTCGAGGAAGATGTATCTTCTGCTTGACGGTGAGTATTTCTTGTCGACTGATACTTGCAAAAAAAATGAGGGTCACAGTTCACCGATTCTCTTCCTATTTCCCCTTCTTCAACAGAATTCTGTCAGGACTATGAAAAGGAACCTGAAGAGATTGAGCCCATGCTTGACCCTACCAAGTCGCCGGTTGCTGATGCGGTGGCGATGAACATGCTGCGGCTCAACTTTCGGCTCCAAGGTGCCCAGGCCTACATCACTCGATTGAAATCTACCATGGAAAGTATCGATAAGGAGCTATGGCCTGAGGACACTCTTCAGCTCGACCTCAACTCCATGATGGCATGCCTGAATGAACTTCCCAGTCGAGTGCAAGCTTGGAAAAAGTTTGCTGCTCGCTGCGGGGCCGACGTGGCATTGTCACTCGTCAGGGTCCACTGTAGGGACGTGAGGGAGGAGAAGCTGAAGGAGCTCCAGGTGGTAAACACGAACAAACTCCAGTTCGAGGACTTCATGGAAACCTTCATAGAGGCAGCTACTAGAATCGCCGACGGCGTCGACTTGGACACTTTCGTCGAGCCTGCCAGTCCGTCCCCTGCTTAAAAAACTTGGGTCTTTGGAAAAAAACAGTTAAATTTGCCTCAGTATGCCGAGTGGAACTGTATCCCTTAAAACTTCATTCAGGCCTTAGGCCTGAGCTCATTTGCTTCTGCACAAGACGTTTATCCGCGGTTTTACCTTTCGGATTTTACTCGTGCTTTGGCTTTCAATCTTTTTTTCGACTGATTTTGTTTTTAACTGAGGCAAAGTGCTTTCGCAGCTAAGCCTTCGAGTGTGAGGATTACTCATCACTCGGAGTATTGTTGATCTTAGGCGAATGTCGGTTCGCAACTAAGTTGTCGAGTGAATGGATTACTATCCACCCAACAAGGTTTTTAACTTAGACGAAACGTGTTTCGCAGCTAAGTTCCTGAGCGTGAGGATTGCTCATCACTCGGAGTATTTTTGAACTTAGGCGAATGTCGATTCGCAACTAAGTTGTCGAGTGAATGGATTACTATCCACCCAACAAGGTTTTTAACTTAGACGAAACGTGTTTCGCAGCTAAGTCCCCGAGTGTGAGGATTGCTCATCACTTGGAGTATTTTTGAACTTAGGCGAATGTCGATTCACAGCTAAGTTGTCGAGCGAATGGATTACTATCCACTCGACGAGGTTTTTAACTTAGGCAAAATGTGTTTCGCAGCTAAGCCCCCGAGTGTGAGGATTGCTCATCACTTGGAGTATTTTTGAACTTAGGCGAATGTCGATTCATAGCTAAGTTGTCGAGCGAATGGATTACTATCCACTCGACGAGGTTTTTAACTTAGGCGAAATGTGTTTCGCAACTAAGCCCCCCGAGTGTGAGGATTGCTCATCACTCAGAGTATTTTCGATCTTAGGCGAATGTCGATTCGCAGCTAAGTTGTCGAGTGAATGGATTACTATCCACCCGACGAGGTTTTTAACTTAGGCGAAACGTGTTTCGCAGCTAAGTCCCCGAGCGTGAGGATTGCTCATCACTCGGAGTATTTTTGAACTTAGGCGAATGTCGATTCGCAGCTAAGTTGTCGAGTGAATGGATTACTATCCACTCAACGAGGTTTTTAACTTAGGTGAAACATGTTTCGCAGCTAAGCCCCCGAGTGTGAGGATTGCTCATCGCTCAGAGTATTTTTTTGAACCTAAGCGAAGAAGGATTCGCAAATAGGTCGTCGAGTGAATGGACTGCTGTCCACCCAACAAGGTTTTTAACTTAGGCGAAACATGTTTCGCAGCTAAGCCCCCGAGTGTGAGGATTGCTCATCACTCGGAGTATCCCCAAGAATGTAACTGCACGGTTGGAATCGACGAAGTATTTATCGCAGAAACGTGAATTGCATTGATGAAGTACTCTTATTACATCAGAAAACTCTTGTCTCAAGTGTAAAAACGTCGGAGCAGATCTGCATTCCAGGCTCGTGGCTCATCTATCTGTTTCATGAGATTATACAGGTGATAGGCTCCATTGTTTAGCACATTAGTGATGACAAACGGGCCTTCCCACGCAGGAGCAAGCTTGTGAGGTCAGTGTTGATTCACTCGGAGCACCAAATCTCCTTCATGGAACGCTCGACTCTTGACATTCCTTGCATGGAAGCACCGTAGGTCTTGCTAATAGGCAGTGGTCCGGATTAGAGCCATCTCTCGCTCCTCCTCCAGAAGATCTACCCCATCCTGTCTGGCCTGTTCAGCTTCAGCCTCAGAATATAGCTCCTCTAATGAGAGCTCGCCATCAAGACCTCCGCTACAGGATCGCAGCTTTCGCACTCGGAAGGCACGTCGGACGGATCGGAATCCGACTCAAACACGCCGTGAAGGGACTCGGCGGGCTCGAGAGCTGCAATCTGCGGAGAAGTTTGGCGCGCCGCTGCGTGTTCAACCCAACGTTAAAGTTGTGAGCGGACGGACCACTTACGACTGCAAACAGCAAGAGGGGCTAACGCGTAAGGAGTCGACGGCTGACGCAGCAACACGCCGCAGGGACTCGCGTGAAAGTGCGCAGCCTCGCGGACCGGGAGCGCCTCGACATCAAGAGACGCCTCCTGGAGCTATGCCGAATCCTCGGTGATGAAGGTGAGCGCTCCAAAACGGATCTCGTGGCCCAGAGCAAAAACCCGCCGAAAGACATGTCGAAGGATGAAAATCGCAACCTCCCCGGAAGTTGCTTAGACGCCTGCCCCACGATGGGCGCCAACTGTCATGGGAACGAGCCTGACAGTAGATGGTAGGGGTACGAAGGGAGAGGGCAGAGTCATAGCTACGGCGAGGGTGTACACAGAGATGTATGAGTTCAGGCCCCTCTCGTAGAGGTAACAACCCTATGCCTCAGTGCTCGGGAGCTTTATGTCGTGTGGAATGTTGAGATTACAATGGTTGCGAACCCCTGTGCAGGAGGGGAGGGGCGGCTTATATAGAGTTCGCTGTCCCTCATAATTATCCCGCATCTAAGGGCCTGGTCGTGGGGTTTAAAGTCTGTCGTTATAGGTAACGTACGTAATAAAAGCTACTTATGACCATTGAACCAGCGTCTGCCCGTTGGGCTCTTATGATGGTTCCTGGTCTTCTGGCGTCGAGTGAAAGCGAGGTCTTCCGAGTGACACGCGGTGAGAACAGGAGTCTCCGAGTGGATTACTGTCGAGTCCAGGGATCCACTCGGAAGTTCATGCTTGATCTTCGAGTCCTCCCATGTGGTGTCCTTAGGTAGGGTATGTGGGCCTTGCCTAGGACCCTACCCTAGGTACATATCCTCGTCAATATGTCAAGGATATGTTTTGTTGTCTTCTTCCTTTCATCATCAAAGCGAGGTGTGAATACTTGGTCATGACAAGATTGCTTAAGATATGAGTTGGTTGCAATATTGTGGAGTGTTGTTCTTCCAAGTACCTACAAAAGGGTTAGATGCAAGACAAGGGAGCATAGAATTCCAAGATATATGATATTCAAGATAATAGCATGGAGTAAACAATGAAGCTCATCCCCTTGCATGCATCTGAATGAACTTAGATCAAGTTTGAAGCATCAATGATGTTCAACTCACTCCCCAAATGACAAAACTCTTGTTCATCAAGTGGCTTAGTAAATATATCGGCCAATTGCTTGTTAGTATGAACATGCTTAAGATTAATATCTCCTTTGCCAACATGATCACGAATGAAATGATGTTGAACTTGAATATGCTTGGTTCGAGAATGTTGCACGGGATTATGACCAATCTTAATAGCACTGTCATTGTCTCATAGTAATGGCACATTTTTAACATAGATTCTATAATCTTTAAGCATTTGTGTCATCCATAATAATTGTGCACAACATGATCCAGCAGCAATATATTCAGCTTCGGCGGTAGATAGAGATATCGAGTTTTGTTTCTTGAAGGACCAAAACACAAGAGATCTACCAAGAAATTGACATGTACCCGAGGTGGATTTTCTATCAACCTTGTCACCGGCATAGTCCGAGTCGGACTAGCCAACAAGATTAAAAGAAGATCCCTTGGGATACCAAATGCCAAAGTTTGGTGTATGAATCAAGTATCTCACAATGTGTTTGACGACCTTAAGATGACACTCTTTAGGTGCAGCTTGATATCGGGCACACATGCACACACTAAGCATAATATCGGGACGGGAGGCACATAGATATAGAAATGAACCAATCATTGATTGATAAACCTTCTGATCAACCGGTTCACCCTCCTTAGTGAGATCATCGTGTCCGCTAATGGGCATGGGAGTTTTCATACCTTTGCACTCTTGCATGTTGAACTTCTTGATCAAGTCCTTGGTGTATTTGGTTTGAGAGATGAATGTACCTTCTCTCGTTTGCTTGATTTGTAGACCAAGGAAGAATTTCAGCTCACACATCATAGACATTTCATACTTCTCTCACATCAACCTTCTAAATTTCTTACTAAATTGTGGGTTAGTAGATCCAAAGATAATATCATCCACATAAATTTGACACGCAAATAATACACCATTAACTCTCTTTGTGAATAAGGTTGCATCAATTTTACCAATTTCAAATCATTTTTCAATGAGAAACTTCGTTAGGCATTTATACCAAGCGCGAGGAGCTTGCTTAAGACCATATAAAGCTTTGCAAAGTTTGTAAACGTGGTCAGGTTTCTTAGGATTTACAAAACCAGGTGGTTGCTTAACATAGACCTCTTCTTCAATCTCACCATTTAAGAATGCACTTTCAATATCTATCTGGTAAAGCGTGATATCATGGTGATTGGCATAAGCAAGAAGAATTCGAATAGCTTCTAGTCTAGAAACAGGGGCATAGGTCTCACCGTATTCCATACCTTCGACTTGCGTATATCCTTGGGATACGAGACGAGCCTTATTGTGAATGACTTGGCCGTCTTCATCTTGCTTGTTCTGAAATACCCATTTCGTGCCAATGATGTTTTGCTTGTCCTTGGGCTTCTCCACGAGTGTCCACACTTCGTTCCTCTCGAAGTTGTGAAGCTCTTCATGCATAGCGTTCACCCAATCCGCGTCCTCAAGAGCTTGTTCAACCTTAGGGGTTCAATGCTAGAGATGAAAGAATAATGCTCACAAAAGTTAGCCAAGCGAGTTTTAGAGCGAGTGATCCTCCCTGTTTGTATGTCACCAAAGATTTGGTTTAGGGGATGGTTCTTGGTCACTTGTGCTCGAACTCGGGGTAGCTTTGGCTTGTTAGTTGGAGGAGCTTCTTCTCCTTCATCATCTCCGTTGTTGTCGACGTGGTCATCTCATTGAGGTGGTGGTGAAGGAGGTTGTGGTGGATCATCATGATGTACTTCCTCCTCCTCTTCATCTTCTCGTGTACCACTTGCGGATGCTTCCATGTCGTTTTGTCGGTAGCCTTGATCCGAAGTAGGAGCTTCCACTTGGGTCGATGAAGTACTTTCCTTCACCTCCATGGGACGAATTTTGTCGATGGGAAATTCTTGGATAGCTTCCTAAGGATCTTTATCACCTAATGATTTGGCAATTGTTCGACTTGCAAACCATTAGACTCATCAAAATTCACATCTACCGTCTCTTCAACTTTTTGAGTGAAGTTGTTGTAGACACGGTAGGTTTGAGAGTTCGATCCATAACCAAGTAGGAGACCTTCATGAGATTTGGAAGCAAATTTAGCACGTCGATCCTTATCAAGAATGTAACACTTGTAGCCTTATACCCGAAAGTATCCAACTTGGGGTTTGTTATCGGTGAGAAGCTCGTATGCCATTTTACCAAGAAGCTTGTGCAAGTAGAGTCGGTTTGTGGCATGACATGTTGTTTCCACGGCTTCTACCCAAAAGTGTCTTGGCGTCTTGTATACATCAAACATCGTTCTAGCCATATCAATGAGGGTTCGGTTCTTTCTCTCATCAACTCCATTTTTTGAGGCGTGTACGTAGTCGAGAACTCGTATGAAATACCCTCTTCATCAAGAAAGGTATCCACATGGGTGTTCTTGAATTCCGATACATTATCGCTTCAAACCTTCTTGATCTTCACTTCAAATTGATTCTGCGCTTTGAATGCAAAGTTCTTGAAGATCTTTTGTACCTGTGACTTATCATCAAGAAAGGATACCCACATAAATCTGGAAAAATCATCAACTATAACTAGACCATAAGAGTTTTCACCAAGACTCTTGTAAGCATTGGGACCAAAAAGATCCATGTGAAGTAACTCGAGTGGTCTCTTAGTGTTCATGATGTTCTTGATCGGATGACTTCCACCTACTTGCTTTCCTGCTTGACAAGCGCTACAAAGCCTATCTTTGTCAAAGATAACATATTTTACGCCGAGAATGTGATCGCCCTTGATAAGCTTATCTAGATTGTGCATGCCTACATTGTTGGAAATATGCCCTAGAGGCACTAATAAATTGGTTATTATAATATTTTCTTGTTCATGATAATTGTTTAGTATCCATGCTATAATTGTATTGCTCGGAAACTTAGATACATGTGTGGATACATACACAACACCATGTCCCTAGTAAGCCTCTATTGGACTATCTCGCTAATCAAAGATGGCTATTGTTTCCTAGTCATGGACATGAGATGTCATTTGATAACCGGATCACGTCATTAGGAGAATGATGTGATGGACAAGACCCAAACTA
Organism: Hordeum marinum; assembly: GCA_022496015.1. Lineage (NCBI taxonomy): Eukaryota > Viridiplantae > Streptophyta > Magnoliopsida > Poales > Poaceae > Hordeum > Hordeum marinum. The sequence continues at coordinate 167,531,624 of CM039673.1, forward strand.
TAAACATAGCATATGATCGTGTCAGTTTATTGCTATAGTTTTCTGCATGTCAAGTATTTGTTCCTATGACCATGAGATCATGCAACTCACTGACACCGGAGGAGTACCTTGTGGGTATCAAATGTTTCAACGTAACTGGGTGACTATAAAGGTGCTCTACAGGTATCTTCGAGGGTGTCTATTGATTTGGCATGGATCAAGACTGGGATTTGTTACTCCGTGTGATGGAGAGGTATCTCAAGGCCCACTCAGTAATACAACATCACAATAAGCCTTGCAAGCAATGTGTCTAAGTGTTAGCCATGGGATCTTGTATTACGAAACGAGTAAAGAGACTTGTCGGTAACGAGATTGAACTAGGTATAGGGATACCGATGATCGAATCTCGGGCAAGTAACGTACCGAAGAACAAAGGGAACAACATACGGGATTAACTGAATCCTTGACATAGAGGTTCACCCGATAAAGATCTTCGTAGAATATGTAGGAACCAATATGGGCATCCAGGTCCCGCTATTGGTAATTGATCGTAGAGGTGTCTCGGTCATGTCTACATAGTTCTTGAACCCGCAGAGTCTGCACACTTAAGGTTCGGTGATGTTTCGGTATAGTAGAGTTATGTATGGTGGTGACCGAAGGTTGTTCGGAGTCCTAGATGAGATCCTGGATGTCACGAGGAGCTTCAGAATGGTCCAGAGGTAAATATTGATATATAGGAAGTCTTGTTTTGGTCACCGGAAAAGTTTTGGGTATTTCGGTAGTGTACCGGGAGTGTCGGGAGGGATACCGGGGACCATCGAGAGGGTTGTCTCAACGCAAAGGGACTCATGGGCTGTGAGAGGAGTAAAGCCGGCCCTTAGTGGGCTGTCCGAGCCCCCCACTAAGGCCCATGTGGCTAGGGGTGGGAAAAACCCAAAGGTGAAGAGGTGGAAAGGGTTTCCAAGTGGAGAGGAGGAATCCTACTCCTAATAGGATTGGAGTAGGACTCCTCCACCTCCAATTTCGGCCAAACCTTGAGGGTTTGAGGATGCCTCCTCCCCTCCCTACCTCCTATATATACTAGAGGATTTAGAGGGATAGCTAACCCTAATTGCCACGTGCTCCCTCTAGTTCATCTAGATCGGTTGTCTCCTCTAGTCTAGTTCGGCGGTGCTTAGGCGAAGCCCTACCGGAATAGTTCCACCACCATCACCGCCACGCCGTCGCACTGCCGGAGAACTCATCTACCTCTCCGCTCCCTCTTGCTGGATGAAGAAGGCGAAGATTGTCATCGAGCTGTACGTGTGTTGAACGCGAAGGCGCCGTCCGTTCGGCGCTAGATTGGAAGGACCGTGATCAGGATCGCGAGACGATTCGTGATTTGATCACGGGACGGATCATGATGGGATCACGGGAAGGATCGTGATTGGATCGCGAGAAGGATCATCACGGGATCGCGGGACGCTCGGCGATTTGGATCGCGAAGACGTTTGACTACACCAACCGCGTTTCTTAATGCTTCCCACTTAGCGATCTACAAGGGTATGTAGATCCACTCTCTCTCTCGTAGATGCTCATCACCATGGATAGATCTTGCGTGTGCGTAGGAAAATTTTTGTTTCCAATGCAACGTTCCCCAACAGTGGTACCAGAGCCAGGTTTATGTGTGGATGAGATCACGAGTAGAACACAAAGGAGTTTGTGGGCGTTGATGCTTAGTGTGACGCCCCCAATTTTGACCGTATGCTAAACATACACGCAATGCGTACGACCAAGATTAGGGACACACTGATTGATATCACAACATAACACTAGACACAAAAGTATAGTCATACAACTTCATATTACAAGCCAGGGGCCTCGAGAGCTCGAATACAAAGCTCGACAAACACGAGTCAGCGAAAGCAAATAATATCTGAGTACAGACATAAGTTAAACAAGTTCTGCCTTAAGGAGGCTAGCATAAACATAAGTAGCGGATCGAAAGAGGCGAGGCCTCCTGCCTGGGAACCTCCTAAACTATTCCTGGGCGTCGGGATTCTACACGTAGTAGGCTCCTGCGGTGGTGTAGTAGTCGTCTCCGACGTACTCCATCTCCTGGGCTCCATTGTCTGAACGCAGAATCGTATTGAAGGGGAAAAAGAAAGCAAAGCAGTGATGAGTACTCATCGAAAGTACTCGCAAGACTGACATCATAACGATGCTAAGTATGCATCATTATCAAGGGGTGGGGTTATATCTGGGCTGACTGTAGAAAGCAAGGATAGGGGGAGGCCTAGTCCTATCGAAGACTAGCATCTTCACCATCTTGCAGCATTAGAAGAGGGGAGACTGGTATCTCATATATAGTCATATTATTGTAGCAATTTTATTAAGTAACCACGTCCAGAGATTCTTCCTCGACTCCCTGCGAAGAAGCAATCCCGGAGCCACATTTCATTTAAAGTAAATCACAATTATAGTTGTATAAGGTCAAGGTACAACTCCAAGTCGTCCTGTTACCGTGGACACGGCTATTCGAATAGATAATTTCTTCCCTGCAGGGGTCGATCGCATTTCCAACACGCTTGATCACCTCCGGCCGGACACACTTTCCTGGGTAATGCCCGGCCTCGGGATCCAAAACGTCGTCGCCCTACCTAGGCTCAACGAAGAGGCCAGCCCGCCGGTCTAAATCCTAAGCACGCAGGTTCATGGGCCCACTTGCCCTTGCACTCCTGCATGATGCGCACGCGGTTGGAAGCAGTCCTAGACCCCTTAGTAACAAGCGCGATGCGTTCCAGACTAATCCACCGCGCGCCACTCCATTGCTTACGTCCAAAGAGCCTCGGCTGATACAATGACGCTGAGTACCCATAACTTCTCCCACGTGAAGGTTTGTTGCGTAAAAGGTCAAACGACCAACTCAGATCAAATACCCAACCCGTTAGCATTTTATTAGTGCGAGGCAAGCACGAACCATAAAAGGCAGACCGTCGCCCCGCCAATAACCCTCGTGTGCCTTATCGGCGCACCCCACCAAGTCTTCGAATGCCTTACGGCGCATCCCACCAAATCTTTCTCACACGGGGACCCTTGGGGCCGACCCGTCTCAGAACTGTCGGGAACTCAGGTCCACCTCAACAGAGTGGTACCGCATGTCCCTTCAGTCCCGTCATGTTAGTACAGTGCCAAGTCAATAGTAACTATGTGGTTATACGCCAAGTGGATATCCAAGGACTCACCCTCGATGAGTCCTCACTCGAGGTAAGTGTATGACAAGAGTCACTATCGATAGTTGGGAAGGAGGAATCACCCTCAATACCCACGATCGATTAGCTACGCTACAGAATTAACACCGGGAGTGCTAAGTGAGGTATCACCCTCGGCACTCGGTAGTAGCTCTACAGTGCCATACTAAAGGGGTGTGCGGCGATGTGAGGGGCATGGCTTGTTGGTCGGTTGACTGAGTCTTCGAGTTGTCGAGTCGTCTGGTCATCGATGAAGAAGCAGGGGCAATTAGGACTAAGGGGGTCACTGGGGATTCATTGATCAACCTATACTAAGTAGTTGATATTATTGCAGGTATAGAAAAAGTTTATCAAAAACAGGCTATGCATCAGAATAGGAGCTAACTAATACAGTAGCAAAATCTAATGCAAGAATGAGAGGGAAAGGAATGGGCGATATCATAATGCTCAAGGGGAGGGGGTTGCTTGCCTTATTGCTGTGCCGAAAAAGGCTGGTCGTTAGGGGTGTAGTCGTACTTGGCAGCAGCGTCAGTCTCAAAAGCTACCGGAGAGATGAGGGGGGAGAAACAATAAATACAAGCAAACAATGTAACACAAAGCATAGCATGGCAATAATTTGTGTCGGGTGTGACCTAACGCAGTGTTACTCGATACCGATGAAGGGGGAACCCATCTAGGAAAGTTTTTCCAGTTCCGGACATTTATCAGACGAATGGCCGGAGGGGAACGGTTGCAGGTTCGAGTAGTTAGAGGCATGTGGTGAACGAACGGAGCGCGTATTCGGATTCGTCTCGTCGTTTTGAGCAACTTTCATGTACAAAGTTTTCGATCCTGGTTACGGATGAATTCCTACGAATTTCCGAAGTTTTCCGAATATCTCTGAAATTTTGCTAAGTCTGATGATTGCTTAGTTTTAAACATCATTTAGCTGTTTTTCAAAGGCTATTGCTATTGTTCTGTACATCCTTTGATATTGTGCCTTATATTAAATGTGAGCATTTTTCCGCAATCTACATGTTAGTATCACTTTCATCCATATTGGAGTTCATTTGCTTGATCATCAACAAATTCTAAAGTAGCTATGAAAATAAAGCTGTTTTTTGGTTTTTCTGTTAACAGAACATTGGATTTTGTGATTTTCATAGGATTTAATCCATGCAAAAAATGGATTTGGTCCAGTGGAGAAAAATGGAGTTTGTCAAGTATATTTTCTACGCATATTATTTTTACTCATGTTATCAGTTGTTTAGACGCTGTTTAGGGGCTGTCTAGACGGCTAATCAATGCAGCAGCGGCAAGCTAGCTACTGCTACAGTAATATTCAGTTACTGTAGCTTCGTCAGTACATGCAGAATAGCAGGAGAGCAGCAACCAGCGGAGCAGAGAGGAGCGGCAGCCGGAGGCGGGCGAGGTCAGAGGTGGACGCGGCCGGAGGTGGGCGCGGCGCGGCAACCAGGGGCGAGGAGCAGCAGGCGGCCGCGCGACAGGGCGTCGCTGGGTGAGGCACGGTGCGGCCAGGACTGGCGCGGTCGGGCGGAGGCAGGCGCGGGCGGCAGCAGTAGGCAACGGCAACAGCGGGCACGGTTGGCTGCACGGGCGCCCGGCCAGGTGAAGAGGGCACGATAGGGCGCAACGCGGATGGCGCGGGTCGCGGCCAGATGCAGTTGGGCGCGCGCAGGGGCACACGTGGGCGCGGTGAGCGCGGGCGGGCGCGTGCGCTAGCTTACAGAGAGCTCCGATGCGACGGCTACGACGGCCTATGACGACGGATTCGACGAGGGGAAAGGGGGGGGGGTCGAGATAGGAGCTCACTGGGAGGTTGTTGGTGTGCTCGGGGAGGTCGGGGAGGCGCCGGAGGGGTTTAGGATGCGGTGCATCTGACGACGAACGGTGGCAACCGTGGCGTGGAAATCCGGCGATGGCGACGATGCAGAGGCTCCTCGCTCCAGTACAGCACATGGGGATGGCGAGGAAGACGAGGCGGTCCTCCCGGATATTAGCAGGAGCGCGGGGAGGCCGGTGGGCGCGCAGGTGAGCTGCAGCGGTGACGGCGCGTTCGGGCGCTTTGCGGGAGATAGGGAACGGCGCGAGGGGGAAGAGAGATATGGCTAGGGTTCAGAGTGGAGTAGCCCGAGGCGTTGAGGAAGGCCGGCGCCCTTATCCTCCCGGCCGGACGGCGAGGGGGTTTGGGGGCGACCACCCGTGCGGGAGCTCGGCCGGGGGAACACTGGGGAAGACGACCGAGGGGGAATGGGCTAGGCCCGTGCAGTGAGGTAAGGCCCAGGGGGGAAGGGGGCCTTTTTCTTTTCTTTTGTAAAATTTTTCTGTTTTATTTTTACAGCACTTTCTGTTTTGTTTTATTTTTAGTATCAAAAGACTTTTGTAAAATGTGAAGTTGTACCACATAATTATATTACCACATCTAGTACTTTCATATAAAGTTTTGGGGGCATTGGAAATAGTTTGGTATTTTCCATAATGTAAAAAGCATTTAAAAATATTGTCTTGGCTCCTGTTTTCAATATTTAGAGGCACTTAAGCAATTGATAAAAAGTTACTGATAATTTTAGAATTACCAGGGGATTATTTGTAACCCCAACTGATTTTAGTTTTCAGGTTTGCAAAACTATTTGAACCTCTTATCACTTGAGTTTTGAATTTCAATAGGAAATTGAAAAGGGAGTTTGGCTAAATTGTGATCAAGCATGATTTAGCAAAAAGCTAAAGTCCAACCTCTTGGTTTACTGCAGCTTAATTACCTGCATCACTGCGACATGGATCCAGGGGTGTTACAACTCTCCTCGTCTAACAAGAATTCTCGTCCCGGGAATTAAGAGGTAGAGTATGGGAAAAGTTCTGGTTACGAAACTCTAACGGATCTTCTCATTCTGGTTGCTCTTCTCGAAGAGGTTGATCCATGACATTGACGTCTTTAATTTCTCTACATCGGTGCATCATGAAGAGGTAGTCATTCTTCCTTTAGAATCTTCATCGTTCTGTGAAAGCGATAAGAGGGAAAACTATGGAAGAACGTAGCTCCACAAGTTGGGCATCTTACGATGAACTCAGGGATGCAGACATGAATTATTTCTGTAGTTGCAGCTCGAGGAATTCATTCAGAGCGATATGTGATTGTACAAAAGTTTCAAACGGGTAGGCAATCATGCGATGCCTAATCAGAAGGTGAAAGGGTTTCAGAGCAACGAAAATAAATATTGCGTCTAATGCTAGGATAGATCACCCATTGGACAGTGGTTCGGGAATTACATACGAAGCCAAATACAAAGGATACTTCAGAATCAAAGTTGTACGGGAGAGTTTGGTTTCGATCATGTGGAACTGCAGGTTATGGGACCATCATGTTGGTTAAATGGGTAGGAAAAGCGGTGACATCTTGCACGGTCTTGTTAGCAATACATGTCAGAGGAAAGTCTGCCATGTATGTCGACAACAGCATTGGTACCAAGGGCGAGGGATGAAGATAACCATTTTCCTACTCATTAAAACGAGGCGGACCAATAGGCAAGGTTCTCATCCAGCGGCGTTTACCGGAATGTTATAAACAAAGTAACAGGGTCTTACTGACAGAGTTATTCACCAAGGCGTTTACCTAAGCAGGGAATTATTACTTCTTAGATCATATAATCTCAAGAAAGGTTAAACAGACCAATGGAAAGTAAAATGTGCTTATACACAAGTATTGTGAGTATATCCTTCCCCACGGGAAAGCAGATCACGATATACATGATAGGGCAGCAAATGTGTAACCCTTTGGATAGAAGGGGCAAGGAGAATCAAGACGTTTGTGTTGGAAATATGCCCTAGAGGCAATAATAAATTAGTTATTATCATATTTCCTTGTTCATGATAATCGTTTATTATCCATGCTATAATTGTATTGATTAGAGACATAGATGCATGTGTGGATACATAGACAAAACCATGTCCCTAGTATGCCTCTAAATAGATTAGCTCGTTGATCAAAAATGGTTAAGGTTTCCTAGCCATGGACATGAGATGTCATTTGATAACGGGATCACATCATCATGAGAATGGTGTGATGGACAAGACCCAAACTACAAACGTAGCATATGATCGTGTCAGTTTATTGCTACTGTTTTCTATATGTCAAGTATACGTTCCTATGACCATGAGATCATGCAACTCACTAACATCGGAGGAGTACCTTGTGTGTATCAAACGTCGCAACATAACTGGGTGACTATAAAGGTGCTCTACAGGTATCTTCGAGGCTGTCTGTTGGGTTGGCTTGGATCAAGACTGGGATTTGTTACTCCGTGTGACGAAGAGGTATCTCAGGGCCCACTCGGTAATACAACATCACAATAAGCTAGGCTCTTGTCAAGCAACACTGTCTCATAAAAGTCTTGTTCCTCTCTGGTGTAGAACATGTAGTCAACAACAGTTTTCTTACTCTCAGCATAAGGATCTATGGCTCTCCAGGCTCTCAATCCTGAGTCTTTACTCTTCTTTATGTCTTCAGCAACTAAGTGGTTGGCATCATGTACTGGAAGATGTGGTCTGTGTTGGAAATATGCCCTAGAGGCATAATAAAATGGTTATTATTGTATTTCCTTGTTCATGATAAATTTTTATTGTTCATGCTATAATTGTGTTAACCAGAAACCATAATACATGTGTGAATACATAGACCACAACGTGTCCCTAGTGAGCCTCCAGTTGACTAGCTCGTTGATCAATAGATGGTCACGGTTTCATGACCATGGACATTGGATGTCGTTGATAACGGGATCACACCATTAGGAGAATGATGTGATGGACAAGACCCAATCCTAAGCATAGCACAAGATCATGTAGTTCATTTGCTAAAGCTTTTCAATGTCAAGTATCGTTTCCTTAGACCATGAGATTGTGCAACTCCCGGATACCGTAGGAATGCTTTGGGTGTGCCAAACGTCACAACGTAACTGGGTGGCTATAAAGGTACACTACGGGTATCTCCGAAAGTGTCTGTTGGGTTGGCACGAATCGAGACTGGGATTTGTCGCTCCGTATGACGGAGAGGTATCTCTGGGCCCACTCGGTAAGACATCATCATAATGAGCTCAATGTGACTAAGGAGTTAGCCACGGGATGATGTATTACGAAACGAGTAAAGAGACTTGCCGGTGACAAGATTGAACAAGGTATAGAGATACCAACGATCGAATCTCGGGCAAGTAGCATACCAATAGATAAAGGGAATTGTATACGGGATTGATTGAATCCCCGACATCGTGGTTCATCCGATGAAATCGTCGTGGAGCATGTGGGAGCCAACATGGGTATCCAGATCCTGCTGTTGGTTATTGACCAGAGAGGTGTCTCGGTCATGTCTACGTGTCTCCCGAACCCGTAGGGTCTACACACTTAAGGTTCGATGACGCTAGGGTTATAGGGAAATGGTATACGTGATTACCGAAGGTTGTTCGGAGTCCCGAATGAGATCCTGGACATCACGAGGAGCTCCGGAATGGTCCGTAGGTAAAGATTGATATATAGGAAGTCCAGTTTTGGTCACCGGAAAGTTTTCGGGCTCATCGATAGTGTACCGAGAGTGCCGGGAGGGTGTTGTAGGACCCCCGGGAGGGGTGTGACGACCATAGGACTTTGTGGGCCCTTAGAGGAGGTGTGCCAGCCCTTATTGGGCTGGCCAAGACCTTCTAGAAAGTCCCATGCGGCTGGGATCAAGAGATAAAGGGTGAAAAGATTTAAAAGGAGGAGATCCACCTCCCTTGTGGGAGGTGGACTCTCCCCCTAGTTCGGCCGAACCTCTCCTCCTTGGAGGAGGGGCCTAGGCAGCCCTCTCTCTCCCTCCTCCTATATATATGCAAGGGTTTGGGCTGATTTGAGACACAACTTCTCTCTCTCATGGCGTAGCCCTACCCTTCCTCTTCCTCGTTCTCCGTAGCGCTTGGCGAAGCCCTGCCGGAGTCCACATAGTTCCACCGTCACCACGCCGTCGTGCTGCCAGAGCTCTCCCTCAACATCTCCTTCCTCCTTGCTGGATCAAGGCATAGGAGACGTCACCGAGCTGCACGTGTGTTGAACGCGGAGGCGCCGTTGTTCAGCGTTGAGATCGGAATCCACCGCGATCTGAATCGCTGCGAGTACGACTCCACCAACCGCGTTCTTGTAACACTTCCGCTTAGCGATCTTCAAAGGTATGAAGATGCAATCTCTCCCCACTCGTTGTTGGTTTCTCCATGGATAGATCTTGGTGATCGTAGGAAATTTTTTGATTTACTACTACGTCTCCCAACAGTGGCATCGTGAGCTAGGTCTACGCATAGAATCTATGCACGAGTAGAACACAAGTTGTTGTGGACGTCGATTTTGTTAATATGCATACCACTACTAGTCTTATCTTGATTCGGTGGTATCGTGGGATGAAGCGGCCCGGACCGACTTTACACGTACGCTTACGTGAGACTGGTTCCACCGCCTGACATGCACTTGTTGCATAAGGTGGCTAGCGGGTGTCTGTCTCTCCCACCTTAGTCGGATGGGATTCGATGAAAAGGGTCCTTATGAAGGGTAAATATCAATTGGCATATCATGTTGTGGTTTTGGCGTAGGTAAGAAACGTTCTTGCTAGAAACCTATAGCAGCCACGTAAAAAAACTTGCAACTACAAATTAGAGGACGTCTAACTTGTTTTTGCAGCATATGCCTTGTGATATGATATGGCCAAAGAATGTGATGTGATGCATTGTGATGTATGAGATTGATCATATTCTTGTAATAGGATTCACGACTTGCATGTCGATGAGTATGACAACCGGCAGGAGCCATAGGAGTTGTCTTATTTTATTGTATGACCTGCGTGTCAATCATAAACGCCATGTAAATACTTTACTTTATTGCTAAACGTTAGCCATAGTAGTAGAAGTAATAGTTGGCGAGACAACTTCATGAAGACACAATGATGGAGATCATGATGATGGAAATCATGGTGTCATGCCGGTGACAGTGATGATCATGGTGCCCCGAAGATGGAGATCAAAGGAGCAAGATGATATTGGCCATATCATGTCACTATATTGATTGCATGTGATGTTTATCATGTTTACATCTTGTTTTCTTAGAACGATGGTATTAAATAAGATGATCTCTCAATAAAATTTCAAGAGAAGTGTTCACCCTAACTGTGCACCGTTGCTAAGGATCGTCGTTTCGAAGCACCACGTGATGATCGGGTGTGATAGGTTCTAACGTTCGCATACAACAGGTGTAAGCCAGATTTACACACGCGATACACTTAGGTTGACTTGACGAGCCTAGCATGTACAGACATGGCCTTGGAACACGGAAGATCGAAAGGTCGAACATGAGTCGTATAGAAGATACGATCAACATGGAGATGTTCACCATGGATGACTAGGCCGTCTCACGTGATGATCGGACACGGGCTAGTTAACATGGATCATGTGTCACTTAGATGACTAGAGAGATGTCTATCTAAGTGGGAGTTCATTAAATAATTTGATTATGTGAACTTAATTATCATGAACTTAGTCTAAAATTATCTTTACAATCTATATTGTAGATCCAATGGCCAACACGAATGTCACCCTCAATTTCAACGCGTTCCTAGAGAAAACCAAGCTGAAAGATGATGGAAGCAACTATGCGGACTGGGTCCGTAGCTTGAGGATCATCCTCATAGCTTCCAAGAAATTATATGTCCTTGATGCACCACTAGGTGACCCGCCCCTTCTCCCAGCAGAGCAAGACGTTGCAAACGCTTGGCATTCTCGCTGCGATGATTACTCCCTTGTTCAGTGTGGCATGCTTTAAAGTTTAGAACCGGGGCTCCAAAAGCGTTTTGAGCAACATGGAGCATATGAGATGTTCCAAGAGCTGAAAGTGGTTTTCCAAGCTCATGCCCGGGTCGAGAGATATGACGTCTCTGATAAGTTCTTCAACCGTAAGATGGAGGAGAATAGTTCTGTCAGTGAGCACATCCTCAAGATGTCTGGGCTTCACAACCGCTTGACTCAGCTGGGAGTTAATCTCTCGGATGACTCGATCATTGACAGAATCCTCCAGTCGCTTCCACCTAGCTACAAGAGCTTGTGATGAACTACAGCATGCAAGGGATGGAGAAGTCCATTCCTGAGTTGTACTCGATGCTGAAATCAGCAGAGGTCGAGATCAAAAAGGAGCATCAAGTGTTGATGGTGAATAAGTCCGCTAGTTTCAAGAAAGGCAAGGGTAAGAAGAACTTCAAGAAGGACGGCAAAGCTGTTGCCGCGCCCGGTAAGCAAGTTGCCGGGAAGAAGAAGAACAAGCATGGACCCAAGCCTGAGACTGAGTGTTTTTATGGCAAGGGTACCGGTCACTGGAAGCAGAACTGCCCCAAGTACTTAGCGGATAAGAAGGACGGCAACATTAAAGGTATATGTGATATACTTGTTATTGATGTGTACCTAACCAGCGCTCGTAGTAGCTCCTGGGTATTTGATACCGGTGCAGTTGCTCACATTTGTAACTCCAAGCAGGAGCTGCGGAATAAGCGGAGGCTGGCAAAGGACGAGGTGACGATGCGCGTCGGGAATGGTTCCAAGGTCGATGTGATCGCCGTCGGCACGCTACCTCTACATCTACCTTCGGGATTAGTGTTAAACCTTAATAATTGTTATTTAGTACCAACTTTGAGCATGAACATTGTATCTGGATCTCGCTTGATGCGAGATGGCTACTCATTTAAATCTGAGAATAATGGTTATTCTATTTATATGAGAGAAATGTTTTATGGTCATGCCCCACTGGTCAATGGTTTATTTTTGATGAATCTTGAACGTGATGTTACACATGTCCATAGTGTGAGTACCAAAAAGTGTAAGGTTGGTAACGATAGTCCCACTTACATGTGTCACTGCCGCCTTGGTCATATTGGTGTCAAACGCATGAAGAAGCTCCATACTGATGGACATTTGGAGTCTCTTGATTTCGAATCATTTGACACGTGCGAACCATGCCTCATGGGCAAGATGACCAAGACTCCGTTCTCCGGAACAATGGAGCGAGCAACTGACTTGCTGGAAATAATACATACCGATGTATGCGGTCCAATGAGTGTCAAGGCTCGTGGTGGCTACCGTTATGCTCTCACCCTCACTGATGACTTAAGTAGATATGGGTATGTCTACTTAATGAAACATAAGTCTGAAACTTTTGAAAGGTTCAAGGAATTTCAGAGTGAGGTAGAGAATCAACGTGACAGGAAAATAAAGTGCCTACGATCTGATCGTGGCGGAGAATATTTAAGTCACGAGTTTGGCACGCACCTAAGGAAATGTGGAATTGTTTCACAACTCACGCCGCCTGGCACACCTCAGCGAAATGGTGTATCTGAACGTCGTAATTGCACTCTATTAGATATGGTACGATCTATGATGTCTCTTACCGACTTACCGCTATCATTTTGGGGATATGCATTAGAGACTGCCGCATTCACTTTAAATAGGGCACCGTCAAAATCCGTTGAGACGACACCATATGAATTATGGTTTGGAAAGAAACCTAAGCTGTCGTTTCTAAAAGTTTGGGGATGCGATGCTTATGTGAAGAAACTTCAACCTGAGAAGCTCGAACCCAAAGCGGAAAAGTGTGTCTTCATAGGATATACCAAAGAGACTATTGGGTATACCTTCTACCTACGATCCGAGGGCAAAGTCTTTGTTGCCAAGAATGGATCCTTTCTCGAGAAAGAGTTTCTCTCGAAAGAAGTAAGTGGGAGGAAAATAGAACTTGATGAGGTAATTGTACCTCCACTCGAACCGGAGAGTAGCGCAACACAGGAAGTTTTTTCTGTGGAGCCTACACCGGCTGGAGAGGAAGTTAATGGTGATGATCATGAAACTTCAGATCAAGTTACTGTTGAATGTCGAAGGTCCACTAGGACACGTTCCGCACCAGAGTGGTATGGCAACCCTGTCCTGGAGATCATGTTGTTGGACAACGATGAACCTTCGAACTATGAAGAAGCAATGGCGGGTCCGGATTCCAACAAATGGCTTGAGGCCATGAAATCCGAGATAGGATCCATGTATGAGAACAAAGTGTGGACTTTGGTGGACTTGCCTAATGATAAGCGAGCCATTGAAAATAAATGGATCTTTAAGACGAATACTAACGCGGATGGTAATGTGACCATCTATAAGGCTCGGCTTGTCGCTAAGGGTTATCGACAAGTTCAAGGAATTGACTACGATGAGACTTTCTCACCCGTAGCGATGCTGAAGTCTGTCCGAATCATGTTAGCAATTGCCGTATTTTATGATTATGAGATCTGGCAAATGGACGTCAAAACGGCATTCCTTAATGGATTCCTCAAGGAAGAACTGTATATGATGCAGCCGGAAGGTTTTGTCGATCCTAAAGATGCTAAATAGGTATGCAAGATCCAGCGCTCCATCTATGGGCTGGTGCAAGCATCTCGGAGTTGGAACATTCGCTTTAATGAAGTGATTAAAGTGTTTGGGTTTGTACAGGTTTATGGAGAACCCTGTATTTACAAGAAAGTGAGTGGGAGCTTTGTAGCATTTCTCATATTATATGTGGATGACATGCTGATAATGGGAAATGATATAGAACTCTTGGAATGTATAAAGGCCTACTTGAATAAGTGTTTTTTCAATGAAGGACCTTGGAGAAGCTGCTTACATATTAGGTATTAAGATCTATAGAGATAGATCGAGACACCTCATAGGTCTTTCACAAAGCACATACCTTGAAAAGATATTGAAGAAGTTCAATATGGATCAGTCCAAGAAGGGGTTCTTGCCTGTGTTACAAGGTGTGAGATTGAGTACGACTCAATGCCCGACCACGGCAAAGGATAGAGAAGAGATGAGTGTCATCCCCTATGCTTCAGCCATAGACTCTATTATGTATGCCATGTTGTGTACCACACCTGATGTGAACCTTGCCATAAGTTTGGTAGGGAGGTACCAAAGTGATCCTGGAGCGAAACACTGGACAACGATTAAGAATATCCTGAAGTACCTGAAAAGGACAAAGGACATGTTTCTCGTATATGGAGGTGCCGAAGAGCTCGTCGTAAAGGGTTACGTCGATTCTAGCTTTGACACAGATCCAGACGACTCCAAGTCGCAAACCGGATACATGTATGTTTTGAACGGAGGGGCAGTCAGCTGGTGCAGCAGCAAGCAAAGCATCGTGGCGGCATCTACATGTGAAGCGGAGTACATAGCTGCTTTGGAAGCAGCAAAGGAAGGAGTCTGGATGAAGGAGTTCATCACCGACCTAGGAGTAATTCCAAGTGCATCGGGTCCGATGACTCTATTCCGTGACAACACTGGAGCTATTGCCCTTGCGAAGGAGCCTAGGTTTCACAAGAAGACAAGACACATCAAGCGCCGCTTCAACTCCATCCGTGATTACATTCAGGAGGGAGATATAGATATTTGTAAAGTGCATACGGATCTGAATGTCGCAGATCCATTGACTAAACCTCTCTCACGAGCAAAACATGATCAACACCAGATTGCCATGGGTGTACGATTCATCACAATGTAACTAGATTATTGACTCTAGTGCAAGTGGGAGACTGTTGGAAATATGCCCTAGAGGCAATAATAAAATGGTTCTTATTGTATTTCCTTGTTCATGATAATTGTTTATTGTTCATGCTATAATTGTGTTAACCGGAAACCGTAATACATGTGTGAATACATAGACCACAACGTGTCCCTAGTGAGCCTCTAGTTGACTAGCTCGTTGATCAACAGATGGTCACGGTTTCATGACCACGGACATTGGATGTCATTGATAACGGGATCACATCATTAGGAGAATGATGTGATGGACAAGACCCAATCCTAAGCATAAAACAAGATCGTGTAGTTCGTTTGCTAAAGCTTTTCAATGTCAAGTATCGTTTCCTTAGACCATGAGATTGTGCACCTCTCGGATACCGTAGGAATGCTTTGGGTGTGCCAAATGTCACAACGTAACTGGGTGGCTATAAAGGTACACTAGGGGTATCTCCGAAAGTGTCTGTTGGGTTGGCACGAATCGAGACTGGGATTTGTCGCTCCGTATGACGGAGAGGTATCTCTGGGCCCACTCGGTAAGACATCATCATAATGAGCTCAATGTGACTAAGGAGTTAGCCACGGGATGATGTGTTACGAAACAAGTAAAGAGACTTGCCGGTAACGAGATTGAACAAGGTATAGAGATACCGACGATCGAATCTCGGGCAAGTATCATACCGATAGACAAAGGGAATTGTATACGGGATTGATTGAATCCCCGACATCGTGGCTCATCTGATGAAATCATCGTGGAGCATGTGGGAGCCGACATGGGTATCCAGATCCCGTTGTTGGTTATTGGCCGGAGAGGTGTCTCGGTCATGTCTACGTGTCTCCCGAACCCGTAGGGTCTACACACTTAAGGTTCGATGACGCTAGGGTTATAGGGAAATGGTATACGTGATTACTGAAGGTTGTTCGGAGTCTCGGATGAGATCCCGGACGTCACGAGGAGCTTCGGAATGGTCCGGAGGTAAATATTGATATATAGGAAGTCCAGTTTTGGTTACCGGAAAGTTTTCGGGCTCATCGTAGTGTACTAGGAGTGCTGGGAGGGTGCCGGAGGACCCCCGGGAGGGGTGTGACGGCCATAGGACTTTGTGGGCCCTTAGAGGAGGTGTGCCAGCCCTTATCGGGCTGTCCAAGACCTTCTAGAAAGGCACGTGCGGCTGGGATCAAGAGATAAGGGTGAAAAGATTTAAAAGGAGGAGATCCACCTCCCTTGTGGGAGGTGGACTCTCCCCCTAGTTCGGCCGAACCTCTCCTCCTTGGAGGAGGGGCCAAGGCAGCCCTCCCTCTCCCTCATCCTATATATATTCAAGGGTTTGGGCTGATTTGAAACACAACTTCTCTCTCTCACGGCGCAGCCCTACCCTTCCTCTTCCTCGTTCTCCGTAGCGCTTGGCGAAGCCCTGCCGGAGTCCACGTAGCTCCACCGTCACCACGCCGTCGTGCTGCCGGAGCTCTCCCTCAACCTCTCCTTCCTCCTTGCTGGATCAAGGCGTAGGAGGCGTCACCGAGCTGCACATGTGTTGAACACGGAGGCGCCGTTGTTCGGCGCTGAGATCGGAATCCACCGCGATCTGAATCGTTGCGAGTACGACTCCACCAACTGCGTTCTTGTAACGCTTCCGCTTAGTGATCTTCAAAGGTATGAAGATGCAATCTCTCCCCACTCGCTGCTGGTTTCTCCATGGATAGATCTTGGTGATCGTAGGAAAAAATATGATTTACTACTACGGCTCCCAACAGTTCGAGCCTCATCAAAATAGTCAAGACATCATCATCTTCAAGTCTAGAGGAAGTCCCCTTGTTCTTGTTAGAAGCTGGAATGTCTCTAGTAGTCCTCTTGGACTTCTGTGATGCAGCTTGTTGGAAATATGCCCTACAGGCAATAAATAAAGTGTTTATTATTATATTTCCTTGTTCATGATAATTGTTTATTATCCATGCTACAATTGTATTGATTGGAAACACATTACATGTGTGGATATATAGACAACACTTTGTCCCTAGTATGACTCTACTAGACTAGATCGTTGATCAAAGATGGTCAAGGTTTCCTAGCCATTGACATGAGATGTCATTTGATAATGGTATCACATCATTAGGAAAATGATGGGATGGACAAGACCCAAACTATAAACGTAGCATATGACCATGTCAGTTTTTCTGCATGTCAAGTATATGTTCCTATGACCATGAGATCATACAACTCACAGACACCGGAGGAGTGCCTTGTGTGTATCAAACGTCACAATGTAACTGGGTGACTATAAAGGTGCTCTACAGGTATCTTCGAGGGTGTCTGTGTTGGAAATATGCCCTAGAGGCAATAATAAATTAGTTATTATCATATTTCCTTGTTCATGATAATCGTTTATTATCCATGCTATAATTGTATTGATCGGAGACTTAAATGCATGTGTGGATACATAGACAAAACCATGTCCCTAGTATGCCTCTAATGGACTAGCTCGTTGATCAAAGGATGGTTAAGGTTTCCTAGCCATGGACATGAGATGTCATTTGATAACGGGATCACATCATTAGGAGAATGATGTGATGGATAAGACCCAAACTACAAACATAGCATATGATCGTGTCAGTTTATTGCTACTGTTTTCTGCATGTCAAGTATATGTTCCTATGACCATGAGATCATGCAACTCACGGATATCGGAGGAGTGCCTTGTGTGTATCAAACGTCGCAACGTAACTGGGTGACTATAAAGGTGCTCTACAGGTATCTCCGATGGTGTCTGTTGAGTTGGCATGGATCGAGACTGGGATTTGTTACTCCGTGTAACGGAGAGGTATCTCGGGGCCCACTCGGTAATGCAACATCACAATAAGCCTTTCAAGCAATGTGACTAATTGTTAGTTGCGGGATCTTGTATTACGGAACGGGTAAAGAGACTTGCCGGTAACGAGGTTGAACTAGGTATGGAGATACCGACGATCGAATCTCGGGCAAGTAACATACCGAAGAACAAAGGGAACGATATACGGGATTAACTGAATCCTTGACATAGAGGTTCGACCGATAAAGATCTTCGTAGAATATGTAGGAACCAATGTGGACGTCCAGGTCCCGCCATTGGTTATTGACTGTAGAGGTGTCTCGGTCATGTCTACATAGTTCTCGAACCCGCATGGTCTGCACACTTAAGGTTCGGTGACGTTTCGGTAGTGTAGAGTTATGTATGGTGGTGACTAAAGGTTGTTCGGATTCCCGGATGAGATCCCGGACGTCACGAGGAGCTCCGGAATGGTCCGGAGGTAAAGATTCATATATAGGAAGTCCCAGTTGGGTTTCCGGAAAAGTTTCGGGCTCATCGGTAGTGTACCGGGAGTATCGGTATTGTACCGGGAGTGCCGGTAGTGTACCGGAGGACCTCCGGGAGGGGTATTTCGACCCCAAGAGGTCCATGGGCTGTGGGAGAATAATAACCAGCCCTTAGTGGGCTGGTAAAACATCCACAAAGGCCCATGGCGCAGGAGAGAAAGTCCTAAAGCAAAAAGTGGAAAATCAGCCAATAGGAGGCAATCCTACTCCAACTAGGATTGGAGGTGAAGTAGGATTGCTCCCACCTCCTATTTCGGCCGACCCAAAGGCCTTGTCTGCCTCTCCTCTCCTCTCCTCCTATATATACTAGTGTATTGGGTGGTTCTTGGACAGAATTTCCGGCCACGTGCTACCCGTTCCACCGGTGCATAGTTTCTCCTCTAGATCGGTTTTCTGCAGCGCTTAGGCAAAGCCCTGCCGGAATTGCTCCACCACCATCACCGGAGCGCCGTCACGCTGCCAGTGAACTCTCTCTCCTCTCCACCTCCTATTGCTGGATCAAGACGGTGGAGATCGTCATCAAGCTGCACGTGTGCTGAACGCGGAGGTGCCGTCCGTTCGGCGCTAGATTAGAAGGACCGTGATCGAGATCGCGAGACAGTTCGTGATGAGATCGCGGAACGGATCGTGATGAGTTCGCGGGACAGATCGTGATCAAGATCGTGAGATGGATCATGATGAGATCGCGGGACGGATCGTGATGAGTTCACGGGACGGATCGTGATTGGATCGCGGGACGGATCGTGATGAGATCGCGGGACGCTCAGCGATTTGGATCGCGAAGATGTTCGACTACACCAACCGCGTTTCTTAACGCTTCCCGCTTAGCGCTCTACAAGGGTACGTAGATCCACTCTCCCTCTCGTAGATGCTCATCACCATGGATAGGTTTGCGTGTGCGTAGGAAATTTTTTGTTTCCCATGCGACGTTCCCCAACAGTGGCATCATGAGCTAGGTTGATGGTTCGATAAGATCTCGAGTAGAACACAAAAGGTTTGTGGGCGTTGATGCTTAGATTGCTTCCTCCCTTGGTCGTATTTTGGTTCAGCGGGATTGTGAGATGAAGCGGCCCGGACCAACATTACTCGTACGCTTACGAGAGACCTGTTCCCTCGACGCAACTTGTTGCCTAGATGGCTTGCGGGTGACAGTTTCTCTCACTTTAGTTGGATCGGATTCGACAAAGGCGGTCCTTGAGAAGGTTGAAAAGCAAACTAGTGTATCACCATTGTGGTTTGTGCGTACGTGAGAATCGTTCTTGCTAGATACCCGTAGCAGCCACGTAAAACATGCAACAACAATTAGAGGACGTCTAACTTGTTTTTGCAGGGTATGTTGTGATGTGATATGGCCAATTACATGATGAGATATATGTGATGTATGAGATGATCATGTGATGTATAGAATTTCACGACTTGCATGTCGTTGAATACGGCAACCGGCAGGAGCCATAGGGTTGTCTTTAATTATTGTATGACCTGCGTGTCAATCATTAAGCGCTATGTAATGCTTTACTTTATCGCTACGGTAGCAATAGTAGTAGAAGCATGTAGGGCGTGACAACCCCGATGGCGACACGTTGATGGAGATCAAGACGATGGAGATCATGGTGTCGTGCCGGTGACGATGGAGATCATGCCGGTGCTTTCTAGATGGAGATCAAAAGCACAAGTTCATGGCCATATCATGTCACTTATGATTTGCATATGATGTTAATCCTTTTTATGCACCTTGTTTTGCTTAGGACGACGGTAGCATTATAAGGTGATCCCTCACTTAATTTCAAGATAAATTGTGTTCTCCCCGAGTGTGCACCGTTGCGAAAGTTCGTCGTGTTGAGACACCACGTGATGATCGGGTGTGATAGACTCTACGTTCACATACAACGGGTGCAAGCCAGATTTGCACGCGCAGAACACTCGGGTTAAACTTGACGAGCCTAGCATGTACAGACATGGCCTTGGAACACAAGAGACCGAAAGGTCGAGCATGAGTCATATAGTGGATATGATCAACATAATGATGTTCACCATTGAAGCCACCTTAACTCACGTGATGATCGGACTTGAGTTGGTGAATTTGGATCATGTATCACTCGAATGACCCGAGGGATGTCAATTTGAGTGGGAGTTCTTAAGTAATATGATTAATTGAACTCATTATCATGAACATAGTCAAAGTCTCTTTGCAAATTATGTTGTAGATTACTAGCTCGCGCTGTAGCTCCCTTGTATTTTTATATGTTCCTAGAGAAATAGAATTGAAAGATGTTGGTAGCAAAATTGCGGACTGGGTCCGTGATCTGAGGATTGTCCTCATTGCTGCACAGAAGGCTTATGTCCTTAATGCACCGCTCGATGCGCCACCCCCTCTAGCGTCGTCTATAGATGTTGTGAACATCTAACCGGCACGTTTCGATGACTACTTGATAGTTTAGTGCGTCATGCATTATGGCTTAGAATTGAGGCTCCAAAACGTTTTGAACGTCATGGAACATATGAGATGTTCTAGAGCAGAGATTGTGATCTCAGGCTCGTGCCTTTGTTGCGAGATATGAGATCTCCAACAAGATTCTTTGCTTGTAAGATGAAGGAGAATAGCTCAATCGTTGAGCATGTACTCAGATTGTCTGGGTACTACAATCGCTTGAATCAAGTGGGAGTTGATCTTCTAGATAAGATAGTGATTGATATAGTTCTCCAAGTCACTGTCACTAAAGCTACTAGAACTTAGTGATGAACTATAATACACCAGGGATAGAAGTATTGATCCCTGAGTTGTTCGCGATGTTTGACACCGCGAAGGTAGAAATCAAGAAGGAGCGTCAAGTGTTGATGGTTAATCAAACCACTAGTTTCGAAAAGGGCAAGAGCAAGGAGGGAAACTTCATGGATAGCAAGTCAGTTGCTGCTCCAGTGAAGCAACCCAAAGTTGAACTCAAACCCGAGACTAAGTGCTTCTATTATGAGGTGAGAGGTCGCTGAAGCGGAACAACCCTAGATACTTGGTAGATAAGAAGGCTGGCGACATCGACAGAAGTATATTTGATATACGAGTTATTCATGCGTACCTTGCTAGTACTCCTAGTAGCACCTGGGTATTGGATACCGGTTCGGTTACTAAATGTTAGTAACTCGAAATAAAAGCTACGGAATAAACGGAGAACTAGCTAAGGGTGAGGTGACGATGTGTGTTGGAAATGTTTCCAAGGTTGATGTGATCAACATCGCACGCTCTCTCTACCTTCAGGATTAGTGACGAACCTAAATAAATGTTATTTGGTGTTTTGCGTTGAGCATGAACATGATTAGATCATGTTTGTTGCAATACGGTTATTCATTTAAGTCAGAGAATAATAGTTATTCTGGTTACATGAATAATACCTTCAATGGTCATGCACCCAGTGAGAATGGTTTGTTGAAATCTTGATCGTAGTAGTACACATGTACATAACATTGATGTCAAAAGATACAAAGTTAATAATGATAGTACCACATACTTGTGGCACTACCACTAAATGTCATATTGGTATAAAGCGCATGTAGAAACTCCATGCTGATGGATATTTGGACTCATCGATTTCGAATCGGTTGAGACATGCGAACCATGCCTCTTGGGCAAGATCACTAAAGGACCCCGTTGGATGGAGCGGGCAAGTGATTCATTGGAAATGATACATGTTCGTGTATGCAATCTAGTGAGTCTTGTAGCGTGCAGTGGATATCGTTATTTTCTTACCTTCACTGATGATTTGAGTAGATATAGTGTATATTTACTTAATGAAACACAAGTCTGAATCGTTTGAAAGGTTCAAGCAAATTCAGAGTGAAGTTTAAAGATCATCGTGACAAGAAGATAAAAATGACTGCGATATGATCGTGGAGGTGAATATCTGAGTTACGAGTTTGGCATACAACTTAAGACAACGTGAAATTTGTTTCACAACTAATGCCACCTAGAACACCATGGTGTGATGGTGTGTCCGAACATCATAGTCATGCTCTATTGATATAGTGCATACTGTGATGTCTCTTACCGTTTTACTACTATAATTTTTGGGGTTATGCATTAGAGACAACTACATTCACTTTAAATAGGTCATCATCTAAATCCGTTGAGATGACACCGTGTGAATTATGGTTTGATAGAAACCTAAGCCGTCATTTCTTAATGTTTGGGGCTGCGATGCTTGTGTGGAAAATGTTTTCACATAATAAGCTAGAACCCAAAGCGGACAAATGTATCTTCATAGAATACCCTAAGAACAGATGGGTATACCTTCTATCTCAGATCCGAGTGCAAAGTGTTTGTTGCTAGAATTGGGTCCTTTCTCGAGAAAAAGTTTCTCTCGAAAGAATTGAGTGGGAGGAAGATAGAACTTGATGAGGTTGTTAAACCTTTGTTCAACCAGAGAGTAGCGCAGCGCAGAAAGATGTTACTGTGAAGCCTACGTTAGTTGAAGAGGAAGTTAATGATGATGATCATGAAGCTTCAGGATCAAGTTACTATCAAACTTCGTAGGTCGACAAGGATGTGTACTGCTCCTAAGTGGTACGACAACTCTGTCTTGGAGGTCATGTTGTTGGACAACGATGAACCTACGAGCTATGGAGAAGCGATGATGGGCCCGGATTCCGACAAATGGTTGGAGGCCATGAAATCCGAGATAGGATCCATGTATTAAAACCAAGTGTAGACTTTGGTAGACTTGCTCGTTGGACGGCGGGTCGTTGAGTACAAATGGATCTTTAAAATGAAGACAGACATTGATGGTGAATGTCACTATTTGTAAAGCTCGACTTGTTGCAAAGATGTTTGTGACAAGTTCAAGGAGTTGACTACGATGAGACTTTCTCACTCGTAGCGATGCTAAAAGTCTGTTGGAATTATGTTAGCAGTTGCTGTGTTTTCAATTATGAAATCTAGCAGATGGATGTCAAAACATCGTTTCCTTAATGGTTTACTTGAGGAAAGGTTGTATGTGATACAACCAGAAGGTTTTGTCAGGCCTAAGGATGCTAAAAGGTGTGCAAGCTTCGGTGATCCTTCCATGGACTGAAGCAAGCATCTCGGAGTTGGAATATACGCTTTGATGAGGTGATCAAAGTTTTGATGTTTATACAAAGTTTATGAGAAACCTGTATTTGCAATAAAGTGAGTGGGAGCACTATAGAATTTCTGATAAGTATATGTGGATGACATATTGTTGTTCAGAAATAATGTAGAGTTTCTGGAAAGCATAAAACAGTTATTTGGAAAGTGATTTTCAAAGGAAGACCTGGATAAAGGTACCTAATTGTTGAGCATCAAAATCTATAGAGATAGATCAAGATGCTTGATGAGACTTTCAATGAGTGCATACCTTCACAAGATTTTGAAAGAGTTCAAAATGGATCAGCCAGAGAAATAGTTCTCGTCTGATTTGTAAGGAGTGAAGTTGAGTGAGACTCAAAGCTCGACAACGGCAGAAGAAAGAGAAAGGACGAACGTCGTCCCCTATGCCTTAGCCATAGGCTCTATATTATGCCATGCTGTGTACCGCACCTATGTATGCGATGAGTCTGTCAAGGGGTACAAGAGTGGTCCAGGAGTGGATCACTGGAAAGCAGTCGGAATTATCCTTAGTAACCAGAGGACTAAGGAAATGTTTCTTGATTATGGAGGTGATAAAGAGTTCGTCGTAAAGAGTTACGTCGATGCAAGCTTTAACACCTATCCGGATGACTAGTAGTAGCAATCTAGATACGTATAGTGGAGCAGCCATTTGGAAATAGTACCAAGTGGAGTGTGGTAGCAGTGTTTACGGTTTGACATAGAGATATGCAAAGTACACACGGATCTGAATATCGCAGACCCATTGACTATAAGACCTCTCTCACATGCAAAGCATGATCGAGCCCCAAAACTCATTGGGTGTTAGATTCATAACAATGCGAATCACATGGTGATGTGAACTAGATTATTGACTCTAGTGCAAGTGGGAGACTGTTGGAAATATGCCCTAGAGGCAATAATAAATTATTTATTATCATATTTCCTTGTTCATGATAATCGTTTATTATCCATGCTATAATTGTATTGATCGGAGACTTAAATGCATGTGTGGATACATAGACAAAACCATGTCCCTAGTATGCCTCTAATGGACTAGCTCGTTGATCAAAGGGGTTAAGGTTTCCTAGCCATGGACATGAGATGTCATTTGATAACGGGATCACATCATTAGGAGAATGACGTGATGGATAAGACCCAAACTACAAACATAGCATATGATCGTGTCAGTTTATTGCTACTGTTTTCTGCATGTCAAGTATATGTTCCTATGACCATGAGATCATGCAACTCACGGATATCGGAGGAGTGCCTTGTGTGTATCAAACGTCGCAACGTAACTGGGTGACTATAAAGGTGCTCTACAGGTATCTCCGATGGTGTCTGTTGAGTTGGCATGGATCGAGACTGGGATTTGTTACTCCGTGTAACGGAGAGGTATCTCGGGGCCCACTCGATAATGCAACATCACAATAAGCCTTGCAAGCAATGTGACTAATTGTTAGTTGCGGGATCTTGTATTACGGAACGAGTAAAGAGACTTGCCGGTAACGAGGTTGAACTAGGTATGGAGATACCGACGATCGAATCTCGGGCAAGTAACATACCGAAGAACAAAGGGAACGATATACGGGATTAACTGAATCCTTGACATAGAGGTTCGACCGATAAAGATCTTCGTAGAATATGTAGGAACCAATGTGGACGTCCAGGTCCCGCCATTGGTTATTTACTGTAGAGGTGTCTCGGTCATGTCTACATAGTTCTCGAACCCGCATGGTCTGCACACTTAAGGTTCGGTGACGTTTCGGTAGTGTAGAGTTATGTATGGTGGTGACTAAAGGTTGTTCGGAGTCTCGGATGAGATCTCGGACGTCACGAGGAGCTCCAGAATGGTCCGGAGGTAAAGATTCATATATAGGAAGTCCCAGTTTGGTTTCCGGAAAAGTTTCGGGCTCATCGGTAGTGTACCGGGAGTATCGGTATTGTACCGGGAGTGCCGGTAGTGTACCAGAGGACCTCCGGGAGGGGTATTTCGACCCCAAGAGGTCCATGGGCTGTGGGAGAATAATAACCAGCCCTTAGTGGGCTGGGAAAACAGCCACAAAGGCCCATGGCGCAGGAGAGAAAGTCCTAAAGCAAAAAGTGGAAAATCAGCCAATAGGAGGCAATCCTACTCCAACTAGGATTGGACGTGAAGTAGGATTGCTCCCACCTCCTATTTCGGCTGACCCAAAGGCCTTGTCTGCCTCTCCTCTCCTCTCCTCTCCTCCTATATATACTAGTGGATTGGGTGGTTTTTGGACAGAATTTCCGGCCACGTGCTACCCGTTCCACCGGTGCATAGTTTCTCCTCTAGACCGGTTTTCTGCAGCGCTTAGGCGAAGCCCTGCCGGAATTGCTCCACCACCATCACCGGAGCGCCGTCACGCTGCCAGTGAACTCTCTCTCCTCTCCACCTCCTCTTGCTGGATCAAGACGGTGGAGATCGTCATCAAGCTGCACGTGTGCTGAACGCGGAGGTGCCGTCCGTTCGGCGCTAGATCAGAAGGACCGTGATCGAGATCGCGAGACAGTTCGTGATGAGATCGCGGAACAGATCGTGATGAGTTCGCGGGACAGATCGTGAGATGGATCGTGATGAGATCGCGGGACGGATCGTGATGAGTTCACGGGACGGATCGTGATTGGATCGCGGGACGGATCGTGATGAGATCGCGGGACGCTCGGCGATTTGGATCGCGAAGATGTTCGACTACACCAACCGCGTTTCTTAACGCTTCCCGCTTAGCGCTCTACAAGGGTACGTAGATCCACTCTCCCTCTCGTAGATGCTCATCACCATGGATAGGTTTGCGTGTGCGTAGGAAATTTTTTGTTTCCCATGCGACGTTCCCCAACAGTTTGCTGCGTTGGCATGGATCAACACTGGGATTTGTTACTTCGTGTGAGGGAGAGGTATATGAGGGACCACTCGGTAATAAAACATCACAATAATCCTTGCAAGAAATGTGACTAAGTTTTAGCCACAGGATCTTGTATTACGGAACGAGTAAAGAGACTTGTCGATAACGAGGTTGAACTAGGTATGGAGATACCGACGATCGAATCTCGGGCAAGTAACATATCGAAGAACAAAGGGAACATCATACGGGATTAACTGAATCCTTGACATAGAGGTTCAACCGATAAGGATCTTTGTAGAATGTGTAGGAACCAATATGGGCATCCAGGTCCCTCTATTGGTTATTGACCGTAGAGGTGTCTCGGTCATGTCTACATAGTTCTCGAACCCGCAGGGTGTGCACACTTAAGGTACGATAACGTTTCTGTAGTATAGAGTTATGTATGGTGGTGATCGAAGGTTGTTCAGAGTCCCGTATGAGATCCCGGACATCACGATGAGCTCCGGAATGGTTCGGGGGTAAAGATTGATATATAGGAAGTCTTGTTTTGGTCGCCGAAAAAGTTTCGGGCTCATCGGTAGTGTACCGGGAGTGCCGGTAGTGTACCGGGGACCATCGGGAGAGGTATTTTCGACCCAAGAGGCTACATGAGCTGTGAGAAGACTAATACCAACCCTTAGTGGGCTGGCCAAAGTCCCACACAAGGCCCATGCGGCTGGGGATGAAATTCCAAAGGAGAAAAGGTGGAAAAAGGCAGAAAGGTGGAAATAAGGAAGGTGTCCTAATCCTACAAGGAGTGGAGGAGGAGGATTACTCCTCTCCCACTTCGGCCGAAGCCTAGAGGGGCTGGCCCTTGCGCCAAGCCTCCTCCTCCTCTCCTCCTATATATACTAGAGGGTTTTAGGGTTTTGACACAAGATTTTCAGCCACGTGCAACCCTACCCTATAGTCTGCAGTTTCTCCTCTAGATCGGTTTTAGCTGTGCTTAGGCGAAGCCCTACTGAGATTACTCCACCACCATCGCCACAGCGCCGTCACGCTGCTAGAGAACTCGTCTACCTCTCTGCTCCCTCTTGCTGGATCAAGAAGGCAGAGATCGTCATCGAGCTGTACGTGTGCTGAACGTGGAGGTGCCGTCTGTTCGGCACTAGATCGGAAGGACCGTGATCAAGATCGCGAGACGGATCGTGATGAGATCGTGGGACGGATTGTGATGATTTCGTGGAACGGATCGTGATTGGATCATGGGACGGATCATGATGAGATCGCGGGACGCTCGGCGATTTGGATCGCGAAGACGTTCGACTACACCAATCACGTTTCTTAATGTTTCCTGCTTAGCGATCTACAAGGGTATGTAGATCCACTCTCCCTCTCGTAGATGCTCATCACCAGGATCTTGCGTGTGCATAGGAATTTTTTTGTTTCCCATGCAACATTCCCCAACAGTTTACCCATTCAAAGACGTTTGGATAATATCAAGAAACATTTAGCATTGAGCTTCTAATGTTCTTGCTTGAGGAATGGAGTATCGCAGCCATGCTACGAGGAAGCATTGACATGTCATCAGATAGAGGTCAAACTTCAAGTACTCAAAGGATCCATCAGGAACAACTTATAAAATAAGTCTTAAAATTTCCTCATGGGAGAAGAGGCGAATCTTGCCGAAGAAGATACTATAACAATAGGTCTTCCGGGCAGGTGTGCGAGTCACATCACCTTATCAGGTTACATAAAGACCGATGTCATAATCCTTGGAAAAAGTTCCAACCATCGTACCTGCCCGAGATTTAGATCTGGTTGGTGTCAGGATACTTCAGACGTAGCAGGCCTGAGGAGGGAAGAATGCAACACAGATCTAAGAGATGATGTTGTAAGAATCACGGAATTAACGAGGGAAAACCAGCCTTGAACCATGAGTCGGATTGGCAGATATATGAACACAATGTCAATACATTCGTGTCCACTTTGGGACTTTTTAGACTGGAATGCAATCAAGATCGGGCTGGGAATCACCATAGAGGATATCAATGTTTCATGTGAAATTCTGGACTAGATCTTACGTAGAACTTCTTTCCTAGATCAAATCAATCAGTGGCTTGGCCTGCTAGGAAATACATATGGACCGAAGGTAGCAAACCTATAAAACCATAGAATACTTCGCACATGCATGAATGAATTGGAACGATTCCGAAGGAAGCGAAACAAAATTTTCCCATAATCATGACGAGAAAATGCACATGAACTTTAGAGAAAAACACTTCTTTTATCAAACATATTCTTCATGAGCTAGGCACAAAGATAATGCTTTCATGGTCCCCAACACTAGCTTAAATGTTCATCATGAACGACAAATAAGAAGAGGAGGTGGATGATGGGCTCAGCAACAACTAGTCGAGAATTCCACAAAAATGGATTCCCACGATTGTATTAATAAGGTGATAGCATTGGTCAAATCAGATGATATATTGAGGTATGCCCGAGGGAAACATCCATAATTAAACATTAATCGAAAGGTGCACCCAAAATCTGGACTAAGTAGCACGACCAATGATAGAATGTTGATTCAATAGCCAATACACTAAGAATGGAATTATTGTTCATTAACTACAAGGTAAAAGAGTTTCTATGTCATAAGTGTTGAATTTACACATCACAGTCCATTTGTCGACATCTCGGTTAGAAACAACCGGGGAGCTAAGAAATAAAAGGTGATGGCAAGAAGTATCACTATATCAAGAATTCTTAAGACGTGTGTAATTCTCATGACATTCTCGACAGAAAGATGGTAATACTCCAAGATACAACAGAACACAAGACTAAGTCGGCGTGTGGAAGGTAGGCAAGCATGTCGCCGACGACAACACCAATTACCATGCTATTCTCATCATCAATTTAATTGATATCCTGGAAGAGCCCAGAATGTTGATGATGAACACGACACAATTGTCGAGAAGTCTCTTGATGATGTAATTGATCAGCGATGACATCGAGCAAAGAAATGGTGAAGTGAAAAGGTTGTCGGAACCATAGATTAGTGTGCCAGCTCAGAGTCGAAATTGCCTTTCAAGACAATCAACATGATATTGAAAACTCGATGTAAGCTTAGACCATTATTGGAATTGTGTTTTGGGGGATCAAGGATATAACTAGCATGGTCAAGCCTTAGCATGACGATGATGATGTAGCCAAACAGCTTGGAAAGACATGATCGAGCACAAACTCATAAGCCAGATTACTAAGAGTTGTTGAATCGCAATGCGAACTCGATTCAATTATGGGTGTCCTTGAATGTCCAACAATTCAGAACATGAGGAGACTGGAATCAGTGAAGGAAAACATAGCTAATGAGGAGCTTATAAGAAGCTATGAAGCTCCATGATATTTGCCAAGATACCAGGGATAATACACGGAGGTAGATCAGCATGGAGGTTAGGCTAGCGTATTGATCTGCGGAGGACAAGCACTTTAACCTGTCTGAGAATGAAATCAAAGTAGAACAACATGGTGGGAACCACGATTGCAAAGGACAAGATCAAAGATACAAGATCAAATCATACCATGAATGATTATATGAAAGGAGAAGCTTGTGTGATAAGAGCAACATCGTTTCCATGGGTATGAACACAAGGTTCAAGGTCGACTCCCACTTCATCAATGCATCACCTTACATTTACACCTCGCCTTTGATAAGGTTGTAGTTTTGAAAGTTTAACTGGCAAAACACCAGAAAAGCATGACTCGTGACAACTGTCGGGTTCACACGAATCAAGGAAGGCATAGGTCCAACCCATCGGGGCATCTTAGGAACATATACCACAAACTTCAAGAGTAATTAACACATGCTTGAACACAGAGCATGGCTGACAAAAGCATAGCATATATCTTATCAGAGGAAGAAGACACAACTTACGAATGACATCATGTATCGAGGGAAGAACATCACAAGGGTTTTGAATGTGAAGGATGCTATCGGGTAATAACCAAACAATGGGTTTGGCGATCCACCAAGGACCTGGTGTGAGTATCGATACTCAATCAAAGAGAGAAAGAACGCAAGGCATCACATTATAGAACATCCAAGGAACTTGATGCTTAACTAACCAAAGGAATTAAGATCTCCAAATTGGTGTATCAGAATCAGATGCTCCGAACAAATACAAGTAAGTTGAACGGACTTATATGGGCAATCAATCAAGGTTGATTTGTCAAGAACCAATTCAGGTTTGGAAAGATGTCCGAGCGGGACAGATAATTTATGGGAAACAACTGATGACTGCATGCATTCACACACAGGTTGAATCAACAAGGTCAAAATGACAATCACAAAGGGTTTTAGTGAATGTTGCAAGACACATGGAATTAACCATAATGCAAGCAGGCGAGGAAGGTCAAGAACAACAGGCTACTGAGAATTTTGGAAGATCGAATAGCAATTCAAAGGGCTAGCGAAACCCATGACAACTGAGGACAAAAGAATCCTCGATAAGATAATTTGATGTACCTTATAATAGCAAGAGCAATTGGAAATGAGTACAAACGACAGTTGTATGTAGTTATCCATAGGGGTTGACGGTGGAAGGGAATCACAAACGCGATGAGCACAAGTTCTCGGGAGAACATCAGGGACTATCTTCGGAGTCTTCTAATGAATCAAGCCATCGTCTGGAATGAGGGGCTCTTCGGGTGGAAGTATTTACGAGAACCTAGAATTAGACTTAATACAATCTTTACCCCAAAAAAGAAGAGAGATCAGAACCCAGAGTATAGACGAGGAATAAAAGATCCTAATGCCACCCGATTGAGATGTGGGCCCGTAAGCCACACAACAATGTTAGTAAAAGTTTTCCAATGACTAGACTCAACTTCGGCCAAGGAGTTGAAAAGGGGGCTACCTACAGGCAGTCGGCTCTGATACCAACTTGTGACGCCCCCAATTTCAACCGTGCGCTAAACATACACGCAATGCGTACGACCAAGATTAGGGACTCACTGATTGATATCACAACACAACACTAGACACAAAAATATAGTCATACAACTTCATATTACAAGCCAGGGGCCTCGAGGGCTCGAATACAAAGCTCGACAAGCACGAGTCAGCGAAAGCAAATAATATCGGAGTACAGACATAAGTTAAACAAGTTCTGCCTTAAGAAAGCTAGCACAAACATAAGCAGTGGACCGAAAGAGGCGAGGCCTCCTGCCTGGGAACCTCCTAAACTACTCCTGGGCGTCGGCATTCTCCACATAGTAGGCCCCTGCGGTGGTGTAGTAGTCGTCTCCGGCGTACTCCATCTCCTGGCTCCATCGTCTAAACGCAGAATCGTATCAAAGGGGAAAAAGAAAGCAAAGCACCGGTGAGTACTCGTCCAAAGTACTCGCAAGACTGACATCGGAACAATGCTAAGTATGCATCATTATCAAGGGGTGGGGTTATATCTGGGCTGACTACATAAAGCAAGAATAGGGGAGGCCTAGTCCTATCAAAGACTAGCATCTTCAGCATCTTGCAGCATTAGAAGGGGGAGACTGGTATCTCATATGTAGTCATATTATTGTAGAAATTTTATTAAGTAACCACGCCTAGAGATTCTTCCTTGACTCCCTACGAGGAAGCAATCCCGGTGCCACATTTCATTTAAAGTAAATCACAATTATAGTTGTATAAGGTCAAGGTACAACTCCAAGTCGTCCTGTTACCATGGACACGGCTATTCGAATAGAAAATTTCTTCCCTGCAGGGGTGCACCGCATCTCCAACATGCTTGATCACCTCTGGCCGGACACACTTTCCTGGGTAATGCCCGGCTTCGGGATCCAAAACGTGGTCGCCCCACCTAGGCTCAACGAAGAGGCCAGCTCGTCGGTCTAAATCCTAAGCGCACGGGTTCGTGGGCCCACTTTCCCTTGCACTCCTGCACGATGCGCACGCGGCCGGAAGTAGTCCTAGCACCCCTTAGTAACAAGCGCGATGCGTTTCAGACCAATTCGGCGCGCGCCACTCCATTGCTGACGTCCGAAGAGCTTCGGCTGATACAACGACACTGAGTACCCATAACTACTCGCACGTGAAGGTTTGATGCGTAAAAGGTCAAACGACCAACTCAGATCAAATACCCAACCCGTTAGCATTTTATTAGTGCGGGGCAAGCGCGAACCATAAAAGGCAGTCCGTCGCCCCGCCAATAACCCTCGAGTGCCTAATCGGCGCACCCCACCAAGTCTTCGGATGCCTTATGGTGCATCCCACCAAATCTTTCTCACACGGGTACCCTTGGGGCCGACCCGTCTCAGAACTGTCAGGAACTCAGGTCCACCTCAACAGAGTGGTACCGACTGTCCCTCCAGTCCTGTCATGTTAGTACCGACTGATTTTGTGCCTTATATCAAATGTGAGCATTTTTCCGCAATCTACATGTTAGTATCACTTTCATCCATATTGGAGTTCATTTGCTTGATCATCAACAGTTCTAAAGTAGCTATGAAAATAAAACTGTTTTTCGGTTTTTCTGTTAACAAAACATTGGATTTTGTGATTTTCATAGGATTTAATCCATGTAAAAAATGGATTTGGTCCAGTGGAGATAAATGGAGTTTGTCAAGTATATTTTCTACGCATATTATTTTTACTCATGTTATCAGTTGTTTAGATGCTGTTTAGGGGCTGTCTAGACGGCTAATCAATGCAGCAGCGGCAAAGCTAGCTACTGCTACAGTAACATTCAGTTACTTTAGCTTCATCGGTACATGCAGAGTAGCAGCAGTGCAGCGAGCAGAGAGCAGCAACCAGCGGAGCAGAGAGCAGCGACAGACGGAGGCGGGCGAGGTCAGAGGTGGACGCGGCCGGAGGTGGGCGCGGCGCGGCAACCAGGGGCGAGGAGCAGCACGCAGCAGCAGGCGGCCGCGCGACAGGTCGTCGCTGGGTGAGGCACGGTGCGGCCAGGACTGGCGCGGTCGGGCGGAGGCAGGCGCGGGCGGCAGCTGTAGGCAACGGCAACAGCGGGCACGGTTGGCTGCGCGGGCGCCCGGCCAGGTGAAGAGGGCACGATGGGGCACAACGCGGATGGCGCGGGTCGCGGCCAGGTGCAGTTGGGCGTGCGCCGGGGCACACGGGGCGCGGCCGCAGCGCGGTGAGCGCGGGCGGGCGCGTGCGCTAGCTTACAGAGAGCTCCGATGAGGCGGCTACGACGGCCTACGACGACGGATTCGACGAGGGGAAAGGGGGGTCGAGAGAGGAGCTCACTGGGAGGTGGTTGGTGTGCTCGGGGAGGTCGGGGAGGCGCCGGAGGGGTTCGGGATGCGGTGCATCTGACAACGAACGTTTTTATTTCTTTTGTAAAACTTCTCTGTTTTATTTTCACAACACTTTCTATTTTGTATTATTTTTATTATCAAAATACTTTTGTAAAATGTGAAGTTGTACCACATAATTATATTACCACATCTAGTACTATCATGTAAAGTTTTGGGGGCATTGGAAATAGTTTGGTATTTTCCATAATGTAAAAAGCATTTAAAATATTGTCTTGGCTCCTGTTTTCAATATTTAGAGGCACTTAAGCAATTGATAAAAAGTTACTGATAATTTTATAATTACCAGGGGATTATTTGTAACCCCAACATAATTTCAGGTTTCAGGTTTGCAAAACTATTTGAACCTCTTATCACTTGAGTTTTGAATTTCAATAGGAAATTGAAAAGGGAGTTTGGCTAATTTGTGATCAAGCATGATTTAGCAAAAAGCTAAAGTCAAACCTCCTGCTTTACTGCAACTTAATTACCTGCATCCGTGCGACATGGATCCAGGGGTGTTACACTTAGATTGCTTCATCCCATGGTCGTGTTTTGATTCAGCGGTATTGTGGGATGAAGCGGTCCGGACCAACCTTACTCGTAAGCTTACAAGAGACCGGTTCCATCGACTGACGTGTAACTTTGTTGCACAAAGATGGCTGGCGGGTGTCTGTCTCTCCTACTCTAGTTGGCCCGGGTTCGACAAATGCGGTCCTTGAGAAGGTTGAATAGCAATTTGTGTATCACCGTTGTGATTTTTGCGTAGGTAAGAATTGTTCTTGCTAGATACTCGTAGCAGCCACATAAAACATGCAACAACAATTAGAGCACATCTAACTTGTTTTCGCAGGGTATGTTATGATGTGATATGACCAATTATATGATAAGATATATGTGATGTATGAGATGATCATGTTTTGTATAGAATATCATAACTTGCATGTCGATAAGTACGGCAACCGGCAGGAGCCATAGGGTTGTCTTTAATTGTTTTCTTCGTTTTGCTTTACTTTATCGCTATGAGTTAGCAATAGTCGTGGAAGCAATAGTCAGTGTGACAAGCCCGATGGCGACACGCTGATGGAGATCAAGATTATGGAGATCATGGTGTCATGCCGGTAACGATGGAGATCATGCTGGTGCTTTGAAGATGGAGATCAAAAGCACAAGTTCATGGCCATATCATGTCACTTATGATTTGCATTTGATGTTAATCCTTTTATGCACCTTGTTTTTCTTAGGATGGCGGTAGCATTATAAGTTGATCCCTCACTTAAATTTCAAGATAAATTGTGTTCTCCCCGAGTGTGTACCGTTGCAAAAGTTCGTCGAGTCGAGACACCACGTGATGATCGGGTGTGGTAGACTCTACGGTCACATACAATAGGTGCAAGCAGTGTTGCATGTGTGGAACACTCGGGTTAAACTTGACTAGCCTAGCATGTACAGACATGGCCTCGGAACATAGGAGACCGAAAGGTCAAACATGAGTCATGTAGTAGATATGATCAACATGAAGATGTTCGACATTGAAACCACCTCAACTCATGTGATGATCGGACTTGAGTTTGTGGATTTGGATCATGTGATACTCGAATGACCAGAGGGATGTCAATTTGAGTGGGAGTTTTTTTAATATGATTAACTAAACTCATTATCATGAACATAGTCAAAATGTCTTTGCAAATTATGTTGTAGATTACTAGCTCACGTTGTAGCTCCCTTGATTTTTTATGTTCCTAGAGAAATAGAGTTGAAAGATGATGGTAGCAATAGTGCGGACTGGGTCCGTGATCTGAGAAGTGTCCTCATTTCTGCACAGAAGGCTTATGTCCTTAATGCACCGCTCGGTGCGCCACCCCCTCTAGCATCGTCTATAGATGTTGTGAACATCTGACATGCATGTTCCGATGACTACTTGATAGTTCAGTGCGTCATGCATTACGGCTTAGAATCGAGGCTCCAAAACATTTTCAATGTCACGAAACATATGAGATGTTCTAAGAGCTAAAATTAGGATCTCAGGCTCGTGCCCGTGTTGCGAGGTATGAGACCTCCAACAAGATTCTTTGCCTGCAAGATGAAGGAGAATAGCTCAATCGTTGAACATGTGCTCAGATTGTTTGGGTGCTACAATCGCTTGAATCGAGTTGGAGTTGATCTTCCAGATAAGATAGTGATTGATATAGTTCTCCAAGTCACTGTCACTAAGCTACAAGAGCTTTGTGATGAACTATAAAATGCCAGAAATGGAAATAATGATCCCTGAGCTATTCGCGATGTTTGACACCGCGAAGGTAGAAATCAAGAAGGAGCATCAAGTGTTGATGGTTAGTGAAACCACTAGTTTCGAGAAGGGCAAGGGCTAGGAGAGAAAATTCATGGATGTCATGTTAGTTGCTGCTCCAGTGAAGCAACCCAAGGTTGAACCCAAACCCGAGACTAAGTGCTTCTATTATGAGGAGAACGATCATTGAAACGGAACAACCCTATATACTTGGTAGATAAGAAGGCTGGCAACATTGACAGAAGTATATTTGATATACGTGTTATTGATGTGTACCTTGCTAGTACTCCTAGTAGCACCTGGGTATTGAATACCGGTTCGGTTGCTAAATGTTAGTAACTCGAAATAAAAGCTACGGAATAAATGGAGGATGGCTAAGGGTGAGCTGACGATGAGTGTTGGAAGTGTTTCCAAGGTTGATGTGATCACCATCGCACGCTCTCTCTACCTTCGGGATTAGTGATAAACCTAAACAAATGTTATTTGGTGTTTGCGTTGAGCATGAACGTGATTATATCATGTTTATTGAAATACGATTATTCATTTAAGTTAGGAATTTACATGAATAATGCCTTCAATGGTCATGCACCCAATAAGAATGGTTTATTGAATCTTGATCGTAGTAATACACATGTTCATTACATTGATGCCAAAAGATACAAAGTTAATAATGATAGTACCACAAACTTATGGCATTGCCGCTAAATGTCATAATGGTGTAAAGCGCATGAAGAAACTCCATGCTGATGGATCTTTGGACTCATTCGATATCGAATCGGTTGAGACATGCGGACCATGCCTCATGGGCAAGATGGCCAAGACCCCGTTTTTCAATATGATGGAGCGGGCAAGTAACCTATTGGAAATAATACATGTTGATGTATGTGATCCGGTGAGTGTTGTAGCGGGTGGTGGATATCGTTATTTTCTTACCTTCACTGGTGATTTGAGTAGATATGGGTATATTTACTTAATGAAACACAAGTCTGAAACGTTTGAAAAGTTCAAGCAAATTTAGAGTGAAGTTTGAGATCATCGTGACAAGAATATAAAAATTATCTATGATATGATCGTGGAGGTGGATATCTGAGTTACGAGTTTGGTATGCAACTTAAGACAATGTGGAATTTGTTTGACAGCTCACGCCACCTAGAACACCGTAGTGTGATGGTGTGTTCGAACGTCGTAGTCGTGCTCTAGTGGATATGGTGCGAGCTAATGATGTATCTTATCAATTTGCCACTATTGTTTTGGGGTTATGCATTAGAGATAACTGCATTCACTTTAAAAGGGGCACCATCTAAGTCCATTGAGATGACACCATATGAATTTTGGTTTGGTGGAAACCTAAGCTGACATTTCTTAATGTTTGGGGCTGTGACGCTTATGTGAAAAAGGGGGTTTTCATCTAATGAGCTCGAACCCAAAGAGGAAAAATGCATCTTCATGGAATACCCTAGCGTAACAGTTGGGTAAACCTTCTAGCTTAGATCCAAGCACAAAGTGTTGTTGCTAAAATGGGTCCTTTCTCTCGAAAGAGTTTCTCTCGAAAGAATTGAGTGGGAGGAAGATAGAACTTGATGAGGTTGTTGAACCTTTGTTTCAACCAGAGAGTAGCGCAGGGTAGAAAGTTCTTTCTGTGGAGCCTACGTTAGTTGAAGAGGAAGTTAATGATGATGATCATGAAGCTACGGATCAAGTTACTGTCGAACCTCGTAGGTCGACAAGGACGCGTACTGCTCCTGAGTGGTACGACAACCCTGTCTTAGAGCTCATGTTGTTGGACAACGATGAACCTACGAGCTATGGAGAAGCGATGATGGGCCCGGATTCTGGGAAATGGTTAGAGACCATGAAATCTGAGATGGGATCCATGTATGAAAACAAAGTATGGACTTTGGAAGTATTACCAGGGAAAAAGGCCATTCAGAACAAATGGATCTTTAAGAGGAAGACGAACGCGGATGGTAATGTCACCGTCTATAAAGCTTGACTTGTGGCAAAGGGTTTTTCACAAGTTCAAGGAGTTAACTACGATGAGACCTTCTCATCTGTAGTGATGCTTAAGTCCCTCATAATCATGTTAGCAATAGATGCATATTTCGACTATGAAATTTGGCAGATGGATGTCAAAACAGCTTTCCTTAACGGTTTCCTTAAGGAAGAGTTGCATATGATACAACCGGAAGGTTTTGTCGATCCAGAGAATGCTAACAAAGTTTGCAAACTCCAGCGATCCATTTATGGACTGGTGCAAGCATCTTAGAGTTGGAATATAAGCTTTGATGAGGTGATCAAATTTTTTGAGTCTATACAAAGTTTTGAGAAACTTGTATTTACAATAAAGTGAGTGGGGGCACTTTAGAATTTCTGATAAGTATATGTGGTTGACATATTGTTGATCGGAAATAATGTAGAATTTCTGGAAAGCATAAAGGGTTGTTTGAAAAGAGTTTGTCAAAGGAAGACCTGGATAAAGCTACTTAATTGTTGGGCATCGAGATCTATAGAGATAGATCAAAGACGCTTGATGAGACTTTCAATGAGTGCATACCTAGACAAGATTTTGAAAGAGTTCAAAATGGATCAGTCAAAGAAGGAGGTCTTGCCTGATTTGTAATGTGTGAAGTTGAGTAAGACTCAAAGCTCAACCACGGCATAAGAAAGAGAAAGGAAGAAGGTCGTCCCCTATGCCATAGCCATAGTCTCTATATAGTATGCCATGTTGTGTACCACACTTGTGTGTGCCTTGCCATGAGTCTGTAAGGGGTACAAGAGTGATCCAGGAGTGGATCACTGGACAACAGTCAAAATTATCCTTGCTAACTAGAGGACTAAGGAAATATTTCTCGATTGTGGGGGTGATAAAGAGTTCGTCGTAAAGGGTTACGTCGATGCAAGCTTTAACACCAATCCAGATGACTCTTAGTAGCAATCCGAATACGTATAGTGGACAGCCATTTGGAGTAGCTCCAAATGGAGCGTGGTAGTAGTATCTACAATATGACATAGAGAGTTGCGAAGAACACACAGATCTCAATGTCGCAGACCCGTTGACTAAAACCTGTTTCACATGCAAAACATGATCGAACCCCAGAACTGATTGGGTGTGAGATTCATAACAAATCACATAGCGATGTGAGGTAGATTATTGACTCTAGTGCAAGTGGGAGACTGTTGGAAATATGCCCTAGAGGCACTAATAAATTTGTTATTATCATATTTCCTTGTTCATGACAATCGTTTATTATACATGCTATAATTGTATTGCTCTAAAACTCAGATACATGTGTGGATACATAGACAACACCATGTCCCTAGTAAGCCTCTATTGGACTAGCTTGTTGATCAAAGATGGCTATGGTTTCCTAGTCATGGACATGAGATGTCATTTGATAACGGGATCACATCATTAGGAGAATGATGTGATGGACAAGACCCAAACTATAAACATAGCATATGATCGTGTCAGTTTATTGCTATAGTTTTCTGTATGTCAAGTATTTGTTCCTATGGCCATGAGATCATGCAACTCACTGACACCGGAGGAGTACCTTGTGTGTATCAAACGTCACAACGTAACTGGGTGACTATAAAGGTGCTCTACAAGTATCTCCAAGGGTGTCTATTGATTTGCCATGGATCAAGACTGGGATTTGTTACTTCGTGTGATGGAGAGGTATCTCAGGGCCCACTCGGTAATACAACATCACAATAAGCCTTGCAAGCAATGTGACTAAGTGTTAGCCATGGGATCTTGTATTATGGAACGAGTAAAGAGACTTGCCGGTAACGAGATTGAACTAGGTATAGGGACATCGACGATCGAATCTCGGGCAAGTAACATACCGAAGAACAAAGGGAACAACATACGGGATTAACTAAATCCTTGACATAGAGGTTCAACTGATAAAGATCTTTGTAGAATATGTAGGAACCAATATGGGCATCTAGGTCCCGTTACTGGTTATTGACCATAGAGGTGTCTCGGTCATGTCTACGTAGTTCTTGAACCCGTAGAGTCTGCACACTTAAGGTTCGATGATGTTTCAATATAGTAGAGTTATGTATGGTGGTGACCGAAGGTTTTTCAGAGTCCCGGATGAGATCCTGGACGTCACGAGGAGCTCCGGAATGTCCCGAGGTAAATATTGCTATATAGGAAGTCCTGTTTTGGTCACTAGAAAAGTTTTGGGTATTTCGGTAGTGTATCGGGAGTGTCGGGAGGGGTACCGGGGACCATCGGGAGGGTTGTCTCAACGCAAAGGGACTCATGGGCTGTGGGAGGAGTAAAGCCAGCGCTTAGTGGGCTGGCCGAGCCCCCCACCAAGGCCATGCGGTTAGGGGTGGGAAAAACCCAAAGGTGGAGGGGTGGAAAGGGTTTCTAAGTGGAGAGGAGGAATCCTACTCCTCATAGGATTGGAGTAGGACTCCTCCACCTCCAATTTCGGCCAAACCTTGAGGGTTTGAGGCTTCCTCCTCCCCTCCCTACCTCCTATATATACTAGAGGGGATAGCTAACCCTAATTACCACGTGCTCCCTCTAGTTAATCTAGATCAGTTTTCTCCTCTAGTCTAGTTCGGCGATGCTTAGGCGAAGCCCTGCCGGAATAGTTCCACCACCATCGCCGCCACACCGTCGTGCTGCCAGAGAACTCATCTAACTCTCCGCTCCCTCTTGTTGGATCAAGAAGGCGGAGATCGTCATCGAGCTGTACATGTGTTGAACGCGGAGGCGTTGTCCGTTCGTCGCTAGATCGGAAGGACCGTGATCAGGATCGCGAGATGATTCATGATTTTATCGCGAGACGGATCATGATGGGATCGCAGGACGGATCATGATTGGATCACGAGAAGGATCGTGATGGGATCTCGGGACGCTCGGCGATTTGGATCGCGAAGACGTTTGACTACATCAACTGTGTTTCTTAATGCTTCCCACTTAGCGATCTACAAGGGTATGTAGATCCACTCTCCCTCTCGTAGATGCTCATCACCATGGATAGATCTTGCATGTGTGTAGGAATATTTTTTTGTTTCCCATGCAACGTTCCGCAACATACATGTCCTAGCCTTCTATGCCATAGCCAACCTTTAGATGATTTTGCAATGGGACAAGTACGAGGTTGGGCCTTTTAGTGAAATGACAATGTATAGATCACCTCTACGAATACCGATAAAGACAATTTTATAATTATCAAATCAAAACACTTGGCAATCTACTTTGGTAAAAAGAAAATTGAAACCAAAGTCTGCTAGTTTAGATATGGAAAGAAGATTGTAGCCAAGTTATTCAACAAGCATCACATTTTGAATGGAGCTATCATGAGATATGGACACCTTACCAAGGCCACGTACCTTACCCTTAGAGTTGTCTCCAATAGTCACGTACCTCCGAGGACCTTGATTAGGCGTGATCTCTAGGAACATGTCTTTATCACCAGTCATGTGATCCGTGCATCCACTATCGAGAATAGACTCTTTTCCACCGGACATGTAATCCTTGAAGTTTTCCATTAGACTTAGATTCTTCATGATCTTTTCATGCTCAATGTCAAACAACTCATCTTCATCATAGTAGCCATGTTCTTCATTGTCATCATTTGGAGGAGTAAAGTCTTCATAGAAACCAAGAGACTCGTTAGAATAGTAACCATGAAAATTTTCAAGTTTATGAATGTGAATGGCTTCAATAATAATGTTTTTGATCGTAGGGACATCTCCTTTAGCACGCATGAGATCACGGAGCTCAAATATACATTTATCAAAGTTTGGATCACTAGGCTTCATTTTGTGAAAAGCAATAGTTTTATGAAGAATTTCATCAAGATTACTTAATGTAAGAATTGGATATCATTTCTCCAAATCATTCCACAAAGTATAAGCACATTCGAAGTTCTTCAATTGAGAAAGCACAAATCTTGGTAAACCTCTAACAATAAGATTGACAATTCTTAGGTTACCAAGCATGTTAATTTCCTTTTCGTGTGTGGGTGAAATTCATCAATGGGGAGTGTTGGAAATATGCCCTAGAGGCAATAATAAAGTAGTTATTATCATATTTCCTTGTTCATGATAATCGTTTATTATCCATGCTAGAATTGTATTGATCAGAAACTCAGATACATGTGTGGATACATAGACAACACCATGTCCCTAGTATGCCACTAATAGACTAGCTCGTTAATCAAAGATGGCCAAAGTTTCCTGGCCATGGACATGAGATGTCATTTGATAACGGGGTCACATCATTAGGAGAATGATGTGATGGACAAGACCCAAACTATAAACATAGCATATGATCATGTCAGTTTATTGCTATAGTTTTCTACATGTCAAGTATCTGTTCCTATGACCATGAGATCATGCAACTCACTGACACTGGAGGAGTGCCTCATGTGTGTCAAACATCGCAATGTAACTGGGTGACTATAAAGGTGCTCTACACGCATCTCCGAGAGTGTCTGTTGAGTGGGTATGGATCAAGACTGGGACTTGTTACTCTGTGTGGCGGAGAGGTATCTGAGGGCCCACTCAATAATACAACATCACAACAAGCCTTGCAAGCAATGTGACTAAAGTGTTAGCCACAGGATCTTGTATTACGGAACGAGTAAAGAGACTTGCCGGTAACGAGATTGAACTAGGTATAGATATACCAACTATCGAATCTCGGGCAAGTAACATACCAAAGAACAAAGGGAACATCATACGGGATTATCTGAATCCTTGACATAGAGGTTCAAACGATAAAGATCTTCATGGAATATGTAGGAGCCAATATGGGCATCCAGGTCCCACTATTGGTTATTGACCGTAGAGGTGTCTCGGTCATGTCTACATAGTTCTCGAACCCGCAGGGTCTGCACACATAAGGTTCGGTGACGTTTTGGTAGTATTGAGTTATGTATGTTGGTGACCAGAGGTTTTTAGGAGTCCCGGATGAGATCCCAGACTTCACGAAGAGCTCCAGAATAGTCCGGAGGTAAAGATTGATATATAGGAAAGTGATATTTGGGTTCCGAAAAAGTTTCGAGCACTACCGGTACTGTGCCGGGAGTGATGAAAGGGTTCCGGGGGTCCACCAGGAGGGGCCCACCTACCCCGGGGGGGCACATGGGCCTAAGTGGTTGCGCACCAGCCCATAGTGGTCTGGGCAACCGACCACATAGGTCCCTTGCGCCCAAGGGTAGGTGGGGAGGTGCCTTGGAGGGGAGCGAGACCTCCCTAGGGCGCCCACCTCCCTTGTGGGAGGTGGACTCCTCCCTATCCTTGCCGGTCAGCCCTCCTTGGAGGAGGGTGTTGGAAATATGCCCTAGAGGCAATGAATAAAGTTTTTATTATTATATTTCCTTGTTCATGATAATCATTTATTATCCATGCTATAATTGTATTGACTAGAAACACATTACATGTGTGGGTAAATAGACAACACACTGTCCCTAGTATGCCTCTAGTGAACTAGCTCGTTGATCAAAGATGGTCAAGGTTTCCTGGCCATTGACATGAGATGTCATTTGATAACGGCATCACATCATTAGGAGAATGATGTGATGGACAAGACCCAAACTACAAACGTAGCATATGATCGTGTTTTCTGCATGTCAAGTATATGTTCCTATGACCATGAGATCATGCAACTCATGAACATCAGAGGAGTGCCTTGTGTGTATCAAGCGTCGCAACATAACTGGGTGACTATAAAGGTGCTCTACAAGTATCTCTGAGGGTGTTTGTTGAGTTGGCATGGATCAAGACTGGGATTTGTTACTCCGTGTGACGGAGAGGTATCTCAGGGCCCACTCGGTAATACAACATCACAATAAGCCTTGCAAGCAATGTGACTAAGTGTTAGTTGCGGAATCTTGTATTACGGAACGAGTAAAGAGACTTGCCAGTAACGAGGTTGAACTAGGTATGAAGATACCGACGATCGAATCTCGGGCAAGTAACATACCGAAGAACAAAGGGAACATCATACGGGATTAACTGAATCCTTGACATAGAGGTTCGACCGATAAAGATATTCGTAGAATATATAGGAACCAATATGGGCATCCAGGTCCCGCTATTGGTTATTGATCGTAGAGGTGTCTCGGTCATGTCTACATAGTTCTCGAACCCGCAGGGTCTGCACACTTAAGGTTTGGTGACGTTTCGGTAGTATAGAGTTATGTATGGTGGTGACCGAAGGTTGTTCGGAGTCCTGGATGAGATCCCGGATGTCACGAGGAGCTCTGGAATGGTCCGGAGGTAACGATTCATATATAGGAAGTCCTATTTTGGTTGCCGGAAAAGTTTTGGGCTCATTGGTAGTGTACCGGGAGTGTACCGGGAGACCACCGGGAGGGGTATTTCGACCCAAGAGGCTTCATGGGCTGTGGGAGAGTGAATATCAGCCCTTTGTGGGCTGGTGGAAGTCCCACACAAGGCCCATGCGGCTGGGAAGAAAAACCCAAAAGGAAAAAGGTGGGAAAAGGCAAAAAAGGCTAAATTAGGAAGGAGTTCTAATCCTACTAGGAGTGGAGGAGGAGGATTCCTCCCTCCTGGTTCGGCCGAACCAGCCTTGGCTTGGAAGCCAAGGCTGCCTCCTCTCCTCCTCTCCTCCTATATATACTAGAGGGTTTTAAGGTTTTTTGGACAAGATTTTCAGCCACGTGCAACCCTACCCTCTAGTCCATAGTTTCTCCTCTAGATCAGATTTCTACAGTGCTTAGGCGAAGCCCTGCCAGAATAACTCCACCACCATCGCTGGAGCGCCGTCACGCTGCTGGAGAACTCTTCTTCCTCTCTTCTCCTTCTTGCTGGATCAAGACGGCGGAGATCGTCATCAAGTTGTACGTGTGCTGAACGCGGAGGTGCCGTCTGTTCGGCGCTAGATCGAAAGGATCGTGATCAAGTTCGTGGGACGGATCGTGATCAAGTTCATGGGATGGATCGTGATTGGATCGCGGGACGGATCGTGATTGGATCGCGAGACGCACGGCGATTTGGATCGCGAAGACGTTTGACTACACCAGTCGCGTTTCTTAATGCTTCCCGCTTAGCGATCTAGAAGGGTACGTAGATCCACTCTCCCTCTCGTATATGCTCATCACCATGGATAGATCTGTGTGTGTGTAGGAATTTTTTTGTTTCCCATGCAACGTTCCCCAACAGTGGCATCATGAGCTAGGTCTATGTGTAGATGAGATCTCGAGTAGAACACAAAAGG
This sequence comes from Hordeum marinum, assembly GCA_022496015.1. Classification (NCBI taxonomy): domain Eukaryota; kingdom Viridiplantae; phylum Streptophyta; class Magnoliopsida; order Poales; family Poaceae; genus Hordeum; species Hordeum marinum. The sequence goes on from CM039673.1 coordinate 167,576,526, forward strand.
TTTGTGGGCGTTGATGCTTAGATTGCTTCCTCCCTTGGTCGGATTTTGGTTCAGCGGTATTGTGAGATGAAGCGGCCCGGACCAACGTTACTCGTACGCTCACGAGAGACCGGTTCCCTCGACCGCAACTTGTTGCATAGATGGCTTGCGGGTGCTAGTTTCTCTCACTTTAGTTGGATCGGATTCGACAAAGGCAGTCCTTGAGAAGGTTGAAAAGCAACTAGTGTATCACCATTGTGGTTTTTGCGTAGATGAGAATTGTTCTTGCTAGATACCCATAGCAGCCATGTAAAACATGCAACAACAATTAGAGGATGTCTAACTTGTTTTTGCAGGGTATGTTGTGATGTGATATGGCCAATTACATGATGTGATATATGTGATGTATGAGATGATCATGTGATGTATAGATTATCACGACTTGCATGTCGATGAGTACGACAACCGACAGGAGCCATAGGGTTGTCTTTAATTATTGTATGACTTGCGTGTCAATCATTAAGCGCTATGTAATGCTTTACTTTATCGCTAAACGGTAGCAATAGTAGTAGAAGCATGTTGGGCGCGATGACCCTGATGGCGACACGTTGATGGAGATGAAGATCATGGTGTCATGCCGGTGACGATGGAGATCATGCCGGTGCTTTCTAGATGGAGATCAAAAGCACAAGTTCATGGACATATCATGTCACTTATGAATTGCATGTGATGTTAATCCTTTTATGCACCTTGTTTTGCTTAGGACGACGGTAGCATTATAAGGTGATCCCTCACTTAAATTTCAAGATGAATTGTGTCCTCCCCGAGTGTGCACCGTTGCGAAAGTTCGTCGTGTCGAGACACCACGTGATGATCGGGTGTGATAGACTCTACGTTCACATACAACAGGTGCAAGCCAGTGTTGCACACGCAGAACACTCGGGTTAAACTTGACGAGCCTAGCATGTATATACATGGCCTCAGAACACAAGAGACCGAAAGGTCGAACATGAGTCATATAGTAGATATGATCAACATAATGATGTTCACCATTGAAGCCACCTCAACTCACGTGATGATCAGACTTGAGTTGGTGGATTTGGATCATGTGACACTTAGATGACCTGAGGGATGTCAATTTGAGTGGAGCTTTAGTAATTTGATTAACTAAACTCATTATTTTGAACAATAGTCTAAGTAAACTTTGCATATTTATGTTGTGGATCAATGGCTCACGCAGTAGCACCCCTGAATTTTAATGCGTTCCTAGAGAAAGCTAAGTTGAAAGATGATGGAAGTAACTTTGTTGACTGCGCCCGTAATTTGAGGATTATCCTCACGGCTTCCCAGAAATCATATGGCCTTGATGCACCGCTTGGTGACCAACCAGAAGACATGACCTCCGAAGACGTTAAGAACACTTGGGAGGCACGTACTGGAGATTACTCAATAGTTCAGTGTGCAATATTGTATGGCTTAGAACCGGGACTTCAAAGACATTTTGAACGTCATGGAGCATATGAGATGTTCAAGAAGTTGAAGTTTATCTTTCAGAAGAATGCCCGGATCGAGAGGTATGAAACCTCCGATAAGTTCTATGCTTGCAAGATGGAGGAGAACGGGTCTATCAGTGAACATATACTCACAATGTCTGGGTATTCAACTCGTCTAGCGGAGTTGGGAATTGCCCTTCCGCCAGAGGCAATCACTTACAGAGTTCTTCAATCACTGCCACCTAGTTACAAGAGCTTTGTGATGAACTATAAGATGCACGGGATGAACAAGTCAGTCGCCGAGCTGTTTGCGATGCTAAAAGTCGCTGAGTCTGAAATCCAGAAAGAACATCAAGTATTGATGGTCAATAAAACCACTAGTTCCAAGAAAAATGGCAAGGTCAAGGGCAAGGGCAAGAAGGGTAAAACCAAGAAGGATGGCAAAGCAGTTGCTACTCCTGTAAAGAAGCCTAAGCATGGACCCAAGCCAGAAACTGAGTGCTTTCATTGCAAGGGAACTGGTCACTGGAAGCGGAATTGCCCCAAGTACCTGGCTGACAAGAAGGTGGCCAACGACAAACAAGGTATATATGATATACATGTTATTGATGTGTACCTTACTAGCTCTCGTAATAGTGCCTGGGTATTTGATACCGGTTCGGTTGCTCACATTTGCAACTCAAAGCAGGAACTACGGAATAAACGAAGGCTGGCAAAGGATGAAGTGATGATGCGCGTGGGAAATGGTTCCAAGGGTGATGTGATCGCCGTCGGCATGCTCTCTCTTCGATTACCATCGGGATTAGTGATGAACCTGAATAATTGTTATTTAGTGCCTGCGTTAAGCATGAACATTATATATGGATCTTGTTTATTGCGAGACGGTTACTCATTTAAATCAGAGAATAAAGGTTGTTCTATTTATATGAGTAATATCTTTTATGGTCATGCACCCAATGTTAGGGGTTTATTCATATTGAATCTTGATAGTGATGACACACATGTTCATAACATTGATGCCAAAAGATGTAGAGTTGATAATGATAGTACCACTTTCTTGTGGCACTGCCGTTTAGGTCATATTGGTGTAAAACGCATGAGGAAGCTCCATGCTGATGGACTTTTGGAGTCACTTGATTTTGAATCACTTGACACATGTGAACCATGCTGTTGGAAATATGCCCTAGAGGCAATAATAAATTAGTTATTATCATATTTCCTTGTTCATGATAATCGTTTATTATCCATGCTATAATTGTATTGATCGGAGACTTAAATGCATGTGTGGATACATAGACAAAACCATGTCCCTAGTATGCCTCTAATAGACTAGCTCATTGATCAAAAGATGGTTAAGGTTTCCTAGCCATGGACATGAGATGTCATTTGATAACGGGATCACATCATTAGGAGAATGATGTGATGGACAAGACCCAAACTACAAATGTAGCATATGATCGTGTCAGTTTATTGCTGTTGTTTTCCGCATGTCAAGTGTATGTTCCTATGACCATGAGATCATGCAACTCACAGATATCGGAGGAGTGCCTTGTGTGTATCAAACGTCGCAACGTAACTGGGTGACTATAAAGGTGCTCTACAGGTATCTCCGATGGTGTCTGTTGAGTTGGCATGGATCAAGACTGGGATTTGTTACTCCGTGTGACGGAGAGGTATCTCAGGGCCCACTCGGTAATACAACATCACAATGAGCCTTGCAAGCAATGTGACTAATTGTTAGTTGCGGGATCTTGTATTACAGAACGAGTAAAGAGACTTGCCAGTAACGAGGTTGAACTAGGTATGGAGATACCGATGATCGAATCTCGGGCAAGTAACATACCGAAGAACAAAGGGAACGTTATACGGGATTAACTGAATCCTTCACATAGAGGTTCAACCGATAAAGATCTTCGTAGAATATGTAGGAACCAATGTGGACGTCCAGGTCCCGCCATTGGTTATTGACCGTAGAGGTGTCTCGGTCATGTCTACATAGTTCTCGAACCCGCAGGGTCTGCACACTTAAGGTTTGGTGACGTTTCGGTAGTGTAGAGTTATGTATGGTGGTGAACGAAGGTTGTTCGGATTCCCGGATGAGATCACAGACATCACGAGGAGCTCCGGAATGGTCCGGAGGTAAAGATTCATATATAGGAAGTCCCAGTTTGGTCGCCGGAAAAGTTTCGGGCTCATCGGTAGTGTACCGGGAGACCTCCGGGAGGGGTATTTCGACCCCAGAGGGTCCATGGGCTGTGGAGAGTGATAACCAGCCCTTAGTGGGCTGGAGAAACAGCCACAACAAGTCCCATGGCGCAGGAGGCAAAAATCCTAAAGGAAAAAGGTGGAAAAAAGGCAAAAAGGAAGAGTCCTACTCCTACTAGGAGTGGAGGAAGGAGTAGGACTCCTCCTCTTGTGGCTCGGCCGAACCAAACAGCCTTGGAGGCCAAGGCTGCGTCCTCCTCTCCCTCCCTCCTATATATACTGGTGGAATAGAGGGTTTTTGCATAGAATTTACGGCCACGTGCTACCCGTTCCACCGGTGCTCCTCTAGATCGGTTTTCTGTAGTGCTTAGGCGAAGCCCTGCCGGAATCACTCCACCACCATCACCGGAGCGCCATCACGCTGCCGGTGAACTCTCTCTCCTCTCCACCTCCTCTTGCTGGATCAAGACGGTGGAGATCGTCATCAAGTTGGACGTGTGCTGAACGCGGAGGTGCCCTCCGTTCGGCGCTAGATCGGAAGGACCGTGATCGAGATCGCGAGACAGTTCGTGATGAGATCGCGGGACGGATCGTGATGAGTTCGTGGGACAGATCGTGATCAAGATTGTGAGATGGATTGTGATGAGATCGCGGGACGGATCGTGATGAGTTCGCGGGACGGATCGTGATGTGATCATGGGATGCTCGGCGATTTGGATCGCGAAGATGTTTGACTACACCAACCGCGTTTCTTAACGCTTCCCGCTTAGCGATCTACAAGGGTATGTAGATCCACTCTCCCTCTCGTAGATGCTCATCACCATGGATAGGTTTGCGTGTGCGTAGGAAATTTTTTGTTTCCCATGCGACGTTCCCCATCAGTGGCATCATGAGCTAGGTTGATGGTTTGATGAGATCTCGAGTAGAACACAAAAGGTTTGTGGGCGTTGATGCTTAGATTGCTTCCACCCTTGGTCGGATTTTGGTTCAGTGGGATTGTGTGATGAAGCGGCCCGGACCAACATTACTCGTATGCTTACGAGAGACCGGTTCCCTCGACGCAACTTGTTGCTTAGATGGCTTGCGGGTGACAGTTTCTCTCACTTTAGTTGGATCGGATCCGACAAAGGCGGTCCTTGAGAAGGTTGAAAAGCAACTAGTGTATCACCGTTGTGTTTTTTTTGCGTAGGTGAGAATTGTTCTTGATAGATACCCGTAGCAGCCACGTAAAACATGCAACAACAATTAGAGGACATCTAACTTGTTTTTGCAGGGTATGTTGTGATATGATATGGCCAATTACATGATGTGATATATGTGATGTATGAGATGATCATGTGATGTATAGATTATCACGACTTGCATGTCGATGAGTACGGCAACCGGCAGGAGTCATAGGGTTGTCTTTAATTATTGTATGACCTGCGTGTCAATCATTAAGCCCTATGTAATGCTTTACTTTATCGATAAACGATGGCAATAGTAGTAGGAGCATGGTGGGCGCGACAACCCCGATGGCGACACGTTGATGGAGATCAAGATAATGGAGATCATGGTGTCATGCCGGTGACGATGGAGATCATGTCGGTGCTTTCATGATGGAGATCAAAAGCACAAGTTCATGGCCATATCATGTCACTTATGATTTGCATGTGATGTTAATCCTTTTATGCACCTTGTTTTGCTTAGGATGACGGTAGCATTATAAGGTGATCCCTCACTTAATTTCAAGATAAATTGTGTTCTCCCCGAGTGTGCACCGTTGCGAAAGTTCGTCGTGTTGAGACACCACGTGATGATCGGGTGTGATAGACTCTACGTTCACATACAACGGGTGCAAGCCAGTGTTGCACATGCAGAACACTCGGGTTAAACTTGACGAGCCTAGCATGTACAGACATGGCCTCGGAACACAAGAGACCGAAAGGTCGAACATGAGTCATATAGTAGATATGATCAACATGATGATGTTCACCATTGTAACCACCTCAACTCACATGATGATTGGACTTGAGTTGGTGAATTTGGATCATGTATCACTCGAATGACTGGAGGGATGTCAATTTGAGTGGGAGTTCTTAAGTAATATGATTAATTGAACTCATTAGCATGAACATAGTCAGTAGTGTCTTTGCAAATTATGTTGTAGATTACTTGCCCGCGCTGTAGCTCCATTGAATTTTTATACGTTCCTAGAGAAATAGAGTTGAAAGATGATGGTAGCAACATTGTGGACTGGGTCCGTGATCTGAGGATTGTCGTCATTGCTGCACAGAAGGTTTATGTCCTTAATGCACCGCTCGGTGCACCAACCCCTCTAGCGTCGTCTGTAGATGTTCTGAACATCTGACAGGCACGTTCTGATGACTACTTGATAGTTTAGTGCATCATGCATTACGGCTTAGAATTGAGGCTCCAAAACATTTTGAACGTCACGGAACATATGAGATGTTTCTAAGAGCTGAAATTAGGATCTCAGGCTCGTGCCCGTGTTACGAGATATGAGATCTCCAACAAGATTCTTTGCCTGCAAGATGAAAGAGAATAGCTTAATCGTTGAGCATGTACTCAGATTGTCTGGGTGCTACAATCGCTTGAATCAAGTGGGAGTTGATCTTCCATATAAGATAGTGATTGACATAGTTCTCCAAGTCACTGTCACTAAGCTACTAGAACTTAGTGACGAACTATAAAACGCCAGGGATAGAAATATTGATCCCTGAGCTGTTCGCGATGTTTGACACCGTGAAAGTAGAAATCAAGAAGGAGCGTCAAGTGTTGATGGTTAATCAAACCACTAGTTTCGAGAAGGGCAAGAGCAAGGAGGGAAACTTCATGGATAGCAAGTCAGTTGCTGCTCCAGTGAAGCAACCCAAAGTTGAACTCAAACCCGAGACTAAGTGCTTCTATTATGAGGTGAGAGGTCGCTGAAGCGGAACAACCCTAGATACTTGGTAGATAAGAAGGCTGGCAAACTCGACAGAAGTATATTTGATATACGAGTTATTGATGTGTACCTTGCTAGTACTCCTAGTAGCACCTGGGTATTGGATACCAGTTCGGTTGCTAAATTTTAATAACTCGAAATAAAAGCTACGGAATAAACGGAGAACTAGCTAAGGGTGAGGTGACGATATGTGTTGGAAATGTTTCCAAAGTAGATGTGATCAACATCATACGCTCTCTCTACCTTCAGGATTAGTGACAAACCTAAATAAATGTTATTTGGTGTTTTGTGTTGAGCATGAACGTGATTAGATCGTGTTTATTGCAACACGGTTATTCATTTGAGTTAAAGAATAATGGTTATTCTGTTTACATGAATAATACCTTCAATGGTCATGCACCCAGTGAGAATGGTTTGTTAAATCTTGATCATAGTAATACACATGTTCATAACATTGATGCCAAAAGATACACAGTTAATAATGATAGTACCACATACTTGTGGCACTGCCGCTAAATGTAAAATTGGTATAAAGCGCATGAAGAAACTCCATGCTGATGGATCTTTGGACTCATTCGATTTCGAATCGGTTGAGACATGCGAACCATGCCTCTTGGTCAAGATGACTAAGGACCCCGTTTTCTGTTTTGATGAAGCGAGGAAGTGATTTATTGGAAATGATACATGTTGATGTATGCAATCCAATGAGTCTTGTAGCGAGCGGTGGATATCATTATTTTCTTATCTTCACTGATGATTTGAGTAGATATAGTGTATATTTACTTAATGAAACACAAGTCTGAATTGTTTGAAAGGTTCAAGCAAATTCAGAGTGAAGTTTAAGATCATCGTGACAATAAGATAAAAATGTTTGCGATATGATCGTGGAGGTGAATATCTGAGTTATGAGTTTGGCATACAACTTTAGACAATGTGAAAGTTGTTTCACAACTCACGCCACCTGGAACACCATAGTGTGATGGTGTGTCCAAACGTCATAGTCATGCTCTATGGGATATGGTGCGTGCTATGATGTCAATTATCATTTTGTTACTATAATCTTGGGGTTATGCATTAGAGACAACTACATTCACTTTAAATAGGGCACCATCTAAATTCGTTGAGATGACACCGTGTGAATTATGGTTTGATAGAAACCTAAGCTGTCATTTCTTAATGTTTGGGGCTACGACACTTGTGTGGAAAATGTTTTCACCTAATGAGCTCGAACCCAAAGCGTACAAATGCATCTTCATAGAATACCCTAAGAACAGTTGGGTGAACCTTCTGTCTCAGATCCAAGCATAAAATTTTTGTTGCTAAAACTGGGTCCTTTCTCGAGAAAAGGTTTCTCTTGAAAGAATTGAGTGGGAGGAGGATAGAACTTGATGAGGTTATTGAACCTCTACTTCAACCAGAGAGTAGCGCAGCGCAGAAAGATGTTTGTGTGAAGCCTACGTTAGTTGAAGAGGAAGTTAATGATGATGATCATGAAGCTTCAGGATCAAGTTACTATCAAACTTCGTAGGTTGACAAGGATGTGTACTGCTGCTAAGCGGTACGACAACCCTGTCTTGGAGGTCATGTTGTTGGACAAACGATGAACCTACGAGCTATGGAGAAGCGATGATGGGCCCGGATTCCGACAAATGGTTGGAGGCCATGAAATCCGAGATAGGATCCATGTATGACAACCAAGTATAGACTTTGGTAAACTTGCTCGTTGGATAGCAGGTCGTTGAGTACAAATGGATCTTTAAAATGAAGACAGACATTGTTGGTAAATGTCACCATTTGTAAAGCTCGACTTGTTGCAAAGATGTTTGTGACAAGTTCAAGGAGTTGACTGCGATGAGGCTTTCTCACTCGTAGCGATGCTAAAAGTCTGTTGGAATTATGTTAGCAGTTGCTGCATTTTCAATTATGAAATCTTGCAGATGGATGTCAAAACATCGTTTCCTTAAACGGTTTACTTGAGGAAAGGTTGTATGTGATACAACCAGAAGGTTTTGTCAGTCAAGGATGCTAAAAGGTGAGCAAGCTTCAGTGATCATTCTATGGACTGAAGCAAGCATCTCGGAGTTGGAATATATGCTTTGATGAGTTGATCAAAGTTTTTGAGTTTATACAAAGTTTGCGAGAAACTTGTATTTGCAATAAAGTGAGTGGGAGCACTATAGAATTTCTGATAAGTATATGTGGATGACATATTGTTGATCAGAAATAATGTAGAATTTCTGGAAAGCATAAACAGTTATTTGGAAAGTGATTTTCAAAGTAAAACCTGGATAAAACTACCTAATTGTTGAGCATCAAGATCTATAGAGATAGATCAAAGATGACTTGATGAGACTTTCAATGAGTACATACCTTGACAAGGATTTTGAAAGGAGTTCAAAATGGATCAGTCAGAGAAAGAGTTCTCGTCTGATTTGTAAGGTATGAAGTTGAGTGAGACTCAAGGCTCGACCACGGCAGAAGGAAGAGAAAGGACGAACGTCGTCCCCTATGCCTTAGCCATAGGCTCTGTACAGTATGCCATGCTGTGTACCGCACCTGTGTATGCCTTGCCATGAGTCTGTCAAGGGGTACAAAAGAGATCCAGGAGTGGATCACTGGACAACGGTCAAGACTATCCTTAGTAAATGAAAGACTAAGGAGATGTTTCTCAATTATGGAGGTGATAAAGAGTTCGTCGTAAGGAGTTACGTCAATGCAAGCTTTAACACTAATTCGGATGACTCGTAGTAGCAATCTAGATACGTATAGTGGAGCAGCCATTTGGAATAGTGCCAAGTGGAGTGTGGTAGCAGTGTTTACAGTTTGACATAGGGATTTGCAAAGTACACACGGATCTGAATGTTACATACCCGTTGACTATAAGACCTCTCTCACATGCAAAGCATGGTCGAACCCCAGAACTCATTGGGTGTTAGATTCATAACAATGCGAATCACATGGTGATGTGAACTAGATTATTGACTCTAGTGCAAGTGGGAGACTGTTGGAAATATGCCCTAGAGGCAATAATAAATTAGTTATTATCATATTTCCTTGTTCATGATAATCGTTTATTATCCATGCTATAATTGTATTGATCGGAGACTTAAATGCATGTGTGGATACATAGACAAAACCATGTCCCTAGTATGCCTCTAATAGACTAGCTCGTTGATCAAAAGATGATTAAGGTTTCCTAGCCATGGACATGAGATGTCATTTGATAACGGGATCACATCATTAGGAGAATGATGTGATGGACAAGACCCAAACTACAAACGTAGCATCTGATCGTGTCAGTTTATTGCTGCTGTTTTCCGCATGTCAAGTGTATGTTCCTATGACCATGAGATCATGCAACTCACAGATATCGGAGGAGTGCCTTGTGTGTATCAAACGTCGCAACGTAACTGGATGACTATAAAGGTGCTCTACAGGTATGTCCGATGGTGTCTGTTGAGTTGGCATGGATTGAGACTGGGATTTGTTACTTCGTGTGACGGAGAGGTATCTCAGGGCCCACTCGGTAATACAACATCACAATGAGCCTTGCAAGCAATGTGACTAATTGTTAGTTGCGGGATCTTGTATTACAGAACGAGTAAAGAGACTTGCCAGTAACAAGGTTGAACTAGGTATGGAGATACCGACGATCGAATCTCGGGCAAGTAACATACCGAAGAACAAAGGGAACGTTATACGGGATTAACTGAATCCTTGACATAGAGGTTCGACCGATAATGATCTTCGTAGAATATGTAGGAACCAATGTGGACGTCCAGGTCCCGCCATTGGTTATTGACCGTAGAGGTGTCCCGGTCATGTCTACATAGTTCTCGAACCCGCAGGGTCTGCACACTTAAGGTTTGGTGACGTTTCGGTAGTGTAGAGTTATGTATGGTGGTGACCGAAGGTTGTTCGGAGTCCCGAAATTGATCTGGACGTCACGAGGAGCTCCGGAATGGTCCGGAGGTAAAGATTCATATATAGGAAGTCCCAGTTTGGTCGCCGGAAAAGTTCCGGGCTCATCTGTAGTGTACCGGGAGTGCCGGTAGTGTATCGAGAGACCTCCGGGAGGGGTATTTCGACCCCAGAGGGTCCATGGGCTGTGGAGAGTGATAACCAGCCCTTAGTGGGCTGGAGAAACAGACACAACAAGGCCCATGGCGCAGGAGGCAAAAATCCTAAAGGAAAAAGGTGGAAAAAAGGCAAAAAGGAAGAGTCCTACTCCTACTAGGAGTGGAGGAAGGAGTAGGACTCCTCCTCTTGTGGCTCGGCCGAACCAAACAGCCTTGGAGGCCAAGGATGCGTCCTCCTCTCCCTCCCTCCTATATATACTGGTGGAATAGAGGGTTTTTGCATAGAATTTACGGCCACGTGCTACCCGTTCCACCGGTGCTCCTCTAGATCGGTTTTCTGCAGTGCTTAGGCGAAGCCCTGCCGGAATCACTCCACCACCATCACCGGAGCGCCGTCACGCTGCCGGTGAACTCTCTCTCCTCTCCACCTCCTCTTGCTGGATCAATACGGTGGAGATCGTCATCAAGCTGGACGTGTGCTGAACGCGAAGGTGCCGTCCGTTCGGCGCTAGATCGGAAGGACCATGATCGAGATCGCGAGACAGTTCGTGATGAGATCGCGGGACGGATCGTGATGAGTTCGCAGGACAGATCGTGATCAAGATCGTGAGATGGATCGTGATGAGATCGCGGGACGGATCGTGATGAGTTCGCGGGACGGATCGTGATGTGATCGCGGGACGCTCGGCGATTTGGATCGCGAAGATGTTCGACTACACCAACCGCGTTTCTTAACGCTTCCCGCTTAGCGATCTACAAGGGTATGTAGATCCACTCTCCCTCTTGTAGATGCTCATCACCATGGATAGGTTTGCGTGTGCGTAGGATAATTTTTGTTTCCCATGCGACGTTCCCCAACACATGCTTCATGGGCAAGATGACTAAAACGCCGTTCTCTGGAATAATGGAACGGGCGAGTGACTTATTGGAAATCATACATACTGATGTGTGCGGTCCAATGAATGTTACAGCGCATGGTGGATATTGTTATGTTCTGACCTTCACTGATGACTTAAGTAGATATGGGTATATTTACTTGATGAAACACAAGTCTGAAACGTTTGAAAAATTCAAGCAATTTTAGAGTGCAGTTGAGAATCATCGTAACAAGAAGATTAAGTTCCTGAGATCTGATCGAGGAGGTGAATATCTGAGTTATGAGTTTGGCAGTCACTTAAGATAGTGTGGAATTGTTTCACAGTTGACACCGCCCGGAACACCACAGCGTAATGGTGTGTCCGAACGTCATAATCGAACCTTATTAGATATGGTGCGTTCTATGATGTCTCTTGCTGATTTGCAACTATCGTTTTGGGGTTATGCATTAGAGACAGCTGCATTCACTTTAAATAGGGCACCATTGAAATCCGTTGAGACGACGCCATATGAACTGTGGTTTGGCAAGAGGCCAAAGTTGTCGTTTCTTAAAGTTTGGGGATGTGATGCTTATGTCAAAAAGCTTCAGCCTGAAAAGCTGGAACCCAAAGCGGAGAAATGCGTCTTCATAGGATACCCGAAAGAGAGAGTCGGGTATACCTTCTATCTCAGATCCGAAGGCAAAATGTTTGTCGCTAAGAACGGAACATTTCTTGAGAAAGATTTTCTCTCGAAAGAATTGAGTGGGAGGAAAATAGAGCTTGATGAGGTTATTGAACCTTTACTTCAACCAGACAATAGCGCAGCGCAGAAAGATGTTTCTGTGGAACCTACGATGGTAGAAGAGGAAGTTAATGATGATGATCATGAAGCTTCGGATCAAGCTACTATTGAACCTCATAGGTCGACAAGGCCGCGTACTACTCCTTAGTGGTACGGCAACCCTGTCTTGGAGGTCATGTTGTTGGACAACAATGAACCTACGAGCTATGGAGGAGCAGTGATGGGCCCAAATTCCAAGAAATGGTTAGAGGCCATGAAATCCGAGATGGGATCCATGTATGAAAACAAAGTATGGACTTTGGAAGTATTACCTGAAGGGCGAAAGGCCATTCAGAACAAATGGATCTTTAAGAAGAAGATAGATGCAGACGATAATGTCACCGTCTATAAAGCTCGACTTGTGGCAAAGGGTTTTTCACAAGTTCAAGGAGTTGACTATGATGAGACCTTCTCACCCGTAGCGATGCTTAAGTCTGTCAGAATCATGTTGGCAATAGCTGCTTATTTCGACTATGAAATTTGGCAGATGGATGTCAAAACAGCGTTCCTCAACGGTTTCCTTGAGGAAGAGTTGTACATGTTGCAACCAGAAGGTTTTGTCGATCCAGAGAATGCTGACAAAGTTTGCAAACTCTAGCAACCCATTTATGTGTTGGTGCAAGCATCTCAGAGTTGGAATAAGCGTTTTGATGAGGTGATCAAAGCGTTTGATTTTATACAAGTCTATGGAGAAGCTTGTATTTACAAGAAAGTGAGTGGGAGCTCTATAGCATTTCTAATATTATATGTGGATGACATATTGCTGATTGGAAACAATATACAAATGCTGGAAAGCATGAAGGAATATTTGAACAAGAGTTTTTCAATGAAGGACCTAGGAGAAGCTGCTTTCATATTGGGCATTAAGATCTATAGAGATAGATCGAGACGCTTAATAATACTTTCACAGAGCACATACCTTGATAAAGTTTTGAAGAAGTTCAAAATGGATCAGTCCAAGAAGGGGTTCTTGTGTCACGCCCAAGATGCGCGCCTATCCATTTAAGGCACGAGGGCCTCGCAAGGGATAGATGCGCATCTTGCCGTTAGCAAGAATAGTATCATCACAACATACAATACTGAATAAGAAGAGTATACAAGTTGGCTTACACTCACCACATGCTAACTTACAATGTCACTCAAATCATAACATCAAGTTGAACACAGGGTCCGACTACGGACGAAATCAAACGATAAAAGAAGTTGCAATTGATACTATCAAGCCATCCCAAAGATCACGACCAGGTCCTCTACTCATCCGAATATGTCACATACATCCTGCCTCTTTCCTCGTCATACTCCCACTAGAGCTGGGTAAGATCATCCTGCACGAACTCATCTGAACCTGTACCTGGATTGTTGTAGTAAACTGTGAGCCACAGAGGACTCAGCTATCATGTGCCCGGGCACCGAGACTATTCAAGCTTAAAGGTTTGGAAGGGGTAGTGTTTAGTCTGCAGCAGCACTAAGCATATATGGTGACTAGCTTACACAACATGAATAATATGAGTGGCCTACGAAGAACGATCGAATCTAGTATAATCTCTATGCGATCCTGAACACTTACTTACCTCAAACATAACCCCACTGTATTCTCTCTCGGATCATGTTCACGAGAAGAGACGATCACGGTTACTCACACAGGTGGTGTATTTTAATTAGATTTTACTTCAAGTTTGCTATAACCGGGTGTTAAACAAATATCCAAGTTGCCACATAACCGCGGGCACGACTTTCCGAAAGATTTAACCCTGCAGGGGTGCTCCAACTAATCCATTACAAAATTAACCACACTCCGTGGGAAAGCCTCGATCGCAGATCTCGCGATCGTCATAGGTAATTCCAAAGGAATTCCAACACCTCGTGTAAACCCGAAGAAAGTCAGACTCCACACGCAAGACACTCGATAAAGGTAAAACAAATCCAGCAAGACCACCCGACGTGTCGACGAACCGGATAAGAGCCGCGTATCTTGTTCTTAGGACACGACGGATAAGCGAAGCGTATGGTGGCCTGATAGAAATCTCCCGAGTTGCCCCGGGTTGGCCCCGCACGGTGCTCTAGTTTGGACCAACACTCATGAGGAGCACTGGCCCGGGGGTTGATTAAATTATCCTCGGGTTTGCAAGACCCTATGCAATTTTATTAAGTTGTTAAGCAAATGTAGTACCAAAGTTGGGTCTTGCCAGACAAGTTTTAATCTCCACCGAATAAACAAGGGGGTCCCCATAACAACCCCGAGCATGTTAGGAGCGCAAAGTATGGAAAACATAACACCAGTAACAAGGAACTACTGGCGGTAATAGCGGAACAAATCACTTAGCAAAAGGCCAAGCCTTCCACCAATACCAATATATATATATATATATGTGTGTGTGTGTGTGTGTGTGTGTGTGTGTGTGTGTGCATTAAATTAAATAACAGAATATTGTGATATTCAATCTATGTTATCACATGGAACAACCTGCACCTGCAACTAAAATGCTATAAGAGGGGCTGAGCAGCGGTAACTTAGTCAATCAAAGGTTTGCTAGGATGTGGAGGTTAGAGGCTGTCATGGCATCATGGGGGCTGATATCAGGTGGTAGGCAGCGCAATTATAACGATAAGATCAAGAAACTAGCAAGCAAAAATAGTATCGGGATCCGTGTACGATCATCTTGCCTGTTGGTTCTTCAGTGAAACAAGTAGCGGGATCCTCGTAGTGGTACTCTCCTGGTTCCTCATACTCAGAATCAACACTCGCGTCTACCCAAGAGAAACAGCAACAATAAACATCCAACCAAGGTTCAATGCATAATCAAAATGATGCATGATCATTCATGAAGAGTTCTAACGTGGCAATCCAAAACTAGTCATGTTTCACGTGCAAAGTTGTTTATTACTGAATCTGGACAGAACCTCATGTTAAGTTATTTAGACATGCATGAACATGGAAAATATGGATGTAGCATGCAAAATTGATAGAAATTCATATAAATATCGCAAGAAACGGAGTTACGGTTCTCACGATACGCTCACGACAAGGTACGGAGGCAATATCACAAGATCACCAAGCCATGGGCTGATTCTTGGCATTCCAAGGTAGCCACTGGACAGGTGATGAAAAATCAATCACAATAGACTCAAGAATCAATCAATTCCATGGAGCATAGCTCCCACAATCCACAAAACAATAAAACACTAAATCTGCCACTAAACAGCAACATAGCAATTTCTACAGCTCACATCTGGAGCTACAGGAAGCCTACATCCACAAACAAGATGTTGACAGAATCTACTCAACACACACATCAATTCCAATTACACCACCAGAAAAGTAGCCACACATCAATAAGCAAGAAGCAAACAAGTTGGCATGATGAATCAGTTTTCTGGGACTTAGTGAAAATCACAGTTTTTCTGGAATCTGTGATTATAAAGTAGCAAGTTGACAGGAGTAGCTACATGTGCTAGGAAGCTCCTATTGACATTAAAATTAACAGGTTGGTATAAGGCAATATCTACTACAAATAACTAGCACTGAGCATGCCCAAATTCCAAACACATCACTAGCTACAACCAACTCTACATGGCAAAACAATAACAGCAGTTCTCCAAGACTAGTCATTTTTAAGCAGGCTGAACAGAAACATAAAGTTACTTACTAAACAGCATGGTTCCCACTTATCTGGTGACTTAGTATACATAACAAAAATAATGGGACATTCCCAGCAACTCTAACTAACAAACTCATGTTGGCAAGAACTTAAAAGCATGCATAGATTAAATCATAATAAAAAGACAAAAGGGCATCACAGCATGAAAATGCAGTTTTGTCAAGTTGCCCCAAAGACAAATATGACTTCACAGGTGCATTCATGGGTTTATTCTAACCCAAAATCATTACTCATACCCATATACTTGCTTGGAGCAAGAGGGAGAAACCCTAGGACAAAATTTGACCCTCTAAGCCATGGGTGACTTAAGTCACTTATGCATATGAATGAAAATGGCCCAAAATGGCATGAACTCTATTGACACATGTTGGAAATGGTAAATTAGCATCCTAGGAACATGATATCATGGCATAGCATCAATAGCAAGGATGAAACTAACTAGAAGGGAAATTATGCTCACTATGCACATAAAATAGAACACCTACACATGGGGCTACTCATGCACATGTGTGTGTAACATACACACACCTCTCATTACACCTACACACCACACCACAAGCACACCACACTCAAGCATGGGTGTATATAGGCACACATGCACTTTCATACATGTATGCCCACATACACATACACACACCTACACACTACACTCACTCACACACGCAAACATACTCACACACACAAACATGTAGATGCAAGCACTAGACACACACACACATCTCACATGTATGCATACATGTGCATATGTACCATTTGGTACATACACACACCACCATACACATGTGCAAACTCACACTCACATGACAAGGAGACCAACACACATACATACATATGCTGAAATGCACACACACCTATATGTAATCAAGAGAAAAGAAAAACAGAAGAAAAGAAAAGAAAACAACAAAAGAAAAAAAGGGGGGAGGTTCAGGGTTCGAACCCCTGACCTCTGGGTCAAACACATGCGCCCACACCACTACGCTAGCGAGGCGGCTCGTAATAGAGAGGGGGATCCACAGCTCTAGTACACACACACGCACATACAGCCTGATGAAACTGAAATCATACACACGCACACGATTGCAGAGCAACAGCAGCGGCGACAGCGGCAGGGCGACGGCGACCCCGGCGATGCAGGGGGTCTCCAGCGACGGGGAGCGGCGGAATCGAGAGAGGAACCTATGGGGGTTCCATCCCTCATCTCATCTTGCGAGGAGGGGGATGGGAGGCGAGCCCAAGCTCGGGGCTCTCGAGCGGCGGCGACGACACTACGACGATGAACCTACGAATTACGGTGAGGAGAGGGGATGGCGAGAACGGGCTGCTCACCGAGGGGCTCACGGAGACACAGGTACGCGATCGATGGCGACGAACGGGAAGGAGAGGCGGAGGCGACGCGCACGGAGAGGAAGAGAGGAAGAAGGTCCGGCGATGCTCCGGTGACGAGGAGGAGGAAGAAGGCCTCCCGAGGCCTCCTAGCACCGGAAACGAGATGAGGACGGCAGCAACGAACTCCACGCCATCACCAGCGGGGACGAGGTCATCGCAGGCGATGATGACGACGAGCACCGCTCCTCTGAACTCTCTGAACTCACATGCGCCCTCGACAGAGAAGGGGGGAGGAAGGAGGAAGAAAGGAGAGGAAGAGACGAGCTACGGCGGCAGAGGGAAACCCTAGAGGGAGGCACGGACGCCCAGGCATAAATAGAAGGGGGGGCCTCGATGTCTGTGACGGCTAACGGCGACGGCGACGACGCTCTCTGCTCTCTGCTCTCTCTGCGACTGACGGAGGTGGGAGACGGAGCAGGTGGCCGTTGTGTCCAGCTGGGCTGGGCCGCAGCCCACTGTCCCTCCCTCACACACACTCTAAAAAACAGAAGAAATAAAAGGGGGTTTTCCATTTATTAAAACCAGCCACCATCAACTTAATTCCCAGAGCAAATTAAAAGAGTTCTGAGCAAAACCAAAAATAATTTTGAGAAGGAAATAATGTGCACTTATTATTAAAATATTAAGTTGAATTATAAACCAAG
Source organism: Hordeum marinum (assembly GCA_022496015.1). Taxonomy (NCBI): domain Eukaryota; kingdom Viridiplantae; phylum Streptophyta; class Magnoliopsida; order Poales; family Poaceae; genus Hordeum; species Hordeum marinum. Next base: position 167,594,616 of record CM039673.1, read on the forward strand.
TATTTTATTTAACATATAAAATGACAGCTCCTGTTAATTTAAAACACAATTCAAACAAACCCCAAACAGTAAATCAATCATACTCACATTTCATAAAACATTTGTGGCCACCTCATGAACAATTTTTAACAATTTTTAAAACAACTTGAATCTGAAGATGAAAATAATAGGAGAAAAAGGGGTTTTGGAGGGGATGTTGCAAAGGAAAACGAGAGGGGAAGGGAATAAGTTGCACCCATGGATCCAACCACTCACAAACATCTCACACATCACAAAACCACACCTCACCACTAAACATCATAGCAAGCACAAGAAAACCAACATGCACATAGAATTGAAATGAGAATGCTGCATGATGCTGCATGAATGCAAACACATGAATACCAATTTGGAAAAAACATCTCATAGCTCATGACACAAGGTTCATACATGGGGTTACATGCCAAATAAGGTAGGGACAGCACTTGGGATGTCACATCTTGCCTGTGTTACAAGGTGTGAAATTGAGTAAGACTCAATGCCCAGTGACTACAGAAGATAGAGAAAAGATGAGTGTCAGCCCCTATGCTTCAGCCATAGGCTCTATCATGTATGCAATGTTGTGCACAAGACCCGATGTCAGCCTTGCCATAAGTATGGTCGGAAGGTTTCAAAGTGATCCTAGAATGGAGCACTGGGCAGCGGTCAAGAATATCCTTAAGTACCTGAAAAGGACTAAGGAAATGTTTCTCGTTTATGGAGGTGATGAAGAGCTCGTCATAAAGGGTTACGTCGATGTAACCTTTGACACTGATCCGGATGACTCTAAGTCGCAAACCGGATACGTATTTATTCTCAACGGGGGAGCGGTAAGCTGGTGCAGTTCCAAGCAAAGCGTGGTAGCCGATTCTACATGTGAAGCGGAGTACATCGCAGCCTCGGAGGCGACAAAGGAAGGTGTCTGGATGACGCAGTTCATGACAGATCTTGGAGTAGTGCCCAGTGCACTGAATTCAATGAACCTGTTCTATGACAACACTGGTGCCATTGCTCTGGCCAAGGAACCAAGGTTTCACAAGAGGCCAGACACATAAAGCGATGCTTCAACTCCATCCGCAATTACATCGAGGAGAAGGACATAAATATTTGCAAAGTGCACATGGATCTAAATGTTGCAGACCCGTTGACTAAACCTCTTCCAAGGGCTAAACATGATCAACACCAGAATTGCATGGGTGTTTGATTCATTACCATGTAAATCACATAGTGATGTGAACTAGATTATTGACTCTAGTGCAAGTGGGAGACTGTTGGAAATATGCCCTAGAGGCAATGAATAAAGTGTTTATTATTATATTTCCTTGTTCATGATAATCGTTTATTATCCATGCTATAATTGTATTGATTGGAAACACATTACATGTGTGGATAAAGAGACAACACACTGTCCCTAGTATGCCTCTAGTGAACTAGCTCGTTGATCAAAGATGGTCAAGGTTTCCTGGCCATTGACATGAGATGTCATTTGATAACGGCATCACATCATTAGGAGAATGATGTGATGGACATGACCCAAACTACAAACATAGCATATGATTGTGTCAGTTTATTGCTACTGTTTTCTGCATGTCAAGTATATGTTCCTATGACCATGAGATCATGCAACTCACGAACATCGGAGGAGTGCCTTGTGTGTATCAAATGTCACAACGTAACTGGGTGACTATAAAGGTGCTCTACAGGTATCTTCGAGGGTGTCTGTTGAGTTGGCATGGATCAAGACTGGGATTTGTTACTCCGTGTGACGGAGAGGTATCTCAAGGCCCACTCGGTAATACAACATCACAATAAGCCTTGCAAGCAATGTGACTAAGTGTTAGTTGCAGGATCTTGTATTACGGAACAAGTAAAGAGACTTGCCAGTAACGAGGTTGAACTAGGTATGAAGATACCGACGATCGAATCTTGGGTAAGTAACATATCGAAGAACAAAGGGAACATCATACGGGATTAACTGAATCCTTGACATAGAGGTTCGACCGATAAAGATCTTTGTAGAATATGTAGGAACCAATATGGGCATCCAGGTCCCGCTATTGGTTATTGACCGTAGATGTGTCTCGGTCATGTCTACATAGTTCTCGAACCCGCAGGGTCTGCACACTTAAGGTTTGGTGACGTTTCGGTAGTATAGAGTTATGTATGGTGGTGACCGAAGGTTGTTCGGAGTCCTGGATGAGATCCCGGACGTCACAAGGAGCTCCGGAATGGTCCGGAGGTAAAGATTCATATATAGGAAGTCCTATTTTGGTCACCAGAAAAGTTTCGGGCTCATCGGTAGTGTACCGGGAGAGCCGGTAGTGTATCGGGAGACCACCGTGAGGGGTATTTCGACCCAAGAGGCTTCATGGGCTGTGGGAGAGTGAATACCAGCCCTTTGTGGGCTGGTGGAAGTCCCACACAAGTCCCATGCGGCTGGGAAGAAAAACCCAAAAGGAAAAAGGTGGAAAAAGGCAAAAAAAAAAGGCTAAATTAGGAAGGAGTCCTAATCCTACTAGGAGTGGAGGAGGAGGATTCCTCCCTCCTGGTTCGGCCGAACCAGCCTTGTCTTGGAAGCCAAGGCTGACTCCTCTCCTCCTATCCTCCTATATATACTAGAGGATTTTAGGGTTTTTTGGACAAGATTTTCAGCCACTTGCAACCCTACCCTCTAGTCCATAGTTTCTCCTCTAGATCAGATTTCTGCAGTGCTTAGGCAAAGCCCTGTCGGAATAGCTCCACCACCATCGCCGAAGAACCGTCACGCTGCCGGAGAACACTTCTTCCTATCTGCTCCTTCTTGCTAGATCAAGACGGCAGAGATCGTCATCAAGCTGTACATGTGCTGAACGCGGAGGTGTCGTCCGTTCGGCGCTAGATCGGAAGGATCGTGATCAAGTTCGTGGGACAGATCGTGATCAAGTTCGCAGGACGGATTGTGATTGGATTGCGGGATAGATCATGATTGGATCGCAGGACGCATGGCGATTTGGATCGTGAAGACGTTCGACTACACCAGCCGCGTTTCTTAACGCTTCCCGCTTAGCGATCTACAAGGGTACGTAGATCCACTCTCCCTCTTGTAGATGCTCATCACCATGGATAGATCTATGTGTGTGTACGAATTTTTTTGTTTCCCATGCAACATTCCCCAACAGAGGGGCCAAGGCTGCGCCCTACCTACCCCTTCCTCCTATAAATAGAGAGGGAGAGGGAGGGCAGCACCACCCTAAGGCATAGGTGCAACCCTCCCTCTGTCCCTAGATATGTTTCTCCTCCAAAACGCGTCTGCAACAGCGCTTGGCAAAGCCCTGCTGAGATCGCTCCACCACCACGGCCACCACACCGTTGTGCTGCTGGAGAACTCGTCTACCTCTCCACCCTCGCTTGCTGGATAAAGGAGGTGGAGATCGTCATCGAGTTGTACGTGTGCTGAACGCGGAGGTGTCGTCCGTTTGGCACTAGATCGGAAGGACCACGATGGGATCGCGGGATGGATCATGATTGGATCGTGAAGATGTTCGACTACATCAACCGCGTTCCTTAACGCTTCCACTTAGCAATCTACAAGGGTATTTAGATTCACTCTCCCTCTCGTAGATGCTCATAACCATGGATAGATCTTGTGTGTGCGTAGGAAATTTTTTGTTTCCCGTGCAAAGTTCCCCAACAGTGGCATCATGATCTAGGTCTATGTGTAGATGATATCTCGAGTAGAAAACAAAGGAGTTGTGGGCATTGATGCTTAGATTGCTTCCTCACTTGGTCTTATTTTGGTTCAGTGGTATTGTGGGATGAAGCGGCCCGGACCAACCTTACTCATAAGCTTACGAGAGACCAGTTCAATCGACTGACGTGTAACTTCCTTGCACAAAGATGGCTGGCGGGTGCCTGTTTCTCCTACTTTCATTGGATAGGATTCGACAAAGACTGTCCTTGAGAAGGTTGAAAATCAATTTATGTATCACCGTTGTGTTTTTTGCGTAGGTAAGAATTGTTCTTGCTAGATACCCGTAGCAGCCACGTAAAACATGCAACAACAATTAGAGGATGTCTAACTTGTTTTTGTAGGGTATGTTGGGACGCGATATGGCCAATTACATGATGAGATATATGTGATGTATGGGATGATCATGTATTGTATAGAATATCACGACTTGCATGTCGATGAGTACGGCAACCGGCAGGAGCCATAAGGTTGTCTTTAATTGTTGTATAACCTGTGTGTCAATCATTAAGCACTATGTAATGATTTACTTTGTCGCTAAGCGGTAGCAATAGTAGTAGAAGCATGGTGGGCGTGACAACCCCGATGGTGACACGTTGATGGAGATCATGGTGTCATGTCGGTGACGATGGAGATCATGCCAGTGCTTTATAGATTGAGATTGAAAGCACAAGTTCATGGCCATATCATGTCACTTATGATTTGCATGTGATGTTAATACTTTTGTGCACCTTGTTTTGCTTAGGATGATGGTAGAATTATAAGGTGATCCCTCACTTAAATTTCAAGATAAACCGTGTTCTCCCCAAGTGTGCACCGTTGTGAAAGTTCGTCGTGTCGAGACACCACGTGATGATCGGATGTGATAGCCTCTACGTTCACATACAATGGGTGCAAGCCAGTGTTGCACATGCGGAACACTTGGGTTAAACTTGACGAGCCTAGCATGTACAGACATGGCCTCGAAACACAAGAGACTAAAAGTTCAAACATGAGTCATATAGCAGATATGATCAACATGACGACGTTCACCATTGAAACCACCTCAACTCACGTGATGATCGGACCTGAGTTGGTGAATTTGGATCATGTATCACTCGAATGACCAGAGGGATGTCAATTTGAGTGGGAGTTCTTAGGTAATATGATTAATTGAACTCATTATCATGAACATAGTCAAAGTGTCTTTGCAAATTATGTTGTAGATAGCTCGTGTTGTAGCTCTCCTGTTTTGTTGATACGTTCCTAGAGAAAAGTAAGTTGAAAGATGATGGTAGCAATAATGCGGACTGGATCCTTGATCTAAGGATTGTCCTCATTGCTGCACAGAAGGCTTATATCCTTGATGCACCGCTAGGTGCATCCCTCCGTCTCTCCCTAGACCTGTTTCTCCTCCAAAACGCGTCTGCGACAGCGCTTGGCGAAGCCCTGCTGAGATAGTTCCATCACCACCGTCACCATGTCGTTGTGCCGCCGGAGAACTCATCTACCTCTCCACCCTCGCTTGCTAGACCAAGGAGGTGGAGATCATCATCAAGTTGTACGTGTGTTGAACGCAGAGCTGCGATCCGTTCGGCACTAGATCGGAAGGACCATGATGGGATCGCGGGACGGCTCGTGATGGGATCGCCGGACGGATCATGATTGGATCGTGAAGATGTTCGTCCACATCAACAGCATTTCTTAACGCTTCCGCTTAGCGATCTACAAGGGTATGTAAATTCACTCTCCCTCTCGTAGATGCTCATCATCATGGATAGATCTTGCATGTGGTAGGAAATTTTTTGTTTCCCGTGCAACGTTCCCCAACAGGGAGCACATAGGGATTTTGAATATGTTTTCTCAAATGGAATTTGTCAAATAGATCAATCATGGCATTCTTCCATCGACTATAGTACTCTCCATCAAGAATGGGCACTCTACAATACAAACTTTCCATATTAGACACATCCATCTTCCTCCATGGTGATGAAACCGAAGCAATGGAGACCAAAGCTCTGATGCCAATTGTGGGATCACTAAAAGAGTATGTCTAGAGGGGCGGGTGAATAGACTATTAGCAGGTTAAAATCTAGACAAGGTGCAAAGTTAAGTGTTGGAATATTTTAGCAAATAAAGCAAGTCTAGCACACCCTACACATGCAAGTCATCAAGTATAGCAGCGGAATGTAAAGACATTGCACATGAAAATGAAGATTTGAGATAGGGAGATCAAACGCATGAAGGACATGAAGATTTTTCCCATGGTTCCGATAGCTGGTGCTATCGTACGTCCACGTTTATGGAGTCTTCAACCCATGGAGGGTAACGGTCGCGAGAGTCCATGGAGGGCTCCGCCCATAAGGGTCCATGAAGGAGCAACATTGACTATTCCATAACGTCTTCCGTCCACGAAGGATTAGCCTCACTCGGGGTAGATCTTCACGAAGTAGGCGATCTCCTTGCCCTTACAAACTTCTTGGTTCACTCCACAACACGAAGTAGGAGGCTCCCAAGCGACACCTAACCAATCTAGGAGGCACCACCCTCCCAAAGGGAATAGGCTCAATAATGTCGATGAACTCCTTGCTCTTGTGCTTCAATATGATAGAGTCCCCAACACACAATCACTCGCTCATAGATTTGGCTATGGTGGAAGAGATTGATTGGGTGGAAAGCAACTTGGCGAGGCTAGAGATCAAGATTCATATGGTTGGAATGGAATGGCATGATCTCAACACATGAGTAGGTGGCTCTCTCTCAGAAAATCAGTTGGTATGAGTGGGGTTCTGTTTTGAGTGCTTCTCTTGCGAGTGAGTGGTGGTGGAGGGGTATATATAGGCATCTCCAAAAATCCAACCGTTACACCTAATAAGTCCAACTCGGTGACACCGATGTGTTAATCTTGGTGGTACCGAGTTGCCTAAAAGGTGGCAACTTTTGAATCTCGGTGAGACCGATACATAAAAACTCGGTTGCACCGATAAGGTGACCAATGGTCAGATTGCCAGACTCGGTGACACCGATTCAACAAACTCGGTCAGACCGATTTTGTGAATTTGTGTAACAGAATATTGGCAACCCAAACTCAGTGGCACCAAATCAGAATCGGTTGCACCGAAGGGCTAGGGTTTGGCTTGAGTCTGTCTGAGGCTGAGAATCGGTGGCACCAAGTGGAAAGTGTTGGTTGCACCGATTTTGGATGTTTTGGCTTTGGACAGACTTTTGTGGAAGAGCTTGTGGATATATGTGGTGACTATCACTTGTGTGCGTATGAGCATTTTGTTCACCAACAGTATGTTACCTCCTTTTGATAGTATTGGCTTTCCTATGGACTCAAAGTGATTTCTCACAAAGTAAAATGTAGAGTCCTCTTGCTTGAACCTTTGCCAATGCTATTCCTTCTCCTCCTTCTTCTTGGGGATACTCTCCACACTCCTTTTTGCCAACCCATCTCTCTCTATGGACTTTATCAAAAAAAACTAGATGAAAGTATTAGTCCAAGAGACAATGTATGTTGTCATGAATTATCAAAACCATCAAGGGAGCACATTATGCTTTCAACATCACTAGTTAAAGTTTTGACCTCTCCAAACCCACTTTTTTAGTTTTAGCATTAGAATCATCACCCTCCAAGCAAATGGGACGCTCCTCAACTAAATTGACTCATATCTAGTCCCTTTATAATTCATATTTAAATAATTAAAAAAATATTCAATATGAGAAACACCAATCATCTTAAGATCTTCATCACGATTTCAGTAAAAACTAGGTGGAAGAGCTTTTTCTAAGAATTCTCACTTAGCTCTCAACTTAGCGGTCCTGTCCTTACTTTCATTGATAGATGATTGGATAGATCTAATAGTCTCATTAAAATCATGCTTGGGTGGCAAAGACTTATTTTTAAGAGTTTCAAGATCAAGAGCAATTTTATCCATGTTTTTAGCGAAAGTGTCAATCACATGCAATTTTTCTTCTACTATAGTGTTGAAAACCTTTTGAGAATAAATAAATTATTTAATTTTGTTCTCAAAATCAGAAGATATCCTATTAGGATTTTTATAAGAATTCCCATAATAATTTCCATAGTTGTTGGAGGAATTGCTGGGATACGGTCTAGCATTGAAATTTCCTCTGTAAGCATTGTTATTGAAATTATTTCGCGAGATGAAGTTTGCATAAATAGCATCATTATTTTTCTAAATCAAAGTAGCAATTTCTTCGACACAATTTACCTTGTTGCCAATTGGAGCTCTTTTGGTATGCCATTGAGAATAATTTGTCATAATGTTGTCCAGAAGTTTTGTGACCTCTCATAAGGTCGCATCCATAAACGGTACCACCTGCAGCAGAATAAAGAAGATTGTTATACACAAAGTTTAGTCCAGCATAGAAATTTTGGATAATCATCCACAAGTTCAAGCCATGAGTTGGATAATTTCTTATCATTAATTTCATTATATCCCAAGGTTGCGCAACATGCTATTGATCTTGTTGTTTAAAATTCATTATTTGATTTCTAAGGGAGATGATCTTAGCAGGAGGAAAATACTTGGCAATAAAAGCATCTTTACACTTATCGCACGTTCCAGTACTATTACGAAGTAAATATGAAAACCAAGCTTTAGCTTCATCTCTTAGTGAAAAAGGAAATAATTTTAATTTCACAATATCATTATCCATATCCTTTTTCTTTTGCATATCACATAATTCAACAAAGGTATAAACATGTGACGCGAGATCCTCATTAGGACTTCCCGAAAATTGATCTTTCATGACAAGATATAGCAATGCAATATTAATATCAAATGCCTACACACTAGTGGCGGGTGGTATAGGAGTACTAATAAAATCATTATTATTAGTATTTGAGAAATCACACAACTTAGTAGTATCTTCAGACATGGTGACCACACAAGCAAATCAACAAGCAAGACAAGTAAACTAGCAAGCAATGCAAACTAATAACTAGCAAAGATAAATATTTTTGTATTTTTGATTTTTGCAAGACACACTAAATATAACAACAAATAAAAAGAAGAACAAGTGAATGAAATTTTGTGTCAAGTTACTTGATAGTTGGTGATGACATTCCCCGGCAACGGCGCCAGAAATCCTTCCTGATACTTGTGATCTCCGTTGGGTTTTCCGTGAAGAGGAATGGGTTATCGCAGCACAAAGTGGGTAGGTATTTCCCTCAGTTATGAAACCAAGGTTTATCGAACCAATAGGAATACCAATCCTCAACCGGTTTCATCATCTTCACACAAAAGAACAAACAACTTGCAACCAACGCTGACAAGAGGGTTGTCAATCCCTTTGATCTCGTTATTTACAAGCAAGTGAGTTGTGTAGATAGTCGCAGATAATTGTAAAGTGCAAAATAAAATAAAATAAAATAAATAATAGCAAGGTAATGCTAGCGTTTGTGAATATATGTAAGTGAATAGACATGGGGGCCGTTGAGTTCTCTAGTGGCATCTCTCATAAGCAAAGCATACGGTGGGTAAACAAATTACTGTTGGCCAATTTGATAGAACAACATATAGTTATGTGATTTTCACGACAATGATCATGTGTATATAGGCATCACGTCCATAAGCAAATAGGCCGACTTCTGCCTGCACCTATTACTATTACTCCACTCATCGACCGCTATCCACCATGCATCTAGAGTATTAAGTAAAACATAATAATGTTTGGAGAATGATGACATGATGTAGACAAAGTAAACTCAATCAATATGAATAAACTCCATCGTTTTGTCCTTAGTAGGAGCAACACAAAGTTGCAACTTGTCCCCTTCTATCACTGGGATATAGAAACTCACCGGGTTGAACCTACTACAATGCACCACTCCCACCGAAGAAATGTCAATCTATATTGATCATGCAAATAAGAATCTTAGTATTCAGGTTTGACTCAAATACTTTTCATGAATAATCTGAACATAAACTCACAATTCATCAGATCCCAACAAACGCGCCATACAAAGGGATTACATCGGATAGATCAAGGCAAAGAATGCGATGAACATTGTATTGAAGATCGAGAGAGAGAGATTGCCATCTAGGAACTACCTACAAACCTGTAGATCTGTGGTGAACTACTCACATGTCATCATGAGGGCAGGAAGGTTGACTAAGAGGCCCTCCATGATCGATCATGTGATAGCCTGGCATATTAGGGGATGATAGACTACTCATATCAATAAGGAATTCCTTCTTTTCCGGGAGCCCATTCGAACAAAACTCCCAGGTTAAGCGTGCTTGGCTTGGAGTAGTTCTAGGATGGGTGACTGATCAGGAAGTTGGTCCCAGGTGCGCATGAGTGAGGACAAAGTGCACAGAAAAGACTAGTATTAATCTGTGAGGCCAGTCTAGATCCTGCCAGGAGTAGCGACTACCTGCGGGTGTGTCCAAGGCGTTACAAGTTGGTATCAGAGCCGACCCTCGCGGTTACACGGATGTTTGATGACAGGTATGCGGTCATGTTGTTCACGAAGTTGGTGACCCGTCGAGACACACGGAAACGCGGTCATGTTGTTCACGAAGTTGGTGACCCATCGAGGCACACGGAATGACACATGTATCGGACTGGAAGCACAGATGTTTGTGCCAAGAGGGAACGTTCCTATGACCCAACGAGGACGTCGATTCCTCTAATTTGTGGTATTTGTGATAGCCTGGCATATTAGGGATGATAGACTACCCATATCAATAAGGAAATCCTTCTTTTTCGGGAGCCCATTCAAACAGAACTCCTAGGTAAGCGTGCTTGGCTTGGAGTAGTTCTAGGATGGGTGAATGATGACCCACAAGTATAGGGGATCTATCATAGTCCTTTCGATAAGTAAGAGTGTCAAACCCAACGAGGAGCAGAAGGAAATGACAAGCAGTTCTCAGTAAGGTATTATCTGCAAGCACTAAAATTATCAGTAACAGATAGTTTTGTGACAAGATAATTCATAACGGGTAGCAAGTAACAATTGTAACAAAGGTGCAACAAGGTGGCCCAATCCTTTTTATAGCAAAGGACAAGCCTGGACAAATTCTTATATAAAGCAAGGCGGTACAGAGGATACATGGGGATTTCTGTCAAGCTAGTTTTCATCATGCATATAGGATTCGCGTTCGTTACTTTGATAATTTGATATGTGGGTGGACCGGTGCTTGGGTGCTGCCCTTACTTGGACAAGCCTCCCACTTATGATTAATCCCTCCCGCAAGCATCTGCAACTATGAAAGAAGAATTAAGATAAATCTAACCATAGCATGAAACATGTGGATCCAAATCAGCCCCTTACGAAGCAACGCATAAACTAGGGTTTAAGCTTCTGTCACTCTAGCAACCCATCATCTACTTATTACTTCCCAATGCCTTCCTCTAGGCCCAAAAATGGAGAAGTGTTATGTAGTCAACATTCACATAACACCACTAGAGGACAGACAACATACATCTCATCAAAATATCGAACAAATACCAAATTCACATGATTACTTATAACAAGACTTATCCCATGTCCTCGGGAACAAACGTAACTACTCACAAAGCATATTCATGTTCATAATCACAGGAGTATTAATGATGATCAGGGATCTGAACATATGATCTTCCACCAAGTAAACCAACTAGCATCAACTACAAGGAGTAATCAACACTACTAGCAACCCACACGTACCAATCTGAGATTTTGAGACAAAGATCGGATACAAGAGATGAACTAGGGTTTGGAGAGGAGATGGTGCTGATGAATATGTTGATGGAGATTGACCCCCTCTCGATGAGAGGATCATTGGTTATGACGATGGCTTCGATTTCCCCCTCCGGGAGGGGAGTTTCCCCGACAGGATCGCCCTACCGGAGCTCTAGATTGGTTCTGCCCAAGTTCCGCCTCGAGACGGCGGAGCTTCGTCCCGAAAGCTCTATTATGATTTTTTCCAGGTTGAAACCCTCAATATAGTAGAATATGGGCATCAGAGGGCTTCCAGGTGGGCCACAAGCCTCAAGGGCACGCCTAGGGAGGTAGGGCGCGCCTTGCGGGCTTGTGGCTGCCTGGTGGGGCCTCTGATGTATTTCTTTCGCCCAATATTTTTTATATATTCCAAAATAATTCTCCATAGATTTTTAGGACTTTTGGAGTTGTACGGAATAGGTATCTCAGATTTGGTCCTTTTCCAGTCCAGAACTCCAGCTGTCGGCATTCTCCCGCTTCATGTAAACCTTGTAAAATAAGAGAGAGAAGGCATAAGTGTTGTACCAAAATGTGTAATAACAGCCCATAATGCAATAAATATCAATATAAAAGCATGATGCAAAATGGACGTATCAGTGACCGATCGGGAAGTTGGTCCCAGCTGTGCATGAGTGAGGACAAAGTGCACAGAAAAGATTAGTATTGATCTGTGAGGCCAGTCTAGATCCCGCCAGGAGTAACGACTACCGGCAGGTGTGTCCGGGGCGTTACAGATCCCCCAGCCGACAGGGTGTCGGAACGAAGCTATAGATTGGCTCTCGTCGAAACAGATACTTGCGACGATAGAAAAGGTGTTTCGGGAGCTCCCTTTGGGTATTTGGGATATTAGAGAATTTATAGGCCAGAGAGGAACGCCGAAGGACGCCCGAGGGGGGCACCACATATCAGGGCATGCCCTGATGTGTGGTGGGGCCCTCGTGCGCCTCCCGACCTCCTCCTGAAGCTTCCAGGTAGCCCTGGCCATGGGCAGCCCGGCCCAGCCTGACCCGGCCCGAAAACACCCGGCCCGAAAACACCCGGCCCGGCCCGACCCGAACTTACCCACGGGTCGGGCTCGGGCCTAGATTTTGAGCCCGGTGGTCGGGCCGGGCCGGTCTCGAGCTTGATGAAACTGGAATTTACGCCTATGTTAGGCCATGCTTGAAGGGCCGGGCTGGGCTTTTTCGGGCTCAGGCCGGGCTTGGGCCCAAAATTTAGGCCCAACGATCGGTCCGGGCCTGGCTCGATCCAAGGTTTTTAGCGCCGAGCATTTTTTGGCCCGGCCCGGCCCGAGGTATGGCCAGGTATACTTCCAGGTCTTCTTTTGGTCTAGAAAAAATCATCAAAAAATTTCATGGCAATTGGACTTCATTTGGTAGTATAAACCTGAAAAGTCAAAAACATGCAGAAAACAGCAACTGGTACTGGGCACTGGGTTAATAGGTTAGTGCTCAAAAATATTATAAATTGGTAAACAGATGCCCAAAAAGTATCCTAGAATGATAATATATCAACATTGAACAATCAAAAATTATAGATATATTGGAGACGTATCAGGAGCAAGACCACCTCAAAGTTATTCCTATCAATCTATTGAGCCGTCCCTATAAGTGTCACAAACAGCCCTAGAGTTTGTACTAGAATAACACCTATGATATGCATCAATCAACCCTAATGTCACCTAGGTACTCAATGTCACCACAAGTATATGTGGGTTAATTATTTGACATGCATCAAACAATTTCAGATTCATCATATTAAATCCAATACAAAGAACTACAAAGATTACCAAGATTTCTATCGGAGAAAGTAGGACAAGAATGTGTATCAACCCATATGAATAGATTACCCCAATATCAGCCGCGGGAATCCACAAGTTGATTACACCAAAAAATATATCAAGTGAATGAATAGAATAACACATTGTCACTAGGGGTATCCACATGCAAGACATACATCAAGTGATCTCAAATCCAATATTTAATCCGACATAACAAAACCTCAAAGGGAAAGACTCAATTCATCACATCAAGATAGAGAGGGAAGAACACCATATGATTCAACTATATTAACAAAGCTTGTGATACATCAAGATCGTGACATCTCAAGAACACGAGAGAGAGAGAGAGAGCGAGAGAGAGAGATCAGACACATAACTACTACATACCCTCAGCCTCGAGGGCGAACTACTCCCTCCTCATCATGGAGACTGTTGGGCTGATCAAGATGGCCTCTGATGATGAATTCCCCCTCTGACAGGGTATCGAAAAGGCCTTCAAATGAGATTTCTTTGTTACAGAGAGTTTCGACGTCAGAGCGGAAGTTCTTGGTTAACTTTTGGGGGTTTCTCTATTTAGAGGATTTTTCAGCGTTGGAATCATGCAAAACGGAGCCACGAGGTGGTCCGTGTCGTGCCCTCTTGCCTTGGGGGCACCTGGTGGCCCCCTCTGTTGGTTCTTCGCTCCAGTATTTCTCATGTGTTCTCAAAAAATTGTCAAAAAGTTTCACGCAATTCCGAGAACTTTTATTTTCTGCACAAAAACAACACCACGACAATTGTGTTGAAAACATCATCAGTCTGGGTTAGTTCCAATTGAATCATATAAAGTGCATCAAAACCATATAACATTATTTTAAACACATGTAAATATGTCATGCCTACTTCATAAATTATCGCTACGTTGGAGACGTATCATAGCCCCCACATGTGATGCCTCTCACTAGCTTTCGGTTCCCCATAAACAAATATCCCCCTCCATTGATGGCCATGGGGGTTTAGACGAATCAACACATCGATGTAACGGGGGCCAACAACGAGCTTTTTTATTTCAACCTTCTCATCATAGAAAGAGCGATTCCTGCACCCTTCCCTTTTCCGACATGGGAGATGCAGTTCTTGAGACCTAGTCTCCTATGCAATTTATTGGCATATCCCTTGCTTTCCCTAGTTTCAGAAATAAAGACCAGAGATGGACGATACGTGCCACAAGGCACACTAGCTCCTGAACTGTCCCGGGTTGCCGTAGGCCCCAATAGTTCCAACTGATTATCATCATGGCTCCTCGTGGGTGCCATCCATCGCACCCACCAGTTGACTGAGAGCCCTGAGCTTGGTTACTTCATGTCTGCCATTCTTGCCATTGTTGTCCTTTCCTATAGGGTCCTCCACGCCTCTCTTATTCTTGTTTTGGTCTGGGTCCGCCCCTTCCTCTACTACATTTGTAGGATCTGCCACTTCCTGTCCACGAGCATCCCTTTTCCCAAGAACCTAACCATAAGAAGTCGAGCCCTTTCCCGAGCCCTTTCAGAGTGCCTTCTTGCGCTTGTTCCCATCCTTTACTAATGCATCCTTTTCTTCAGTCCTACCCATCTACTTTGCTCTGGTTTCATCATATTACCCCCCTATTGATCTGCTACAGCGAGCTTCATGTCCTCAATCTCTTTCTGTTGCCCCTTCCGGTCGCCCTCCACTCTGGGTGCATCTGACACCGGAACCTTAGTGTGCAAATAGGGTACCAGTACCTGAATATCAACTACATCTAGGATGCCCCCACCGAACTGCAGGACCGTACAAAATCCTGGTGGGTAGCTTGGGTTATCAGGGTCTTTAGAGATTGGTCACTGAAACATCCTTTTCTTCGGCCCGGGGCAGAGCCACAGCCATGTCAGTGCCTTTGGGGATGCACGAGCCCCAATGAACAGGTGCAACCTTATCTCCCTTTCCTATGTGCCCCTTGGGCGTGACCTCTCCGACCTTGCTACCCCTTGAGCTTGCGTTGGTTCCCCTTGAAGAGGAAAGGGTGATGCAATGAAGTAGATAAGTATTTCCCTCAGTTGATGAGAACCAAGGTATCAATCCGGTAGGAGGAACAAGCAAGTCACCAATAGATGCACCTACACAAACAATCAAACTCTTGCACCCAACGCTATAAAGGGGTTGTCAATCCCTTCACGGTTATTTGCAAGGATTAGATCTGATAGAGATAGATGTAAAATATTGTGGAAAGTAAAAAGTAAATAAAATTGCAGCAAATATTTTTGGTATTTTTGGTTTATAGATCTGGAAAAATAATATGGAAAGTAGACCTGGGGGCCATAGGTTTCACTAGAGGCTTCTCTCTTGAAAGAAACTAACACGATGGGTGAACAAATTACTATCGAGCAATTGATAGAAAATAACGAATAATTATGACGATATCCAAGGCAATGATTATGCATATAGGCATCACGTCCATGTCATGTAGACCGAAACGATGCTGCATCTACTACTATTACTCCACACATCGACCGACTCGTGCCTGCATCTACGGTATTAAGTTCATGAAGAACAGAGTAACGCATTAGGTAAGATGACATGATGTAGAGGGATAAACTCAAGCAATATGATGAAAACCCCATCTTGTTACCCTTGATGGAAACAATACAATACGTGCCTCGCTACCCCTACTTTGTCACTCGGTGAGGACACCACAAGATTGAACCCAAAACTAAGAACTTCTCCCATTACAAGAATAACCAATCTAGTTGGCCAAACCAAATCAATAACTCAAAGAGACTTACAAAGATATGAAATCATGCGTATAAGAATTCAAAGAAGAACCAAATAATATTCATAGATAAGCTGATCATAAACCCACAATTCATCGGATCTCGACAAACACACCGCAAAAGAGTATTACATCGGATAGATATCCATGAAGATCATGAAGAACATGGTATTGAAGCACAAATATAGAGAGAAGAAGCCATCTAAATACTAGCTATGGACTCGTAGGTCTGTGGTGGACTACTCAAGCATCATCAAAGGTGCAGTGGAGTTGATGTAGATGCCCTCCGTGATCGAATCCCCCTCCGGCAGATTACCGAAAAAGGCTCCAAGATTGGATCTATCGGGAACAGAAGGTTGTGGCAGTGGAAAAGTATTTGTGTGACTCTTTTTGGTATTTGGGGATATTTGGGTATTTATAGGACAAGATTTGGGTTAGAAGTCCTACCGGGGAGCCACAAGCCTGCCAGGCGTAGCAAGGGGTGGTGGACTCACCCCCTGGCTTGTGACCTCCTGGCAGGTTCCTTGCCTTGCACTCCAAGTCTAGTAGATGTCTCCTGGTTCAAGAAAAATCATTGCGAAGATTTTATTCCGTTCGGACTCCGTTTAATATTCCTTATCTGCAATACTCAAAAACAAGGAAAAAAACAGAAACTGGCACTAGGCTCTAGATTAATAGGTTAGTCCCAAAAATAATATAAATAGCATATTAATGCATATAAAACATCCAAAACAGATAATATAATAGCATGGAACAATAAAAAATTATAGATACGTTGGAGATGTATCAAGCATCCCCAAGCTTAATTCCTGCTCATCCTCGAGTAGGTAAATGATAATAACATAATTTTTTATGTGGAATGCTACCTAACATATTTATCCATGTAATAGTCTTTATTGTGGCATGAATGTTCAGATCCATAATACTCAAAATAAAAGCTTAATGTTGACATAAAAACAATAATACTTCAAGCATACTAGCAATGCAATTGTATCTCTTCAAAATATAATGGCAAAAGAAAGTTATCCCTACAATATCATATGGTCTAGCTATGCTCCATCTTCCCACACAAAGTATTTATATCATGCACAACCCCGATGACAAGTTAAGAAATTGTTTCACACCTTTTATGTTCTCAAAAAATTTCAACTCTCACGCAATACATGAGTGTGAGCAATGGATATAGCACTATAGGTGGAATAGAACATGGTGGGGGTTGTGAAGAAAAAAGGGGAAGATAGTCTCACATCAACTAGGCTTATCAACGGGCTATGGAGATGCCCATTAATAGATATCAATGTGAGTGAGTAGGGATTGCCATGCAACGGATGCACTAGAGTTGTAAGTGTATGAAATCTCAAAAGGAAACTAAGTGGGTGCGCATCCAACTTGCTTGCTCATGAAGACCTAGGGTAATTTGAGGAAGTCCATCATTGGAATATACAAGCCAAGTTATATAATGAAAAAATTCCCACTAGTATATGAAAGTGACAAAATAGGAGACTCTCTATCACAAAGATCATGGTGCTACTTTGAAGCACAAGTGTGGAAAAATGATAGTAGCATTATCCCTTCTCTCTTTCTGTCATTTTTTGGTGGGCATCTAAGGCCTCTTTTTTTATTTGGGATTTGCTGGCCTCTTTTATTTTTCATAAAGTTTGGAGTCTCATCCCCACTTGTGAGGGAATCATAGCTTCCATCATCCTTTCCTCACATGGGATAATGCTCTAATAATGATGGTCATCACACTTTTATTTACTTACAACTCAAGAATTACAACTCGATATCTAGAACAAAATATGACTCTATATGAATGCTTCCGGTGGTGTACCGGTATATACAATGATCTACATAGCAAATGACATCAAAAAACGGACAAGCCATGAAAACATCATGCTAGCTATCTTACGATCATGCAAAGCAATATGAAAATGATGGTGCGTGTCATAGTAAACATAACGGTGGAAGTTGCATGGCAATATATCTCGGAATGGCTATGGAAATGCCATGATAGGTAGGTATGGTGGCTATTTTGAGGAAAGATATATGGTGGGTTTAATGCATTGGCGAAAGTTGCGTGGTACTAGAGACGCTAGAAAAGGTGGAAGGGTGAGAGTGCGTATAATCCATGGACTCACATTAGTCATAAAGAACTCACATACTTATTGAAAAATTCTATTAGTCATAGAAGCAAATTATTAGACGCATGATCCTCGGGGAGAGGTTGGTAGGAGTAAACCATCGCACGCTCCCAACCCTCACACAAAGGTCGACAATCAATAAACAAATCATGCTCCGACTTCCTTACATGATGGTTCACCATACGTGCATGCTATGGGAATCACAAACCTTTACACAAGTATTTTTACCAATTCACAATTACTTCCTAACATGACTCTTAACATTACCATATTTATATCTCAAAACTATATGCAAGGAATGAAACTTCTCATAATACTCAATGCACCTAATATGGAAGTTTTTATTATATCTCTCTTGGATGCCTACCATATTAGGACTAAATTCATAACCTAAACCAGTTACCATGTTGTTTAAGGACTCTCAAAATAATGTAAGTGAGGTACGAGAGTTCAATTATTTCTATAAAACCAAACACCACTGTGCTCTAAAAAGATATAAGTGAAGCACTAGAGCAAAATTGCCTATCTCAAAAGATATAAGTGAAGCACATAGAGTATTCTAATAAATTCACGATTCATGCGTGTCTCTCTAAAAATATGTGTGCAGAAAGGATGATTGTGGCAAACTAAAAAGCAAAGTCTCGTATCATACAAGACGCTCCAAGCAAAACACATATCATGTGGTGAATAAAAATATAGCCTCAAGTAAATTTACCGATGGATTGAAGACGAAAGAGGGGATGACTTCTGAGGCATACCAAAGCTTAGGCTCTTTGGCATCCTTGAATATGGCTTGGGTGCCTTGGGCATCCCCAAGCTTAGGCTCTTGTCACTCCTTATTCCATAGTCCATCAAATCTTTACCCAAAACTTGAAAACTTCACAACACAAAACTCAACAGAAAACTCGTGAGATCCGTTATATAAGAAAAATAAATCACTACTTTAGGTACAGTTGTGAACTCATTCTTTATTTATATTGATGTAATATATAATGTACCCTAACTTCTCCATGGTTCATAACCCCCGATACGACCCATAGGTACATCAAAATAGGTAAACAACACAAAGAAAACAGAATCTATCAAAAATAGAACAGTCTATAAAAATCTGGAAACTTCGTATACTTATGTAAATCCAAAAATTCTGAAATATTAGGAAAACCTATAAAATTTGTATATAAATCTTGTGTAAAAATTTCAGACTCATTAGATTCTCCGATAAATCTATAAAATTCCTGGACTGGGCACAAAAGTTTTCGTTTTTCAACAACATCAAATCAGCAACCACCATAGACCATCCCAAAGGTCTTACTTGGCTCAAACACTAATTAAAGCACCAAAACACAATTACTATGGAGGTAATAATGTGTGAAACACTCAAAAACAGAAGCAAAAACAGAAACATAAAAATAAAATTGTGTTGCCTCCCAACAAGCGCTATTGTTTAACGCCCCTAGCTAGGCATAACGCAATAGATCTAGGTATTGTCATCTTTGGTATGCAATCCAAAAGTAGCTATCATAATAGATTCATAAGGCAATTTTATTTTCTTTCTAGGAAAGTGTTCCATGCCTTTCCTTAACAGAAATTGGAATCTAATGTTTCCTTCTTTCATATCAATAATTGCACCAATCGTTCTAAGGAAAGGTCTATCAAGAATAACAGGACATGTAGGATTGCAATCTATATCAAGAACAATGAAATCTACGGGCACATAATTCCTATTTGCAACAATAAAAACATCATTAATCCTTCCCATAGGTTTCTTAATAGTGGAATCCGCAAGATGCAAATTTAAAGAGCAATCGTCAAGATCATGGAAACCTAGCACATCACATAAAGTTTTCGGAATCGTGGAAACACTAGCATCCAAATTACACAAAGCATGGCACTCATAATCTTTAATTTTAATATTAATAGTAGATTCCCACTCATCATGAAGCTTTCTAGGGATAGAAACTTCCAACTCAAGTTTTTCTTCAAAAGATTTCATCATAGCATCAACGATATGTCTAGTAAAAGCCTTATTTTGATTATAAGCATGCGGAGAATACAACATAGATTGTAACAAGGAAATACAATCAATCAAAGAACAACTATCATAATTAAAGTCCTTGTAATCCAAAAGAGTGGGTTCATTGCTATTTAAAGTTTTGACCTCTTCAATCCCACTTTATCAATCTTAGCATTAAGATCTATAAACTCTGAATCATTGGGATTACTTTTAACTAAAGTTGTCTTATCTCCAGTCCCATCTTTGTCAAGATTTATATTGGAAAACAAAGATTCAATAGGAGTCACATCAATCACTTTGAGATCTTCATCATTATTAAAAGATTCTGGCTTCGCGGCCATTTTATTGACTAAGGTAGCATGTTTATCAGAAATTTGGCCTACTAAATCCTCAAGATGAGCAAACTGATATTTCAAACCATAAAACTCCTTAGACATATCATCAAGCTATTTATTCATGTATTCTACCATCGCTTTTTGTTCTTTAAGCTCGTTTCCAAAGAAACTATTGTGGTCAAATTGGAGCGACATGAAACTTTTAGCATTATCCTCAATATCTTCCAGCTTCCTAAGATAAGGATCAAAGCTTTTGGGTTGAGCCATAAAGACGAGCGAACGATCTAACACACAAGCAAACAAAAGGCAAATGAAAATGCGAACGGAAGAAGGGCAGATAAAAAGGCAAATCTGTTTGGTATTTTCTGAAAATCATTTTAGAAGTGGGAGCGAGGAAAACAAGAGGCAAATGGCGAATAATGTAATTGCAAGAGATGAGTTTGTGATGGGTACTTGGTAGGCTTGATGTAGATCGTCTTGACTTGCTATGTATCATCCCCGGTAACGGCGCCCGAAATCCTTCTTGCTACCTCTTGAGCTTGCGTTGGTTTTCCCTTGAAGAGGAAAGGTGATGCAATGAAGTAGATAAGTATTTCCCTCAGTTGATGAGAACCAAGGTATCAATCCAGTAGGAGGAACAAGCAAGTTACTAATAGATGCACCTACACAAACAATCAAACTCTTGCACCCAATGCTATAAAGGGGTTGTCAATCCCTTCATGGTTATTTGCAAGGATTAGATCTGATAGAGATAGATGTAAAAGATGCGGAAAGTAAAAAGTAAATAAATTGCAGCAAGGTATTTTTGGTATTTTTGGTTTATAGACCTGAAAATATAATATGGAAAGTAGACCCAAGGGCCATAGGTTTCTCTCTTGAAGGAAAATAACATGGTGGGTAAATAAATTACTGTTGAGAAATTGATAGAAAAGCATGCATATAGGCATCACATCCGTGTCAAGTAGACCGAAACGATTCTGCATCTACTACTCCTGCCTACATCTAGAGTATTAAGTTCATGAAGAATAGAGTAACGCATTAGGTAAGATGACATGATGTAGAGGGATAAACTCAAGAAATATGATGAAAACCCCATCTTGTTACCCTTGATGGCAACAATACAATACGTGCCTCGCTACCCCTACTTTGTCACTCGGTGAGGACACCGCAAGATTGAACCCAAAACTAAAAACTTCTCCCATTGCAAGAATAACCAATCTAGTTGGCCAAACCAAATCAATATCCCGAAGAGACTTACAAAGATATGAAATCATGCATATAAGAATTCAAAGAAGAACCAAATAATATTCATAGATAAGCTGATCATAAACCC
Organism: Hordeum marinum; assembly: GCA_022496015.1. NCBI lineage: Eukaryota > Viridiplantae > Streptophyta > Magnoliopsida > Poales > Poaceae > Hordeum > Hordeum marinum. Next base: position 167,616,445 of record CM039673.1, read on the forward strand.
ACAATTCATCGGATCTCGACAAACACACCACAAAAGAGTATTACATCGGATAGATATCCATGAAGATCATGAAGAGCATGGTATTGAAGCACAAAGAGAGAGAGAGAAGAAGCCATCTAGATACTAGCTATGGACCCATAGGTCTATGGTGGACTACTCACGCATCATCGGAGGGGCAATGGAGTTGATGTATATGCCCTCCGTGATCGAATCCCCTCCGGCAAATTACCGGAAAAGGCTCCAAGATTGGATCTTTCGGGAACAGAAGGTTGCGGCGGTGGAAAAGTATTTGCGTGGATCTTTTTGGTATTGGGGGAATATTTGGGTATTTACAGGACGAAGATTCGGGTTAGGAGTCCTACCGGGGAGTCACAAGCCTGCCAGGCGCGGCCAGGGGTGGTGGCCGCGCCCCCTGGCTTGTGACCTCCTGGCAGGTCCCTTACCTTGCACTCCAAGTCTGGTAGATGTCTCCTGGTCCAAGAAAATCATCGCGAAGATTTTATTCCGTTTGGACTCCATTTAATATTCCTTATCTGCAATACTCAAAACAAGGAAAAAACAGAAACAAGCACTAGGGTCTTTATTAATAGGTTAGTCCCCAAAAAATATAAAATATCATATTAATGCATATAAAATTTCCAAAACAGATAATATAATAGCATGGAACAATCAAAAATTATAGATACGTTGGAGACGTATTAGACCTTGATGGTGCTGACCGCGGCGATGGCCGTGTGTACCACTGGGTCGGCAAGTACCGCTTCAGCAATGCTATTGTAGTGGACCATGGACATCTTTCCTTGGGACTCTCCTTGTCTCCTCCTCACTCTCCTGGCCAAAGTTGAGGAAGCGCCTAACACCACCTGTATCAGGGAGTACCACCCTGCTAACACTATTGCTCTATTTGAATGGAGAGGTGCACATTTTTGTCGTGAACCTCGACATTTGGAGGTCCTCTGGCAGCTTACAGTCGTGTTGGCCATGTCCAATACATCCACAATAAGCACAAAAGCGAGGAGCTCTCTCGTACTTCACTTCTAGGATATGCAACTCATTTTCTTTCTTCCCCATCTCTCCCAATTCTGTCATCTTAGTGTTCCTAGAGAGGGGTTGATCTACATCATGCTTAACTCTAGCCCTAATGAACTCATTACGGATTCTACCATTCCTATCCACATCCACCTCGATCACCTCACTAAGTAGAAAGTGAAGTTGTTCCCCGACACCTTTGGATAGGAAAGTGGAGTAACATCGAAGATTTGCGCCCAGGTCGGCATGTGGGAAATCTCCACATCGCCCAATGCCCTTGTCCTGTCCCCCAAAACCGTCAGGAAGGGATCGCCGCGGTAAGCCCATGACCTGTTATTGAGGATGAAGCGAAGATCTCCATCACTCTCGAACTCCAGGAGGTACCTATTGTTCTTCAGCTGCATGTAGTGAAGCTTATCATTCAAGCCCCACTTGTCCTTCAGCTCCTTGAAGAGGCCGATGGCGCTGAAAACCTGCATCGAGAAAAACAGACCACTGATGAGCCACCTATTGCGCATGGTCGCCCTCTCTCTCTCAAGAGGTCGAGCAACACAACGTTAGGGGCCTACGTGTCCACGGTCGCCCGTCCATTGGTCCTGGACGAGCTACCCCTTAGCATCCTGCGGCTGGAGCCGTCCGCCCGGTCGCACAAACCCACCTCCTCAAGTGCACTCATTGTGGCCTTGTTCTTCTTATCGCCTTGGTTCGCCATCAACAACGGTGGGATTCATATGTGGGGAGTCGGGATTTCTGCTTGACAATCGTGTCCAATACCTGATTTTATAGGGTTAGTCCTACACACCGGACCGATCTCCTCCACAGTTGGATTTGGTAGTTTTTTTCCTTCAACCGAGATTTGGTTTATCATTTCATGTTGATTCGTCCCTCTTCCCTAATCTAGGGGATCCTCTCTCTCTCTCTCTCTCTCTCTCTCTCTCTTTGAGCACCAGAGGATTCTGATTCAGCATCCGACCCGTTACCAAAGATGGTCAACACAAATCTCCTGTCATCTTTCTGATTCTACTTTATAGTCTCTCAAGACATAGATCCTTTGTCGATCCTTGTTTTCCCTCTGAATTGTTCCTGCATATCCCCGCCAGTGCCTTCCTCTCTACCAAATCGCGGACCACCTTCCTAGCCCTCATCCAAGAATCGTGTAGCCCCAGTGGATCAGGGTGATCAGTGGCGGAGACAAGGGGAGAGCAGGGGCCTGCCCCCTATCGATCGAGAAATTCTATACTACGTAGTTGTAATTAGCGAGAACTAATGTGATTATATGTACTTGGCCCCCTCCAACTCAAACAGAAATCTAAAAATTAGAGAAATCCCATTGTAAAGCCCACACATGGCCACATCTGTCTAGCATTAACCACCCTTCCCTTGATTAACGGGTGATTGGATCAGGTCGGCGACTATGTTGCCGTCCTGCCGCCTGTTGGGGAACGTTGCATGGGAAACAAAAAAATTTGTATGCTTCACCAAGGTCAATCTGGGAGATGAGCATCTATGAGAGGATAGATTGGATCTACGTACCCTTGTAGATTGCTAAGTGGAAGCGTTAAAGAACGCAGTTCATGTAGTGGTACGTCTTCGCGATCCAAATCGCAAGCCGTCCCATGAACTCCCGATCAAGTACCGAACGGATGACACCTCCGCGTTCAGCACACGTGCAGCTTGGTGAAGATCTCCACCTTCTCGATCCATCAAGAGGGAGCGGAGAGGTAGACGAGTTCTCTGGCAGCGCGACGGCGTTGCGGCGATGGTGGTGGAGTAATTCCAGCAGGGCTTTGCCTAAGCACTGCTGAAAACCGATCTAGAGGAAGAAGAGGGCAGCACGTGGCAATTAGGGTTAGGGCTGCACTGAAAATCCTCTAGCACATATAGGAGGGAGGGAGAGGAGGCAGCCTTTCCCCTCCTACAAGGAGGGCTTCGGCCGAGGCAAGAGGGGAGGAGGCCACCTCCCACAAGGGAGGTGGACTCCTAGCAGGACTCCTTTCCCTACTTGGCCCCTACTCTTCCTCCTTTCCCTATGCACATAGGGCCTTTTTGGCTGGATGCCCAGCCCACCAGGGGCTGGTGCACCACCTCTAAGGCCCATGTGACCCCTTGGGGTATGTGGGCCCACTTGGTGGTCCCCGGAACCCATTCGTCACTCCCGATACACTGCCGAAAATGCCCGAAACTTTTCCAGAGTTCAAACACCACTTTCCTATATATCAATCTTTACCTCCAGACCATTCCAGAGCTCCTCGTGATGTCCGGACCTCATCCGGGACTCCGAACAACCTTTGGTCACCACCATACATAACTCTATACTACTGAAACGTCACCCAACCTTAAGTGTGCAGACCCTGTGGGTTCGAGAACTATGTAGACATGACCGAGACACCTCTACGGTCAATAACCAATAGCGGGACCTAGCTGCCCACATTGGTTCCTACATATTCTATGAAGATCTTTATTGGTCGAACCTCTATGTCAAGGATTCAGTTAATCCCGTATGATGTTCCCTTTGTTCTTCGGTATGTTATTTGCCCGAGATTCGATCGTCGGTATCTCCATACCTAGTTCAACCTCGTTACCGGCAAGTCTCTTTACTCGTTCTGTAATACAAGATCCTGTGGCTAACACTTAGTCACATTGCTTGCAAGGCTTATTGTGATGTTATATTACCGAGTGGGCCCTGAGATATCTCTCCGTCACACGGAGTAACAAATCCTAGTGTTGATCCATGCCAACCCAACAGACACCCTCAGAGATACCTGTAGAGCACCTTTATAGTCACCTAGTTACGTTGCGACGTTTGATACACACAAGGCGCTCCTTCAGTGTCAGTGAGTTGCATGATCTCATGGTCATAGGAACATATACTTGACATGCAGAAAACTATAGCAATAAACTGACACGATCATATGCTACGTTTATAGTTTGGGTCTTGTCCACCCCATCATTCTCCTAATGATGTGATCCCGTTATCAAATGACATCTCATGTCAATGGCTAGGAAACCTTGACCATCTTTGATCAACGAGCTAGTTTACTAGAGGCACACTAGGGACAAAGTGTTGTCTATATATCCACACATGCAATGCGTTTCCAATCAATATAATTATAGCATGGACAATAAACAATTATCACGAACAAGGAAATATAATAATAAACACCTTATTTATTGTCTCTAGGGCATATTTCCAACACCGCCTCCTTCCCTTCGTACAATTTCTGGTGATCAGATACTAGATCAAAGTACGACGCCTTTATCCCGAGGCGAAGAAACTGCCTAGTCAAGCCAGGAATTCGAGGAGAATGCCTATACCAACAAGGGCGTCGGGAATTCGAGGAGAATGCCTATACCAGCAAGGGTGCCAGCTCTGTTCGGAAGCTCCTCAGGGCCTCAACCAACAACGTCAATAAAGAACTACAGAAGCTGGAGGCCGACGCTGTCCTAATCATCAGTTCTCCATACGACTAACCAGTGTTTGCATTACTACCCACTCTCTACTAAATTCTCTCAATTATTGTTTTGTACATGTTAAAATTGTGCGTCAAATTAATCATTTTGATTGTATGATTTCTGAAGCTAATTCTAAGAATTCCAGTTATAAAGAAAAATGCTGCAAAAAGCTCTCAAATTTAATTAGAAGTAACCCTACAACTAAATTGATTTGAAGTAAAATAAAATGTGACTTGCTTCAGTATTGCATGATAATCTTCATTGAAAGGGGCAGCTAAGTTATTTTCCAATGAAATTATTGACATATATTGGCAACTTTAGAGGAATTTTTAAATGGATACATATATATATGTTTTTATAGCGCCAAAACGATACATTATTATAACATTATGATAGTTTGCCTCAACCATTTTTTATCAACTAGATGCGCCCCCCCTCCTATGTCCAAATCCTGGCTCCGCCTCTCGGGATGATAACCCGACTCCTCAATCTCCTTTCGATCACTCTTTTCCCCATAGCCACTCTTGATCTTCGACATCGGATCTTAGTCATCATATCTCCCTCTCAATCGCCTTGGAATCGCTTCTCCCCAGGGAGCGGGAATCACAGAGCTCATTGTGGCCCAGTCTGCCAAATTTAACCCTATTGTATACGTAACTAACATGTCCAACAAAAAGAGTTGGAACGAAAGAGAACTTGGCTAATGCTTGTGGCTAGTATTATATACTAGTATCATATGCATATGATACTATCTCCATAATGCGTAGTATCATAGTCTGTATCATGGTGATCTCATTTATTGTTATGCATGACACATATTAGTACATTATTTAATATGATATGATATCATATCATGATACTCAATCTTCTATTTCCTTATTTAATTGTGTGTCATCTGAACAGATTGTCTAATTGGCATGTATGATATACCTATGATAATTTCATCGTGACCAGTTTTAAGAGCATAGTTAGTAATATATTAGCTCTAAGAGGATGTCTCCTGACGCTTCTTACATGGGTATATAATTTCCCTCTTGTGCATTCACCAACACCCCCGTGGTGACATAAGGGAAGATGGTCATCTAGACCACACTACGAGCGCGAGGGAGTGCCCGGTGCCCAAGGCGATGCCACGCTAGACACCCCTCGAGTCAGGTTGGACCAAGCTGAACACGGATGGAAGTTTTGTTGCGTCTATAGGCGCGGCCGGAGGAGGTATGATCCTACGTGATCATAGAGGTGAGATCATTTTCAACGCATGTAGGGAGCTTCGTTCATGTGATAGTGCGTTGGAAGCTGAACTAGCAGCTTGCAGGGAAGGGCTAGACCTAGCCTTGCATCGAACGAGTCTTCCTATTATGGTTGAGATGGATAGTGTGGACGCAGTGTCGATGCTCAATGCACACTGGACAGACAGATTGCAACACCGTATTCTCATAGAGGAAATTCGCAGGCTGGCTGATCTCGATGCCAGGGAGATTTGTTTTACTCATTGTAGTCACTCGCAAAATAATGTTAGTCATGAATTGGCTGTGTATGGCCGTAATACCCCTTGCACCGTGGTCTGATTTACTGTCGGGCTGGAATTTATTGTAAAATTGTCTCTGGCTGAGAAGCCTCCTTAAGTAATGAGAATATTATTTTTCCCTGTAAAAAAAGAAAAAAAAGAGAATGTCGTTTTTTTACCATGCAGGAATGTCGGTATTCATTGTTGAATTTGTTCTTTTCGACTTTGTAAATGGTAATGTGTTTGAACTTGAAAATTTCACGTGTTAATAAATATCTCGTATTTTTTTAGACCTTTCCAAGCTTCAAAACATTAGTATTTCCACTTGTTTTTTGTTTCCATCAAACCTTTGATTTCCACTAGCAAATATGCCCGTGCGTTGCAACGGGTGAAAATAGCTCCCACATGCCCTTACTCACTCTGTGCAAGGTTAAAGACATCACAAATACCTCATCCTCATGTCCACATCCCTAACATAATAAACATCCGCTTGTTCTCGTTGCCGTTCTCATCATCGGTGGTTGCGGTAGCAGTTGCCACTAATCAAGGTTGGCCATATTCAATAGTTGGATCACTAAGTCTCCTCCATGTCTGACGACATCAAGAGCGTTGAGAAAATATTTATTTTATCATCCGGCTAATATAATAGGTAAAAGCATAATATATGTTTGTGTTATCATGTAAATTGAATAGATTGTGTCACATAAACTATGTAACCTTAGTTAGATTCCTCATGCATTGAGACAGGGTCATTAGGCTGAGTAAGGCTGGTCGTACATGAAGACGTGGTGAAGAAAAAGAATAATGCATGCGTGGGCATATTCACAAAATTCACCCATTTTAATTAATAGGTAAAAATAAAAAAAATGTTAGCTACAGTACCTCTCAATTTAAGAAAAATAATGTTTTGAAAAAATGCTTGTCTTTTCTAATTCAAATACCTCCAAGTTTAAGGAAGTTGTCCGTGTTTAAATAAATGATCAGGTTTCAAAAAATAAGAAATGTTTTTTTCTCTTTTTCTAAAAAATGACCGAGTTTAAGTTTTTTGTTCACAAATTTGCAAAATATTTGGGTTCCAAAATATATTAATTTTTTCCAAAAAAATCATTTTGCTCTTAGTATGTGGCGCGGTTGCTCGCTTAATTTAAGATGTCGCGCTGCTATCTGATCACAATGTTTTCTGTAGTGCAGTGGCTAGTAGTCGTTGGTCTTTGACTTGAGCGCGTGAGTTCAATTTTTGGTGGGGTATTATTTTTGTTCGATTTTCTTGGACAATGGACAATTTCCGCTAATGGGCCGGCCCATCTTGACTCTATGCGTTTTGCAATTTTTTAGCAAAAACAAATTATGAAAGGGTGTTATAGACGGACGAAAAAAATAGGAGAAACAATCCTTCCTTTAATATTAGGTAGGTATTAGGATAAACAATCCTTCCTTTAATATTAGGTAGGTATAGGTATTAGGTATAAAGTATAGATATAGATATTAAGGACAGTAAGACCGAACCCATTCTGAGCCTTCTCACGTCCCTGCCGTTTTAGGCCGTCAGATCGCTCGTGTCGGATGTCCCTAGCCGTCCAAGATAGTATTTCCCGTGTGGGCTGATACTGGGCCGGATGTCCTGGGGCAGCTATTCCGGCGGCCGAATCGGAGGCATCTCGATTATTGACATCGGTGAACGTCTGATGCCAAACGAGCGATTCTGATTCTCTCATTCGCATCCTCCTAGCCCCAACCCCGATCCCTCCCGGCCTTGGCTAGGGTAGACCAAGGTGCGCCGCCGCTGCAACCCCAAGAAAGGGAGATAGTGAGAGATAGAGATACAGAGAAAACACAGGAGAAAGCCCGCCGGATCAACGGGTTGTTGCCGCATCGAGGACTCCATGCCGCCGCTGCGGAGGTCGTTGTTGTCCCGATTCCGGCAGCTCCGCATCGAGGACTGCGCACCGCCGCTGTGGAGGTCGCCGATGTCCCGCTTCCAGGAACGCTGTGCCCTCGTCGTCACCGACGTCACCGCCATGGTCAGCCTCCTAGCGCACACGCCTCTTTCAACTCATCACCTCCTCGGCAACAAATATGCAGATGTTCGTGTCTCATGTGTACCCATTGACTAATTACCCTCCCCTCGTTCATTTCTTGGGCTTGTTCTTGTGACAGGAATGGTGTGTTAAGTACATGGTATTCGTGTTGTAAAATGAAAACCAGAGAGTACCGAGGCGATGAAGGCCGACGCCCAGCTCGAACAAGAGGTCAACTCTACTGTTATATTTGTCATTTTAAGAGATGGTCCCATTACTGAATGATATTGCTGGTTTCCATGGGTAGCAATGCAGTATTTCTATGTATTTTGAGAATGACATTAGATGCATTTACTAACAAGTCACTGCATCTATGGAATGTAGGGATTTCATTAACAAATTGTCACTCCAGCCTATAAAATAAGAATGAGTTGATCTTGTCATTGGCTAGGGCAGACCTAGGTGTGTCGGCTGCCGTCGCCGCAGCAGTTCGATCGATCCAACCAAAATCCACTGGTTGTTTCCAAAGAAAGATGAAGGGGCTCGATTTAGCGTTGTGGGCGCGGATGGCTCAATGCAGCCAAGGGAGCCTCCCATAGGAATGCACATGGTCCCCGGCAGCCACGGCAATGGTGGACCAGAGCGAATCACCAAGGGCCCTTCCCAGAGGAATGCACATGGTCTTCGGCAGCCATGGATTACGCATAGGTCACTAATTCGTCTTTCCCGTTCTTCCTGTTGTTCCTCTTTCATACCTCTCCTCTTCCCCTACTTATTCATCTAATGTTAGAATATTGATTGTTTTCATACTATTATTTGTACTCACAACCAAATGCAGGTTCTCTACCTTAACATACTGGGTTCTGCTGGATTTAAAGGTTTAGAGACTTGCCATTTGGAAGGTGACACAATTATTTCAACTTAAGTGATTTGTTTCCTCCAAGTATTATATTTCAATTCCCTCACTTTCAGTTGCTGAAGTTGGTAATGGTATCACTTGTTGGTTTGCTACAGGATTCTTAGACAAAGTGCAGAGTGCACTTAGAGTAACCATGTATATTTGTGTATTCTGGTGCGTTGTATGGGTGCTTCAAACTCTCAATTGTTGATAGCTCCACATACCCAGCAGAATATTATTTCTTTAACTTTTTTAGACTATCACTGACTATCCGTTACTTTTACTTCTACTCTACAAAGACATTCCATAGGGGAGTAATCTGGATACTTGCTATTGCGGTCTGAACTCATAATTGTGTCAGTGTAGTGGAGTAAGAGATGCATTAATTCTGTCCTAATGTTGAAATTCTGATGTCAAATTATTGTATCGTTTCTCAAATGGAGTTTGAACTCACAAGACAAATATTATTGGGTTGATGTAATGTGGAAGTATATAGTCCTCATGTTTTTAGTTTTATCTATTTTGCCCAATTTGAACTTTAACTCCGCCTATGTTGTCTCAACATAGCCGGTCCCAAGCCCGGGTAAAGGAGGAGGGTTGTGATAGGCTTGGCGAGCCAACGTGAAAACCCAGCCACTCTTATGGAGATGAAACCCAAAAGATTTTCGTTGGGGCGTAACCCTCTCAGCGACGCGCCACATCAGAACCCGGGTGTGGTGGAAAATGGGCAAGGGCCAAGCCGTCACCCCCTAGGTGGCGCACCTTATCGTGATCTGGATACGGTCGCAAGTGAGCAAGGATCGGGTCGTCGCATACTTAGTGGCGCGCTACATCGGTGCCCGGGTGTAGTGGAAAATGAGTGAGGGTCTTCGCATTTGACTCGACGAGTGCGAAGGGTAAGGAAGCTAGCCGAGCCTAGGAGGATTCGATTAGGTAGCTGGAACGTAGGGTCTCTGACAGGTAAGCTTCGGGAGGTAGTTGATACATCGGTGAGGAGAGGCGTTGGTATCCTTTGCTTCCAAGAGACCAAATGGAGGGGACAGAAGGCAAAGGAGGTGGAGGGTACCGGCTTCAAGCTGTGGTACACGGGGACGGTTGCAAACAGAAATGGAGTAGGCATCTTGATCAGCAAGAGCCTCAAGGATGGAGTGGTAGACGTCAAGAGATGTGGGGACCGGATTATCCTGGTCAAGCTGGTAGTTGGGGACTTAGTCCTCAACATTATCAGCGCATATGCCCCACAAGTAGGCCACAATGAGAACACCAAGAGGGAGTTCTGGGAAGGCCTGGAGGACTTGGTTAGGAGCGTACCGATTGGCGAGAGGCTCTTCATAGGTGAAGACCTCAATGGCCACGTGGGCACATCTAACACATGTTTTGAAGGGGTGCATGGGGGATTTGGCTATGGCATCAGGAATCAAGAAGGAGAAGATGTCTTAAGCTTTGCGTTAGCCTACGACATGATCATAGCTAACACTCTCTTTAAGAAGAGAGAATCACATCTAGTGACTTACAGTAGTGGGCAGCACTCTAGCCAGATTGATTTCATCCTCTTGAGAAGAGAAGACAGGTGTGCATGCCTAGACTGTAAGGTGATACCTGGAGAGAGTGTTGTCCCCCAGCATAAGCTTGTGGTTGCTGACCTCCGCTTTCGGATTCGTTTCCAGCGGGACAAGCGTGCCAAAGTCGCTAGAACGAAGTGGTGGAAGCTCAGGGGGGAGGTAGCTCAGGTGTTCAAGGAGAGGGTCATTAAGGAGGGCCCTTGGGAGGAAGGAGGTGATGCAGACAACATGTGGATGAAGATGGCGACTTGCATTCGTAAGGTGGCCTTAGAGGAGTTTGGAGTGTCCAGGGGAAGTAGAAGAGAAGCTAAAGATACTTGGTGGTGGAATGATGTTGTCCAGAAGGCAATCAAGGAGAAGAAAGATTGTTTTAGACGCCTATATCTGGATAGGAGTGCAGACAACATAGAGAAGTACCAGATGGCAAAGAAGGCCGCAAAGTGAGCTGTGAGTGAAGCAAGGGGTCGGGCGTATGAGGACCTCTACCAAAGGTTAGTCATGAAGGAAGGCGAAATGGACATCTATAAGATGGCCAAGAGCCGAGAGAGGAAGATGAGGGATGTTGACCAAATCAAGTGCATCAAGGACGAAGCAGATCAACTCCTGGTGAAGAACGAGGAGATTAAGCATAGATGGCGGGAGTACTTTGACAAGTTGTTCAATGAGGAGAGTGAGAGCTCTACCATTGATTTGGATGACTCCTTTGATGATACTAGCAGGCGTTTTGTGAGGCGAATCCAGGAGTCGGAGGTCAAGGAGGCTTTAAATAGGATGAAAGGAGGCAAGGCGATGGGCCCCGATTGTATACCCATTGAGGTGTGGAGAGGCCTCAGGGACATAGTGATAGTATGGCTAACCAAACTTTTCAACCTCATTTTTCGGGCAAACAAGATGCCAGAAGAATGGAGACGGAGTATATTAGTACCAATCTTCAAGAACAAGGGGAATGTTCAGAGTTGTACTAATTACCGTGGAATTAAGCTGATGAGCCATAAAATGAAGCTATGGAGAGAGTCATTGAGCACCGTGTAAGAAGAATGACAAGCGTTACCAAAAATCAGTTTGGTTTCATGCCTGGGAGATCGACCACGGAAGCCATTTTCTTGGTACGAAAACTTATGGAGAGATATAGGGAGCAAAAGAAGGACCTGCATATGGTGTTCATTGACTTGGAGAAGGCCTATGATAAGATTTCGCGGAATGTTATGTGGTGGGCCTTGGAAAAACACAAAGTCCCAACAAAGTACATTACCCTCATCAAGGACATGTATGATAATGTTGTGACAAGTGTTCGAACAAGTGGTGGCGACACTGACGACTTCCCAATTAAGATAGGACTGCATCAAGGGTCAGCTTTGAGCCCTTATATTTTTGCCTTGGTGATGGATGAGGTCACAAGGGATATACAAGGAGATATCCCATGGTGTATGCTCTTTGCGGACGATGTGGTGCTAGTCGATGAGAGCCGGACGGGGGTCAACAGGAAGTTGGAGTTATGGAGGCAAACCTTGGAATCGAAAGGTTTTAGACTTAGTAGGACTAAAACCGAGTACATGAGGTGCACTTTCAGTATTACTAGGAACGAGGAGGAGGAGGATGTTAGCCTTGATGGGCAAGTGGTGCCTTAGAAGGACACCTTTCGATATTTGGGGTCAATGTTGCAGAAGGATGGGGATATTGATGAAGATGTGAACCATCAAATTAAAGCCGGATGGATGAAGTGGCGCCAAGCTTCTGGCATTCTTTGTGACAAGAGGGTGCCACAAAAGCTAGAAGGCAAGTTCTATAGGACGGCAGTTCGACCCGCAATGTTGTATGGCGCTGAGTGTTGGCCGACTAAAAGGCGACAAGTGCAACAGTTAGGTGTGGCGGAGATGCGCATGTTGAGATGGATGTGTGGCCGCACAAGGAAGGACCGCATCCGGAATGATGATATATGAGATAAAGTTGGGGTAGCGCCAATTGAAGAGAAGCTTGTCCAACATCGTGTGAGATGGTTTGGGCATATTCAGCGCAGGCCTCCAGAAGCCCCAGTGCACAACGGACGGCTTAAGCATGTTGATAATGTCAAAACAGGCCGGGGTAGACCGAACTTGACATGGGAAGAGTTCGTAAGAGAGATCTGAAGGACTAGAGCATCACCAAAGAACTAGCCATGGACAGGGGGTGCGTGGAAGCTTGCTATCCATGTGCCAGAACCATGAGTTGGTCGCGAGATCTTATGGGTTTCACCTCTAGCCTACCCCAACTTGTTTGGGACTAAAGGCTTTGTTGTTGTTGTTGTTGCCCAATTTGAACTTTCCTATGCTTTGGAATATGTCTTGTTTCTAACCAGCGTAATCCCAGCTGTCTGAAGTTAACCAAGGTTCGAAACTCTACGATTTGCAACATCAGCGTCAGTTTCCTTGTTATGTGATTGGTGTATAGAAGAATATCAATACAACACCAGAGTTTCTTTGTTCTTTTGAAAAATATTAGTTGCTTTACACTATATGGGTTCTTGAGGCATCAACTAGATGTGTGTATACATGAGTTAATAATTTATTTCTTTTGTTCTTGCTACAAAAATTGAACTACAACTTATCTAGAGTTTTGTTTCGCAAAAAAAGTCCCATATAGACACCATTAGTTATAAGTCTTGCTATTGACTATCATGTATGTTCTCTGAATCTCATTTACTTATTCTTGTTTTTGTTTCCTTCCATCTGTATTGCAATAAGGGGCTTGAATTAATTTGTTTCAAAGACATCCTACATTTAACAATCCACTTAGTCTTCTATTTGTTCCCCCAATACACTCTGTCTAGACTATTGCTCATGCTTTAGTTTCTACACTTGTTTGAAAAACATCGCTGAAAAATCAATGATTTGGCTGCCATGTCTGGAGATAATTGCTCTTTTGTGTCGGTAGACCCTTTTTCTTCCACCTGTTGAGGTCGTACCCTAGGGGGAGGCACGCTGGTGCACATCGTTGACGAACATGTATGAAGTAGTCTTGTTATGCATGGTGGATGTAGGAGCTACTTCTTGTAGGAATTATGGCGCACGCCCGTGTCTGGTTGGTCAGCACTGGAGATGACATGGTGGCTAGCCCTGACAAGATGTTGCTCTTTGTGTGCACCATCATTTAATTCTTTAGTGCCATGCAACTTTCCATTGACGCCATTGTCCGCCATGGATTGCTTCCTATACTCTGCTCCCCGCTTGCCGCAACCGAATACCATGATGTAATAACAACCTAACCATACAGTCACATTGACCTTACATGCTTTACATGATCATGTTTTGTTGTATGAGGTATTACGGAGGCAGTTGATACAATTCTTGCAGGCAGGTATAGATGTCACCATGATGTCGTCCATTGACTTCTCTGAGGGTACTTACACTAGAACTGCAAGACACTCATTTTTTGTGTTGACAATTTACTGCATTTGCTAATTGGGTGCATACTTTGAAAGTTCAAAGGGTTGCAACCTCAGTCGTTGATAACCTCGTATTGCTTCGAGATTGAATGAGGTGTTTTTTTTGTCAAATAGACGAACACTGGTGCATGATATTTAATTCATGTGGCCAGATATTAGGGATGAACAATATGTGTGTTGGCCAGATTATAAATTATACTCCCTTAATTGTTGCTCCCGTTTAGATGTTTCTATGACAATGAAATAATATTATCATATCTTTATGGGTATCGACTTTAGTTTGTACTTTGATAATTTGCCATCAGGAAAGTGGGCCATATGATTAAATTCATTGTTGGAAGAGCGTATACATGTTGCATTTTGATTTATCTTTTGAGAATGTATTTTGATTTTATATTTTGTCGTGCATACTGTGATATGAAGTCAATTTGTATGCCTGGAAGCTTTTACTATGAGATTTTTTCTCTCAATTCGCAATGCATACACCGATTTTTTTAAATTTAACTTCCAGTATTTTTATATAAAATATTTACATAAAGTCTTACAATTTAAAATATTTAAATAAAGTCTTACAATTTATTAACAAATAGAAGGACACAGCAACGCACAACCACAATGATCTGGTACATGTTGGAAGCTGGATCCGGAGTCCAAACCGTCCAAGTTGTGGATGTGTCGTCGCTCGCCGTCTCTGACATGTTTATCCCCTTCGACTTCCACTTGACGCCTTCTGTTCCTCGCATCTTCCAAGTCTTCCATTTCTTCTCTTCCAGCAGCTTCTCCCCCTTCCCCACTACTCCCAAGCAAAGGCGAGAACCCTAGCCTCAGCCCTCACCAGCACCCCACAGAGATCCCGACCATCACCGCGATGCAGGCCCCGGCGAACCCCCCCGTCGACCTCCCGCCGCTGGTGGCGCCGCCCCCGCGGGTGAAGGCGCCGACCCCGCGCCCCCCTCCGCCGGCCTCGCTCCAGCCCGACTCCCCGGGCGTCTTCTTCACCAACGCCGCCGCAGCCGCCCCACTCGGCTCCGCCCACCGCCGCATCGCCATCGCCGTCGATCTGTCCGACGAGTCCGCCTACGCCGTAAGCTGGGCCGTCGCCAACTACCTCCGGCCCGGGGACGCCGTCATCCTCCTGCACGTCCGCTCCACCAATGTCCTCTATGGCGCCGATTGGGGCTCCGTCACCCCCACATCCCCGGAAGACGACGCTGAGGTCGCCGCGCGCAAGATGGAGGAGGACTTCGACGCCCTCACCGCTTCCAAGGCCGACGACCTGGCCAAGCCACTCGACGAGGCCAAGATCCCCTACAAGATCCACATCGTCAAGGATCACGACATGAAGGAGAGACTCTGCCTCGAGGTGGAGAGGCTAGGGCTTAGCGCGGTGATCATGGGGAGCAAGGGTTTTGGTGCGGCGCGGCGGGCCAGCAAGGGAAGGCTCGGGAGTGTGAGCGATTACTGCGTCCACCACTGTATTTGCCCCGTCGTGGTGGTGCGTACCCCTGATGATGCTGTAGCAGAGGGCGGGGAGTCCGCCACTGCAATGGAGGCGGCTGTCGGTGCAGAGGACGTGCTCCACCCTGTGCCAGAGGAGGATGCTGAGTACCATGACGCCGCTGAGGAGCATAAGGGTAATTGTCTCTATGCTTTTACCTCTGGCTTTGACTAACCACCGAAAATTCAAGTCAAATTCGATATGTTCAACAACTTCTATAGGTACAGTTGCGAACTTAGGTTACTATACATCTAGTTAAATGCTAGTTATACACTTATACTGAGCTTCACTATAGGATTTGTAAGGTTTATGCGGATTGCACTCACTAGTGTTAGTTTTTAACCGGATTACCTATGTCTGATCCACAGGGTAACATATGATTAGTTTTAAGGAGTTTTATCAGTTTTGCCACTAGCTGTGTCACACTACTCAATTTTGCCACTAGAAGTTTCAACTAATAAAAAATGTAATCATTCCATTAAGTGTGTGCTCACAAATGCCATTCGGCACGATTACCATTTGGTCAAAGGCCATTGACAGGGTGAAGTGACCAAAATACCTCTGGACCCCACTTGTCAGCGTTCCCTCTACAACTCACTGCAACCTGTGGGTCCTAATTTTCAGTACACAGAGAATGAAACTATAGAAGCAAAATAGCTTCACGCACGGGTGATCGAATCCCCGAGTGTCGTTATTATTTTTCTTCTAATTTAATTCTGTGTGCTGACAATTAGGACCCACAAGTTATAGGTGAGCGCTGGCAAGCAGTGTCCATTGGTATTTTGGTCACTTCACCCCGGTCAATGGCCTTTGAACGAACAGTAATGATGCCGAGTGGCCTTTTTGAGCACATGCTTAACGGAAGGATGACATTTTTGTTTAGTGGCAAAATTGAGTAGTATGACACAACTAGTTGCAAAACTGATAAAAACCCTAGTTTTAATGCCTATCAATTGCTATCCTTGCATAGTGTGTGTAACTTCATCCAAATCTACTGTTCGATTTGAACTTACCACGTTGATGATACGCTGGTCAGACATGGGCTAATAAGCTTGTGTATACACAACACAATCGAAAATTGTATTCGCCGTCATTTTCAGCATGGAAAGAAAGGGTATTACCTGTTGATTAGTATGTATGTTTGTTGTTTACCTGATTGATCATTTTGTAGCACACATTTAGCTTTGATTTACATTTGAATTAGTTTAATGTTATAGGAGTATTTACTAAGGCCTGCATACCCAGCTTGTTGGGCTTAGATAAAACTAAAGATTGCTGGTTGGGATTCTTTCTCTCGCAAACACTAATGCTTTGCATCTTGATGCGTTAATACAAACAAAATAGTTATATGACAAGCCTAGGACCAAGGCTGTGAGCACCACTGATAACCCAGCTCTAACGTTACATTTCTCCCAACCTGGCTACAGCTGTTGGCATGGTTTTTGAGTCGCGACTTGGCGAGTCGCCGCGAGCCCTGCGGCTCGGCGATTAGTCGACGAAAGTTGCTGTATAGTCTCCATAAGTCGCTGTATAGTCGCGAGTCGCCCTGATTTTTGGAAAACGACTCGGCGATTAGTCGGCGACTAGTCGGCGACTCAAAAACCATGGCTGTTGGACACTGGCAGCACCTGCCAAGGGCCATTCCTGCCTTTGCCTGGTTGGCTAGGAGTACTACTCATCCTCACTTCCTTTATTCGTGTGCTTAGTAATGGGCTAATGCTTGGCTCTCTCTTCTGGTCTCCTCACCTTGTCAATGATGGAGATTCAGCCTTTGCCTTGTGGCCATCGCTGATAAAGCATATATTTTCCTTGGCTTCCTGTATTGACACCAGTATGAGTGTCATGTGCCGATTACAGCCTAACAAGCAACTTCTACATGACCATCTACGCCACATATAAGCCGAGAACCTGTCTCAGCTCAGCTGTGGCTTATCATTCATATGGAGCTTATGTCCCAACTACAAACTAAGTTCTCCTGTCTGGCACTTAATTTGTTGTATGCATGGTTAGTATTCCATAAGGGTTTTGCTTCGATCTCACTCCAAAAATTTCCGGAAGAGGATGGGAGGAGAAGAGAATAGGAAGCTGCTGGGGCATTGATTAGTAGATTGTAATTATTGTACTAAGAAGTTGCTTGGGCATTGATTAGTACTCCCTCTGTTCACAAATGTAAGAAATTAAACTGCCAAAACGTCTTACATTTGTGAACAGAGGGAGTACATTGTAATTGTACTAATTTAAAGCGTGCTATAGAAAGATTAGCAAGAAGTCTTCTTTAATAATGGTCAATTCTTAGGGAATGTAGGCAGGCCACCCTAGAGGCCTAGACACACAATTTCAGTTTTGAAAACTATTGTTAATCGAAGGTATTGTCATTTGTCTGGGAAATTATAGTTAAAAGGTTTGTCTGGATTGATTGACCCCACTTTATTCTGTAGCTCCACTTGGTGCCTTCTGATCCTAGAGTATCTGACTTCAGAATATGAACGCACTGTTTCGTCCTAGACACACTGTTTTACTTTTGAAATCTGTTGCTAACCAAGGGCGTTGTTTGGGAAAAGTATACTTAAAAGTTGTTGGGTTATATTACTGTTTGATCCATTATCGTTGGTATTCAACGTGTGCTTCAACCAGTGTGCTTTTGTTAATAGATAAACTATGGTTCATGCCAAATTGCCAGTTGGGATTGTTTAATTACCATTACCATTAAACATATACGTTGACAAAACCGACTTATATGTTGTGCTTCCGGTGTAAAGAATTTCGCGTATGATGTACCGTATCTGCTGTTATATACAGCATGGCTGCACGTAATTGCATTTCCCTAAATACCTAGGCACTAGTTAAGCATATTCTAATGCTGTTCAAAATAAAGGAGTTTATGCACGAACTTGTGATTATTAAGGGGATTAGCTAACATTTAAGATTATTTTGCCTTTTTTATTAACTGCTACCTTTTTTCTATAATAACAAGCCGTGATCAATGTTCGGCATCTGTTTCCTTATGAATTATGGCACGGGAAACTGAAAATGCACTTGAATTTCACTAGCTTTGAGCTTGTTTCCTTATTTGTGACTTTTCTGATGGCTTTAGTTATAAGATGCATTGGCATGTATCTTGTCAAGTTTCTGGGTTATCAATTGAGCTAATGCATACTGGTGTTATTTATGCAGATACTTGATTGGATCCATGCATCAATGTCCTGTTGGATCCAGGTGAGCATAGAATAATTTTTCATTTTGTTCTGTATGATCGGCTAATGGCTTTAGGGTAATTTTTCACTCTCAGGAGTAATTCGTGTGGCCGTTTGTTATGATGTTCTATCTTGCAACATGTACAAAATAACAGACATCATGCAAATATAGTTCCGTTTTAACTTGTCATCCTTGTCTCTTCTATATTTGCACAGGAAACAAAATGCATCGCTTGCACAAAAGTTTGCAAGGACACATGTGTGTGTCTTACTTTGTTCTTTAATATGTACTTTTGTTGTTGTTGAGGTTGTAGGTTGTAGCTGAGCTCAGGAATAGGCAAATAACAAACCAGATGTCATATCTCTACTTGGCTTAAGACCCTAGCTGAGGGAGAACTCTGTAACTTAAAGATGAAGTTACCTAAGCGAGGAGAACATGGGGATCCTATCACTAAGAAAGAAGTATGGGATGCTATTCGCTATTTGGGCCAGCTAGGAACTACTGGTCCTTCCATGTGGATTGCTTAGCCCACATAACATAACATTGTGTCTATGGCCCACATGGTCGTTTCATGCTCCAAGGCTCTGGAAAATCCCAGGTGGGCGTGGAGGCAGTGATGGAGCTAGGTTGAAGTCTGCAGGGGCCATGGCCCCCCAGCCTTGGTAAAATTTGCGGAAGTTTTTTTTTTTGAGGAAGATTAGGAAAAATAGTCTTTTGCCCCCCCCCCCCCCCACACACACACAGACACACAAAGGATCCTACCTAGGTCTGCCACTGCCTGGAGGACCCTTATATACTTATTAGGTTAAGATCGTGGTTGAAGAACCCAGTGTGGCCCCAACCTTTGATACCACCTCTTAAGAATCCTGATCTTTAGCTAGAAGTGGATGTGGTTCATATGGTCATATCTCTGACTTAGCTCCCTTGGATGTTCGTTTTTCCCTCCCCTCTGACCATTGTTGAAGAATCCGCCTTACCTTAACTCCAGTGTGACACTGTTCTAAAGGATCCCTGCCTCCAATATATTTAAATTTTGAGGAAGTAAACTTTTGGAGCAGGATTTCACGTTCGGACTGACAACCAGTAAAAATCTTGTTTGCGATACACTTTGCTGAAATAAGTCGTGGGTGTTTCTGTTCAGTGTCTAACTCTGTCTTTTTGTTTGACAGCATGTAAAGGTCCTAGCAGTCGACTGTTGGCTGAGTGCTACCTCGGGGTTTCTGCTGAGCACATTAGCTGTTTGTTAGACTTTTACTGTTCATGTCTATCTGTGCTTCCACTCTGTTGTATTTGATGAACATTTGTTCTCTAGAACTTTTGTGCTTCTTGGATATCAAATTATGCTGATTTTGACTACTTAGAGAACCACATGATTGCCCGCTATACTTATTCGGTTTTGCTAAACATCTTGCAACTGAAATTTATGTTCGGTTCAATCGATTTTGTGGGGAGGAGACGGCGCCCAACATTGAGCTTGAACCGGGAGTTGCCACAGGCCCTCACGAAAAGTGGGGATGATGTGGCTTATTGCAGCATCACTGTCGGATTGAGGGGGGAAGAGGGTTCGCTGGTTGGGTTGGGGCGCTCTCCGTTTTGACCCCTCCCTTAGATAAGGCAGAGCCTGAACTTGAGCCAGGCATGTTGTGGCCGAGCGAGGGCTGATGAAGATCACACCGGAGGCGCCGCTGCCAAAGGGGACCGAGAGATCGCCCCCGGAGGGCAGGAAGAGATTGTCGAGGGGTGTCACCACCGCTGGGGTTGCGCAAGGAAGAAGCCTAGCGAACACCCATAATGCTCTGAATGCATATCTTTAAGAACAGATGGATGTCTCTGTTAGAGGTTGCTTAAGTTTTACTGATCCCTTCGATCCATATTAATGCGACAATTAATATGGATTGGAGGGAGTAGTATTATTCTCTTGAAATCCTGAGAAAGTGTGAGTAACCAAAATTTATAAAAACGACCATCGTCACTGGATATAGCACGCACTGAAGGTCTGTAGTGCCAGGAGTGCTTCCCGGCAGCCAGGCCAATTGCTCAAAAAAGCCATTGCTGTGATTCATTCTACTTCCTCCGTTCCTAAATATTTGTCTTTGTAGAGATTTTACTATAAATATATAGACATATTTTAAAGTATAGATTTATTCATTTTGCTTCCTATATTCCATAATTGAATCTTTAAAAAGATAAATATTTAGAAATGGAGGGAGTATAAAAAAAGAGTTGCATGACTGCAGGTGTAGTATTTATTCTGAGATAGAACGCGGAAACTGGGCTCTAGAATCCTCTCTTATTTAGATAACCTTTTTTTCCCAAGGAATTCAGATAACCTTTTGGCACGTATGGTGTCGTTTGCTACCGTTGTCAGCAATTGTCAGGTCTGGATTAGTTTATTGTAGCGTTTTAGTCTGGACTGGCGTTATTTGGTTGGCCGGTTTGGAGTTCGTCTGATGGTAATCAGTCCAGCTTGGATGTGCTGCGATGCTGTCCTGTCATCGCCTCTATTTTGTGTGTGGAATATGTATTCATGTTACCTATGTGTGTTCCGTGAATATATCTTTATGGCATCTGATGGCAGTCAAAATTTACTCGATTCATCAAATGGTTAGTAACCTAAGGGCTTCTTTGATTAAAATTATTACCTCCATTCCAAATTACTTGTTTTAAATTTGTCTACACAAAAATGTATCTAGACACATCCGTACGTAGACAAATCTAAAAATAATAATTTGGGACGGAAATAATAGTTTTAAAGGAAATTTGGAGGATTTCTTTTAATTTGGGACGGAAAGAATAGTTTTAAAGGAAATTTGGAGGATTCCGATCCTAAGAGTTTTTTTCCTACGTCCGTTGTTTGATTCATAGGATTTTTTTTCCAAAACGAAGGCAAAAGATATGCCTCATCGATTAATTAAGCAGAAAATAATTGTCTAGTTAATTAACGAAAAATCGGACAAAAATCGATACAATCAACCACATGTGGACTACTCAGTGAGCACTCATAAGCACAAAATCAGCCCAACAACCATCCGCAACAAGCAGTGACCACCGACCCATTTCTACAGCGCAAAGAACCTTCCAATGAGAGTACTCGGCCCAGAGACTATTCACACCACCAAATCCACGAAGACAAGCCAGACCCTAAAGATGACCCAAGAAACCGGTGATCATCCATTAAGCAGCTGCAGACGTCTTCTCTGTGGCGTCACTCTTCTTACTTTTGCTTCTAAGAGCCTTTTCCACAATCGTCTTCCTAGATCCAGGGCAAGCCGCCTCCAAACGTTTGAGCAAGCTGTGAACCTCTACTTTGGAGAGAATCACATCAACCTTTTCACGCATTGTCTCCACCTGCCCAACATCGCAACCTCCAGAGGCCCTTAAGGCGAGCGGTTGGCTCGGCTCCAAAGGAGCAGACGCGAGCATACTCACCACATCAACATCATCCAACAATTGCTCACATGACAAAGGCGAGAACTGCCCCTCACACACCACAGACAGAGGGGGAGTTGGTTCCCTACAGAGCTCTAGAAACTCGGGCATGATCTGCAGCACCGGAGCAACAACTGCATCGATGCATGAACCCTTAGAGGCAGACAACGGCGAGCTGACCCTAACACGAGGAGAGAAACATCCATGAAGCCCGTCTCGACACTCATCCTCAAGGTTGACATCATGCACATCCGAGGGGTTTGACACAACAGTGGTCTACAACACAGATGACTCCTGAGAGAGCCCACTAAGAACATCCTTAGCTCGCTCTAGAAAGTTCTCCATCTGAAGCATCCAAGCCTGCATGGATCCAACAACATCGCGTAGAGGCTGGACCGCCTTCTCCATTTGGGAGGGAGTTCAGCCTTGAAGATCAGAGATCAACAAATCAACCGCAAAAGCAGACTCAAGTACCACATCCGATGGAGTTGTCGGGGGAGAGAGGGGGGTCGCCAATCTCAACTGCTCCTGGAAATGCAACAACTGTAGCCCAAGAATGAGCCATCGATTGAGGACGACAAACACCAGGAGCCACACATCGAGGAGGACATGCCGCATGCGACGACATTGGTTGGCATCCATCCTCGCACGATGACCTGATCAAAAGCATCGGATGCACTGGACCGGATCCTTGCACTTAGTCGCCCGATGGCCTTTATCGAAGTAGCGGAAAACCTATTCCTAAGCCACATGGGCGGAGGGGCGTGCTCATGATGCTTGAAGGCACAGGATGGCATAGCCTGGCGCGTGCGGCGGGATTGGATAAACTTCCAGCATGCCGCCTCATCCGTCACAAGCCCCGACACAATCGGCGTTGAAGGCAACAGTGTCAGAGGAGCCAACCCCCCTAGCCATCTGTCAGGGGCACGCAACTGCCTGCAGGAGGGGTGCAACGAAGCTTTTGTTGTCAAATTCGACTGAACAGGGCCTGAGCCCGACGCTGGGGGCGGCAGCAGTAAGCCGGTCAAATGAAAAATGTATTTGCGAGCTGAGCATAGCTTAGATAGTTAGGCTTCGGACCGATGGTTTCCGAGTGTTTTTCCCGTAGGTCCATGCAGCCAATCCGATGCGACGTTCCCGAACCTTTCCATATCCGATGGTTTTTCTGACCTATCAGCGACCAGACTGTCTGTTTGGATATGTAGGAAGGGTTTGAAGCGTTTGGCTGCAGATGATCGATCGTACATGTGAAAACTCGAAATGTCTATTTGTGGGCCTCCCGACGATTCAGAACAAGACTAATGAATGCTCTTGCTGCAATTCTGTGAGCAGTGAGCGGTACTCTTTCTGTAAACTAATATAAGAGTATTTAGATAACTAAAATAGTGATCTAAATATTTTTATATAAGTTTACAGAGGAGTATGTATTAGGTGAGCAGCTCGTCATTATTCTTTGTTGTTCAGATCAGTTTAACAAACTTTCTCAGATTCCTTTTCTGTTTTGTGTCGATGATCCATTCCAAGCCCCTCATCTCCAGCTCAACTTGCGCTTTGCGTAACAGAATAATTGACGTTTCACATTCGGCGTGGCCACCCTCCACCCCTTTTCGGGGGCGAACCAGCGTTCATGTCACCCACCTGCCCTCTACGTATTTGACTAATTATAGATCATTAGACATCACGTTGTCAGCATGGGCTCCTTTATTAGTATATACTCCACTCAGTATTTGGGACTCATCTTGTTCCTCACGCCATGTGACCTCCTGCTTCTGTTGTCGCGCCTACAGAAGAATTTGGTTGGTTATTAATATGGATGCAACTCTGGTGGCAATGGTACCACGTAGCTGGCCAGTAGACTGTACCGTCATACTAAACGCTTTTATATTTCTTTACAAAGGTAGTATTTTTTACAGCCTCGACACTGACCACGAAAGCACGAGGTGTGTGCCCGAGCTGGTCTCACAATTCTCTTCGGCAATTCAGAGTTAAAAGGCATACGAGAGAGGGCAAAGTAAAACACCACATCCATAGCTTGGTCCTTGTTTGGTCCCTGTTTGGTCCATGACAATGACGACGATAATGGAGATCATGGAGGAGGAGAAAACGACGACGACGATGACAACCACAAAGACAATAGTAACGCGTTCTAGGTTGGGTCGTTAGCACAATCAAAACCGCTTGTTTATCCATCATCAAGGGCATCAGCAGCTTGACTATCTACGAGAGCTCTCGTTATTTATCTGGTCCGGTAGTTCCGGGTCTCGATGCAGCGTTGCTGAACAAACTTATTCTAGATCCGAAGTTGTTGGTCATGGGGCTAGACTTTATAAGCCAGGAGGAGCTAGATTTCTGTAGGGCGTGTATGATATCCGGGGGTATAAACTGACCACGAGCTGCTGCGTTTGGGGGTTGTTTGTTTATGCAGGGAACTAGGGAAGTCATTGGATATAGAACCCGTCCTTGTCCCCCGGATAGCCGGTGCATAGCGTGGGACAAGTGTAGATTATGTACAGCGACACAAAACGTAGCGTCAAGCGAACGTCGTATCCAGCGGTTGGCATCGAGTTTGAGTTCGATCATCTGTTCCGACCTCGTTCCCTGGAGGCGGCTCGCAGCTCGTTTTAAGCACTGATGCGGCTCTGCTACTCATCACAAGTCCGAACAAGAAAGTTGATGCTCCATCGAACCAGTTTATGCTCTCTCGTTTCTTCCCTGCAAAAGGGAAAGTGAGAAAGATCTAAATATTATTCTACGGAGTGAATCACATTATTCGCCTTTCCAAGGCAGCGGAGGTGTGTGCAGTGGGTGGCACTGATCATTCGTTCCTCCCTGAACTCTCGTTTTTTTCTGTTGGTACAGCTAAAAATCCGTGTTGCGGGTCCAAGCAAGCAGTCGAGACCGCTTTGCGCTCGTGGGGCATGTCGTACGACCCACCGACCTGGTCCATGTACCCGCGTGCTTTCCACCGGCCGGTCGTCACGCCATACGTGTGCTGTTACGGGAAAAAAATAGTTTGATGGCCTCACGTGCGCGATTTTCTTGCATAGCAAACATAGTTTATGTCTCGTTGTCTAACCACTCTTTATGTTCTCAGCCCGAGTTACTTATTCCTTTTTAAATATATAAGTTTTATAAGAAATTACACTGCAGACTACATACGGATGTATGTAAACATATTTTAAAGTATAGATTCAACCATTATATTTTGTATATAGTTTATAATAAAATATCTTAAAAGATTTATATTTAAAAACGAAAGAAGTACTTATCATCAACTGTGATGTCTTTAAGGACATAAATAATGATGACATATGAATACAGACGCCTCATAAAAAATAGTCTAAAACATTTACATTGATTTTTTCCTTCAAAACAAGCTATCATTAACGGGCCTCATCAGAATAGAAAGTAGAGCCTCTAGTATACATGTATCTTTATTCTTCATTTTAATTCTTTTAGCTTTTTACACCGGATCATATTTTTTTTCCAAACATTCGCCTTCTGCACGGGATCCCGTTTCCTCAAACATCTGATCGTACATAACATACGTACATTATCGTAAAACTATGCATTGACCATGCCCTGATTATTGAATATAATAGCAGTTGTAACTCTATTCAAGTTCAGAAGTGAAAACGGCTTCTTCCTGAAGATAGCCACCCAAAGTTAAGCACCTTGTCCACCTGGATCACATCGCACCACTTCATACATGTGCTGGTGCAGGAACAAGTCATTCCACTATAACACAAAAAGAGGTTGCAAAAACTGTGGTGGTGGTGTGCCACTGCCCACTGGTGTCACCGTCCGGCCTTCTCCTGTCACCTCTCCCTTTCTCCGCCAATAAACGCGCACGTACAAGTACAAGACGACAGATCTCAGGGCATCCCACTGCTTGAGCGCGGACGGTCGGGATCTGTCGACAAAAGAGTCGGTTACCCAACCATGTACTCAAAACGTTATTATTATTTTTATATATCTTAAGTTCGTAACACTGAAAATAATTATAGAAGACAATTCTTTCTTTGTTTCTAAATATAAGTTTTTTTTAAAGTTTTCAATATAAATTGTATATGGAGTAAATGAGTAAATATGCATTTTAAGACACGTCTATATATATCCGTATGTAGTTCATATTTAAATCTCTATAAGGACTTATGTTTAAAAACGGGCAAAGTATAATTCATCCATCAATAACATGCAAATATTTCAATACAATCATATTTCAAATGTAAATATAACATTTGAGTTCCCTTGATGTTCTACAAGTTTTTTGACTTTATCGCTTCCAAATTCAATGATACCCGAGTCAGAATCCTCACATATCATCCCATACACTGTGTTCCTTGAGCTTCATCCAACAATGTATCAATGTAAATGGCTTGTCCGTTGTCATGTGGTACATCACATTAGTGCGTTTGAGCTATACAACGTGATGATTATCTAATTGTAACATTTAAATGAATCAACTAATTTACCGATATATAGATCAACAAGAAGCAAAACTTACGGTCTTACTGGAACCTGGTGGCATGTGCAATCTCAACACAAAACTTTATGACAGAGATGAAGATGATGTACCACCAATGGGCTAGCGACTTTACATTGCGTTCATGGATCACGTACAAGTCACACGGCGCGAAGTGTTTTGCACATAATGAAGCATGCATGTTTGCCAAATGGTCGAGCCCACTTGCCTCATGCCTACAAAGTACGTAGATACGTCATTCCACGCATCGCACAACAACTCATCATACATCATCAAGTCCCCCATCGTCGTGCTTACTCTAGAAAACAACAAGAAGGTCGAAAAAAGTTCAATATAATTTAATCAAATACCCGCGAGGCATGGTGTCCGCCTTGGACGGTGTCGGCAAGGGGACGAAGTGTACCTATCTATGGATGGATCCTGGGTGGACGGTGACGTAGTTCAAGGCAGGAATGCTTGTGGGTGGGGCTTTGGACGTCCGACAATGCCTGGGTGGAAGTCGGAGAGGCACAATAGTGGCGACACGCAATGAGAGTGCGGATGCAAAGCAAGGGGCAGTGGGAGTGGAAGAAAAGTGTCTTGGGCATGAGATTTGAGTGTGCCTGGGGTGTCGGAGTCCTATGCGGCGGCGGTTTGGATGCCCCCCCCCAAATTACGTCCTTTACGGGAGTTCAAACAACCGAACGCGTCCGCCGCGTCCGCGGATAGGTGGGGTACCACTTTGGATGACAGGCTACGTTTGGACAACTCGGTCTGGACTTATGCATGTGTTTTTAGGGCCGGCGTTGGAGAGGCCCTTACACCACACTCGACACCTTCGTTGGCGCCACCACTTCCTTGTCTAGCATCCCCGCCGACGTTGCCCACCTCATAGTCAATTTATAGTACTCGATAGTTATCTAGAGTAACTTCTTATAGGCTCCAAGAAAAAAATCATATAGACAAATTAGGCCATGCAAAATGCTTGAAGAGATGTTTGTGAAAACAAGCCATTTTTTCTTAAGAATTGGTGCTTATCTGTAAAGCAGGAACGATGACAAGGTTTGATTGGACATATCTCCCAAACCTAACCTCTATCCTCGCATTAAAATATTCATTATATTAATTAGTGGGAAGATTAAAGTCTACATGAATCGTACACCAAAAAAGTGTTGGGACATCCTCCTCACGTGGGCTGTGAGGAGACGTAGTGGAGCCTTTCAGGCAGCCCAATCATGTGGCAAAACCCACTAACCATTAGGGTTATGACCTGGGGTTGGTATTTGCAGGAGAGAGATGGGGATGTCTTACCCTTCATATAGTAGCCACCAACATAAGTGAAAAAAATTAGGTTAACCTCCATTGAAGAAGAAGAAGAAGAGAAAACCAAGAGAGGAAGATTGAAGGAAGAGCTTGCAAGAAAGAAAAGGGAGCTCCTCCCCAAGGTTGTGACGGGTCCAACTCCACTACTTTGTCTCTATCCAAGTTGTGGTCATCCAAGATTGCCGAATCTTGATGTATGAGAGAATCTACTGATATCTAGAGAAGAAACTTGTTGTATCCCACCTTTGATTATAGTGGAAGAATATTTGGGTGGCTTCTGGCAGTATTTTTCCATCAACTTGGGAGATTTTTCACGTAAAATTAATGGTGTTCATCTCTGTTGATTTTCTTCCACGTTTCTATGTATTTTATCTTGGCGCGAGACACTTTGAGATGGATTTTAGATGTGCAGCGATGTACTCCCTCCGTCCCATAATGTAGGACGTTTTTAACACTACACTAGTGTTAAAAAACGTCCTACATTATGGGACAGAGGGAGTACTAGATAACTTATAGGAAGAACTTAATTTTCTCCCTATGTTTTATCTAGTAGAACTTACTCCGTTTCGCCTTAAGTTTGCGCTTTCATGGCCGAGCAAAGGTTTGTTGGTTATTTGCATAGAGGTGGTGTTGAAGTTACTTTATTTCTGTTGTGCAGTGTTCAAGGGGTCCACCGGAAGGGGTCCACATGCCTCAGAGGGCCCCATGGGCTGAGAGGGGTGGCGCACCAGCCCCTGGTGGGCTGGCTGCACCGTCCTCCCAAGGGCCCATGCAGCCAAAGGGGGAAACCCTAGGGGTGGCCATCGCCCACCTGGCTTGGGGTCCAAGGCAGCCCCTAGGGCGCCGTGATACGTCTCCAACGTATCTATAATTTATGAAGTATGCATGTCATATTCACCTATGTTTACAATAATTTTATATGGTTTTGATGTATTTTATATGATTTATTTAGAACTAACCCGGACTGACATTGTTTTCAGCAGAACTACCGTGATGTTGTTTTTGCGCGGAAAATGAAAGTTCTTGGAATCGCCCGAAACTTTTTGACGATTGTTTTTGGAACAAAATAGGCACCAGAAGAGCCACGAGGTGGGCACCACCCACTAGGGTCCTATTGGGGAACGTTGCATGGGAAACAAAAAATTCCTAAGCACACTCAAGATCTATCCATGGTGATGAACATCTACGAGAGGGAGAGTGGATCTACATACCTTTTTAGATTGCTAAGCGGGAAGTGTCGTGGTTTTATCACGACAGATGTCCGGGTGAACGGACTTCGGTTTGAGGCCATCGCCAATGAGGTGGACTCAAAGGGGTTAATCGGGACGAAAGACACGGATTCACCCAGGTTCGGCCCCTCAAATCGAGGTAACAGCCTACGTCCTGCTTGTGTTTGTATTACTTGCGTATCGATTACAAGGAGCTAAAAGCTTGACCTAGATCTCGATTGCCCCTCCTCTAAGTCGCCCCGGGTCTGTCTTTATATAAGAGGTCAGAACATCCGGGTTGTTACAATTGCTAACCGAGTCGCTCTCTATCTTCTTGTCCAAGCCGTCTGTGAGTCGGGTTGTACGCCCGGGTCTTCTCAGTCCGGGCCGTCGTACGGCCCACACCGTGAGCCGTCTATCCTCTTGGGCCACTTAACATTATGACTCACCTTTGGGCCGGTTCACGAGCCAATAACATGACCTGGAGCCTCTCCGGCGGGTCATATCCCCAACATTAGGCCCCAGGTTGAACTGAGGTTGCTCACTTCATCCTTCTCTTCCACTTTTGGCAAGTCGCCCGGAAATGAACTGGCATGACATCATGAGATCTGCTGACGTGTCACCAAATCTTTCACTTAACTGTCATCCCGAGAATCGAGGCGTCCGCCTCGGTCGAGCGGTGTCATCGCCTGGATTTTCGTGCCTTCCTTAACCTCCTTTTAAATATGACCCGTGCGGGACGGGGTTTCCATTCTCCCGCCCGTGCCTCTGTTTCTTCGTCTTCTTCCCGTCGCTGCCCCAACGCCTTCGAGCTCTGCGCCGACGCCGTCCATACATCGTCCCCGACCTTGGCCGCCGCATCACCCTGAACGTACCAGAGATCCGTCCGCCTCTGCCCCGCCGTCTCCGGTAAGTTTTCCTGCTCCTTAGATGGTCGCCGCCGTAGTAGGGTTTTCACCGGTGCTCCGCCGCTGTCGTTTGGGCTCCAGGACCGTTATCGCCAGTGCATCTCGATGCCGCTTAATGTCTTTAGGATGTGCTCCTGCTCCGCCACCGCACGCGGGCCGGTCGCGCGTAATGCACGGGCCTCGAGGGCCCCAGTCCGTTTTCTTTTTCCTCCGCTGTTCATCGCTAGGTCAGAAATAAAATTCATTTTCTCTGCTTTTGTAGATCCGTAGATATAGTGACATTTTGCGGAATCTGTTTTTAGGACTTAGCCGATTTTTCGATCTTCCCTTTCCCTGTTGAGTCGCCAAGCTCCTCCGGCTCTTATCAGCCGGGTCTTCCGCTTTATCCGTAGAGCCCTTAAACTTTTAAGCCGTCAAAAACATTTGCTTGTGCTTCGACTCATCGCGCCTTTTATCTTGCACAACACTTAAGCCGTCAACATGTCTGGTGCGTCCAACTCATGCAACTGGGTTGGGTCATGCATTACGGAGGACTTTTTGTCGGATTTTGTTCACGCGGGTACTCTTCCTCCTAAGGAAGTCATTAGCTGGCGGGTCCCAGGTGATGAGACGCGGCCCAAACCTCAAGAAGGTGAAGTGGTGGTGTTCTTTGACCATATTGAACGAGGGTTCGTGCCTCCCGGCTCCAAATTCTTCCGGGACGTCCTTCACTGTTATAAGCTTCACCCGCAAGACTTAGCCCCCAATTCCGTCTCAAACATATGCAATTTCCAAGTGCTCTGTGAAGCTTACCTTCAAATCAAGCCGTCGGTGGGACTCTTTTGGGAATTCTTTTATGCTAACCGGCAAACTAAAGTGAAAGCCGACCCGACCTTAGAACTTGGAGGCATATCCATCCAACGGCGTAGGGATATCATCTTTCCAGCTACACAGATGCTGAGTCACCCCAAGGACTAGAATAGGACCTGGTTCTATTGCAAGGACACCTCTCCTGAGAACGAGCGTCCTTTGCCGGGTTATCGTCCTTCCCGGCTCATAACAACATCAGAGCTTCCTGGCCGACTACCAACTTCAGAACGCGCAAGATATGAGCCGGCTCATGCCAAAATCAAGGCTCTCATGGCCAACGGCTTAATCGGGCTGGACCTGATCCGCTGCTGGATTTCGTGGCAGATTATGCCTTTGAGCCATAGGAGCCGGCTCATGTGCGAATATAAAGGCAAGTATGACAGCTCATTATGCTTCAGCCGATCTTCGTTGACAGAGAATGACATTACCCTCACCATCCGGAGCCTGGTCCATGAAGCTTCCGGATCATGTAGCGAAATTGGCCTGGCGCCTTTCAGTGCTAACAATCCAGCTCCCGATGTAAGTTTAATCTCTTCTCTCCCGTCTCTTAGATGTTGTTTGCACTTTGCTGATTTGATATTCACTCTCCGGGTTACTCTTATAGGCCGACTCAGACTTCTGGAAGAGGGAATATGTTGCCCCTCCGAAGAAATCCAGGAAGAAGGTCCCAACCAAGAAGGCTAAAAAACATGTCCCACAAGATAATTTGTTTGACCCGCCACCATCGTCCAGCTCAGAGGTAAAGTTTCAACTCTCTTGCTTGATCTTTTACCTTCCTATTTTAACACTTAGTTTACTCACAGGATGAAGTGGAGACCAGCCGTGCCAATGCTCCTGAGGTAAATTACTTTTCCTCCGGCTCAGTATGTTTCATCCCCCGAAAGCCGCGACGGGTTATCAGAAAAGTTCCCCTTTCTCACCCTCTTGCTTATCTGGCTCCCGATTTCCTCTTAAAAAAGCAACAACAAATTGAGCGTCGACAGACTCGAAGCACCGGCTCTACCGAGCTCATGTCCGGGTTGCCAAATTCTCCGGCTCCCAAGAAACGCCCCGCCGAGGTTTAAACCCCTTCTTTTCCTTTATCTTTCCTTTGTAAACTTGATACTCTCTTTACCTTTCTGTTTTATTTTTGCAGAAATCTCCTTCCTTCGGTGACTCTTCGGAGTCAATCATACCATCGCCTAAGATTAATCCACTGTAAGCATCTGGATAGCCGGTTGTTACTATGATTAGCAATATCTTCAATCGCTGACTCTTCTTCTTTTTTGCAGTGCTCAAGCTAAACGTCGCAAGGCCAACAAGCCCTCCTCCGGCCCAGTGATTGAGGAACCAGAGCCCAAGCAGCCGGAAGAAACTCAACCGGAGGAAAACCCGCCGGCTGCCTCCGCTAAACCGGCCGCTGAAGATGTCATCATGGAGAGCCCTCCAAGGGCTCCTTCTAAGCCGGCAACTCCTGCCAAGACCCCTGACACCCCGGATGTTGTTATCACCGGGTTTGATCATCAAACGCCTCCGGCTCATGTGTTGACCAAACATATAGAGCCGGCTGAAGCTTCAAAGAAACTGAACTTCGATTCTTCATGCGAGAAGATGACCGTTGAAGAGCTACACGCTGGGTACATAAACCGGGTTACCACCAGCCGGGACTTTGAAATTCGGTTGATCTCTTCCATGAAGACAAAATATGAGGTACTTTTCCTTCTTTATTATATCCTTTCTTAGCCCCCAAGATCCAGCTTAACGTATCGAATCGTTGAGCCGGGTCTTTCTATGACCTCTTGCAGAGATTTTCATGTCAAAACCCCTTTAAAATTGCTTTAGCTTTGTACTGTAAGTAAAGTGAACTGCCAATCGTAGCCCCTAAGGCCGTCTCAGATTACATTTGAGCCGGGCCTGTAATGTAGGTAACTTGAAGATGTAATCGTAGCCGCCAAGGGCTGGCTCAATCTTGATCAAGTTGAGTCGGTGCTTCCATTATTAGCATATTGAAGAGCCATTATATAGCCCCCAAGTTCCGGATCAACTTCGAAGGAAATGAACCGGAACTACATACTTGCAAGATTAAATAGACATTAGCCCCCAAGTGTCAAATATATTGCTTGCAATCTGTTTGAGACTTGTATTTGCGTTTAACACCCGTCCTGCATTTTGGCGGCTTATCCTATATTTTGATGTTTTATAGGAAGCTTTGAAGGAAGCCGGGTCTCAGCTGACGGATCTGAAGGCCAACTTGGCAGCTCAGCAAGAAGCTCGAAGTATCACGGATGAAAAATGCCGGCTTCTCTCAGAGGAACTGGTCAGTGTCACCGCCGAGCTTACCTCTTTAAAAGAGACGGCTGAATCTGAAAATGCCGCCTTAACCAAACGGGTGGACGATGCTGAACAGCGGCTTACAGCCGTGGCGGATGAACTTCAAGGTCTGAAACAACATATTGCGAAGATGTCAGCCACCCTATTTGGTAAGCTTTCTTGTTCACTTTGTCCTTTTTAGCATTGCTAGTAAGAAAACTGGCGGCTCATTAATTTTATCCGACTCATGCAGGTCCCAGGAGCCGGCAGTTGGCTTCTGATAGCCTTCTGCCACTGAAGGCCATTTATACTTTTGCAGAGCAGTTATACTGTGGCGCCATCTTCACAATCAAGAGCGTGCAGTACAAGGAGAAGATCCCCACTGCTCTGAATGGGGTCTTGGAACTCTTCTCTACAATGCCTAAGCAGATTGAAGAGCTCAAGAAGTCCGCCTTCCGCCAAGGAGCCGTTTCCGGTTTGAGCCAGGCTCTTGCCTTTGCTCCTGAGCTAACGCCGGCTGAGATGATGGATGGCTATCCGTCTAAAAGAGATGACGGCTCAGATTTCACCGAGGAAGACTATACCCGGTGCGTCAAAGAGTCATGCTATTTGGCCTCTGTTCTGGCGGATGAAGCTGATTTGAGCACCTATCAAGCGGCTTACGATGCAGAAGAGAAGAGAATTCGCGGGCCGCTCTATGAGTGGAAAGATTTGACACCCGCCCGCAGTAAGGATCCCTTTCCTTGTGAGCTTGACGCGTCTCCGTTCCTTGAGGGGTCATTTGCTACTCTGGCTGACTGTAACCGGGACTTGGGTAATCTTCAGATAAAGCCAGCAGAAGACCCAGAGCAGGATGAGCCGCCAACAACTGAATTGTAATCTCTTAGCCTTTCTGAGCACAAACTTATGACCCGCCATGGGCGGCTGACAATGCTTTTGCTCTTTCTGAGAGTATCTTTGTAATAGAGTAACCATGACTCTGCCACTTGGTGGCCATATATATTTGCACCTCTCTGTGTTTTAATGTGTTGCCGTCTCTTCAGAGATATACCTTTGAATTTTTTTGATGAGGGGCCTATCTTTTAAGACGCCATTCCTTTCTCCAGAATATTAAAGCCGGACAATCTCTTTGAGACCTTAAATTTTGTTGACCGAAGCCATATAACTCCGGCTTTCATCAGACGGAGTTATTAAAGAGCCGGTTGTCTTTAGGATAATGTAAGCTATACCTGATGGTAAGAAGCCTCTATCGACAACTACGGCTATTGATGAGCCGGAACCTTTGAAGAGAGTTCGGCTGTGTAGCCTCCAAGTGCCGGGTAGTTTTGCCTGTGGCAAGCCGGGACTTATAGTTGCCCGGCTTTGATAAGCCGGCATGATACCATACGTGATGATGATCTTTCCTTCCTCCAAAAAAACTCATATGACGGCTCTTCGGCGTGGAGCCGAACGGTTAAACTCATACCAGTTTAGGGTCTCTGTCGAGATTGGCCGTCAATTATTTGAACCGGCTCAGGGTCTCTAGGCGAGATTGACCGTCAATTTCTTGAACCGGCTCAGGGTCTCTAGGCGAGATTGGCCGTCAATTTCTTGAACTGGCTCAGGGTCTCTAGGCGAGATTGACTGGTAAGAGTATAGCGAACACCGGCTGTCAATGGGAGATGTAAGCTATACCCCAAGGCAAGAAGCCTCCATCGACAACCGCGGCTAATAATTAGCCTAAGACGGCATAAAGCCAGCTGTTTGAAAGGAGAAGTAAGCTATACCTGAAGGTAAGAAGCCTCTTTCAACAGCTACAGTTGATAAGCAACTGAATTTTGGCATAAACGCCGGTTGTTAGGGTGAGATAAGCGAACCCGTCGGTAATAAGCACCCTTCGACAACCGCGGTTAATAAGTAACCGGAAGTGGCATAAAGCCGGCCATTAGGGTGAGATAAGCGACACCCGTCGGTAAGAAGCCCCCTTCGATGGCCGTAGTTGATAAGCAACTGGAATTTGGTATACACGCTATTGTGTTAGGGCACTGTAAGCTATACCAAAAGGTAAGAAGCCTCCGTTAACAATCAACGCTTAATGTAACCAAACTAGGCATAAAGCCAACTGTGCAAGGGAGAAGTAAGCTATGCCCGGAGGCAAGAAGCCTCCTTGCAACAGCTTAATGACAGCCGGCTGAGCAAAGGATAAGTAAGCTATACCCGAAGGCAAGAAGCCTCTTTGCAACAGCATTTAATAAAGCGTAAAGCCGAAGGGTAGACCAGCCGTTTTGACGATGAGCGACCCTCTTCAATTCAAACTTTTTGAACTGGAAGATTTTATCTTGATCGTACAAAGTTGTACATAAGAGCAAAGGCCCCAGTCTTGTGTGAGGATGCTAGCTTTTACTCATGTGCTCATGATATATACAATGATAGCGGCTTTCCACCCCTGTTAAGTAAAGTATGGTCGCAGATGTGCGATATTCCAGGGCCGCAACGTCTCTTGTCCCGCGGGTTCCGACTCATCTCTGACATCCATGAGGTAATATGACCCGTTGTTAAGGTTCCTGCTGACCACAAAAGGCCCCTCCCATGGTGGAGATAACTTATGCATTCCAGATTGGTCTTGAATCAACCGGAGCACCAGGTCACCTTCCTTTGAACGTCCGGGTCTTTACCCTGCGGCTATGATAGTGTCGCAGGTCTTGTTGATAAATTGCCGACCTGTCTGCTGCTAACTCTCGTGCTTCATCCAAGGCGTCCAACGCATCTTGGCGAGCTACCTCATTGTCTGACTCAACATAAGCCGCCACCCTTGGTGAGTCGTGCCGGATGTCACTGGGTAGAACCGCCTCAGCACCGTACACCATGAAGAAAGGTGTAAAACCTGTAGACCTGTTAGGTGTAGTTCTGATGCTCCATAAGACGGAAGGCAACTCCTCAACCCAACATCCGGGTGTCCGTTTCATGGCCTGACACCTCTCAAAATTTCTTGATTGGCTCGCTCTGCCTGACCATTAGACTGTGGATGTGCCATGGCTGAAACATCAAGCCGGATATGCTCTTTCTCACAGAACGTTTTCATAGCTCCTTTGGATAAATTTGTCCCATTGTCTGTAATAATACTGTGTGGGTACCCAAAGCGATAAATCAGCTTCTTAATAAATTGAACCGCCGTAGCTGCGTCACATTTACTGACCGGCTCTGCCTCTACCCACTTAGTAAATTTATCAACCGCCACCAGAAGGTGCGTTTTCTTATCCTTAGATCGCTTGAAAGGTCCTACCATATCAAGCCCCTAGACCGCAAACGGCCAAGTGATTGGTATCATCCTCAACTCTTGAGCCGGAACGTGAGCACGCCGGCCGAATTTCTGACAGCCGTCACACTTGCGAACTAAGTCCTCTACATCCTTGTGAGCCGTCAACCAGAAAAACCCATGTCGGAAAGCTTTAGCCACCAAAGATTTTGACCCGGCGTGATGCCCACAGTCGCCATCATGAATTTCACTTAATATTTGCTGGCCCTCCTCTGGTGAGATGCAACGCTGAAAGACACCTGTCACACTACACTTATGTAACTCACCATTGACAATCGTCATAGACTTAGAATGCCGAGTGATCTTCCTGGCTAGATCCTCCTCTCGAGGTAACTCGCCGCATGTCAGATACTCCAGATAAGGAACAGTCCAGTCTAGGGTAGCATGCAGAGTGGCCACCAGCTCCGCCTTCGGGTCAGGAATAGCCAGATCCTCCTCAGAAGGTATCTTGACAGTCGGATGATGCAATACATCCAGAAAAACATTAGGTGGTACCGGCTTTTGTTGGGAACCTAACCGTGACAAGGCATCAGCCGCCTCATTCCTGCAACGATCAATGTGATCCACCTGGTACCCCTTGAAGTGACCGGCAATGATATCAACCGCCTGTCGATAAGCCGCCATCCGCGGATCCTTGGAATCCCAAGTGCCTGAAACTTGCTGAGCCACCAGATCTGAGTCGCCTAAACACCTGACCCGGCTTAAGTTCATCTCCTTAGCGACTCTGAGACTATGGAGCAGTGCTTCATACTCAGCTGCATTATTAGTACAGGGGAACATTAACCGGAGCACATAACAAAACTTGTCACCCTTGGGGGAGGTGAGAACAACTCCTGCCCCGGACCCTTCTAGCTGATTGGATCCATCAAAGTGTATAGTCCAATACGTGTTATCCGGCTTCTCTTCAGGGGCTTGACATTTAGTCCAATCATTTATGAAATCCACCAAAGCTTGAGACTTAATTGCTGTAAGAGGAACATACTTGATGCCAAAAGGACTCAGCTCTAAGGCCCACTTGGCAATCCTCCCTGTAGCCTCCCTATTTTGAATGATGTCCCCCAACGGGGCAGAACTGACCACTGTTATTTGGTGCCCCAAAAAGTAATGTTTTAACTTGTGATTGGCCATGAAAACTCCGTATACTAACTTCTGCCAAGGCAGATACCTCTGTTTAGACTCTGCCAAAACTTCATTGATGTAATAAGCCGGCCTTTGCACAAGATACTCTTTCCCTGCCTCCTTGCGCTCAACCACAATTGCCACACTGACCGCTCTGTTGTTAGCCGCCACATAAAGGAGCAAAGGCTCTTTCTCAACCAGAGCTGCTAACACTGGCGGCTCAGTCAACTGCTTTTTAAGAGCTTCCAGTGCTTCAGTCGCTGCTGCGCTCCATTTAAACTTGTCTGTCTTCTTCATCATCTGGTATAAAGGAATAGCTTTCTTCCCAAGCCGGCTTATAAAGCGGCTCAATGCAGCAATCCGCCCTGCAAGGCACTGAACATCATTAATACACGTCGGCTCACCCAAAGAAGTGATGGCCTTGATCTTATCCGGGTTAGCCTCAATGCCCCGCTCAGAGACCAGGAAACCCAAAAGCTTTCCTGCTGGAACACCAAAGACACACTTTGTCGGGTTAAGCATCATCTTGTGGACCCGGAGATTATCAAAGGTTTCTTTCAAATCCTCTAAAAGAGTTTCCTTCTTCCTGGACTTAACCACGATGTCGTCTATGTAAGCATGGATATTTCGGCCAATCTGACTGTGGAGGTAATTCTGCACACAACGTTGGTAAGTCGCCAGGGCACTATTGAGCCCGAAAGGCATGGAGACATAGCAGAACGCCCCAAAAGGTGTAATAAACGCCGTCTTCTCCTGATCCTTCATTACCATTTTGATCTGATGATACCCTGAATAAGCGTCCAGGAAGCATAAACTTTCGCATTCGGCTGTTGCATCAATAATTTGATCAATACGAGGGAGCGCAAAAGGGTCAGCCGGGCAAGCCTTGTTAAGGTCCGTGTAATCTATGCACATACGCCCACGTGCCGTTCTTTTTTAGTACTAGCACCGGGTTAGCCAACCACTCCGGGTGAAAAACTTCCATTATAAAGCCTACGGCCAAGAGCCGAGCAACTTCCTCCCCAATAGCTTTACGTCTCTCTTCGTTGAACCGCCATAGAAACTGTTTGATCGACTTAAACTTTGGATCCACATTAAGATTGTGCTCAGCGAACTCTCTCGGTACACCCGGCATGTCAGAAGGCTTTGATGCGAAGATGTCCCGATTCTCACGGATGAATTCGATGAGCGTGCTTTCCTATTTGGGATCCATGTGAGCCCCAATGATGAACTGCTTGGATGGATCACCCGGATTGAAATCTATTGCCTTGGTGTCATCCACTGAAAACTTGAGTGGCGGCTCAACTTCTGTCGTAGGCTTCTTGAGCGGGGTCATATCCTCCGGATCAACGTTCTCTTTGTAAAATTTCAGCTCCTCCTGAGCACAACTAGACTCTGCATAAGCCGCATCTCCTTCTTCACACTCAAGAGCCATTTTCCTATTACCGTGAACGGTAATTGTGCCATTTAAGCCGGGCATTTTGAGTTGCAGATAAACATAACAAGGCCTAGCCATAAATTTAGCGTAAGCCGGCCTCCCAAATAGCGCATTATAGGGACTTTTGATTTTGACCACTTCGAACCACAAAGACTCCACCCTGTAATTATGCTCATCACCAAAAGCTACTTCCAACGAAATCCGGCCCACCGGGTATGCTGATTTACCCGGGACCACACCATGAAAGACGGTGGAGGAAGGCTTAAGATTCTTGTGAAGCAACTTCATCCGCCGAAAAGTGTCATAGTGAAGGATGTTGATGCTGCTACCTCCGTCCATAAGCACTTTATTCACCATATAGCCATTCACCTGAGGGGCCACAACCAGAGCTAGCCGGCCCAGGTCATCCACCCGCGGCGGGTGATCCTCCCGGCTCCACATTATATCATATTCAGACCACGACAAATATCACGGGAGAGCCGGAGCAACCGTATTAACCGCTCGCCTCCGCAACTTCTCGTCTTGTTTATTGTGACCGATCGTGAATACATGATACTGTCCAGAACTGAGCTGCTTCGGGTTACTTTAGAACTCGGACTGATTGCGCTGCTGCTGATTGTTGTTATTGCCGTTGTTGCAGGGATGCTGTTGGTGCTCCCCTTGGTTATTCTGACCCGGATGCCCGTTTCTTGAACCGCCGGCACCGAATCCAGCCCCTGACCCGCCATGCCCTGAGCCGCCGGGAGGGCCACCGCCCTGGTTATTACGCGGTTGGGAATGCTGGTTTTTGAATCTCTGCATGATAAAGCAATCATCCCATGCATGCAACGCCGGCTTGTCAGGCATGCTGTGCTCCGGACAAGGCTTCCTAAGCGCTTCCTCTAAATTAAAAGGGCCCCTGTTCCTTGGCCTGAATCTTCCACACCCCTTGGGATGATTCTGCCCTGTGTTGGTATTCGCCACCAGCTCGGATCCGCCATCAGCATTCTTCCGCTTATTCTGATTCCCATTGTTCACAAAACCTTTTCCTTGATTGTTTTTCTTCCCTTGATTAGCATTCTCATCATCCGAACTCGGATCCTTGGTGTTATCTGAGTTGGCATACTTCGTCAAGGCCGTCATGAGCTCTCCCATATCTTGATACGTGCGCTTGAGCCGGCCGAGCTTCTGCTTCAGTGGAACAAAATGCCAATTCTTCTCTAAGATAAGCACTGCTTGAGCCGCTGTGATCTGCTCTGAAGATTGAATAATGGTCGACACCCGCCGGACCCAATGATGGGCCGACTCATTCTCCTG
The DNA here is from genome assembly GCA_022496015.1 of Hordeum marinum. NCBI lineage: Eukaryota > Viridiplantae > Streptophyta > Magnoliopsida > Poales > Poaceae > Hordeum > Hordeum marinum. The sequence continues at coordinate 167,656,645 of CM039673.1, forward strand.
TTGAACACAGTGGTCTAGATCAACAATAGTCATAGGCTGCTTACAGGTCCCCTGGAAATTCTTAATAAACTTTGCTCTCAGCTCCGCCCATGAGCTTATCATGTTAGGCGGCAGACCTTTCAGCCATGTACGGGCCGGACTCTCAAGCATCATGATGAAGTATTTTGCGCATACCGCCTCACTGACATCCAACATCTCCATGGCCAGTTCATAACTTTCAACCCACGCCTCCGGGGGTAAATCAGCTGTGTAATTCGGAACCTTTCGAGGCCCCTTAAAGTCTTTGGGCAGCCGTTCACTCCTCAGAGCCGGAGTTAAACATGGCACCCCTACGGCTCTGGTACTAACTACTCCCATTGACACGGAAAGCACCAGCTCTGGACGGGCTGCAGCTATCTCCACCTCTCGCCCGCCACCCGCCTGGTCCATGACGGCTTGTGCATTTGGAGCCGCCCTATTGTCCTCTGGTGGTCCGCGACGCGGGTGACTACTGGAACCCGCCGGCGACTCATAACGCCGGCTGAAACTTTGACTGGGGAGGGGGGTAGAGTGAACCCGGCTCCGGCTGTGCATATACTTCTCTTGCTGGGCGATGGCCGTCTGTAAATATCCAATGGCGTTCCGCACTTCCTCCGCAAAGGGTGCCTCATCTGGGATGGGGATTGTCTCAAGCCGGGCGGCTGCTGCTACCATGTTCTCGGCCGGGTTAGAATAATGACCCGCCGGGGTTGGAAAAGCCCTGGGTGAGATTTGGTTATGCCGGGGTGGATGAGTCGCCGGGCGCTCCATCGGGCGGCTCTCCGGTGCACCCATGACCTGCCCCGTACCAGGGGTGTTAAAAAGGTTCCTCGCTTCGTAATGTTCTGGTAAACGGGATTGATGCCTCCTTCGGTGCACCGCGGCCGCTGACCTCTGCTTTAGCTCCAGTCGGAAAGCGTCTGCCTTGATTTGCTTCGCTTCTTCCTCCATGTGGGCTTTCAGCTCGTCCATCCTTTGTCGTTCCTCTGCCATCCGGCCCTTGATCTGTGCCACCTCTAGATTCCTAGCTGCTTGTTTATCCGGGGTTACCTCTGTGGCCATGAGAGCTGTGAGTTCATCTATTAATTCCACTAGAACCTGAGCCGGCGGCGGGCTATCACCTGCTGCGGCGGCTCCGGCAGCCGTGCCACCGGTGGCTGAAGCCGATCCTGCCATGAACACCGCCGCGTGAACCGGGGGGCTCATAACATCTGTCTCAACGCCCTCTACCTCAGAATAGTCGTTGTAGTAGCCCCCAAGGCCACCGTTGCTGAGCCGATACACTAATTCTGTCTCCCCACTAGAAGACTCATCTTCCGAGCGAACGAGAGTTCCCTGTGACCCAGACGCTTCTAGGTCCATGCCTTGAGTGAAGCCCACAAGAACGTGCCTTTGACCCAGACGGGCACGGGCAGACTGCGTAACACGCGTAGATTGGAGACGCCGAGCTGGCTCGACGATGTTGGTGCAGACGTCCGGCCCGGGTGTAGATCCATCAACCTTTCCGATGAAAACCTAGATCCCGCCAAACGGAACCCGGAATCCATACTCCACAGAACTAGCATCAAGCCCCTAGCCAGCGTCGTCGATGTAAAGCCAGCTGCGGCAAATCTTGCTCATCCTTCCAACCACGTATCCTTCGAGCCCTGGGAGAGAGCCCTTTGAGAACTCAACACCACCAAGCGCTAGCCCCACGGTGGGCGCCAACTTTCGTGGTTTTATCACGACAGATGTCCGGGTGAACGGACTTCGGTTTGAGGCCATCGCCAATGAGGTGGACTCAAAGGGGTTAATCGGGATGAAAGACATGGATTTACCCAGGTTCGGCCCCTCAAATCGAGGTAATAGCCTATGTCCTGCTTGTGTTTGTATTACTTGCGTATCGATTACAAGGAGCTAAAAGCTTGACCTAGTTCTCGATTGCCCCTCCTCTAAGTCGCCCCGGGTCTGCCTTTATATAAGAGGTCAAAACATCCGGGTTGTTATAATTGCTAACCGAGTTGCTCTCTATCTTCTTTTCCAAGCCGTCTATGAGTCGGCTTGTACGCCCGGGTCTTCTCAGTCCGGGCCGTTGTACGGCCCACACCGTGAGCCGTCTATCCTCTTGGGCCACTTAATATTATGACTCACCTTTGGGCCGGTTCACGAGCCAATAACATGACCTGGAGCCTCTCCGATGGGTCATATCCCCAACAGGAAGCGTTAAGAAACGCGGTTGATGTAGTCGAACCTCTTCGCGATCAAATCGCAATTCGTCCCGCGATCTCAACACGAGTCCTTCCGATCTAGCGCCAAACGGACGACACCTCCGCGTTCAGCACACGTATAGCTCGATGACGATCTCCACCTCCTTGATCCAGCAAGCAAGGGTGGAGAGGTAGATGAGTTCTTCGGCAGCACAACAGCGTGGTGGTGGTGGAGCTGATCTGGTAGAGCTTCGCCAAGGTATACCAAACAGATCTAGAGGAGAACAGATCTAGAGGGAGAGAGAGGGCAGCACGTGGCTTTTCTTAGGTTCGGCTGCCCTCCCTTTCCTCATATAAGAGGAAGGGAGGAGGGGTGGAGCCCCTAGATCCCATCTAGGGGGCGGCGACCAAGGCAGATGGGGGCACCCCTAGGCAAACCCTAGGGTGACTTGCCCCCCAAGCCAGGTGGAGGGAACCCTAGAGAGGGTGCCCCACCTCTCCTGGTTACGTCGGAAAGGGTGAGTGGAGCGCACAACCCCTTAGTGGTCTGGTTTGCCCCCTCCCCTTGGCCCATGAGGCCCCCAACACTTGTTGGGGCCCCCGAAACCCCTTTCGGTACTCCTGGTCATAACCCGGTACCCCCGGAACGCTTCCGGACTCCGATTCCCTTCGTCCTGTATATCGATCTTCACCTCTGGACCATTCCGTAGTCCCTAGTCACGTCCTGGATCTCATCCGGGAATCCGAACAACCTTCGGTCACCAACATACATAACTCAATACTATCGAAAATCACCGAACCTTAAGTGTGCAGACCCTGCGGGTCCGAGAACTATGTAGACATGACCGAGACACCTCTATGGTCAATAACCAATAGCGGGATCTGGATGCCCATATAGGTTCCTACATATTCTACGAAGATCTTTATCGATCGAACCTCTATGTCAAGGATTCAGATAATCTCGTATGTTGTTTCTTTTGTTCTTCGGTATGTTACTTGCCCGAGATTCGATCGTCGGTATCTCTATACCTAGTTCAATATCGTTACCGGCAAGTCTCTTTACTCGTTCCGTAATACAAGATCTCGTGGCTGTAGGATCGAAAGTAGGTATAGAGGGGGGGGGGTGATTAGACTACTTTCGATCCTACAAGTGGTATCAGAGCTTTGGTCTCCATTGCATTGGTTTCGCAACCTAGGAGAAGTATGGCATCTAGTGAGGGAAATTATCACCATAGAGGTCCATACTTTGATGGCACTAATTTTGCTAGTTGGAAGCATAAAATGAAAATGCATTTGCTTGGTCATAATCCTACCGTTTGGGCTATTGTTCGTGTTGGCTTGCAAGGTGAATTCTTTGCGGATGGATAGGAACCGGATCGTGAAGCGTGTGCAGATGAATTGAAGATGTTGCAACTCAATGCTTAAGCATGTGACATTCTCTTCAACTGCCTATGTCCTGAAGAATTCAACAAAATCATCCGTCTTGAACGCGCAAAAAAGATTTGGGATACTTTGGTTGATATGCACGAAGGAACTGAGTCCGTGAGAGAATCCAAGTTAGATGTTCTTCAAGGTCAACTTAACAAGTTCAAGATGAAGGATGGCGAAGGAGTCGCTGAAATGTACTCTAGGCTAGATCTCATCACCAATGAGATTGTCGGCTTAGGAAGCAAAGAAATGACTGACAAGTTCATCATCAAGAAGATACTTCGAGATTTGGATGAGAGATATGACACCGTGTGCACGTTGATCCAAATGATGCCCAACTACAAAGATCTGAAACCAACGAAAGTGATTGGTAGAATTGTTGCTCATGAGATGACACTCAAAGACAAGGAAGAGCTTCATCACAAGTCTAGCGGTGCTTACAAAGCCACAAGTGATGCTCCCGCTACCTCAAGCGACAACCTTGTCACAAATGAAGAGATAAGCCTCATGGTCAAAGTTCTACAAGAATAGAAGCAAAGATCACAACTCCAACTCAAGACATGAAGAGAAGCGTTCATCAAGCCATGACCGAAACTGCTACAACTGTGGGAAGCCCGAACACTACTCCAATGAGTGCACGACTCCCTACAAACAAAGAAAATATTCACCAAGAAGACGAAGCTCAAGAGATGAATCACCCCGAAGAGAGAGAAGGAGTAGAGATGATCGTTATGAACAAAGACCCTTAAGGAGAAGTAGGGACTCGGAGAAGAAGGACAAGTACACCAAGAGCTACTCAAGAAGAAAGCATCATGCTCATGTTGGTGAATGGGTTTCCGGCTCCGACTTCGACAACCACTCCGAGAGAAGCTATCACTCCAACTCCGACTATAGTCAAGATGATGGTGTTGCCGGAATTGCACTAGTGACAACCAACCCCTATGATCTATTTGATTCACCAAATGAAGGATATGGAAGTTGCTTCATGGATAAAGGCCCCAAGGTATCTCACCCCGAATATCTTGATTTTGATAGTGATGAAGATGATTTGCTTTGTGATGATGACTTGCTATGTGATAAAACTAGTAATGATAGTCAAAATGACCTTGATAATTCTCATGCTAGTCAAGATAAGTCGTGTGATGATGATAAGATGGAAATAGAACGACTAACTCAAGAACTAGAAACTCTTAAGTTAGCTCATGAGTCAACTCTATAGGATCATAGAGAGCTTGTAAGGACACATGAGAAGCTACGCTTTGAGAAGCTCAATTTGGAGCAAGAACATGAATTTCTTAAAGCTATCAATGACGATCTCCGAAAGAAGACTTCATCTTATTTTGCCAAACGACTACTCTTCTCTACATTCATGCCACAAGTCAAATTTAAGCAAACTAGTAACAAAGGAAAGAAAGGTTCTTCATCTAGTAGCAACAATAAAAATGCTAAACCCAATGATGTTGTTCCTAGCAGTTCTATTGATTCCACTAATGATGATTCTCTTAGCCAAGTTACACTTGAGAAAGAATATGCTTTATTGAAAGGGATTATAGAGAAAGGTATCTACAAGAGTCTTGAAGGGTACAAACAATTTGATGAGATTGTACGCAAGCATGGAGGATACTGGAAGAATCGCGGTGTTGGCTACTCCAATGCTTATGGATTTGAATGGGAATAAGGTGAATATCCCGAGCCCAAGTTTGTTCCTAAAAAGGAGAAGTATGAAAATACTCTTCCCAAGGGGACAAACACTCAAGATGACCTTCCACCACAAGGCACCAAGCTCAAGGGCAAGAACAAGCTCCAAGAGGACTTTGACTCTTATGAAGATGAACCCCAAGCTTTGGTGAAGTGGGTTCCCAAGGCTACTACAATATCAACTTCTACAAGTGCTACTTCAACACCAAGGATCCCTATCAGCTTTATGTGGGTTCCCAAGAAAAAGAACTAGAGAGTTCTCGAGGGGTGACTCTGCCAATGAAATTCACTCACATTCATTATTGGCAAGATCTATTTGCAATCAACATCAACCCTATGTAATAGATCAAGGAGTCACACATTCCCTCAAAGGTAAGCAAGAGACAAGGTAATCAGTAAATCAATGGACATCATTACACATGCTTTGCACTCCGTGTCCATAGATATCCTTGTATTTGTCTCTTGTGTGTTGGGACTAACCCATGTAGGTGAGAAGAGTAAGGAAACAATAAGGATGCTCCCAACTCTTGGTGATCTTCATCAACTTTGAGCATCGACCACTACCTCACCAACATGAAGTCTTCATCGACAAAACCCAAGGTTTGTTTATCCCTCTTATGGGGGACGTCACATCATGGGGGAGCTTTACTCTAAGACTTGAGTCAAAGCATCTCTTAGTATGTGACAACATTAAATGCATTATGTAAAAGTGGTAACCCCACTTGTGCTTAAATGATGAGTATGACCTATGATCAAGTACTTTTACTTGGCTCCTAAGTCAAATACTCATATATAGATGACTTCGTCATCGCCCAAGTGCTTGTTAGATGCTAGAGTGTCTGTGCATGTTTGCCATGATTTCATTTGACATCTTATTGTGTGAGCATGTTGGTTTGCATTTATTTTCTCATTCAAGGATATCCAATTGTTGCTATTTGACTTTTAATTTATCTTTTGCCAATTGGATATACAAGAATGCCTAGGACCAGTTCTTTAGCTATCTATGCTTTCTCACCTCATACTCTATTCATGCTGCATCACAAAATTTGAACAAGTGCTTTTCGATCCTCTATGTGTCGAGCACTCGGAGTTCCGTATCGACAAGGACTGACCATTAAAACTTCCCAAGTGCATCTCGGTGGAACCAACCACAAAATCTCGGTCTCACCGAATGCCTAGGTTTGATCTGCTTTTCAATCTCGGTACCACCGATTCCATTTTCTCGGTTACACTGAGTTTTCCTGTCAACTCATAGTTGAGGAACTCGGTGACACCGAAAAGTTAGAATCGATGTCACCAACAGTGGTGGGTATATAAGCTGTGGACCCCAACGCTTTGAAATTCGATCTCATTCATCGCGCCTCAGAACCCTAAGCTATCGCCTACGAGACCCCTGGTCATCGCCCTTGTCTCCCTGCGCTCCTCCGCCAATGGGAATCGCCGTCGTCGACGAAATCATCTCCCTCGTTGCCGCCGTAGAGGATCCGCGCCAAGCTAGGGTACGGATTCAATCTCTTTTGCGCTCCTCGTCCGATTCTTGCACATTAGATTCTTGTTTATCAATAAGACACCCTTTGCACGTATTCCCATCCACATGAAATCTCCATAGTCTAGCAAATGATGAATTTTCTAGGGTTTTGCCGTCTGCCCGATAAATCTTGGTGGAACCAAAACAAACATATCGATCTCACCGATGTGATCTTCTGTGTTGCTGAGAACTGACTTGGTGGAACCAAGTTCCTCTTTTCGGTCCGACCGGAAAGGGTGCCAAGGTTCGATTAAGAGAGTTAGTATGTCTCGGCACCACCGAAAAATTTGTTTTGGCTGTATCGATATTTATTTGACAGAATGCAAAAATCTTGAAAATTTATTGTTCAAATTTCAAAAACCAGCCTCATTTTGTGATGACTCATCTACTTCTGCTCTCCTATACTCTATTCACAGGGTCAGTATGTCAGATACAGAGGACAGTCAAAATTTGGCAGAGCAGGGAGTTGATATGAGTTCAGACACAAGCCCAGAGCCCAGTTCTTTTTTAGATCCAGGCACCCCCAGCTCTCATGGGTTGCCCAAGGCTGCCACCAGGAGCAAGAAGAAAGTAAACTATGATGAAGAAGATTCAGACTTTATTCCTGAGGAGATTCTTTCCAAGAAGCAAGAAAAGCCCGCTAAGAAGTCAGCAACTGAAGCTACTTCTTCCAGAAGAGTTGTCATCAAGATCTATGCCAGCTCAGAGACTATCAAAGCACATGAGAGTGCTAGAGCCACAATATCTGTTGATCCCCCAAGACAGTCTATGCTTAAGAAGGCAGGGGAGAAGAAATCCAGAAAGAGGATTATCCATGTGATTGGCAGGCCTACCTCCATGTATGAAGATCCAGAGGAGGCTGCTGGTGCTGCAGCTGAGGAAGAGGAGGAAGAACATGTTGATAAGGCCCCTGCCAAGAAGAAATCCAAGAAGCTTATGGCTAATGCTATGCCAAAGATTGGCACTTCCAAGAGCACCAAGCCTACATCCAAGAAAGCTGTGTTGGGGAACGTTGCATGGGAAACAAATTTTTCCTACGCTTCACCAAGGATCAATCTAGGAGATGATCATCTATGAGAGGAGAGATTGGATCTACGTACCCTTGTAGATCGCTAAGCGGAAGCGTTAAAGAACGCGGTTGATGTAGTGGTACGTCTTCGCGATCCAAATCGCAAGCCGTCCCACGAACTCCCGATCAAGTACCGAACGGACAACACCTCCGCGTTCAGCGCACGTGCAGCTCGGTGAAGATCTCCGCCTTCTTGATCCAGCAAGGGAGAGCAGAGAGGTAGACGAGTTCTCTGACAACGCAACGGCGTTGCGGCAATGGTGGTGGAGCAATTCCAGCAGGGCTTTGCCTAAGCACTACTGAAAAACCAACCTAGAGGAAGAAGAGGGTAGCACGCGGCAGAATTAGGTTGGGGCTGCCCTCAAAATCCTTGAGTATATATAGGAGGGAGGGGAGAGGAGGCAGCCCTAGCCTCTCCTCCAAGGAGAGGTTCGGCTGAAGCAAGGGGAGGAGTCCACCTCCCACAAGGGAGGTGGATTCCATGTGGGACTCCTCAAACTTGTCCCCTACTCTATCTCCTTCTCCATGCACATAGGGCCTCTTGGGGTGGCTTGCCCAGCCCACTAGGGGCTGGTGTGCCACCTCTAAGGCCCATGTGAGCCATTGGGGTATGTGGGCCCCACTTGGTGGTCCTCGGAACCCATTCGTCACTCTCGGTACACTCCCGGAAATGCCCAAAACTTTTCCGAAGTTCAAACACCACTTTCCTATATATCAATATTTACCTCCGGACTATTCCGGAGCTCCTCGTGATGTCTGGGATCTCATCCGTGACTCCGAACAAACTTCGGTCACCACCATACATAACTCTATACTACTGAAGCGTCACCGAACCTTAAGTGTACAGACCCTGTGGGTTCGAGAACTATGTAGACATGACCGAGACACCTCTACGGTTAATAACCAATAGCGGGACCTGGATGCCCATATTGATTCCTACATATTCCATGAAGATATTTATCGGTCGAACCTCTATGTCAAGAATTCAATTAATCCCGTATGATGTTCCCTTTGTTCTTCGGTATGTTACTTGCCCGAGATTCGATCGTCGGTATCTCCATACCTAGTTCAACCTCGTTACCGGAAAGTATCTTTACTTGTTCTGTAATACAAGACCCGTGGATAACACTTAGTCACATTGCTTGCAAGGCTTATTGTGATGTTTTATTACCGAGTGGGCCCTGAGATACCTCTCTGTCACACGGAGTAACAAATCCCAGTGTTGATCCATGCAAACCCAATAGACACCCTCGGAGATACCTGTAGAGCACCTTTATAGTCACCCAGTTATGTTGCGACGTTTGATACACACAAGGCACTCCTCCGGTGTCCATGAGTTGTATGATGTCATGGTCATAGGAACATATACTTGAAATGCATAAAACTGTCGCAATAAACTGACACGATCATATGCTACGTTTATAGTTTGGGTCTTGTCCATCCCATCATTCTCCTAATGATGTGATCCCGTTATCAAATGACATCTCATGTCAATGGCTAGGAAACCTTGACCATCTTCGATCAACGAGCTAGTCTACTAGAGGCAGACTAGGGACAAAGTGTTGTCTATATATCCACACATGCAATGTGTTTCCAATCAATACACTTATAGCATGGATAATAAACAATTATCATGAACAAGGAAATATAATAATAAACACTTTATTTATTGCCTCTAGGGCATATTTCCAACAGTCTCCCACTTGCACTAGAGTCAATAATCTAGTTCACATCACTATGTGATTTACATAGTAATGAATCGAACACCCATGTAGTTCTGGTGTTAATCATGTTTAGCCCTTGGAAGAGGTTTAGTCAACGGGTGTGAAACATTCAGATCCATGTCCATTTTGCAAATATTTATGTCCTTCTCCTCGATGTAATCATGGATGGAATTGAAGCGTCACTTTATGTGTCTGGTCCTCTTGTGTAACCTTGGTTCCTTGGTCAGAGCAATGGCACAAGTGTTGTCACACAACAGAGTCATTGGATTCAGTGCACTGGGCCCTACTCCAAGATCTGTCATGAACTGCTTCATCCAGACACCTTCCTTTGCTGCCTCCGAGGCTGCAATGTACTCCGCTTCGAATGTAGAATCGGCTACCATGCTTTGCTTGGAACTGCACCATCTTACTGCTCCCCCGTTGAGAATAAATACATATCTGATTTGCGACTTAGAGTCATCCGGATCAGTGTCAAAGCTTGCATCGACGTAACCCTTTACGACATGCTCTTGATCACTTCCATAAAGGAGAAACATCTCCTTAGTCCTTTTCAGGTACTTAAGGATATTCTTGACCGCCGTCCAGTGCTCCATTCCAGGATCACTTTGAAACCTTCCGGCCATATACATGGCAAGGCTGACATCGGGTCTTGTGCACAGCATTGCATACATGTTAGAGCCTATGGCTGAAGCATAGGGGATGACACTCATCTTTTCTCTATCTTCTGCAGTCACTGGGCATTGAGTCTTCCTCAACTTCACACCTTGTAACACAGGCAAGAACCCCTTCTTGGACTGATCCATTTTGAACTTCTTCAAAACTTTATCAAGGTATGTGCTTTGTGAAAGTGCTATCAAGCGTCTTGATCTATCTCTATAGATCTTAATGCCTAATATGAAAGCAGCTTCTCCTAGGTCCTTCATTGAAAAACTCTTGTTCAAATATTCCTTCATGCTTTCCAGCATTTCTATATTGTTTCCAATCAGCAATATGTCATCCACATATAATATTAGAAATGCTATAGAGATCCCACTCACATTCTTGTAAATACAAGCTTCTCCATGAACTTGTATAAACCCAAACGCTTTGATCACCTCATCAAAACGCTTATTCCAACTACGAGATGCTTGCACCAGTCCATAAATGGATCGTTGGAGTTTGCAAACTTTGTCAGCATTCTCTGGATCGACAAAACCTTATGGTTGTATCATATACAACTCTTCCTCAAGGAAACTGTTGAGGAACGCTGTTTTGACATCCATCTGCCAAATTTCATAGTTGAAATATGCAGCTATTGCTAACATGATTCTGACGGACTTAAGCATCGCTACGGGTGAGAAGGTCTCATCATAGTCAACTCCTTGAACTTGTGAAAAACCCTTTGCCACCAGTCGAGCTTTATAGACGGTGATATTACCATCCGCGCCCGTCTTCTTCTTAAAGACCCATTTGTTCTGAATGGCCTTTCGCCCTTCAGGTAATACTTCTAAAGTCCATACTTTGTTTTCATACATGGATCCCATCTCGGATTTCATGGCCTCTAGCCATTTCTCAGAATCCGGGCCCATCATCGCTCCTCCATAGCTCATAGGTTCATCGTTGTCCAACAACATGACCTCCAAGAGAGGGTTGCCATACCACTTAGGAGCAGTACGCGCCCTTGTCGACCTACGAGGTTCAATAGTAACTTGATCCGAAGCTTCATGATCATCATCATTAACTTCCTCTTCAACTATTGTAGGCTCCATAGAAACATCTTTCTGTGCTGCGCTACTCTCTAGTTGAAGTAAAGGTTCAATAACCTCATCAAGCTCTATTTTCCTCCCACTCAATTCTTTCGAGAGAAACTCTATCTCAAGAAATGTTCCGTTCTTAGCGACAAACACTTTGCCTTCGGATCTGAGATAGAAGGTATACCCAACTGTCTCTTTCGGGTATCCTATGAAGACACATTTCTCCGCTTTGGGTTCCAGCTTTTCAGGCTGAAGCTTTTTGACATAAGCATCACATCCCCAAACTTTAAGAACCGACAACTTTGGCCTCTTGCCAAACCACAGTTCATATGGCGTCATCTCAACGGATTTCGATGGTGCCCTATTTAAAGTGAATGCAGCTGTCTCTAATGGATAACCCCAAAATGATAGCGGCAAATCGGCAAGAGACATCATAGAACGCACCATATCCAATAAGGTTCGATTACGACGTTCGGACACACCATTACGCTGTGGTGTTCTAGGCGGTGTCAACTGTGAAACAATTCGACATTGTCTTAAGTGACTACCAAACTCATAACTCAGATATTCACCTCCTCGATCAGATCATAAGAATTTAATCTTCTTGTTACGATGATTCTCAACTTCACTCTGAAATTGCTTGAACTTTTCAAACGTTTCAGACTTGTGTTTCATTAAGTAAATATAACCATATCTACTTAAGTCATCAGTGAAGGTGAGAAAATAACAATATCCACCATGCGCTGCAACATTCATTGGACCACACACATCAGTATGTATGATTTCCAACAAGTCACTTGCCCGTTCCATTGTTCCAGAGAACGGCGTTTTAGTCATTTTTCCCATGAGGCATGGTTCACATGTGTCAAGTGATTCAAAATCAAGTGACTCCAAATGTCCATTAGCATGGAGCTTCCTAATGCGTTTTACACCAATATGACCCAAACGGCAGTGCCACAAGAAAGTGGTACTATCATTATCGACTCTACATCTTTTGGCATCAATGTTATGAACATGTGTATCATTACTATCAAGATTCAATATGAATAAACCCCTCACATTGGGTGCATGACCATAAAAGATATTACTCATATAAATAGAAAAACCATTATTCTCAGACTTAAATGTGTAACCTCTCGCAATAAACAAGATCCAGATATAATGTTCATGCTTAATGCGGGCACTAAATAACAATTATTCAGGTTCATCACTAATCCCGATGGTAATCGAAGAGAGAGCATGCCGACGACGATCACATCAACCTTGGAACCATTTCCCACGCGCATCGTCACTTCGTCCTTCGCTAGCCTTCGTCTATTCCATAGTTCCTATTTTGAGTTGCAAATGTGAGCAACCGAATCGGTATCAAATACCTAGGCACTACAACAAGAGCTAGTAAAGTACACATCAATAACATGTATATCATATATACCTTGTTTGTTATTGGCTGCCTTCTTGTCAGCCAGATACTTGGGGCAGTTCCGCTTCCAGTGACCAGTTCCCTTGCAATGAAAGCACTCAGTTTCTGGCTTGGGTCCAGCCTTGGGTTTCTTCACGGGAGAAGCAACTGCTTTGCCACCCTTCTTGGAGTTACCCTTCTTGCCCTTACCATTCTTCTTGAAACTAGTGGTTTTATTGACCATCAACACTGGATGTTCTTTCTGGATTTCATACTCAGCGACTTTTAGGATCGCAAATAGCTCGGCGACTGACTTGTTCATCTCGTGCATGTTATAGTTCAGCACGAAGCTCTTGTAGCTAGGTGGCAGTGATTGAAGAACTCTGCCAGTGATCGCCTCTGGAGGAAGAGGCATCCCTAACACTGCCAGACGAGTTGAATACCCAGACATTTTGAGTATATGTTCACTGATAGACCTGTTCTCCTCAATTTTGCAAGCATAGAACTTATCGGAGGTCTCATACCTTTTGATTTGGAGGCTGTCAGAGGCTGACAGTCGACCTGGTTCTACTGCAAAGATGCAGCATCACCCAATATGTCTACTGGCCTTCCCCCCTATACACCTGACCATCCAGCTATCCCCAAGTCTTTGAGGGTGACCAAAGAAGAGCATGTCCAAGTGGGTATCTTAGTTGAAGCGGTGGTGCAGCTGATCCGGGCTGGAGTGACTGGTATGGATCTGTTGGAGACGTTTCTCGGATGACGTATTCAGCAACTCCAAGCCAGAGACCACACCATGTGGCACTATGCGAGCCTTGGGGACTTGACCAGGATGCATCCAGAAGAGGTTCCACAAAAAACCGTCGAGTAGTGGCTTCGCAGCATTACTGGAGCCCGCGACAATCCTTTGGGAGCCAAGACGATCCGACCTTACTCGGCCGAAAACCCGCCAAAGAATTTGGTGAGTAGTGTACTGTCGAGTGATACATTGACTTATAAACTGACTTCATCACTTGAGTCATGCAGGAGTGGACGAACATGCACTTGCCTGTTCCCAACGGGAACCACGCTGAGGATGGCATGGTGAGAGAGGGCGGCAGCATGGACAGGGACGGTCCCTCTGACTCCGAAGATGAATACGCGGACTCCGACAAATAGTAAGAGATCGAGTCACCTCCCCGGCGTGAAGGCCGCACCAAGTCCCGTCAGGATCCGGCAACTATTGAGGACAGGGCTCTAGGCCCTAGCGAGAAGAACCCGAAGCAGAGTCGCCCTTCAACTGTGGAGTCGAGTGAGAGGCTGGCCAAGCATCCCAAGCAAGTCACGACCAAAACTCGCAAGGCTTTGCCTCACATGAGGATGGCCGTTCCTGTCGTCTCCACGTAAGTATTTATTTCCAAATTCTTTCTGTCGATTGAAGTCTTGAGTTGTATCCGATCGAATGTTGTTCAATCCGTCAGAGCTGCTACGTCTGTAACCTCGCCTCATCGAGATGGAAGGGAGGTAATGGATATTGACACTGCTGATGCAGCCACTTCTCATAGAGGTTAGTAAGTTGTTGATTTATCCGAACGGGACACGACACATGCAAATGTTAACATTGTCGGTTGTTGTTGCATAGGTCATTCAGGTGGAAGACGACGAGGAGCAACTGGACACTTTGCACACCCGCATCCGAAGAGCTTCATCAGCGCAGGCACTGTTGGGGAACTTTGCATGGGAAACAAAAAATTTCCTACGCACACGCAGATCTATCCCTGGTGATGAGCATCTACGAGAGGGAGAGTGTATCTACATACCCTTGTAGATTGCTAAGCGGGAAGCGTTAAGAAACGCGGTTGGTGTAGTCGAACGTCTTCGCGATCCAAATCGCCGTGCGTCCCGCGATCCAATCACGATCCGTCCCGCGACCCAATCACGATCCGTCCCGTAATCCGATCACGATCCGTCGCACGAACTTGATCACGATCCGTCCCACGGAGTTGATCACGATCCTTCCGATCTAGCACCGAACGGACGACACCTCCGCGTTCAGCACACGTACGGCTTGATGACGATCTCCACTGTCTTGATCCAGCAAGAAGGAGTGTAGAGGAAGAAGAGTTCTTCAGCAGCCTGACGGCCCTCCGGCGATGGTGGTGGAGCAATTCTGGCAGGGCTTCACCTAAGCACTGCAGAAATCCGATCTAGAGGAGAAACTACGCACTGGAGGAACGGGTAGCACGTGGCTGAAATTCTAGTGCAAAAACCCTCTATACCACTAGTATATATAGGAGGAAGAGAGGAGAGGAGGCAGCCTTGGATTCCCAAGCCAAGGGCTTCGGCCGAAAGGAGGTGGAGGAGGTGGAGTCCACCTCCAATCCTAGTAGGACTAGGATTCACCTATTTTTCCTTTCTTTCACCTTTTCTCTTGGGATTTTTTCTTCCAGCCGCATGGGCCTCTTGTGGTTGTTCCACCAGACCACTAAGTTCTGGTTTCCACTCTCCCATAGCCCATGTAGCCTCTTGGGTCGAAATACCCCTCCCTCCCGGTACACTCCCGGCACTCCCGGTACACTACCGATGAGCCCGAAACTTTTCCGGCGACCAAAACGGGACTTCCTATATATGAATATTTACCTCTGGACCATTCCGGAGCTCCTCGTGACGTCCAGGATCTCATCTGGGACTCTGAAAAACCTTAGGTCACCACCATACATAACTCTATACTACCGAAACATCACCAAACCTTAAGTGTGCAGACCCTGCGGGTTCGAGAACTATGTAGACATGACCGAGACACCTCTACGGTCAATAACCAATGGCGGGACCTAGATGTCCACATTGGTTCCTACATATTCTACGAAGATCTTTATCAGCCGAACCTCTATGTCAAGGATTCAGTTAATCCCGTATGATGTTCCCTTTGTTCTTCGGTATGTTACTTGCCCGAGATTCGATCATCGGTATCTCCATACCTAGTTCAACCTCGTTACTGGAAAGTCACTTTACTCATTCCGTAATACAAGATCTCACAACTAACACTTAGTCACATTGCTTGCAAGGCTTATTGTGATGTTGTATTACCGAGTGGGCCCTGAGATACCTCTCCGTCACACGGAGTAACAAATCCCAGTCTTGATCCATGCCAACTCAATAGACACCCTCGGAGACACCTGTAGAGCACCTTTATAGTCACCCAGTTACGTTGCGACATTTGATACACACAAGGCACTCCTCCGATATCTGTGAGTTGCATGATCTCATGGTCATACGAACATATACTTGACATGCAGAAAACAGTAGCAATAATCTAAGACGATCATAAGCTACATTTGTAGTTTTGGGTCTTGTCCATCACATCATTCTCCTAATTATGTGATCCCGCTATCAAATGACATCTCATGTCCATGGCTAGGAAACCTTAACCATCTTTCGATCAATGAGCTAGTTCACTAGAGGCATACTAGGGACATTGTGTTTGTCTATGTATCCACACATGTATCCATGTTTCCAATTAATACAATTATAGCATGGATAATAAATGATTATCATGAACAAGGAAATACAATAATAAACACTTTATTTATTGCATCTAGGGCATATTTACAGCAGTCTCCCACTTGCACTAGAGTCAATAATCTAGTTCACAACACTATGTTATTTACATTATAATGAATCGAACACCCATGCAATTCTGGTGTTGATCATGTTTAGCCGTTGGAAGAGGTTTAGTCAATGGGTCTGCAACATTCAGATCTGTGTGCACTTTGCAAATATTTATGTCTTTCTCCATGATGTAATCGCGGATGGAGTTGAAGCGTCGCTTTATGTGTCTGGTCCTCTTGTGAAACCTTGGTTCCTTGGCCAGAGCAATGGCACCAGTGTTGTCACAGAACAGGTTCATTGGATTCAGTGCACTGGGCACTACTCCAAGATCTGTCATGAACCGCTTCATCTAGACACCTTCCTTCGCCGCCTCCGAGGCTGCGATGTATTCCGCTTCGCACGTAGAATCAGCTACCATGCTTTGCTTGGAACTGCACCAGCTTATCGCTCCCTCGTTAAGAATAAATACGTATCCGGTTTGTGACTTAGAGTCGTCCGGATCAGTGTCAAAGCTTGCATCGACGTAACCCTTTATGACGAGCTCTTCATCACCTCCATAAACGAGAAACATTTCCTTAGTCCTTTTCAGGTACTTAAGGATATTCTTGATCGCTTGCCAGTGCTCCATTCCAGGATCACTTTGAAACCTTCCAGCCATACTTATGGCAAGGCTAACATCGGGTCTTGTGCACAACATTGCATACATGATAGAGCCTATGGCTGAAGCATAGCTGATGTCACTCGTCTTTTCTCTATCTTCTGCAGTTACTAGGCATTGAGTCTTACTCAACTTCACACCTTGTAACACAGGCAAGAACCCCTTCTTGGACTGTTCCATTTTGAACTTCTTCAAAACTTTATCAAGGCATGTGCACCGTGAAAGTGCTATTAGGCGTCTCGATCTATCTCTATAGATCTTAATGCCTAATATTGAAGCAGCTTCTCCTAGGTCCTTCATTGAAAAACTCTTGTTCAAATATTCCTTCACGCTTTCCAGCATTTCTATATTGTTTCCAATCAGCAATATGTCATCCACATATAATACTAGAAACGCTATAGAGCTCCCACTCACTTTCTTGTAAATACAAGCTTCTGCGTAAACTTGTATAAACTCAAACGCTTTTATCACCTCATCAAAGTGCTATTCCAACTCCGAGATGCTTGCACCAGTCCATAAACGGATCGCTGGAGTTTGCAAACTTTGTCAGCATTCTCCAGATCGACAATACCTTCGGGTTCCATCATATACAACTCTTCCTAAAGGAAACCGTTGAGGAACGCTGTTTTGACATCCATCTGCCAAATTTCATAGTCGAAATAAGCAGCTATTGCTAACATGATTCTGACAGACTTAAGCATCGCAACGGGTGAGAAAGTCTCATCGTAGTCAACTCCTTGAACTTGTGAAAAACCCTTTGCCACAAGTTGAGATTTATGGACGGTGACATTACCGTCCGCGTCTGTCTTCTTCTTAAAGATCCATTTGTTCTTAATGGCCTTTCGCCCTTCAGGTAATACTTCCAAAGTCCATACTTTGTTTTCATACATGGATCACATCTCGGATTTCATGGCCTCTAACCATTTCCTGGAATCCGGGCCCATCATTGCTCCTCCATAGTTGGTAGGTTCATTGTTGTCCAACAACATGACCTCCAAAATAGGGTTGTCGTACCACTCAGGGGTAGTACGTGGCCTTGTCGACCTACGAGGTTCAATAGCAGCTTGATCCGTGTAGCGACCCGACCTAAAAGGTCGAATCTCCGGTGTTTCCGTACCATCCCAAGATCATGCTGGTACACACACGGTACATCAATGTATATATCAAAGGGAAATCACACATCATTATATTAATCAAAATCTCATATCGAGTCCTTTATTACAATAAATATTACAATAAAGTGGCTGAAGGCCAACTCATGAGAATATCTAAATCTTGCGGAAGCATCGAAGGTAGATGAGTCCATCTGACTCCAAGGGCATCTCACCGAGCGTAGAGCGTATCCTCACTCCTAGTCGGAAAAGTACTCTGCAACATGATATTTTGCAGCCCTATAGGTCAGCATATTGAATATGCCGGCAAAGTCACAAGAGAGGGGTGAAAAGATAATCCTCTAATCTATATGCAAATATGGCAGGTGGAGTAGTAAGTTTTGCGTAAAGCCAATTTTCCTACAACAAGAGAGGGCTAAGCAAAATTATTACTAAGTTGGTTGATTAATGAGATGGTTCCACCAACCAATTCTCATACCCAAATTATTAATACCCACATCATCATATTAATTGCGTTGAGGGTTCCGGAAGTTTCGGTTCCTTTGGCTCAAGTCGTCCATGACCGTGGACACGGCTAATCGATTAGGTTGAGTACTTTGTAGAGTTTTGCACACGTTCCCCACAAGATTTGGTCGCCTCCGTTTGATTTCTCGCACTTCAGGGTGTTTGAGAAACGGATGACCAAAACATGGTCTTCCAAAGGGTTTCCCTGCGACTCTGTCGGTGCCCATCCTTTCCTACCGTTCTTCTACATCTCGTAGCACCGCATGTCCAGGGTCACCAAGATATCCAACCAAGCCAGAGCCCATAATGACTTGTGGCTGTGTAGGTAAGCCTTGGGTCTTGAAGCATCCATCCATCTCTTTGTGCCTGGGTGGACCTTTCCGCGTGAATACTGGCCATCTCCAGCAACACCTAGGGAAATCCACTGGTTTCTCCAGGGTGCCGTTCAACCATCATCCACCCAGAGGTATGTTGAAAACTCGGAGTCTTGAAGTCTTGATCATTATGTAGGTCCTGAAATTATTAACTCTCTCAACTCTCATGAATCACACAACCAACCCCGTCTACTAATAGCATAGAAAAAAGTTAAACAACGTTTCCCGGGGCCAATGTGTCAAGGGTTGAGAGGGGGGTACAATTCATAAAACAATCAAGACAAAACAATGCACAAATCACAAGCAAGAAAACACACAAAGTTTTGTTTTCAAAAAGGTGATGGGTAAACCACTACTAACATAATAAAACTACTTGTATGAAAAAACAATAGATGACAGCAAGGAAACAATAAAATATTTTATTAATAAACAGAATAAAATCCATTTAAGGTTTTGTTAAGAAAAATCTTAGTATGGTTTTGAAAGTTTTGATAAACACTACTATATGAGGTAACTATAGTTTTACTAACAAAGAGTAAAACAAAACTTATTATTTATTAATAAAACATTTTATTAACATAAAAAGAATTTACTAAAAACTCTTCTTATAAAAAAGAATTTAGTTATATAAAACTTTGTTAAAAGAATCTATTACTAAACTAGTTGGTTTTAATCAAATTATACCTAGTTGAAAAAATTAGTAGAGATTCCTATAACAATAAAGAAATAAACTAAGCATTTTTATATTATTATTTACAGAAAGTAAAACACCTATTTTTTAAGCAACAGAACCTACTAAAACAAATATATAACAATCTGATTTAAACTAACTAAAAACTAAATTAACTAAACTATACTAATTACTAGGCAGAATCTGTTTATAGCTAGAACACTAAACAAATCCATCCTAAAAATCCTCAAAGTAAGCATGATGAAAGTCCTAACTAATACCAATCAGTAGCAAAAATATTTATATCAAAATCTATTTTTAAACTCTAGTTATTCAGATTTGAGTGATTTGAGCAAATTTGATTAAATTCAAATTTTAGGGTTCAAATTTAAAACCTAAGACTGCAGGGTGAAACTACATGAAATTTGGAACCTAATGCAAAAAGAATTAGCTCAAAACACTAAATAGATTAAAAGATATAAACAAAACAAAATCCTAAAACAATCTGTTAACTAAAACTAAACAGAAAAGAAAAAAAAACACTACCGACCGGTCAGTGCTACGTGGCAAGTTGCTATTGGCTGCTAGTGGGTGTGTGCGGGTGATTGCGGGCGGACGGCCGACGGCTAGAGAAAAACGGTTCGCGGCTTAAACGTTATAAATCTGGATCGTCGGATCCAAATCGAACGGATGGGGGCTCACAGTGATAAGAGGTCGCCAGCGATGGCGTTCTCCGGCGAGTTCGAAGCGGCGAGGTTGTCGGGGCGGCGCTCCGGTGGTCGTTGGAGGCGACAGAGGAGCTCAGGCGACGGCGGCTGACGTCCGGCGTCGAATGGCGTCTTCGGAGAGGCGAGGGGAGGCGTGGAGCGACGGGCACGAGAGCTTAGGGCTTCGGTCGGAGCAGAGCTCCGGCGAGGTGTTTGCGGCGGCAGTCTAGCGACGGAGAGAGGGGCTCAGGGGGGGGGGAATCGAGCGCGGAGATGCCCGCACTTATATAGGCCGCGGGTGGGGGTCGGGGAAGGAAAGAGCGCGGAGATCCGGCGAGGGAGGTGTTTCCGACGGCGGCGGCGCGTGCGGGAGGAAGGAGGCGACCACGGCGCGTGCGGGATCGGATGGGTGGGGCCAGGGTGTCAGCGGGGGTGGGAGCGGCGCAGAGCTGTCGGTGGCCACTAATTAGGAAGGTCGGGTGGGTCCTTACACGCAGATTGGGCCGACCGGGCTTTTAAAGCCTTAAAACTTTTCCATTTCTAATATCCAGTGAATTCAAAAGCTTTTAATGCTAATAATATAGTTCCAAATATAGGAGTGTTATATATCAAAATTAACAGAAGAATAAATGCCATTTATTGAACATTTTTAGTCTGTCATTTGAATACTTTGAATTTTTTTCTTCAGAAATGGCCTATTTGCTTTTAAATCCTTTTGCAAATATTTTCAAAACAACCCCTGGTTTTTATTGTTCAAGTAAATCACCAATTAGGTCCTGGTGTGGAGTGTCATGTTCCCCCTCTCTTATTTGAACTTTTTACCAAGAATTTCAATTAGGTGAAAGCAACACATTAAAAGTAGAAAGGGCTTTCAGAAATTCAGAAGAAGCATTTCAACTATTTCATACATTCAAGCAATTATGATGATGATGCATAGCTATATTTCATAACATTCCAAAATGGAATTTTGGGATGTTACAATCCGAAGCTTCATGATGATCATCATTAACTTCCTCTTCTACCGTTGTAGGTTCCACAGAAACATCTTTCTGTGTTGCGCTACTTTCTGGTTGAAGTAAAGGTTCAATAACCTCATCAAGCTCTATTTTCCTCCCACTCAATTCTTTCGAGAGGAACTCTTTCTCAAGAAATGTTCCGTTCTTAGCGACAAGCACTTTGCCTTCAGATCTGAGATAGAAGGTATACCCGACTGCCTCTTTCGGGTATCCTATGAAGACGCATTTCTCCGCTTTGGGTTCCAGCTTTTCAGGCTGAAGCTTTTTGACATAAGCATCACATCCCCAAACTTTAAGAAACGAAAACTTTGCCTTCTTGCCAAACCACAGTTCATATGGCATCGTCTCAATGGATTTTGATGGTGCCCTATTTAAAGTGAATGCAGCTGTCTCTAATGCATAACCCCAAAACGTTAGTGGCAAATCAGCAAGAGACATCATAGAATGCACCATATCTAATAAGGTTCGATTACGACGTTCAGACACACCATTACGTTGTGGTATTCCGGGCGGTGGCAACTGTGAAGCAATTCCACACTGTCTTAAGTGACTGCCAAACTCATAACTCAGATATTCACCTCCTCGATCAGATCGCAGGAACTTAATCTTCTTGTTACGATGATTCTCAACTTCACTCTGAAATTTCTTGAAATTTTCAAACGTTTCAGACTTGTGTTTCATTAAGTAAATATACCCATGTCTACATAAGTCATCAGTGAAGGTGAGAATATAACGATATCCACCACGCGCTGTAACATTCATTGGACCGCACACATCAGTATGTATGATTTCCAATAAGTCACTCACCCGTTCCATTGTTCCAGAGAATGGCGTTTTAGTCATCTTGACCATGAGGCATGGTTCACATGTGTCAAGTGATTCAAAATCAAGTGACTCCAAAAGTCCATCAGCATGGAGCTTCCTCATGCGTTTTACACCAATATGACCTAAACGGCAGTGCCACAAGAAAGTGGTACTATCATTATCAACTCTACATCTTTTGGCACCAATGTTATGAACATGTGTGTCATCACTACCAAGATTCAATATGAATAAACCCCTAACATTGGGTGCATGACCATAAAAGATATTACTCATATAAATAGAACAACCTTTATTCTCTGATTTAAATGAGTAACCGTCTCGCAATAAACAAGATCCAGATATAATGTTCATGCTTAACGCATGCACTAAATAACAAGTATTTAGGTTCATCACTAATCCTGATGGTAATCGAAGAGAGAGCGTGCCGACGGCGATCACATCAACCTTGGAACCATTTCCCACGCGCATCGTCACTTTGTCCTTTGCCAACCTTCGTTTATTCCGTAGTTCCTGCTTTGAGTTGCAAATGTGAGCAACCGAACCGGTATCAAATACCCAGGCACTACTATGAGAGCTAGTAAGGTACACATCAATAACATGTATATCATATATGCCTTGTTTGTCGTTGTCCGCCTTCTTGTCAGCCAGGTACTTGGGGCAGTTCCGCTTCCAGTGACCAATTCCTTTGCAATGAAAGCACTCAGTTTCTGGCATGGGTCCATGCTTGGGCTTCTTTATAGGAGTAGCAACTGATTTTCCATCCTTCTTGGTTTTACCCTTCTTGCCCTTGCCCTTGACTTTGCCATTTTTCTTGAAACTAGTGGTTTTATTGACCATCAACACTTGATGTTCTTTCTGGATTTCAGACTCAGCGACTTTTAGCATCGCAAACAGCTTGGCGACTGACTTGTTCATCCTGTGCATGTTATAGTTCATCACAAAGCTCTTGTAACTAGGTGGCAGTGATTGAAGAACTCTGTCAGTGATCGCCTCTGGCGAAAGGGCAATTCCCAACTCCGCTAGACGAGTTGAATACCCAGACATTCTGAGTATATGTTCATTGATAGACCCGTTCTCCTCCATCTTGCAAGCATAGAACTTATCGGAGGTTTCATACCTCTCGATCCGGGCGTTCTTTTGAAAGATAAACTTCAACTCCTAGAACATCTCATATGCTCCATGACGTTCAAAACATCTTTGAAGTCCTGGTTCTAAGCCATACAATATTGCACACTGAACTATTGAGTAATCTCCAGTACGTGCCTCCCAAACGTTCTTAACGTCTTTGGAGGTCATGTCTTCTGGTTGGTCACCAAGCGGTGCATCAAGGACATATGATTTCTGGGAAGCCGTGAGGATAATCCTCAGATTATGGGCCCAGTCAACAAAGTTACTTCCATCATCTTTCAACTTAGCTTTCTCTAGGAACGCATTAAAATTCAGGGGTGCTACTGCGCGAGCCATTGATCTACAACATAAATATGCAAAGTTCACTTAGACTATTGTTCAGGATAATGAGTTTAGTTAATCAAATTACTAAAGGTCCCACTCAAATTGACATCCCTCAGGTTATCTGAGTGTCACATGATCCAAATCCACCAACTCAAGTTTGATCATCACATGAGTTGAGGTGGCTTCAATGGTGAACATCATTATGTTGATCATATCTACTATATGACTCATGTTCGACCTTTCGGTCTCTTGTGTTCCGAGGCGATGTCTGTGCATGCTAGGCTCGTCAAGTTTAACCCGAGTGTTTTGCGCGTACAAAAATGGCTTGCACCAGTTGTATGTGAATGTAGAGTCTATCACACCCGATCATCACGTGGTGTCTCAACACGACGAACTTTCGCAACGGTGCACACTCGGGGAGAACACAATTTATCTTGAAATTTAAGTGAGGGATCACCTTATAATGCTACCATCGTACTAAGAAAAACAAGGTGCATAAAAGGATTAACATCAGATTAAATTCATAAGTGACATGATATGGCCATGAACTTGTGCTTTAGATCTCCATCTTGAAAGCACCGGCATGATCTCCATCGTCACCGGCAAGACACCATGATATCCATCATCGTGATCAACATCAATGTGTCGCCATCGGGGTTGTCGTGCCCAACATGCTTCTACTACTATTGCTACCGTTTATCAATAAGTAAAGCATTACATAGCGCTTAATGATTGACACGCAGGTCATACAATAATTAAAGACAACACTATGGCTCCTGCCGGTTGCCGTACTCACCGACATGCAAGTCGTGAAATTCTATACATCACATGATCATCTCATACATCACATATATCACATCATGTAATTGGCCATATCACATCACAACATACCCTGCAAAAACAAGTTAGACGTCCTCTAATTGTTGTTGCATGTTTTACATGGCTGCTACGGGTTTCTAGCGAGAACGATTCTCACCTACGCATAAACCACAACGGTGATACATAATTTGCTTTTCAACCTTCTCAAGGACCGCCTTTGTCGAATCCGATCCAACTGAAGTGAGAGAAACTACCACCCGCAAGCCATCTAGGCAACAAGTTGCGTCGAGGGAACCGGTCTCTCATAAGCGTACGAGTAATGTTGGTCCGGGCCGCTTCATCTCACAATACCGCTGAACCAAAATCCGACCTAGGGAGGAAGCAATCTAAGCATCAACGCCCACAAACCTTTTGTGTTCTACTCAAGATCTCATCTACACATAGACCTAGCTCTGATACAACTGTTGGGGAACGTTGCATGGGAAACAAAAAATTTCCTATGCACACGCAAATCTATCCATGGTGATGAGCATCTACGAGAGGGAGAGTGGATCTACATACCCTTGTAGATCGCTAAGCGGGAAGCGTTAAGAAACGCGGTTGGTGTAGTCGAACGTATTCGCGATCCAAATCATCGTGTGTCCCGCGATCCAATCACGATCCATCCCGCGATCCAATCACGATCCGTCCCGCGATCCGATCACGATCCGTCCCACGAACTTGATCACGATCCGTCCCACGAACTTGATCACGATCCTTCCGATCTAGCACCGAACGGATGGCACCTCCGCGTTCAGCACACATACAGCTTGATGACGATCTCCACCATCTTGATCCAGCAAGAAGGAGTGGAGAGGAAGAAGAGTTCTATGGAAGCCTGACGATGCTCCGGCAATGGTGGTGGAGCAATTCCGACAGGGCTTCGCCTAAGCACTGCAGAAATCCGATCTAGAGCAGAAACTACGCACTGGAGGAACGGGTAGCACGTAGCTGAAATTCTAGTGCAAAAACCCTCTATACCACCAGTATATATAGGAGGAAGAGAGGAGAGGAGGCAGCCTTGGCTTCCCAAGCCAAGGGCTTCGGCCGAAAGGAGGTGGAGGAGGTGGAGTCCACCTCCAATCCTAGTAGGACTAGGATTCACCTATTTTGCCTTTTTTTCACCTTTTCTCTTGGGATTTTTTCTTCTAGCCGCATGGGACTCTTGTGGTTGTTCCACCAGCCCACTAAGGGCTGGTTTCCACTCTCCCACAGCCCATGTAGCCTCTTGGGTCGAAATACCCCTCCCGAAGGTCTCCCGGTACACTACCGGCACTCCCGGTACACTACCGATGAGCCCGAAACTTTTCCGGCGACCAAAACAGGAATTCCTATATATGAATCTTTACTCCGGACCATTTCGGAGCTCCTCGTGACATCCGGGATCTCATCCAGGACTCCAAACAACCTTCAGTCACCACCATACATAACTCTATACTACCGAAACGTCACCAAACCTTAAGTGTGTAGACCCTGCGGGTTTGAGAACTATGTAGACATGACCGAGACACCTCTACGGTCAATAACAAATGGCAGGACCTGGATGTCCACATTGGTTTCTACATATTCTACGAAGATCTTTATCGGTCGAACCTCTATGTCAAGGATTCAGTTAATCCCGTATGATGTTCCCTTTGTTCTTCGGTATGTTACTTGCCCGAGATTCAATCGTCGGTATCTCCATACCTAGTTCAACCTCGTTACTGGCAAGTCTCTTTACTCGTTTCGTAATACAATATCTCGCAACTAACACTTAGTCACATTGTTTGCAAGGCTTATTGTGATGTTGTATTACCGAGTGGGCCCTGAGATACCTCTCCGTCACACGGAGTAACAAATCCCAGTCTTGATCCATGCCAACTCAACAGACACCCTCGGAGACACCTGTAGAGCACCTTTATAGTCACCCAGTTACGTTGCGACATTTGATACACAAAAGGCACTCCTCCGATATCTGTGAGTTGCATGATCTCATGGTCATAGGAACATATACTTGACATGCAGGAAACAGTAGCAATAAACTGACACGATCATAAGCTACGTTTGTAGTTTTGGGTCTTGTCCATCACATCATTCTCCTAATGATGTGATCCCGTTATCAAATGACATCTCATGTCCATGGCTAGGAAACCTTAACCATCTTTCTATCAACGAGCTAGTTCACTAGAGGCATACTAAGGACATTGTGTTTGTCTATGTATCCACACATGTATCCATGTTTCCAATTAATACAATTATAGCATGGATAATAAACGATTATCATGAACAAGGAAATACAATAATAAAGACTTTATTTATTGCATCTAGGGCATATTTCCAACAGGCGCCTCAACGCTCGACTGTGGAGTCCTCCCAGGGGATAGGCGACTCGACGCAACTCAGAGCTGACCCCGCAGCACTTTGTCGCATGCTCCTCTAGCTGTCTCGGCCGTTGTGACGTTGACTCCAACCGGACCCACTCAGACTGGCTCAGTTGCTCCAGAAACTACCTCGATCCTGCCTCTGATGGCCTTCTCTCTGCATCGCGTTCCGGAAGATCAGATCGGAGCTGCGAGGGAGGCCATGATCCAGGCGGAACAGATCATGCTGAGAACCAAGGAAGCGTACGAGGCCAGCAAGCTGGCTTACGACGTCAGCGCAGCCCTCCGCACAAATGTTCGAGTAAGTTCGATTGTAAGTACATTTCCGATTGAATTCCTATCTTTTCTTGGCTGCTGTACTCCCAGTGGGTGATTATTGTAGAATGTTTGAAATTTCTCCACTCGAATAGATCGGATCGTAGTCGAGTAGGATTGGGATCGATAGTACGCATGGTACTAGAGTCACTCGACATGTCAAGTGTTTTTTTTCTGACGAGTTACTCAACGGATCGAGAGTTAACCGTCTCAGTGGGGGCACTCTTAGTGCACCCACTGGGTGTAGTCCCCGAGACCGCTGTCGAGTGCTTGCATCAGCGGGGGTCTTTGAGCTTGTCGTACCCACCACTCCATAGTTACTCTGTAGGTTTCATGAATATTATTGACAAACCATGATATGATGCTGCATAAGGATAGACTGCACTTCTTAGAGTGATGGATATTCCAATGATGGATGTTACTACCGCTCGACTGATTGAGAATCGACAGATGCAGTGGGGGCACGCTAAGTGCACCCACTGGGTGTAGTCCCCGAGACTGTTGTCGAGTGCTTGCACTGGCGGGGGTCTTAGAGTTTATTGTATACAAGATACATTTCGCCTTGGATCACGCCACTCCATAGCTACCTTGCAGGTTTCATGGATATTACTGACAAACCATGATATGATGCTGCATAAGGATAGATTGAACTTCACAGAGTAGTGAGGCGCGTCACTCGACGGGTCGAGTGTTCTGACAGGGCTGACCTTGTCAAATGTTTTAGTAACCAGTGGGGGCATGCTAAGTGCACCCACTGGGTGTAGTCCCCGAGGCTACTGTTAATCGCAAACGATAAGCAGTAGGCTTCAAAACTTGTCGTACGCGTGGTACTAGAGTCACTTGACATGTCGAGTGTTTTTCTTCCTGACGAGTTACTCGACGGATCGAGAGTTAACCGTCTCAGTGGGGGCACTCTTAGTGCACCCACTGGGTGTAGTCCCCGAGACCGCTATCGAGTGCTTGCATTGATAGGGGTCTTAATAGAGACAACTTTGAATTTGTTTACGGCGCGCGGAGCACCAGGGCCACTTGACATGTTGAGTGGACTTTTTTGCTTGAATTCTTCTTAGGTTGTTCCAAGGTTGTAAGATAGTCATTCGTCGGTGTTCATAACTCAGTCTACTGTCCCAGGCACCACTTGCTGATTGAATTCCTGTCTTTTGTTGGTTCCAGAGGGCTTGCGAACTTGGGACGCAGTACAAGGATGTGGAGGATGAAAGGAACCGGATGCGAGTGGATCTGGAGGTCTCCAACAACGCTCTAGAGCGAGCGCGTGCTGAGATGAAGTCTTTGGGAGGTAATTACTGCTAACTTTCCGCATTCCCCTCTTCACTCTTCATGTTTTGAACCGAGTGCTCTCGCTCGAACAGACGTACGCAATGAAAACCGTCAACTCCAAGCATGACTCAACAATGTTGTTTCTTTAGATTCTATGAAGAAGGCACTGGAGGAGAAGGACAAGGCACTTGCTGATGCCCAACGAGTGGCCAGGGACAAGACTGAAGCTGCCGATCGGAAGCTGGCAGCCGCCAAGAAGCTGGAGGAGGAGAACACCAAGCTAAAGTAGGAGCGTGCAGACCTCGTCAAAAAGGTCGAGCAGCTTAGCAAAAGGAGCAATAGCCTGGAGAAGCATTTGGGTGAATTCTCGAGGAAGATGTATATTCTGCTCGACGGTGAGTGTTTCTTGTCGATTGAAGTTTGCAAAATCTTTGAGGGTCGCAGTTCACCGATTCTCCTCCCATTCCCCATTCTTCAACAGAATTCTGCCAAGACTTTGAGAAGGAGACAAAAGAGGTTGAGCCCAATCTAGATCCCACCAAGTCACCAGTTACCGATGCAGTGGCCATGAACATGCTGAGACTCAACTTCTGGCTCCAAGGCATCCAGGCATATATTGCCCGACTGAAATCTGCAATGGAGAGAATCGACAAGGAGCTATGGCCCGAGAACACTCTTCAGCTCAACCTCAACTCTATAAAGGTTCGCCTGAATGAACTTCCCAGTCGAGTGCAAGCCTGGAAGAAATGTGCTGCTCCCCGCGAGGCCGACGTGGCGTTATCACTTGTCAGGGTCCATTGCAGGGACGTGAGGGAGGAGAAGCTGAAGGAGCTCCAGGTGGTAAACACGACGAAACTCCAGTTTGAGGACTTCATGGAAACCTTCATTGAGGCAGCCACTAGAATCGCCAACGACATCAACTTGGACACTTTCGTCAAGCCTGCCAGCCCGTCTCCCGTTTAAAAAACTTGGTCTTCAGAAGAAACACTTATATTCGCCTCGGTATGCCGAGTGGAATTGTATCCCTTAACACTTCATTCAGGCCTTACGCCTGAGCACATTTGCTTCCGTATGAAACGTTTATCCGCGGTTTACCCTTTGGATTTTATTCATATTTGGCTTTCAATCGTCTGTACGACTGAGTTTGTTTTTAACTTAGGCGAAGCGTGTTCGCAGTTAAGCTCCCGAGTGTGAGGATCGCTCATCGCTCGGAGTATTTTCGAACTTAGGCGAATGTCGATTCACAGCTAAGTTGTTGAGTGAATGAATTACTATCCACTCGACGAGGTTTTTAACTTAGGTGAAACATGTTTCACAACTAAGCCCCCGAGTGTGAGGATTGCTCATCACTCAGAGTATCTTTGAACCTAAGCGAAGACGGATTCACAAATAGGCCGTCGAGTGAATGGACTGCTATCCAGCCGATAGGGTTTTTAACTTAGGCAAAACATGTTCGCAGCTAAGCCCCCCCGAGTGTGAGGATTGCTCATCACTCGGAGTATCTTTGAACCTAAGCGAAGACGGATTTGCAAGTAGGCCATCGAGTGAATGGACAACTATCCACCCGACAGGGTTTTTAACTTAGGCGAAACATATTCGCAACTAAACCCCCGAGTGTGAGGATTGGTCATCACTCGGAGTATCTTTGAACCTAAGCGAAGACGGATTCGCAAATAGGCCGTCGAGTGAATGGACATCTATCCACCCGACAGGGTTTTTAACTTAGGCGAAACATGTTCGTAGCTAGGCCCCCGAGTGTGAGGATTTCTCATCACTCGGAATATCTTTGAACCTAAGCGAAGACGGATTCGCAAATAGGTCGTTGAGTGAATGGACAGCTATCCACCCGACAGGGTTTTTAACTTAGGCGAAACATGTTCGTAGCTAAGCCCTCGAGTGTGAGGATTGCTCATCACTCAGAGTATCCCCAAGGATGTAACTGTATGATTGGATTCGACGATATATATTGCAGAAATGTGAATTGCATTGATGAAGTATTCTTATTACATCAGAAGATTCGTGTCTCAAGTATAAAAACGCCGGAGCAGATCTACGTTCCAGGCTAATGGCTCATCTATCCGCTTCATGAGATTGTACAGATTATAGGCTCCATTGTTTAGCACCTTAGTGACGACGAAAGGTCCTTCCCATGCAGGAGCAAGCTTATGAGGTCGGTGTTGATTCACTCAGAGCACCAAGTCTTCCTCATGAAACGCCTGACTCTTGACATTCTTCGCATGGAAGCGCCATAGGTCTTGCTAATAGGCAGTAGTCCGGATCAGAGCCATCTCTCGCTCCTCCTCCAGAAGATCTACACCGTCCTGTCTGGCCTGTTCAGCTTCATCCTCAGAGTACAACTCCACTCGAGGAGAATTGTGGAACAAGTTACTCGGCAGTATGGCTTCAACACCATAGACCAGGAAGAAAGGAGTTCGTCCAGTCGACCGATTAGGCGTTGTCCTCAGACCCCACAAAACAGACGGTAGCTCAGTTACCCAGGCTCCGGCGGCATGATCCAAATCGCACATGAGACGAGGCTTCAGACCTTGCAGGATGAGACCATTGGCTCGCTCGACTTGCCCATTGGTTTGCGGGTGAGCAACAGATGCATAATCCACTCAGGTGCCCTCGGAGTTACAGAAGTTCCTGAATTCTTCCGAGTCAAAATTAGTGTCGTTGTCCGTGATGATGCCGTACGGAATGCCGTATCGATAAATTATCTCTCTCATGAATGTGACCGCCGTACGGGAGTTCAGCTTCTTGATTGGCTTGGCTTCTATCCACTTGGTGAATTTGTCGACTGCTACCAACAAGTGAGTGAATCCTCCTTTTCCGGGTCGAAAGGGGCCAACCATGTCGAGCCCCCAAACTTCAAACAGCCAGGCAAGAGGAATTGTCTTCAGAGCAGACACCGGCTTGTGTGACAGGTTCGCATAGAACTGGCAACCATCGCAATGATCAACGGTGTATTTAACCATCTCATTAGCTCGTGGCCAGTAAAAACCATCTCGGTATGCTTTAGCGACAATCGTCCTTGAAGACGGATGGTGGCCGCAAGTTCCCGAGTGAATCTCGTCTAGAATCATTCGACCTTCCTCGGGGGAAATGCAGTGCTGGGTGACACCAGTCGCACTCTCTCTGAACAGCTGATCTCCCATCATAGTGAAAGCCTTGGACCTACGCACAATCTGTCGAGCCTCTGTTTCATCTTCAGGGAGCTCTTGTTTGAGGATATAGGCAATGTAAGGCACATTCCAATCGGGAATGATAACCAGAATTTCCATGACCAGGTCAATCACTGCAGGGACATCGACTTCTGTCAAGTCTGTGGAACTGAAAGTCTGTGAGGACTCTTCGGTGAAAGGACCTTCTTGAACCGAAGGAGTGTGCAAGTGCTCCAGGAACACACTGCTGGGGACAGGCGTCGAGTGGAACCAATCTTGGATAGTTCGTCGGCCGCCTAATTTTTTAGTCGGGGAACATGATGAAGTTCCAGGCCTTCAAACTTCTTCTCCAACTTTCGGACTGCATTACACTATCCAGTCATAGCGGGGTTTCGAACATCCCACTCTTTCATCATCTGATTCACCACCAAATCTGAGTCGCCATAAACCATCAGGTGCTTGACACCGAGTGAGATAGCCATGCACAACCCATACAAAAGTGCTTCATACTCTGCCTCATTGTTGGAGGAATCAAAGTGAATTTGCAAGACATAGCTGAGGTTGTCACCCCTGGGAGATATCAAGACAACACCAGCACCGGACCCATTCAACATTTTGGAGCCGTCGAAGAACATTGTCCAATGCACCGAGTGAACTTGGATAGGCTGTTGCTGCTCAATCCACTCGGCCATGAAATCTGAAAATGCTTGGGACTTAATATCTTTTTTGGCTTTGAATCTAATGTCAAAGTGTCCAAGCTCGATTGCCCACTT
Organism: Hordeum marinum; assembly: GCA_022496015.1. NCBI lineage: Eukaryota > Viridiplantae > Streptophyta > Magnoliopsida > Poales > Poaceae > Hordeum > Hordeum marinum. The sequence goes on from CM039673.1 coordinate 167,689,082, forward strand.
AGCCACTCGACCTGATGCATCTCGATTATTGAAAATTTCGGATAGAGGAGCATCACTAACGACTGAAATCGAGTGGTCTTGGAGATAATGCGCCACCTTCTTTGCTGATAGGTAAATACCATAAACTAGCTTCTGATAGTGTGGATATCTTTGCTTTGAGGGGGACAATACTTCCAAGACATAATAAACTGCCCTCTGGACTTTATAAGCTTTACTCTCCTCTTCCCGCTCAACAATTAGTACTATACTGACGACCTGATTTGTGGCCGCGATGTACAGGAGCAAAGGCTCTTTGCTGGCAGGAGCGGCAAGCCCCGGCTGGGTGGAGAGCAGGGTTTTGATCTCAACAAACGCTGGTTCGGCTTCGGGAGTCTAGTCGAACGTGTCGGACTTCTTCATCAATTGATATAAAGGCAGAGCCTTCTCACCAAGACTAGAAATGAATCGACTCAATGCTTCCAAGAAACCTGTGAGCTTCTGAACATCGTGCACTCGCACGGGAGTCTTCATACGGGTAATGCCGCTGATTTTCTCGGGGTTAACATCAATTCCTCGCTCGGAAACAAGAAAACCGAGTAACTTGCTGCCAGGGACACCAAAAGTACACTTGGCCGGATTCATCTTTAGGTCGAATCGCCTCAAATTGGTGAATGTCTCAGCTAGTAGGTCAGAACCTTTGCAGGACTTGACCATGTATGCCTCGACGTTTCGAGGGATCTGGTCGAGTAAACATTGTTGAATCATGCGCATAAAAGTAGCGCTGCCATTCTTGAGACCAAAAGGCATGGTGATGTAACAAAAACACCCAAATGGGGTGATGAAGGCTGTCTTTATTTCGTTCGGGCCATACAGACGGATCTGATGGTACCCAGAATAAGCATCCAAAAACAATAAACGCTCACACCCCGCTGTCGAGTCAACAATTTGATCTATGTGGGGGAGCGGAAAATGATCTTTTGGGCACACCTTGTTGAGATGTTTGAAGTCAATGCACATGCGCAACGACTTATCTTTCTTTGGCACCTTCACAACATTCGAGAGCCACTCGGAGTGGTAAATCTCCTGAATGAACTTGGCTTGCAAGAGACAAGCCACTTCTTCTCTGATTGCCTTGCGCTTCTCCGCCGCCGAGTGACGCAAATCCCCCCTGACGGGCTTGTCTTTCGGATCCACTCGCAGGTGGTGCTCAGCCAGCTCCCTGGAATCCTTGGCATGTCAGCATGCTTCCATGCAAAGATATCCCAATTCTCACGGAGGAACTGGATGAGCTCGGCTTCCTATTTACTATCGAGTGTTGTTGAGATAATCGTCGGGGCAACAGTTGGATCCGTCGGGTGGATGTGTACCTTCTTCACTTCCATTGGCGACTGAAATGCCGACTCAGAGCCGACTTCTTTGCACGGAGCAAATCGGCAGGGTCGGCGGTTTTCTTGTACTCCTCCAACTCTACCATAGCCATCTGGTGATCGGCGATCTTGGAGCCTTGCTGGAGGCATTCTTCAGCCCGCTGTCGATTGCCCGTGACCGTGATCACGCCCTTAGGGCCTGGCATTTTCAACTTGAGATACGCATTGCATGGTCAGGCCATGAAACGTGCATAAGCGGGTCGACCCAAAATGGCGGGGTAAGCACTCTTGAAATCCACAACTTCAAATGTCAACTTTTCTTTTCGGAAATTTTTGTCATCCCCGAATGCCACATCCAATGCTATCTGGCCGAGTGACTTGCCCTTCTTTCCTGGGATGACCCCATGAAATTGCATGCTGCTCTCACTCAGATGGGACATCGGAATGCCCATCCCTTTGAGAGTATCCGCATAAAGAATGTTCAGGCCGCTGCCGCCGTCCATGAGGACCTTTTTAAGTCGAGTCCCCTGCACCACCGGATCAACTACTAGAGCCTATCGATCGGGAGTGGCCACATGAGCAGGATGGTCTGTCTGGTCAAATGTGATAGCATATTGGGACCATCTGAGGTAGGTGGGAGTATCGGGAACAACCATGTTGATTTCTCTGTTGATGACTTTCAGACAGCTCTTGCTCCCGACATCAGCAAAGATTACCAGTGTAGCAGTGACATCAGGGAATGTTTCCTTTTCCTCATCTTCATCTCCCTTCTCGGGAGATTTTTCACTAGGATGGTCTCCCTTGAACTGCTGGATAAGGGTCCGACACTGTCGAGTGGTGTGCTTGGGCAAAATCAAATTGCCTTCCGCATCTTTCCTCGTGTGTATTACACACGGCTGATCCATGATATCAGTTCCTGACTGATTTTTCCCTTTCTTGGAGACATACTTTGCTTTAGCTTTGCCCTTGTTCTTCGACTGAGTCGCCAGTGCTGCCGCTTCAGCCTGAACCGGATCTTCAGCCTTTCGCTTCTGTTTCCGATTGTTGCTGCCGCCAGCCTCATTGACGACTGGCTTTCCTTTGTCGCTACGGAGGCGGTCTTCTTCCTTGCCATTGGCATACCGAGTGGCGATTTCCATCATCTTGCCGAGTGAAATATCACCCGTTCGCCCAAACTTCAGATAAAGTTCTCTGTATCTCACACCTGCCTTGAATGCACAAACAGCCTAATGTTCCGACACATTCTCCACTATATGATGCAGAGTGGACCATCACTGAATATAATCCCTTAAAGTTTCATTGGGATTCTAGACATAGTGCTGTAAGTCGACCAGACCTGCCGGACGCTTGCAAGTGCCCTCAAAGGTTCGTACAAACACTCGGGCAAGATCCTCCCAGCAATGTATACTGGAAGGAGCCAGGCGATACAGCCAAGCTCGAGCTGAACCATCCAACATCAGGGACAAATGCTTCATTGCAACATTGTCATTTCCGCCACCAATTTGCACATAACTGTCGTGGGAACGAGCGTGATAGTAGATGGTAGGGGTACGAAAGGAGAGGGCAGAGTCCTAGCTACGGCGAGGATGTACACACGGATGTATGAGTTCATGCCCCTCTCGTGGAGGTAACAACCCTATGTCTCAGTGCTCGGGAGCTTATGTCGTGTGGAATATAGAGATTACAATGGTTGCGAACCCTTGTGTAGGAGGGGAGGGGTGGCTTATATAGAGTTCGCTGCCCCTCAAAATTACCCAGCATCTAAGGGTCCGATTGTGGGGTTTAAGTCTGCCGTTACTGGTAACGTACGTAATAAAAGCTACTAATGACAATTGAACCAACGTCTGCCCGTTGGGCTCTTGATGATGGCTCCTGGTCTTCTGGCGTCAAGTGAAAGCGAGGACTTCCGAGTGACACACGACTGCCGAGTGAAAGAAGGAATCTCCAAGTAGATATCTGTCGAGTGGCTTTGAACGTCTCGAGGAATCCACTCGGAAGTTCATGCTTGATCTTCAAGTCCTCCCATGTAGTGTCCTTAGGTAGGGTATGTAGGCCTTGCCTAGGACCCTACCCTAGGTACATATCCTCGTCATTAGCCCCCGAATGGATCAGGGTTCGAGTGGTGAAGTGAGGTATCAATGTCAACCTTGAGTTAGGGCATCAAATCCTTTGAATGATATTTGGGGTTTCAATGGAACTTGTGTCAACTGAACTCTGAGTATTAACGTCCATTTAGGATCGGCATGCAAAATCTTCCGAATGATATTCGGGACTTCGACGAAAGTTGCATCGATTGAATTCTTCTCCGTTCGCCCGGATCCATTCAGCTTTAAAAGTGTCCGAGTGGATGTTCAACGCCTATTTTGCTTCGAGTGAACTGAAAGTATCTTGGGAGGCGACGGGTCTGTCTGACAGACCCGAATTTTGCGGGTACGAAAATTTGGGAAGCGCGCGCACGCGCGATGATGATGCCACGATCAGGGCAAGTGGAGGCACGACGCCTCGATTCTCGCTCCGGTCATATCGCCACGTATCGGGCGCCGTCAGCGTTTGGCGTGCACGATGATCTCGTGGTCCCACTGATCAGTGGGACACTCGGCGGAGTATAAAGCCTCACGCGCCATGGCTTGCATAGTACTTCCGCCCATTCTTCCTCCCTTCCTCCTCCTCCCCTGCCTATAGTGCCCCATCTTGTTCTTCTCCAACGAGAGCCATCGCTGAAATGACGAAAGGTACCACAGAGAAGCTGGAGCAAGCTAAGAAGGGGGCGACAAAGCTCAAGGGCAAGAAGCCCTCGACTGCTCGGTTCACCGCACCGGCGGGATGGATGCAGGGGGGCTTTCTCCCCTCCGTAGTCACTCGCACGGACATGGAGGCCCTTGTCGCCAACGGGCTCGTGGCGAACAGTGCCTGGAGGCTGCCGAGGGAAGAGCGCGAGCCAGAGCCGCGTGAAGGGGAGCGTATCCTCCTTCTCTCCCATGTTGAAAGAGGTTTTTCCATGCCACCCCACCCGTTCTTTAGGGGATTCCTGAACTTCTTCGGCGCCCAACTGCATCACCTCTCGCCAAATACCGTTGCATATCTGTCTGTGTTCATCACTTTGTGCGAGTGTTTTCTGGGCTGCTCTCCCCATTGGGGGTTGTTCAAGCACCTCTTTACGGTTAGTTCTCAGACCGTGAAGAAAGGTCTTCCCGCTGATGGGAAGACTCATGTGCTTCGGCTGTGTGGAGGTTTAGGAGTTCAGAAAAGAGCACGTAGTTCCTTCCCTGCCATGACTTTTCCCGAGTCTGTCAGACGCTGGCAGTCGACCTGGTTCTACTGCAAAGATGCAACATTACCCAATATGTCGCCTTCCCCCTATACACCTGACCGTCCAGCTGTCCCCAAGTCTCCGAGGGTGACCGAAGAAGAGCATGTCCAAGTGGGTATCTTAGTTGAAGCGGTTGTGCAGCTGATCCGGGGTGGAGTGACTGGTACGGATCTGTTGGAGACGTTTCTCGGTCGACGTATTCAGCCGCTCCAAGCCAGAGACCACACCATGTGGCACTATGCGGGCCTTGGGGACTCGACCAGGACGCATCCAGAAGAGGTTCCACAAAAACCATCGAGCAGTGGCTTCGCAGCATTACTGGAGCCTGCGACAATCCTTTGGGAGCCAAGAGGATCCGACCTTACTCGGTCGAAAACCCGCCAAAGAATGTGGTGAGTAGTGTACTGTCGTGTGATACATTGACTTATAAACTGACTTCCTCACTTGAATCATACAGGAGTGGACGAACATGCACTCGCCTGTTCCCAACGGGAACCACACTGAGGATGGCGTGGTGAGCGAGGGTGACAGCGTGGACGGGGACGGTCCCTCTAACTCTGAAGATGAATACGCGGACTCTGACGAAGAGGAAGAGATCAAGTCACCTCCCCGGCGCGAAGGCCGCACCAAGTCCCGTCAAGATCCGACAGTTGTTGAGGACAGGGCTCTAGGCCCTAGCGAGAAGGACCCGAAGCGGAGTCGCCCTTCAACTGTGGAGTCAAGTGAGAGGCTGGCAAAGCAGCCCAAGCAAGTCACGACCAAAACTCGCAATGCTTTGTCTCGCATGAGGATGGCCGTACCTGTCGTCTCCACATAAGTATTTATTTCCGAATTCTTTCTATCGACTGAAGTCTTGAGTTGTATCCCATCGAATGTTGTTTAATCCGTCAGAGCTGCTACATCTGTAACCTCGCCTCATCGAGATGGAAGGGAGGCAATGGATATTGACACTGCTGATGCAGCCACTTCTCATAGAGGTAAGTAAGTTGTTGATTTATCCGAACGGGACTCGACACATGCAAATATTAACATTGTCGATTGTTGTTGCAGAGGTCATTCAGGTGGAAGACGACGAGGAGCAACTCGACACTTCGCGCACCCACATCCGAAGAGCTTCATCAGCGCAGGCGCCTCAGCGCTCGACTGCGGAGTCCTCCGAGGGGATAGGCGATTCGACGTAACTCAGAGCTGAACCCGCAGCACCTCTATCGCACGCTCCTCCAACCGTCTCGACCGTTGTGACATCGACTCCAACCGGACCCACTCAGACTGCCTCAGCTGCTCCAGCAACTATGCCGATCCCACCTGTGATAGCCTTCTCTCTGCATCGCGTTCCGAAAGATCAGACCGGAGCTGCAAAGGAAGCCATGATCCAGGCGGAACAGATCATGCTGAGAACAAAGGAAGCGTACGAGGCCAGCAAGCGGGCTTACAACGTCAGCGCAGCCCTCCGCACAAATGTCCGAGTAAGTTCGATTGTAAGTACATTTCCGATTGAATTCCTGTCTTTTCTTGGCTGCTGTATAGACAGTGGGTGATTATTGTAGAATGTTTGAAATTTCTCCACTCGAATAGATCGGATCGTAGTAGAGTAGGATTGTGATCGATAGTACGCGTGGTACTAGATTCACTCGACATGTCGAGTTTTTTTTCTAACGAGTTTCTCGACGGGTCGAGAGTTAACCGTCTTAGTGGGAGCACTCTTAGTGCGCCCACTGGGTGTTGTCCCCGAGACCGTTGTCGAGTGCTTGCATCGGCGGGGGTCTTAGAGCTTGTCGTACCCACCACTCTATAGTTACTCTATAGGTTTCATGGATATTATTGACAAACCATGATATGACGCTACATAAGGATAGACTGCACTTCTCAGAGTGATGGATATTCCAATGATGGATGTTTCTACCGCTCGACTGATCGAGAATTGGCAGATCCAGTGAGGGCACGCTAAGTGCACCCACTAGGTATAATCCCCGAGACCACTGTCGAGTGCTTGCACCGGCGGGGGTCTTAGAGTTTATTGTATACAGGATACATTTCGCCTTGGATCACGCCACTCCGTAGCTACCTTGCAGGTTTCATGGATATTATTGACAAACCATGATATGACGCTGCATAAGGATAGATTGAACTTCACAGAGCAGTGAGGCGCATCACTCGACGGGTCGAGTTTTCGGACAGGGCTAACCTTGTCGAATGTTTTAATAACCAGTGGGGGCACGCTAAGTGCACCCACTAGGTGTAGTCCCCGAGGCTACTGTTAATCGCAGATGATAAGCAGTAGGCTTGAAAACTTGTCGTAGGCATGGTACTAGAGTCACTCGACATGTCGAGTGTTTTTTTTGACAAGTTACTCGACGGATCGAGAGTTAACCGTCTCAGTGGGGGCACTCTTAGTGCACCCACTAGGTGTAGTCCCCGAGATCGCTGTCGAGTGCTTGCATCGGCAGGGGTCTTAGAGCTTGTCGTACCCACCACTCCGTTGTTACTCTGTAGGTTTCATCTATCCAAGTTTCCGGCTTTGATTCGCCAGAAAACTTCCTAATCCCCGCCGCCAACCTCTAGTTGGGGGCAATCTCCACAGAACGTATAGCTCTGCTAAAACATTCAGGACCAGAAACCATGGCCGAGCTACCACTTGGAAAATCTCTGTCGTATCCTTCCATGTGGGCTCTGCCCTTGTCAATCCACTTCTGAACAAGGAGGGAGCAGGCGTCAAAGCCTGCATTCCGCTCATCACCGAAGGAGCGTCTGTCATCCTTGCGCCGGGGCATGTACGAACCACTCCGCGGAGGAGTGGGCACTCGACGGTGGTCTTCGCGGTGAAACTGATCACTGTCTTGCCCTTCACGGAAACCACTGCCCTGACGGCGCAAGGGCGATCCAGGGCTGTATGCCGACTGAACGGTCTCTGCCCTGGGTGAATTGCTGTGTATCCTGTTGCAGGACTGAGAAACTACTAAATTCTGATGCTGTGCTGCATCTAACAGTGCTCTGATCTGCATCAACCCTCTTCCAGCCTCTATGCGGGACGGCCTAATGGAATCTGCTATCCTAGCAGCAGCGGCAACATTTAACACAGGAGTTTGATATACCTCTATGTCGTCATGAGATCCAGTCGGAAACAGCTGTCGCTGGCGTCAACTAGGGCGTGGCGGGCGCTGGAGAGTGCGCTCATCAAGCTCTGCCTGGAGTTCTTCCAGACAAATGCGTGTGGCCTCCAAAGCTTGGGCCTCGGCAGTCGCGCCAACGATGGGAGTATGAATAACCTCCTCCTCACGGCGCGACTGCTCTTTCGACGGACCTCTAGCCTCGCGCCTGCCACGGCCAAAGCCAGGCGGTGAACTCTGATGAGAGCCCGCCATCAAGACCTCCGCTGTGGGATCGTAAATTTCACACTCGGAAGGCACGTCGGACGGATCAGAATTCAACTCGAACATGACGTGAAGGGGCTCGGCGGGCTCGAGTGATGCACTCTGCGGAGAAGTTTGACGCGCCAGTGCATGTTTGACCCAACGCTGAAGTCATGAGCAACCGGACTGCTTGCGACCATGAATAGCGAGGGGAGCCGATGAGTAAGGAGTCGAAGGCTGACGCAACAACACACCACAGGAACTCGCGCGGAAGTGCGCGGCCCCGTGGACCGGGAGCGCCTCGACATCCAAAGGCGCTTCCTGGAGCCTTGCCGAATCGTCGGCGATGAAGGTGAGCGCTCCAAAACAGATCTCGTGGCCCAGAGCAAAAAACACCATCGGAAGACATGTCGAAGTATGAAAAATTCAACCTTGCCTGAAGTCGCTTAGACGCCTGCCCCACGGTGGGCGCCAACTATCGTGGGAATGAGCCTGACAGTAGATGGTAGGGGTACGAAAGGAGAGGGCAGAGTCCTAGCTACGGGGATGATGTACACACATATGTATGAGTTCATGCCCCTCTCGTGGAGGTAACAACTCTACATCTCAGTGCTCAGGAGCTTATGTTGTGTGGAATATAGAGATTACAATGGTTGCGAACCCTTGTGCAGGAGGGGAGGGGCGGCTTATATAGAGTTCGCTGCCCCTCATAATTACCCAGCATCTAAGGGTCCGATCATGGGGTTTAAGTCTACCGTTACTGGTAACGTACGTAATAAAAGCTACAAATGACAATTGAACCAACGTCTGCCCGTTGCGCTCTTGATTATGGCTCCTGGTCTTCTGGCGTCGAGTGAAAGCGAGGTCTTCCGAGTGACACACAACTACAGAGTGAAAGAAGGAGTCTCCGAATAGATATCTGTCGAGTGGCTTTGAATGTCTCCAGGAATCCACTCGGAAGTTCATGCTTGATCTTCAAGTCCTCCCATGTAGTGTCCTTAGGTAGGGTATGTAGGCCTTGCCTAGGACCCTACCCTAGGTACATATCCTTGTCACACACCTTGATGCCCAAGTTAGGAGATGACAAGATGATCCGAGGCTACTCCATCAACATGTTGATCCACCTTGATAGGAACACCAGGATTAGAGTCATGGATTTGATTGTTGAGACAATCAAGAGGGTTGCTGCTGATCAAAAGCGCTCTTGCTGCTATGCACCTTACATCCAGTTGCTTATCAGCTCTTAGTTGGAAAAGCACATTTTTGCTCTAGATCATCCACATCTGCCTCTACAGCCTGAATTTGAGGATAATGTTGTGGTGATGTACCCAGATCATCCCACATCTGCTATAGCACAGGCAGAGGCAGAAGCAGTTCGAGCCGCTAGTGCTCAAGCCCCCAGATCCAAGAACGATCAAGTGGATCTTCTGATCTCAGCCATCCAGGGCATGTAGAAGGATATCAAGGGGATTCTGGACAACCAGAACAGTCTTGTGAGGATCTTTGAGACTAGGATCAAGACTCTTGGTGATAAGGTGGACAAGTTGTCGAAGACAGTTATAGAGCTCCAGAAGGAAGTTGACTCCGTGCATATCCCTCGGGTCTCTTCTACTTCTTCACATGATGATGATGATGATGAGGATGGATCACCTCTCAGGCCAAGAATCCAGTTCACTACTCAGGCTAGATTAGCTACAATGCCTGCACCAGACTTGAGGCCCTCTACATCAGCTCCTGCTACTGTCAGCATAGCTCCCGCTCCATCAGCTCCAGTTCCTCCCGTGACCACTCCAGCTCCATCCACGACATCTGCAGAGATCTTCGCTGACGTTGTTATATCGACTCCTTCATCGACAAGCAGAGGAGATCAGCCCAAGAACGATTAGATATATGCCTTTGAACTTGTTCCTTGTTTCTAGGGGGGAGAAGTGTATATACATCTTTAGGCTTCGAGTGAGAGAGCGTTTGGTGTTTGTTGCTTTTTCAAAAACAATTGCTTTTGGTTGCCGTAATACTCTTTTATTTTGCTTGTGATACACGCTTGATGATGTTTGATCATACACTTTGATGTGTGATGCTACTATTTCCTATCATCTTAATGCTTATGTGATGATCATTCATCTTTGGTTGATTGTCTTGGCTATGATATTCATTCCAATTACTGTCGCACACCACCAAGTGGTATGTGACATGTAAGAATTAACCCATGTACCTAGTTGATTGTGCATTTGCATTCAAACGCAAATTTTAAAAATAATGCACAAATTTAGGGGGAGCTCTTACTTATCAAATACTTCTCAAAGCGACGATTATATTCCATGATTATATCTTTGTCGAAGCTTTGATCTATATGTTGTCATCAATTACCAAAAAAGGGTGAGATTGAAAGCACATTTGCTCCCTTGGTGGTTTTGGTAATTAATAACAACATATAAGTCAATGAACTGATGTTTCCACCAAGTATATTTTAGGACAAGTTCAATGATAGGGATGGCCAAAGTATTGTGGAATTACCCCAAGATGCAAGGAAATAGGTTGTCCAAGCTTCAAGCAAGAGGACTCTACATTTTATATTTGTGATAAATCACTTTGAGTCCATAGGAAAGCCAATACTATCAAAAGGGGTAAGGTTTTGTTGGTGAACAATATCCTCAAACGTGCACAAGTGATAGTCGCCAAAAACATCCACAAACTCTCCCGCCAAACATCCGGATGAGATCCCGGACGTCACGAGGAGCTCCGGAATGGTCCGGAGGTAAATATTCATATATACGAAGTGAGGTTTTGGTCACCGAAAGTGTTTCGGGCATCACCGGTAACGTACGGGGACCATTGGAAGGGTTCCGGGGGTCCACCAAGTGGGGCCACCGGCACTAGAGGGCTGCATGGGCCGCAAGTGGGAGGGAACCAGCCCCTAGGTGGGATTGTGCACCCCCCACAAGGGCCCAAGGCACAGCACAAGAGGAGAGGGGGGGGGGGGCAAATCCTATAGCCCAGATGGGCCTAAGGCCCACCTAGGGTGCCGCCCCTCCCTCTCTCCCTCTCTGGCCGCCGGCCAGATGGCCATATAGGGCCGGCCGCAGCCCTAGGGTGGGAACCCTAGGGGCTATGCCCTCCCTCCTCATCCTCCTATATATAGTGGAGGGTTTGGGGCTGCTAGGGACACGCATCTCTCTCTCTCGGTGCAGCCCTACCTCTCCACCTCCTCGTCCTCCGTAGTGCTTGGCGAAGCCCTGCCAGAGTACCACGCAGCTCCACCGTCACCACGCCGTCGTGCTGCCGAAGATCTTCCTCAACCTCTCCTTCCTCCTTGCTGGATCAAGGCATAGGAGACGTCACCTAGCTGCACGTGTGTTGAACGCGGAGGCGCCATTGTTCGGCACTTAGATCGGAATCCACCGCGATCTAAATTGCTGCGAGTACGACTCCACCAACCGCGTTCTAGTAATGCTTCCGCTTTGCGATCTTCAAAGGTATGAAGATGCTGTCATCCCACTCATTGCTGGTTTCTCCATAGATAGATCTTGGTGACCCGTAGGATTTTTTTGATTTACTACTATGTCTCCCAAGAGTGGCATCATGAGCTAGGTCTATGCGTAGAATCTATGCACGAGTAGAACACAAGTTGTTGTGGGCGTCGATCTTGTTAATTTGCTTACCGTTACTAGTCTTATCTTGATTCAGCGGTATTTTGGGATGAAGCGGCTCGGACCAACTTTACACGTACGCTTATGTGAGATCGGTTCCACCGCTTGACATGCACTTGTTGCATAAGGTGGCTAGCGGGTGTCTATCTCTCCCACTCTAGTCGGATCGGATTCGATGAAAAGGGTCCTTATGAAGGGTAAATAGCAATTGGCATATCACGTTGTGGTTTTTGCATAGGTAAGAAATGTTCTTGCTAGAAACGTATAGCAGCCACGTAAAAACTCGCAACAACAAATTAGAAGACGTCTAACTTGTTTTTGCAGCATATGCCTTGTGATGTGATATGGCCAAAGGATGTGATGTATGAGATTGATCATGTTCGTGTAATAGGATTCATGACTTGCATGTCGATGAGTATGACAACCGGTAGGAGCCATAGGAGTTATCTTAATTTATTGTACGACCTGTGTGTCAACATAAACGCCATGTAATTACTTTACTTTATTGCTAATCGTTAGCCATATTAGTAGAAGTAATAGTTGGCGAGACAACTTCATGAAGACATGATGATGGAGATCATGGTGTTGTGCCGGTGACAGTGATGATCATGGTGCCCCGAAGATGGAGATCAAAGGAGCAAGATGATATTGGCCATATCATGTCACTATATTGATTGCATGTGATGTTTATCATGTTTACATCTTATTTGCTTACAACGACATTAGCTAAATAAGATGATCTCTCACTAAAATTTCAAGAAATATGTTCACCCTAACTGTGCACCGTTGCTAAGGTTCGTTGTTCCGAAGCACCATGTGATGATCGCGTGTGATAGGTTCTAACGTTCGCATACAACGGGTGTAAGCCAGATTTACACATGCAACACTTAGGTTGACTTGATGAGCCTAGCAAGTACAGACATGGCCTCGGAACACGGAAGACCGAAATGTTGAACATGAGTCGTATAGAAGATACAATCAACATGGAAATGTTCACCATGGATGACTAGTCCGTCTCACGTGATGATCGGACACGGGCTAGTTAACGTGGATCATGTGTCACTTAGATGACTAGAGATATGTCTATCTAAGTGGGAGTTCATTAAATAATTTGATCATATGAACTTAATTATCATGAACTTAGTCTGAAATTGTCTTTACAATCTATATTGTAGATCCAATGGCCAACGCTAATGTTGCCCTCAACTTCAATGCGTTCCTAGAGAAAACCAAGCTGAAAGATTATGGAACAAACTATGTAGACTGGGTCCATGGCTTGAGGATCATCCTCATAGCTTCCAAAAGATTATATGTCCTTGATGCACCGCTAGGTGACACACCCATTTTCCCAGCGGCTCAAGATGTTATGAATGCCTGGCAGTTGCATTGTGATGATTACTCCCTGGTTTAGTGTGGCATGCTTTACAGTTTAGAACCGGTGCTCCAAAAGTGTTTTGAGAAATACGAAGCATATGAGATGTTCCAAGAGCTGAAACTGGTTTCCAAAGCTCATGCCCGGGTCGAGATATATGATGTCTCCGACAAGTTCTTCAGTTGTAAGATGGAGGCGAATAGTTCTGTCAGTGAGCACATACTCAAAATGTCTGGGTTGCACAACCGCTTGTCTCAGCTGGGAGTTAATCTTCCAGATGACTCGGTTATTGACAGAATTCTCCAGTCGCTCCCACCTAGTTACAAGAGCTTGTGATGAACTACAACATGTAGGGGATGGAGAAGTCCATTCCTGAGTTGTAATCAATGCTGAAATCAGCGGAGGTCGAGATCAAAAAGGAGTATCAAGTGTTGATGGTGAATAAGACCACTAGTTTCAAGAAAGGCAAGGGTAAGAAGAACTTCAAGGAGGACGACAAAGTAGTTGCCGCGCCCGGTAAGCAAGTTGCTAGGAAGAAGAACAAGAATGGACCCAAGCCTGAGACTGAGTGCTTTTATTGCAAGGGTACCAGTCACTAGAAGCGGAACTGCCCCAAGTACTTAGCAGATAAGAATGCCGGCAATGTTAAAGGTATATGTGATATACTTGTTATTGATGTGTACCTTACCAGTGCTCGTAGTAGCTCCTGGGTATTTGATACTGGTGCAGTTGCTCAAATTTGTAACTCCAAGCAGGAGCTGCGGAATAAGCGGAGGCTGGCAAAGGACGAGGTGACGATGGGCGTCGGGAATGGTTCCAAGGTCGATGTGATCGCCGACGGCACGCTACCTCTACATCTACCTTCGGGATTGGTTTTAAACCTCAATAATTGTCATTTAGTGCCAGCTTTGAGCATGAACATTGTATCTGGATCTCGCTTGATGCGAGATGGCTACTCATTTAAATCTGAGAATAATGGTTGTTCTATTTATATGAGAGAAATGTTTTATGGTCATGCCCCGCTGGTCAATGGTTAATTTTTGACGAATCTCGAACGTGGTGTTACACATTTTCATAGTGTGAGTACCAAAAGATGTAAGGTTGATAACAATAGTCCCACTTACATGTGGCACTACCGGCTTGGTCATATTGGTGTCAAACGCATGAAGAAGCTCCATGCTGATGGACTTTTGGAGTCTCTTGATTTTGAATCATTTGACACGTGCGAACCATGCCTCATGGGAAAGATGACCAAGACTTGATTCTCCAAAACAATGGAGTGAGCAACTGACTTGTTGGAGATAATACATACCGATGTATGTGGTCCAATGAGCGTTGAGGCTCGCGGTTGCTACTGTTATGTTCTCACCCTCACTGATGACTTAACCAGATATGGGTATGTCTACTTAATGAAACACAAGTCTGAGACCTTTGAAAAGTTTAAGGAATTTCAGAGTGAGGTAGAGAATCAACGTGCCAGGAAAATAAAGTGCCTACGATCTGATCATGGCGGAGAATATTTGAGTCACGAGTTTGGCACACACCTAAGGAAATGTGGAATTGTTTCACAACTCACGCCGCTTGGCACACCTCAGCGAAATGGTCTGTCTGAACGTTGTAATCGCACTTAGTTGGATATGGTGCGATCTATGATGTCTCTTACTGATTTACTGCTATCATTTTGGGGATATGCATTAGAGATTGCTGCATTCACTTTAAATAGGACCCCGTCTAAGTCCGTTGAGACGACACCGTATGAATTATGGTTTGGAAATAAACCTAAGCTGTTGTTTCTAAAAGTTTTGGGATGCAATGCTTATGTGAAGAAACTTCAACCTGAGAAGCTCGAACCCAAAGCAGAAAAGTGCGTCTTCATAGGATACCCCAAAGAAACTGTTGGGTATACCTTCTACCTTAGATCCAAAGGCAAAGTCTTTGTTGCCAAGAATGGATCCTTTCTAGAGAAAGAGTTTCTCTCGAAAGAAGTGGGAGGAAAATAGAACTTGATGAGGTAATTGTACCTCCGCTCGAACCGGAGAGTAGTGCAGCACAGGAAGATGTTTCTGTGGAGCCTGCACCGGTTGGAGAGGAAGTCATTGATGATGATCATGAAACTTCAAATCAAGTTGCTATTCGAAGGTCCACTAGGACACGTTCCGCACCAGAGTGGTACAACAACCCTGTTCTGGAGATCATGTTGTTGGACAACGGTGAACCATCGAACTATGAAGAAGCGATGGCGGGCCCGGATTCCAAAAAATGGCTTGAAGCCATGATATCCGAGATAGGATCCATGCATGAGAACAAAGTATGGACTTTGGTGGACTTGCCTGATGATAAGCGAGCCAAAGAAAATAAATGGATCTTTAAGAAGAAGACTGACGTGGATGGTAATGTGACCGTCTATAAGGCTCGGCTTGTCGCTAAGGGTTATCGACAAGTTCAAGGAGTTGACTACAATGAGACTTTCTAAACCGTAGCAATGTTGAAGTCCGTCCGAATCATGTTAGCAATTGCCGCATTTATGATTATGAGATCTGGCAAATGGACGTCAAAACGGCATTCCTCAACGGTTTCCTTAAGGAAGAACTTTATATGATGCAACCGGAAGGTTTTGTCGATCCTAAAGATGCTAACAAGGTATGCAAGCTCCACCGCTCCATCTATGGGCTGGTGCAAGCATCTCAGAGTTGGAACATTCGCTTTAATGAGGTGATTAAAGTGTTTGGGTTTATACAGGTTTATGGAGAACCCTGTATTTACAAGAAAGTGAGTGGGAGCTCTGTAGCATTTCTCGTATTATATGTGGATGACATATTGTTGATGGGAAATGATATAGAACTCTTGGAAAGTATAAAGGCCTACTTGAATAAGTATTTTTCAATGAAGGACCTTGGAGAAGCTTCTTACATATTAGGCATCAAGATCTATAGAGATAGATCAAATCGCCTTATAGGTCTTTCACAAAGCACATACCTTGACAAGATATTGAAGAAGTTCAATATGGATCAGTCCAAGAAGGGGTTCTTGCCTGTGTTACAGGGTGTGAGATTGAGTACGACTCAATGCCCGACCATGACAGAGGATAGAGAAAAGATGAGTGTCATCCCCTATGCTTCAGCCATAGGCTCTATTATGTATGCCATGCTGTGTACCAGACCTGATGTGAACCGTACCATAAGTTTGGTAGGGAGGTACCAAAGTGATCTCGGAGCAGAACACTGGACAGCGATCAAGAATATCCTGAAGCACCTAAAAAGGACAAAGGACATGTTTGTCATATATGGAGGTGCCAAAGAGCTCGTCGTAAAGGGTTACATTGATGCTAGCTTCGACACAGATCCTAATGACTCCAAGTCACACACTGGATACGTGTATATTTTGAACAGAGGGGCAGTCAGCTGGTGTAGCAGCAAGCAAAGCGTCATGGCGACATCTACATGTGAAGCGGACATAGCTGCTTCGCAAGCAGCAAAGGAAGGAGTCTGGATGAAGGAGTTCATCACCGACCTAGGAGTGATTCCCAGTGCGTCGGGTCCGATGACTCTATTCCGTGACAACACTGGAGCTATTGCCCTTGCCAAGGAGCCCAGGTTTCACAAGAAGACAAGACACATCAAGCGCCACTTCAACTGCATTCATGCTTACATTTAGGAAGGAGATATAGATATTTTTAATGTACATACGGATCTGAATGTCGCAGATCCGTTGACTAAACCTCTCTCACGAGCAAAACATGATCAACACCAGAACTCTATGGGTGTTCGATACATCACAATGTAACTAGATTATTGACTCTACTGCAAGTGGGAGACTGTTGGAAATATGCCCTAGTGGCAATAATAAAATGGTTATTATTGTATTTCCTTGTTCGTGATAATTTTCTATTATTCATGCTATAATTGTATTAACCGGAAACCATAATGCATGTGTGAATACATAGACCACAACGTGTCCCTAGTGAGCCTCTAGTTGGCTAGCTCGTTGATCAACAGATGGTCACGGTTTCATCGCCATGAAAATTGGATGTCGTTGATAATGATATCACATCATTAGGAGAATGATGTGATGGACAAGACCCAATCCTAAGCATAACACAAGATCGTGTAGTTCGTCTGCTAAAGCTTTTCTAATGTCAAGTATTGTTTCCTTTGACGATGAGATTGTGCAACTCCCAGATACCGTAGGAATACTTTGGGTGTGCCAAATGTCACAACGTAACTGGGTGTCTATAAAGGTATGCTACGGGTATCCCCGAAAGTATCTGTTGGGTTGGCACGAATCGAGACTGGGATTTGTCACTCCGTATGACGAAGAGGTATCTCGGACCACTCGATAAGACATCATCATAATGAGCTCAATGTGACTAAAGAGTTAGCCATGGGATGATATGTTACGGAATGAGTAAACAGACTTGCTGGTAACGAGATTGAACAAGGTATAGGGATACCGATGATCGAATCTCGGGCAAGTATCATACCGGTAGACAAAGGGAATTGTATACGAGATTGATTGAATCCCCGACATTGTGGTTCATCTGATGAGATCATCGTTGAGCATGTGGGAGCCAACATAGGTATCCAGATCCCGCTGTTGGTTATTGACCGGAGAGGTGTCTCGGTCATGTCTACGTGCCTCCCGAACCCATAGGGTCTACACACTTAAGGTTTGATGACGCTAGGGTTATAGGGAAATAGTGTATGTGGTTACCGAAGGTTGTTTAGAGTCCCGGATGAGATCCCGGACATCACGAGGAGCTCCGTAATGGTCCGGAGGTAAAGATTTATATATAGTAAGTGAGGTTTTGGTCACCGGAAGTGTTTCGGGCATCACCGGTAACGTATCGGGACCATCAGAAGGGTTTTGGGGTCCACCAAGTGGGGCCACCGGCACCAGAGGGCTGCATGGGACGCAAGTGGGAGGGTACCAGCCCCTAGGTGGGCTGGTGCGCCCCCCACAAGGGCCCAAGGCGCAACACAAGAGGAGAGGGGGGCAAACCCTAGCCCATATGGGCCTAAGGCCCACCAAGGGCGCCGCCCCTCCCTCTCTCCCTCTCTGGCCGCCGGCCAGATGGCCATCTAGGGATGGCCGCAGCCCTAGGGTGGGAACCCTAGGGCATGCGGCCTCCCTCCTCCTCCTCCTATATATAGTGGAGGGTTTGGGGCTGCCAGGGACACGCATCTCTCTCTTTCTCTCTCTCGGTGCAACCCTACCTCTCCACCTCCTCATCCTCCATAGTGCTTGGGGAAGCCCTACCGGAGTACCACACAGCTCCACCGTCACCATGTCGTACTGCTGCCGGAGCTCTCCCTCAACCTCTCCTTCCTCCTTGATGGATCAAGGCGTAGGAGATGTCACCCGGCTGCATGTGTGTTGAACGCGGAGGCACCGTTGGTCGGCGCTTAGATCGGAATCGCTGCGAGTACGACTCCACCAACCATGTTCTAGTAATGCTTCTGCTTTGTGATCTTCAAAGGTATGAAGATGCTCTCATCCCACTCGCTGCTGGTTTCTCCACAGATAGATCTTGGTGACATGTAGGAATTTTTTTGATTTACTATTATGTCTCCCAACACTTCACCTCCGTACCATTCCGGAGTTCCTCGTCACGTCCGGGATCTCATCCGGGACTCCGAAAAACCTTCGGTCACCAACATACATAACTCAATACTACTGGAACGTCACCAAACCTTAAGTGTGCAGACCCTACGGGTTCGAGAACTAGGTAGACATGACCGAGACACCTCTACGGTTAATAACCGATAGCGGGACTTGAATGCCCATATTAGTTCCTACATATTCTACGAAGATCTGTATTGGTCGAACCTCTATGTCAAGGATTCAGATAATCTCGTATGTTGTTCCCTTTGTTCTTCGATATGTTACTTGCCTGAGATTCGATCGTCGGTATCTCTATACCTAGTTCAATCTTGTTACCGGCAAGTCTCTTTACTCGTTCCGTAATACAAGATCCCGTGACTAACTCTTTAGTCACATTGCTTGCAAGGCTTATAGTGATTTTGTATTACCGAGTAACAAATCCCATTCTTGATCCATGCCAACCCAACAGACACCCTCGGAGATACCTGTAGAGCACCTTTACAGTCACCCAGTTACGTTGCGATGTTTGATACACACAAGGTATTCCTCCGGTGTTAGTGAGTTGCATGATCTCATGGTCATAGGAACAGATACTTGACATGTAGCAAATTGTAGCAATAACCTAACACGATCATATGCTACGTTTATAGTTTGGGTCTTGTCCATCACATCATTCTCCTAATGATGTGATCCCGTTATCAAATGACATCTCATTTCCATGGCTAGGAAACCTTAACCATCTTTGATCAACAAGCTAGTCTACTAGAGGCATACTAGGGACACAGTGTTGTCTATATACCCACACATGTATTTAGTTTCCAATCAATACAATTATAGCATGGATAATAAACAATTATCATGAAAAAGGAAATATAATAATAACCAATTTATTATTCCCTCTTGGGCATATTTCCAACAGTGCGCCCTGGTGTACTGTGCTCACCTCATGGCCCACCTTCGCGTGAAACCAACGCCAAATATTCCTATAAATATAGAAACCATCAGAAATAACCCTAGACTCCTCATTCCGCCACCGCAACTCTCTGTATCGACGAAAAACCAAACTGGAGGCGTTCTAGTACCCTGCCGGAGAGGGTAGATTATCTCGTGTGGCTATCTTCATCATCTCGGCGGAGTCCATGATGAGGAGGGAGTAGCCCACCCTTAGGGCTGATGGTTTGTACCAGTAGCTATGTGTTCAATCTCTCTCTCTCTCATTCTCTTGAGATGGCATGATCTTGATGTATCACAGGCTTTGTAAATATAGTTGGATCACATGGTGTTTTCCCCTCTGAATCTTGTTGTGATGAATTGAGTTTTGCCTTTGAGATTTTTTTATTATTGGATTGAATACTTTTATGGATTTGAGAGCACTTGATATATGTCTTGCATGCAGATACCCATAGTGACATCGGGGTATTCAAGTGATTCACTTGATATATATTATGGTGTCAACTTGCGGATTTCGGTGACCTTGGGGATCTATGCATAGGGGTTGATTGCACATTTTCATACCTTGTTCTCCGATAGAAATCTTGGAGTACTCTTTGAGTTTCTTTGTGTTGGATTGAGTATTATGGTTCTAAAATTGTTTGATGTGTATTGTATAATTAACTCATGGATACTTGTGGTGACACTGGAGTATCTAGGTGACATTAGAGTTAGTTGATGCGCATATGGTGTTATTCTAGTACGAACTCTTAGATAGATCGATCGGAAAGGATAACTTGGTGTTATTTTAGTACGAACTCTTGGATAGATCAATCGAAAAGGATAACTTTAAGGTGGTTTCGTACCCTACACACAATTTATTATTATGTTCTCTGCTAGATAAGAACTTTGGAGTGATTCTTCGTTGCACATTGAGGGATGGTTATGTGATCCAACTATATTAGCATTGTTGAGAGATTGCACTAGCGAAAGTACGTACCCTAGGCCTTGTTTTCAAGCATTTATACAACGTTTTACATTTGATGCCTTGCTTTTTTTTATATTTTTAGATTACAAAAACTTATATCTATCATCCGTATTGCACTTGTATCACCATCTCTTCTCCAAACTAGTGCACCTATACAATTTACCATTGTATTGGATGTGTTGGGGACACACGAGATTTCTTGTATTTGATTGTAGGGTTGTTTGAGAGAGACCATCTTCATCCTAAACCTCCCACGGATTCATAAACCTTAGGTCATCCACTTGAGGGAAAATTGCTACTATCCTACAAAACTCTGCGTTTGGAGGCCCAAAATAGTCTACAAGAATAAAGTTGCGTTATAGACATCACGCCGCTGCCCCAACCCTAGGGAAACCCTAGGGAGGCTGTACCCCTCCCTTCCCCTATATATATGAGAGGAGAGGGAGGGCAGCACCACCAGAAGCCATGACCCAGTCCTCCCCCTCTCTCTGGATTGATCTCTCCCTCGTTCATGTCGTGGTAGCGCTTGGCGAAGCCCTGCCGGATAACTCATCTAACACTCCGCCCTCGCTCGCTGGATCGAGGAGGCGGAGACATCATCGAGTTGTACGTATGCTGAACACGGAGGTGCCGTCTGTTCGGCATTAGATCGGGACGGATCATGATTGGACCGCGAAGATATACGACTACATCAACCGTGTTTCTTAACGCTTCCCGCTTAGCGATCTACAAGGGTATGTAAATGCACTCCCCCTCTTGTAGCTATACATCTCCATGGATAGATCTTGCGTGTGTGTAGGGTTTTTTTGTTTCCCATGCAACTTTTCCCAATAGTGGCATCATGAGCTAGGTCTATGCATAGATGATATGCACGAGTAGAACACAAAGTGTTTGTGGGTGTTGATGTTAAGATTGCTTACCTCCTTAGTCTTATTTTTATTTGGCAGTATTGCGGGATGAAGCGGCTTAGGCTAACCTTACTTTTCCTCACACAAGAGACCGGTTCCATCGACTGCCATGCAACTTGTTTGCATAAAGGTGGCTGGCGGGTGTCTGTCTCTCCCACTTTAATTGAATTGGATTAAGCAAAGGCGGTCCTTGTAGAAGTATAAAGGCAACTTGATTATCATCGTTCTTGATAGTTACCCATAGCAGCTACGCTAGACATGCAACAACAAATTAGAGGATGTCTAACTTGTTTTTGCAGGGTATGTTGTGATGTGATACGGCGAAGATGTGATTTGATATATATGATGTATGAGATGATCATGTTTTGTATAGTTATCATGACTTGCATGTCGATGCGTTCGACAACTGACAGGAGCCATATGGTTATGTTTAATTTAATTCATGACCTACATGTCAATAATTAAACGCCATGCAATTGCTTTACTTTATCGCTATGCGTTAGCAATAGTTGTAGAAGCAATAGTTGGCGCGACAACCACATGAAGAAATGATGATGGAGATTGACGTGGCTTGAGACTACGTCGGTATTTCCCCAAAGATGAAGGGATGATGCAACATAGCCATGGTACGTATTTCCCTCAGTTACGAAACTAAGGTTATCGAACCAGTAGGAAAACCAAGCAACATTGTGTAAACGGTACCTACACAGAAAGAACAAATACTTGCAACCCAATGCGTAAGAGAGGTTGTCAATCTCTCCACGGTAAAATATAGATTGGTTTGTGTGAGATTGGATAAATAGATCGCAGAAGAACACAAAATAAAAGATGCAAATAAAAAGTGCAGCAAGGTATTTTTGGGGTTTTGGAATAGTAGAAGTGAAAGAAAATGTGGAAAAAGATAGATCGAAAAGCAATATGTTAAAAGATAGATACGGGCCCCGTAAATTTCACTAGTGGCTTCTCTCATGAGTATAGCACTCGGCGGGTAAACAAATTACTGTTGGCCAACTAATATAAGATCAAATAATCATGACGACATCCAAGGCAATGCTCATTATATAGGCATCACATCCAATATTAGTAGACCAAACGATTCTGCATCTACTACTATTACTCCACACATTGACCACTATCCAGCATGCATATAGTGTATTAAGTTCATGGAGAAACGGAGTAATGCAATAAGAACGATGACATGATGTAGACAAGATATATTCATGTAGGAATAGAACTCATATTGTTATCCTTAATAACAATGATACATGCGTGCCTCGCTGCCCTTGTGTCACTGGGAGAGGACACCGCAAGATCAAACCCTTCACAAAGCACCTCTTCCCATGGCAATAAAAATTGATCTAGTTGGCCTAACTAAACCAAAGATTCGAAGAAGAAATACGAGGCTATAAGTAATCATGCATATAAGAGATCAAAGAAGACTCAAATAATATTTGTGGATAGATACTGATCATGAACTCAAACTTCATGGGATCCCAACTAACACACCGCAAAAGTCATTACATAAAATAGATCTCTAAGAGACTATTGTACTGAGAATCAAGAGAGAGAGAGAGAGAGAGAGAGAGAGGAAGCCATCTAGCTACGGCCTATGGACCTATAGGTCTATGGTGGACTACTCACACATCATCGGAGAGGCACCCATGAAGATGATGCACTCCTCCGTGATGGTGTTAGATTGGATCTCGTGGTTCTGGAACTTGCGGCAGCTGGAATTGTGTTTCCTCAACTCCTTTAGAGTTTCTGGAATATTTGGGTATATATAGAGCTGAGAGGGGGTGGAGGAGGGTCCCGTGGGCCCCACAACCCACCAGGGCGCACCTGGGGCCTCTAGCGTGCCCTGGTGTATTGTGGGCCCCACAGGCCTCCCCTAGGTGCTTCCTTGGCTCCCAAGTTGTCTTCTGGTCCAAAAAAAGTCTCCAAAAAGTTTCACGGTATTTGGGCTTCATTTAGTACTGATATTCTGTGAAGTAAAAAAACAAGTAAAAACAACAACTAGCGTTAGGCACTATGTCAATAGGTTAGTCCCAAAAAATGATTTAAAGTTGCTATAAAATGATTGTAAAACATCCAAGAATGATAATATAACAACATGGAAATATAAAAAGTTATAGATACATTGGAGACGTATCAGCATACCCAAGCTTAATTCATGCTTGTCCTCAAGTAGGTAAATGATAAAAAACAGATTTTTTGATGTGGAGTGTTGCCTAACATGTTCATCACATATTGTTTTCTTTTCTAGCAAGGTTGTTTGGACTTTTAGATGGTTCAAAGAAATAGTCTAGTTTTGACATGAAGACTTTAATACTCAAGATAGCAACAAGCAACCATGTCTTCCAAAATATCAACACTAAAGAAAGCTATCCCTAGCCCATCATGCTCAATCATTGATTCATCCATGAAACACACTCAAATATTAGCTAAACCCAATGTACAAGTACGGTCATAGTGCCCCCTAGTTGGTGCTTTATAAGAGAAGATGTAGACTCAAATAAAAGTAAAAATTGCATAAAGTAAATAGATAGGCCCTTCACAGAGGGAATTAGGGATTTGTAGAGGTGCCAGATCTCAAAGCTTAAATTGCGAGAGAAAAACATTTTGGGTGGCATGCCTTTCCTCTCAACAAAAACGAGAATTTTCAATACCTTTCCATGCTAGATATATCATAAGCAGTTCCCAAACAAAAAATAAAGTTTATTCCTTTTTCCACCATTCATTCACAGTCCATGGCTACCCGTATCCCCGGGTACCCTCCATACCAACACTATTCAAGGAATTTATTATTTCACAACATAAAGTAAATTTCCTTTTCATTTCAGCACTGGGCATCCCTATTACCGTCATACTATTGTGAAATGACAAGTGAATAAACACTCATCATAAGAATACACATCTAGCATGGAAAAATATTGGTCACCCCCTTCCTCTTCATGAGCGGTATGAGCTAACAAAAAGGAAATTCATTTTGAAAATTAGAGATGGCGCATACAAATTTGCTTGGAATGGCATAGAAATACTGCATATAGGTAGGTATGGTGGACTTATATGGCAAAACTGGGTTTAAGGATTTTGGATTCACAAGTAGTATTTCTACTTAGTACAAATGGAGGCTAGCAAATAGATTGAGAAGCAACCAACCAAGAAACGAAAATTCTCATAAACAGGTATTAAGCATAACTAACACCGAATAATGCACCATAAGTGGGATGTAATTTCATTGCATAACTATTGACTTTTGTGCTTGCATAGGGAATCACAAACCTTAACACCAATATTCTTACTAAAGCATAATTACTCACCAACATAACTGATATATCACTATCATCATGTCTCAAAACTATTACAAGGAATCAAGTTTAATTTGTCCAATGATCTACATGAATTTTTTTATTACATCCCTCTTGAATATCTATCACTTTGGGCTAGTTTCATATATTGCCATTGCTTTTGACAAGATCAAATAAATTTAAGTGACGAACATGAGCATAAAAATCATCTCTCAAAATAAATATAATTGAAGCACGAGAGGATTTCTTCAAAATTCACTAACTCTCAAATTAATCTAAGTAAAGCATGAGAGTATTGCTTAAAAAAATTAAAGTATGCCATGCTTAAAAAGATATAAGTGAAGCACTAGAGCAATTCCATAGCTCAAAAAATTTAGGTGAAGCGTATAGAGAAATTCTAACAAATCATAGCATAATTTTGGCTCTCTCAAATAGGTGTGTACAACAAGGATACTTGTGACAAACTAAAAAGCAAATCAAGCAAAGACTCATATAATACAAGACACTCCAAGCAAAACTCATGATATGTGCCAAATAAAAATATAGCTCCAAGTAATATATCAATGCTCGTTAGAACAAAGAGGGGATGCCACTCGGGGTATCCCCAAGCTTAGTTGCTTGTTTATCCTTGGATATTATCTTGGGGTGCCATATCATCACCAAGATTAGGATCTTTCCACTCCTTATTCCTTCATCCATCGTGATCTCACCCAAAACTTGAAAACTTCAATCACACAAAACTTAGAAAAATCTTCGTGAGATCCATTAGTAAAATAAAGCAAATCACCACTCTAAGTACTGTTGAAATACCATTAATATTTTATTATTTCATTATATATATTGTATTCCAACTTTACCATGGCTTATACCCTCCAATACAAACCATAGATTCATCAACACAAGCACACAATGCAACAAAAACAGAATCTATCAAAAACAGAAGAGTTGTAGTAATCTTTACTTTAACCATACTTGTGTAACTCAAAGAATTCTCAAAAATTAGTTAAACGTCAGAAATTTGTATACAAATCTTGTGTAAAAAATAAGAATTTTTTGTTGCTTTTTTCTTTTTAAAAAATTCTTCTACTGGACGCAAAAGTTTCTGTTTTTGAACAAGATCAAGTCTACTATCACCCAACATGATCCTAAAGGCTTTACTTGGCACCAACAGTAATTAAAACATAAAAAACACAATCATAATGATAGCATAATTTTTTAAACACTCAAGAACATAAATAAAAAGGTAAAAATAAATTTTATTCATTGGGTTGCCTGCCAACAAGCGCTTTCGTTTTATGCCCCTAGCTAGGCATAATGCAAAGATTCAAGTGTTGTCATCTTTAGGTCCAACTCCTCAACCACGCAACTAGAATTCTTCAAGGATTTAGCATGCATACTTTCAATGAGAATACTTCCAGGAATAAGATTGAAAAATTCATTCTTCCGAATAGGGTCATTTACCACTTCAACAAAATTGGGGTGAATATTAATCATTTTAAGATGTTCATTGTTGCTACTAGAAGTGGCACCCTTGTTCTTAGGAACGTGTGTAGACTTGTCATCTTTACTAATAGGATTTTTTCCAATAGTCTCAACGGTAGAAAAAGGTGATCTCAAGTTACTAAAGATTTCTTCCAACTTATCAATTCTAGCGGGGCTCTCTTCTATTCTTTTGTTTACTTTGGGTTCTTTTTCCCTTAGTATCTTAAGAGCATCTCCTGCTTCTGACCCAATTTTCTTAGCAAGATTATGCATCCTTTTATCTATTTTTTCAATATTTTCTTTGGTGATCATTTTCTTTTCAATAGCATCTAACATTTGCATAACTTGCTCAAGAGTTAAAACCATTTCATTGATAGTGATAGGTGGTGCACCCACTAAATATCCCATAGCAATTAAAGCATCCAAAGTAGGACACATCAAGAAATTCCCATTAGTAATCGTATCAAGGATGAATCTATACCAATTGGTGATTCCCACATAAAAATTGCGAAGAAGAATAACGGTAGATTGCTTACGAATAGATCTATTATGAGCATTCAAAATCCTATACCAAGCATATTTTTGATTCTCCCCTCCCCTTTGTTTAAAGTTAAGAACCTCATTCTCGGTGGTACACACAATAGCAAAAGAACTAGCCATAGCAAAAAGGTAGGCAAACAAGAGATCGGACGAGAAAAAGGCAAACAAAAAGAGGGTGAATAAAACAACAATTTTTTGTCAAGTAGGGGAGATGAAAACAAGAGGTAAATGGAAAATAATGTAAATTGCAAGGAGATGAGATTTGTAATTAGGACCTGATAGATGTTGATGATGTCTCCCCGGCAACGACACCAGAAACTCCTTTGACGTGGCTTGAGACCGCGTCAGTATTTCCCCAAAGAGGAAGGGATGATGCAACACATCTACGGTAACTATTTGCCTCGTTTATAAAACCAACGTTATCGAACCAGTAGAAGAACCAAGCAACACTATATAAACGGTACCTGCACAAAAAGAACAAATACTTGCAACCCGACGCGTAAGAGAGGTTGTCAATGTCTCCATGGTAAATGATAGATTGGGTTGTATGAGATTGGATAAATAGATCGCACAAGAACACAAAATAAAATATGCAAATAAAAAGTGCAGGAAGGTATTTTTGGTTTTTGGAATAGTAGATTGAAAGCAAATGCGGAAAAAGATAGGTCGGAAAGCAATATGTTAAAAGATAGAGCCGGGGCCAGTTGATTTCACTAGTGGCTTCTCTCATGTGTATAACACACGGTGGGTAAAAAAAATATTGTTGGGCAATTGATAGAAGATCAAATAAACATGATGATATCCAAGGCAATCATCATTATATAGGCATCACGTCCAAGATTAGTAGATCGGAATGATTCTGCATCTACTACTATTACTCCACACATCGACCACTATCCAACATGCATCTACTGTATTAAGTTCATGGAGAAATGAAGTAATGCAATAAGAATGATGACATGATGTAGACAATATCTATTCATGTAGGAATAGACCCCATCTTGTTATCCTTAATATCAACAATACATGCATGCCTCGCTGCCGCTTTTGTCACTGGGAGAGGACATCACAAGATCGAACCCATCACAAAGCACCTCTTCCTATGGCAAGCGAAATCGATCTAGTTGGCCTAACTAAAACAAAGAGTCGAATAAGAAATACGAGGCTATAAATACTCATGCATATAAGAGATCAAAGAAGACTCAAATAATATTCATGGATAGAAACTGATCATGAACTCAAACTTCATCGGATCCCGACAAACACAGCGCAAAAGTCATTACATCAAATAGATCGCCAAGAGACCATTGTATTGAGAATCGAGAGAGAGAGAGAGGAAGCCATCTAGCTACTACCTACGGACATGTAGGTCAATGGTGGACTAGTCACGCATCATCGGAGAGGCACCCATGAAGACGATGCACCCCGCCGTGATGGTGTTAGATTGGATCTCGTGGTTCTGGAACTTGCAGAGGCTGGAATTGTGTTTCGTTGATTCCTTTAGGATTTCTAGTTTTGGGTATTTATAGAGCTGAGAGGCGGCAGAGGAGGTTCCCATGGGGCCCACAACCCACCAGGGCACACCCTGGTGTCTTATGGGCCCCATGGGCCTCCCCCTAGGTCCTTCCTTGGCTCCCAAGTTGTATTCTGGTCCCAAAAAATCTCCAAATAGTTTCGCGGTATTTGGGATTTGTTTGGTACTGATATTCCGTGAAGTAAAAAACAAGCAAAAAACAGCAACTGGCAGTAGGCACTATGTCAATAGGTTAGTCCCAAAAAATGATAAGAAGTTGCTCTAAAATGATTGTAAAACATCCAAGAATGATAATATAACAGTATGGAACCATAAAAAATTATAGATACATTGAAGGTGTATCAGAGATCATGGTGTCATGCTGGTGACGATGGAGATTAGGCCGGTTCTTTGGAGATGGAGATCAGAAGCACAAGATGATGATGGCCATATCATTTCACTTATATGATTTGTATGTGATGTTTATCCTCTTATGCATATTATTTTGGTTAGGGTGATGGTAGCATTATAAGATGATCCCTCACTAAAATTTCAATATAAAATTGCGTTCTCCCTGAGTATGCACCATTGCGAGGGATCGACGTTCTGGAGCACCTCATGATGATCGGGTGTGATAGACTCTACGTTTGCATACAACGGGTGTAAGCCATATTTACACACGCGGAATACTTGGGTTAACCTTGACGAGCATAGCATGTACAAACATGGCCTCGGAACATAGGATACTAAAAGGTTGAACATGAGTCATATAGTAGATATGATAAACATGGAGATGTTCACCATTGAAACCACCTCATCTCATGTGATGATCAGACTTGGGTTGGTGGATTTGGATCATCTCACACTTAGACAACCTAAGGGATGTTGATTTGAGTGAGAGTTCTTTAGTAGTATGATTAATTGAACTCATTTTTATGAACAAAGTCTAAAATTGTCTTTGCAAAATTATGTTGTAGATCAATGGCTTGCGCAGTAGCTCCCTTGGATTTTAATATGTTTCTAGATAAAGCTAAGTTGAACGATGATGGAAGTAACTATGCCGACTGGGTCCATAATTTGAGGATTATCCTGATGATGGAAGTAACTATGCCGACTGGGTCCATAATTTGAGGATTATCCTCACGGCTTCTCAAAAGTCTTATGTCCTTGATGCACCTCTTGGTGTGTCACCCCCTCTAGTGTCGTTGGCAGATGTTGTGTACGTTTGGCAGGCGTGTGCTGATGACTACTCGATAGTTCATTGCACCATGTTGTATGGCTTAGAATCGAGACTTCAAAAGCGTTTCGAATGTCATGGAGCATATGAGATGTTCGAGGAGTTGAAGTTAGTATTTCAAGCAAATGCCTGGATCGAGAGGTATGGGACCTTCGATAAGTTATTAGCCTGCAAGATGGAAGAGAATAGTTCTCTCAGTGAACACCTACTCTGAATGCCTGGGTACTACAACCGCTTTACTAATTTGGGAGTTGAGCTTCCACCCGAGACGGTCATTGACAAAATTCTCCAGTCACTGCCACCTAGCTACAAAGGCTTCATGATGAACTATAATATGCAAGGGATCAACAAGTCAGTGTCTGAGCTATTCGCGATGCTAAAAGTCATGGAAGTAGAAACCAAAAAGGATCATTGATGAGGATATGTACCTAGGGTAGGTTCCTAGGCCTTACCTACATACCCTACCTAAGGACACTGCATTAGAAGGCTTAACGACCACAAGAGAGATTCCAACTGTATTCACCATGGCGTTCAAGTCACTCGACAGTCCATCCATTCAGTGGCTCCTTCATCCACTCGACAGTCACATGTCACTCGGATGACCTCACTTCTAGTCAACACAAGAAGACTAGAAGTCGCCCCTAAGATACCAATGGGTAGTCGTTAGGCGAGTCGTCATTAATTGTAATTATGTTGTACTATACCAGTAACACTAGTCTTTATACCCACGATCGAACCCTTGGATGCCTCACAATTATGAGGGGCAGAGAACTCTATATAAGCCACCCCTCCTCTCTGGCACAAGGGTTCGCAACCTTTGTAATCACCATTCTCCACACGACAAAGCTCTAGAGCAGGAGACGTAGGGCTGTTGCCTCCATGAGAGGGGCCTAAACTCATACATCCTTGTGTAAATCCTCGCTGTAGCTAGGACTCTGTCCTCTCCTTTTCATACCCCTACCTTATACTCCCAGGCTCGTTCCTACGATAATTGGTGCCCACCGTGGGGCAGCCGTCTAAGCGACTTCCGATGAGGTTGCATTTTTCTCCCTTCGTCATGTCTTCCGGTGGTGTTTTCGCTCTAGGCCACGAGATCCGTTTCGGAGCGCTCACCTTCATCACCGACGATTCGGCATGGCTCCAGGAAGTGCCTCTTGACATCGAGGCGCTCCCAATTCACGGGACTGCACACTTTCGTGTGAGTTCCTGCGGCGTACTTCTGCGGCAGCCGTCGACTCCATACTCATCGGCTTTCCCTGCTATGTGTCGTTGCAAACGATCCGGTCAATCACAACTCCAGCGCTTAGTCAGGCATTTAGCAGCCCACCAAATTTCATCTCCATAGATTGCGGCGATCGAGCCCGCCGAGTCCCTTCACAGCGTGTTTGAGTCTGACGTTCCTTCCGAGTGCAAGATCTATGATCCTGCAGCGGAGGTCCTTATGGTTGGTTCCCATCAAAGCCCGCCACTGGGATTTGGCTGCGACA
This sequence comes from Hordeum marinum, assembly GCA_022496015.1. NCBI lineage: Eukaryota > Viridiplantae > Streptophyta > Magnoliopsida > Poales > Poaceae > Hordeum > Hordeum marinum. The sequence goes on from CM039673.1 coordinate 167,720,101, forward strand.
AGCGGGAAACTGGCGGACCATCGAGTGAACAACCGCACCGTGATGGGGAGGTCCTTCATACTCCCATCGTTGGTGCGACCGCCGAGGCCCAGGCCTTGGAGGCCACACGCATATGGCTTGAAGAGCTCCAGAGAGAACTCGACGAGCACACTCGCCAGCACCCACCAGTTTCCAGTCAACATCAGCGAGAACTGTTTCCAACTCGATCGCACAACAATGTTGAGGTATAATGTACTCCTGTGTTAAATGTTGCAGCTGCAGCTAGGATAGCAGATTCCATTCAGCCATCATGGTCAGAGGCTAGTAGAGGGTTGATGCAGATTAGAGCATTGATGGATGCAGCACAGCGTCAGAATTCTGTTGTTTTGCAGTCGCGCAATAGGATTCACAATAATTCACCAAAGGCAGAGACTGTTCAGTCGATGCATAGCCCTGGATCACCCTTGCGCCAAAGAGGTGGAGGTTTTCAGGAAGATCAGTTTCACCGTGATGACCACCGTCGAGTGCCCACTCCTCCACAGGGTGGTCCGCATGTGCCCCGCACCAGGACGAAAGGCGCTCGTTCGGTGATGAGCGGAATGCAGGGTTTGATGCTCGAGATCTCCCCACTCAGAGGCGGATCAACAGAGGCAGAGCCCACAAAGATGGGCATGACAGAGATTTTCCGAGTGGCAGCACATCTTTTATTTCTGGCCCCGGGTGCTTTAGCAGGGTCATACGTTCTACAGAGATTCCCCCCTACTTCAGGTTGGCGGCTGGGATCGGTAAGTTTTCTGGCGAGTCAAAGCAGGGACTTGGTTGGACGACTACCGAGTGGTTGTTTAGATTGGTGGTGGCAATGATAACGTCGCAATGAAACATTTGTCCTTGATGTTGGATGGTTCGGCTCATGCATGGCTGAATCGCTTGGCTCCATCTAGCATACACTGCTAGGAGGATCTCGCCCGAGTGTTTGTCAGAACGTTCGAGGGCACTTGCAAGCATCCTACTCGGCTGATTGACTTGTAGCATTGTGTTTAGAAGCCCAATGAGACCTTGAGGGATTACATTCAGCGCTGGTCCATTCTGCATCATACAGTGGAAAATGTTTCTGAACATCAGGTTGTTTGTGCTTTCAAGGCTGGAGTGAAATACAGAGAGCTCTATTTGAAGTTTGGTCGAACAGGCGACATCTCACTGAGTAAAATGATGGAAATCGCCACTCGGTACGCCAACGGTGAAGAATAAGACCGCCTCCGCAGTGGCAAAGGAAAGGCAATCAACAACGATGCCGGTGGTAATTCCAGCCGGAAGCAGAAGCGGAAGGCTCATGGCCCTGTCGAGGCAGAGGCAGCTGCTCTAGCGTCTCAAGGAAAGAACAAGGGGAAGTCCAAGGGACAATTTAACCCCAAGAAAGGGAAGAACCAGTCAGGGACTGATGTGTTGGATCAACCGTGTGCAATCCACACAAGGAAAGATGAAGAAGGCAACTTCATATTGCCCAAGCATACCACTCGACAGTGTCGACTACTCATTTAGCCGTTCAAAGAGACTTCGTCGAGTGAGAAAACTCATGAGAAGGATGATGAAGACAAAGAAACGTTTCCTGATGTCACCGCTACACTGATGATTTTTGCCGATGTTGAAAGCAAGAGTTGATTGAAGGTCATCAACAGGGAGGTCAACATGGCCGTACCTACAACCCCCACCTACCTCAAGTGGTCTTAGACTGCCATGACGTTTGATCAGTCGGATCATCCTGCTCATGTGGACACTCCCGATCCATAGGCTTTGGTATTGATCCGGTTGTGGGGAGCACTCGACTCCGCAAGGTCCTCATGGACGGTGGCAGCGGTCTGAACATCCTTTATGTAGATACCCTTAAAGGGATGGCGTTCCGATGTCCCGACTCTGTGAGGGCAACATGCAATTCCACGGAGTCATCCCAGGGAAGAAGGGCAAGTCACTTGGCCAGATTGCATTGGATGTGACATTCGTAACAGATAGGAATTTTCGAGAGGAAAAGTTGACGTTTGAAGTCGTGGATTTCTAGAGTGCTTATCATGCCATTCTGGGTTGCCCGCGTATGCTCGTTTCATGGCCTGTCCATGTTACATGTATCTCAAGTTAAAGATGCTGGGGCCCAAAGGTGTGATCACGATCACCGGCAATCGATAGTGGGTTGAGGAGTGCCTCTAGCAGGGCTACAAAATTGCCGATCATCAGATGGCTAGGGTTGAGCTGGAACAATACAAGAAGAGTGTTGACCCTGCTGATTTGCTGCGTGCTAAGAAGCCTGCTTCCGAGTCAACATTCCAGTCGATAGGGGAAGTGAAGAAAGTACACATCCACCTGATAGATTCAACTGTCGTGCCGACCAATATATCCTCAACACTCTACAACAAATAGAAAGCCGAGCTCATCCAGACATGCTGGGGGTTCCCAGGGAGCTGGCTGAGCACCGACTGAGAGTTGACCCGAAGGCCAAGCCCATTAAGGAGCATTTGCGTCGATCAGCGGCAGAGAAGCGTAAAGCAATCGGCGAGGAGGTGGCTCGTCTCTTGCAAGCCAAGTTCATTCGGGAGATTTACCACTCTGAGTGACTCTCGAATGTTGTCATGGTTCCTAAGAAGGACAAGTCACTACGCATGTGTATGGACTTCAAGCATATCAATCGGGCATGCCCGAAAGATAATTTTCCACTCCCCCGGATAGATCAAATTATTGACTCGACTGCATGATGTGAGCATTTATCGTTTCTAGATGCTTACTCCAGGTACCATCAGATCCGTCTGTTTGGCCCAAATGAAATAAAAACGCCTCATCACCCCATCTGGGTGTTTTTGCTACATCACCATGCCATTCGGTCTGAAGAATGCCATGCTACTTTCATTCGCATGATTCAGAAGTGTTTACTTGACCAGATCCCTCGGAATGTCAAAGAGTACATGGACGATATAGTTGTCAAGTCCCGCAAAGGTTCTTACTTGCTCGCTAACTTGGCCGAAACTTTTTCCAATCTAAGGAGATACAATATAAAGCTGAATCCAGCTAAGTGTACTTTCGGCGTCCCTGGCGGCAAGTTACTCGGTTTTCTCGTTTCCGAAGGAGGGATCGACGTCAACCCTGAGGAAATCAGTGGCATTACCCGAATGAAGACTCCCGTGCAAGTGCATGATGTTCAGAAGCTCACAGGTTGCTTGGCAGCATTGAGTCGATTCATTTCTCATATCGGTGAGAAGGCATTGCCTTTGTACCGACTGATGAAGAAGTCGGACATGTTCGAGTGGACTCTGGAGGCCGAAGTAGCTTTTGTTGAGCTCAAAGCCCTGCTCTGCACCGAGCCAGTGCTTGCTGCTCCTCGCAGCAAAGAGCCCTTGCTCCTGTACATTGCGACCACTAATCAGGTCATCAGTATAGTGTTAACTATCAAGCGGGAAGAGAAGGGCAAGGCTTACAAAGTCCAACGTCCAGTCTATTACGTTTCTGAAGTATTTCCTCCTTCGAAGCAAAGATATCCTCATTACCAGAAGTTGGTTTATGGTATTTATTTGTCAGCAAAGAAGGAGACACACTATTTTTAGGACCACTCGATTTCAGTCGTCAGTGATGCTCCGTTATACGAGATTATCAACAATCGAGACACAATCGGTCGAGTGGCTGAGTGGGCAATCGAGCTCCTATACTTTGACATCAAGTTTAAAGCCAAGAAAGCAATCAAGTCTTAGGCACTTGCAGATTTTATGGCTGAGTGGATTGAACAACAATAGCCAATCCAGGTTCACTCGGCACACTGGACCATGTTCTTCGCTGGCTCTGAAATGTTGAATGGGTCCGGTGCAGGTGTTGTCTTAGTATCTTCGAAAGGCGACAAACTAAGTCATGTCTTGCAAATCCACTTCGATTCCTCCAACAATGAAGCAGAATATGAAGCACTTTTATATGGGTTGTGCATGGCTATCTCACTCGGCATCAAGCGCCCGATGGTTTATGGTGACTCAGATTTGGTGGTCAATCAAGTGATGAAAGAGTGGGACGTTCGAAACCCCACTATGAATGGATACTGTAGTGCTGTTAGAAAGCTCGAGAAGAAATTTGAAGGTCTGGAACTTCATCATGTTCCTCGAGTGAAGAATCAAGCGGCTGGTGAGCTGGCAAAGATTGGATCCACTCAACGACCTGTCCCTAGCAATGTGTTTTTAGAACACCTCCACACTCCTTCGGTACAGGAAGATCCTTTCACCAAAGAGCCCCCGCAAGCCATGAGCTCCACTAATCTGACTGAAGTCAATGTCCCTGCAGTTATTGATTTATTCATGGAGGTTCTGGTCATCACTCCCGATTGGACGGTGCCCAATATTGCATATATTCTTAGGCAATAACTCCCTGAAGACGAGACAGAAGCACGACAGACCGTGCGTAGGTCAAAAGCTTTTACTGTGATCGGGGAGCAACTGTTCAGAGAAAGCACGACCGGCGTGACGCAGCGTTGCATTTCCCCTGAAGAAGGTCGAGTGATCCTCGATGAAATCCACTCAAGAACTTGCGGTCATCATGCATCCTCACGGACAATTGTCACTAAAGTGTACCGAGCTGGTTTCTTTTGGCCATGGGCCAATGAGATGGCCAAATACATTATTGATCATTGTGAAGGGTGCCAGTTCTATGCAAACTTATCTCACAAGCTGACGTCTGCTCTGAAGACAATCCCCCTTGCCTGGTCATTTGCTGTCTGGGGCCTAGACATGGTTGGTCCCTTTCGGACTAGAAAAGGCGGATTCACTCATTTGCTCGTTGCAGTCAACAAATTTACAAAGTGGATTGAGGCCAAGGTGATAAAGAAATTGAACTCTTGTACGGCGGTCACATTCATGAGGGAAACAATTTTCTGGTATGGTGTTCCCCACAACATCATCACGGTTAATGGCACCAACTTTGACTTGGAAGAATTCAGACACTTCTGTACCTCCCAAGGCACTCGGGTGGATTATGCTTCCGTTGCACACCCCCAAACCAATGGTCAAGTTGAGCGAGCCAACAGACTCATCCTTCAAGGTCTGAAGACTCATCTCATGCGTGACTTGGATCATGCTGCCGGAGCCTGGGTGTCAGAATTGCCATATGTTTCATGGGGCCTAAGAACAACGCCTAATCGGTCGACTGGACGAACTCCTTTTTTCCTGGTCTATGGATCCGAAGCTGTCCTGGCGAGTGATTTGTTTCACAACTCTCCCTGAGTGGATCTTTATTCTGAAGCTGAGGCTGAACAAGCAAGACAGGATGGCGTAGACCTCCTGGAGGAAGATCGGGAGATGGCCCTAATTCGGACCACAACTTATCAACAAGATCTGCGACACTTCCATGCGAAAAATGTTAAGAGTCAGTCATTTCATGAGGGAGATTTAGTGCTTCGAGTGGATCAACAATGACCTCACAAGCTCACTCCTGCGTGGGAGGGTCCCTTTGTCATCACGAAGGTGTTGAACAACGGAGCTTATCACCTATACAACCTCAACAAGCAAATTGACGAGCCGTGATCCTAGAACGCAGATCTACTCACGCGCTTCTATACTTAGGAACAGAGTGGTTTTGATGTAATAAAAATATTTTAGATCATGTCATATATGCAAGTTTGACTTCCGCAGTCTTTTCGTCGATTCCAATCAAGTAATTTCTCGCTTGGGACCACTTTGAGTGTTGAGCAATCCTCACACTCGGGGGCTTAGCTGCGAACATGCTTTCGCCTAAGTTAAAACCCTGCCGAGTGGATAGCAGTCCATTCACTCAACAACTTAGGTACAAATCAGTCTTCGCCTAAGTTCAAAACTATTTCGAGTGTTGAGCAATCCTCACACTTGGGGTCTTAGCTGCGAACATGCCTTCGCCTAAGTTCAAAACCCAGCCGAGTGGATAGCAGTCCATTCACTCGATGATTTAGTTGTGAATCAGTCTTCGCCTAAGTTCAAAACTACTCTGAGTGTTGAGCAATCCTCACACTTGGGGGCTTAGCTGCGAACATGCCTTCGCCTAAGATGAAAACCTTGCCGAGTGGATAGCAGTCCATTCACTCGATGACTTAGCTACGAACCCGTTTTTGCCTAAGTTCAAAACTATTCTGAGTGTTGAGAAATCCTCACACTCGGGGGCTTAGCTGCAAACCAGCTTTTGTCTACAGACAAAAATGAATTCCGAGTGGTTTAATATATACTCACTCGAAAACTTAGATGCAAACCATTTTTCGCTAAAGATCAAAACTTCTCCGAGTGTTGAGCAATCCTCACACTCGGGGGCTTAGCTGCAAACCAGCTTTCGCCTAAGTCAAAAACAAATTCAGTCGAACAAACAATTGAAAGCCAAATGCAGATAAATTCAAAGGTTTCATCGCGAATAAATGTTTCGCATGCAAGCAAACATACTCAGGCTTAAGGCCCGAATGAAGTTTTTAGGTTGATACATTTCCACTCGGCATACCGAGGCAAATAAAGTTTTCCCATGAATCATGTTTTTCAAGCACCCGACGGGCTTGCTGGCTTGACGAATGTGTCCAAGTTGACCCCATCTGCGATCCTCGTGGTTGAGTCAATGAAGGTCTCCATGAAGTCTTGAAACTGAAGCTTCTTTGTATTCATTACTTGGAGCTCCTTCAACTTGTCCTCCCTTGCCTCCTTGCAATGGACTCTTACGAGGGAGAGCGGCACATCAGCTCCGCAGCAGGTGCCTGATCTCTTCCAAGCCTGCACTCGACTAGGTAGATCATTAAGGCATGCCATCATGGATGTAAGATCAAGCTGAAGGGTGTCTTCGGGCATAGTTCTTTGTCGATCTTCCCCATCACAGCTTTTAGTTGGAGGATATATGCTTGAACACCCTGGAGTCTGATGTTGAGTCGGAACATGTTCATGGCTACTCCATCACCAACAGGCGACTTGGTGGGATCCAGGTTGGGCTCGATTTGTTCAGTTTCCTTTTCAAAGTCTTGGCAGAATTCTGTTGGGAAGGAGGAATGGGAAGAGCTTTAATGAGATACAGTCGTCAAGGATTTTATGAAGTTCAGTCGACAATGATGGTTACCGTCGAGCATGATGTACATCTTTGTTGCGAACTCTCCCAAGTGCTTCTCCAAGCCATTGCTCCTCTTGGTCAGCTGCTCGGTTTTCTTGATGAGTTCCACCCATTCCAGCTTCAGCTTGGAGTTTTCCACCTCCATCTTCTTAGCGGCAGCCAGTTTCTGCTCAGCAGTTTCAGTCTTCTCCCTTGCCACCCGTTGGGCATTAGCAAGCGCCTTGTCTTTGTCCTCCAACGCCTTCTTTATGGTATCTAAAGAAATATCATTGTTGAGTCGCGCTTGGAGTCGACGTTTTTCATCGCATACGTCTGCTCGAGCGAAAACACTCGATTCAATGCATGGAAAGTGAGGATAAGAATGCATTGGGTCGACAGAAGTTATCTCCTAGTGTTTTCAGTTTAGTCCGCACTCGCTCCAAACTACTGTTGGAGACCTCCAAGTCCACTCGCAGCTGGTTCCTTTCCTCCTCGAGGTCCTTGTACTGTGCGCCAAGTTCGCAAGCTCTCTGAAATCAACAAAGAAAAAAATTCAATCGACAAGAAACACCTCCACTCCCGAGTGCAAAAACAGTCAACTAGATGGCAGACCCCGCCCCACCCCACTACCCTGAAGTAGCGTCATATCATGGTTGATGAAATGATGTCCATGAAACCTGCATTCAGGAGAGGAAGAATTCAAGCAAAAGTCCACCCGACATGTCGAGTGGCATGTGTACTCCGCGTACCGTAAACAACCCTGTGTTCAAGATGGTCTCTATCACACCCCCGCCAGTGCAAGCACTCGACAACGGTCTCGGGCAGTGGCGGAGCTTCAGGGGGGCCAACCTGGGCCATGGCCCGCCCAGCTCATATGAAAACATGCATATATATCTTGATGTTAGGTCTAATTTTTCAGTAAAAACCAGTCAAAAGCAAGCATGTTTGCCCCCCCCTCAGCCCATGCCCCTCCATGATTTCGTCTCAAGCTCCGCCACTGGTCTCGGGGACTACACCTAGTGGGTGCACTCAGAGTTCCCTCACTGGACCTGATAACACTCGATCTGTCGAGTGACCTGCCACCCCACCCTGCACCTTTGAAGTAGCGTCATATCATGGTTGATGATATGATGTCCATGAAACCTACAAGGTAGCTTCAGTGTGGGAGTGCTAAGGAAAAAAAAGTCCACTCGACATGTCGAGTGGTAAGCATACTCCGTGTACGACAAAGGTCCTGAGTTCAAGTTTTTAAGACTACTGCTCATCGTCTATGATCAACAGTAGCCTCGGGGACTACACCCAGTGGGTGCACTCAGCGTGCCCCGACTGGTTCCTAAAACACTCGACAAGGTCTGCCCTATCCGAGCATTCGACAATTTCTATCAGACCCTCGCTAGTGCAAGCACTTGACGGTGGTCTCGGGGACTACACCCAGTGGGTGCACTCAGCGTGCCCCCACTGTATCTGCTAACTCTCGATCTGTCGAGTGGCAGAAAATAAAAAAACGTGCGCAAGCATATGAGTATCGTCTCTTCTAAGACCCCTGCCAGTGCAAGCACTCGACAACGGTCTCAGGGACTACACCTAGTGGGTGCACTCAGTGTGCCCCCACTGGACCTGTTAACACTCGATCTGTCGAGTGACCCGCCACCCCACCCCGCACCTTTGAAGTAGCGTCATATCATGGTTTGATAAATGATATCCATGAAACCTACAAGGAAGCTTCGGAGTGGTGTCTAGGGCAAGAACTCCACTTGACATGTCGAGTGGCAAACGTATTCCGCATATGACAAACTCTAAGACCCCTGCCAGTGCAAGCACTCGACAACGGTCTCAGGGACTACACCTGGTGGGTGCACTCAGCCTACCCCTAGTGGACTGAAATCTACTCGATTAAGACCTGATCTATTATAGTGTAGAACTTACAAATATCGTACAAGTGGAAAACACCCAGTGGGTGTACAATCAAAGAAGACAGGAATTCAATCGGAAATGCACTTACAATCGAACTTACTCGGACATTGGTGCGAAGCGTTGTGCTGGCATCTCAAGCCAACTTGTTGGCCTCGTACGCCTCCTTGGTGCGCAACATCATCTGTTCCGCCTGGATCATGACCTCCTTTGCGGCTCCGGACTGATCTTCTAGAACGCGGTGCAGAGGAAAAGCAGTCACCGGCGTGATCGACGTTGCGGCTGGGACAGTCGAGGTAGTCTGAGGTGGTCTGGTTGGAGTCGACGTCACGATGGTTGAAACAGCTGGTGGAGCACTCGACAGCGGTATCGCGGGATCGGTTCTGACCCGTGTCAAGTCGCTTATCCCCTAGGAAGATCCAGCAGTCGACCGCTAAAGCGTCTATGCCGACGTAGTTCTTCGGGCGCATACGCACGGGGCGCCTAAGGTCTCACCTTCACCCCCTGTACCCCGAGGTTGTTCTTCATCATCCTCCAGTTGAATGGTTTCTGCAAATACCAATCAGCAATGTTGACTCTTGCAACCGACAAATTTCATTCGAGCAACAGAGTTGAGCAAGGATTTGTTTACCTCTCTGGGAAGTGGCCGCATCAGCAGTATCCACATCCATTTGCTCCTCTCCGCCCCATGGAGGCAACGTCATTGAGGTAGTAGCACCGGTAAATCAAATTCCACTTGGTCAACAAGAATTCGAAGTCACAATCGACAGCGAAATATGAAAGCAAACACTTACATTGAGACGACAGGCACAACCATCTTCATGTAGGGTAGAGCTTTGCGAGGTTTTTCCATGTTGGGATTCGGGTTCCTTTCACTCGGAACCGGGGCCTTGTCCGCAGTAATGGCAAGGTCCTGACGTGACTTGGATCGACGATCGGCATGTGGTGGAGATTGAACTTCTTCCTCGTTCTCTCCCAAGTCCTCATATTCATCTTCACTGTCATAAACACAGTCGACGTCCACGCTGCCACCCTTGCTTTCCCCACCATCTTCAGGCTAGCTCCCGTTGGGTACATGCGAGTGCATGTGCATCCACTCCTGCATGATTCAAACAGTGAAGTCAGTCAACAGATCAATCAATCACTCGATAGAATAGAACGACAGTTGACAAGATAAGATTTACCAGATTCTTTGGCGGATTTGCAGCAGAGTAGGGTTGGATCCTTTTGGCACCCATGGGATTGTCACAAGCTCCGGTGATACTGCAAAGCCACTGCTCGACAGTTTTTTGTGAAACCTCCTCTAGGTGTGTCCTGGTCGAGTCCTCAGGACCGGCATCATGCCACATAGTGTGATCCCTTGCTTGGAGAGACTGGAGCCGTCGACTGAGGAATGTCTCCAAGAGGTCCATACCAGTGACTCCACCATGGATAAGGGCCCCTACAGCATCCACCAAGATCCCAACCTGGACTTTTTCTCCCTCCAACACCTTCAAAGATTTCGAAACAGTTGGACGATCTAACATGAAGGGAGAGAGGCCAGTCGACATATTGGGAGAAGCTACGTCCTTGTAATAAAACCTGGTCGACTGTCAACCTCTAATCGATTCGGAAAAGTCATGGAAGGAAAAGAACTACAAGCTCTCTTTTGGATTCCTAAATCCCCACATAGCTGGACTACATGAGTCTTTCCATCCTCGGGGTGGGCCTTTTTACCGTTTGAGATCTGACGGTGAAAATATGCTTGAACAGTCCCTAGTGGGGAGAGCAGCCCAAGAAACACTCGCATAGAGTGATGAAGACAGACAAGTAGGAAATTGCATTTGGAGGAAAGTGATGTAGCTAAGCTCCGAAGAAGTTCAAATATCCTCTAAAGAACGGATGGGGAGGCATGGAGAAACCTCTTTCGACGTGGGAGCCCTCGAGCTACTCTGGCTCATGCTCCCCCTCCGACAGCCTCCAAGCACCGTCCGCGACGAGCCCATCGATGACAGGGTTCTCAACATCTGCAGTGGTGACTGTCGATGGGAGAAAGTCCCCCTGGATCCACCCCGCAGGCACGGTGAACCGAGTGGTCGAGGGCTTCTTGGCCTTGCCCTTCGCGGCTCCCTTCTTGGCGCGCTCCAGCTTCTCCGTTGCTCCCTTCATCATCACGGTGTCAGAGCTCGTCGGAGCAGAGCAGAGTGGGGCGCTGAAGACAAGAGCAGCGGAGGAAGAGAGGAGATTTGGGGGAAAAGCACCATGCGAACTGCGGAGCTTTGGGATTTATACCCCGCCAAGTGCCTCACGGACATGTGGGCCCGCGAGATCCCCGCATATCCCAACCACAGACTACGCCATGTACGTAGCAAAATGAGCGGCACGCAAATTGAGGCGTCATGCTCCCACTTGCCCCGATCATGGCTTCATCATCGCGGACACGCACGCTTCCCAAATTTTCGTATCCCGCAAGATCCGGACCTGACAGAGTGACCCGTCACATCCGAAGATCCCGTCAGGTCACTTGGAATTAAATTGCCATTGAACATTCACTCGGACACTTTCAAGACATAATCGATCTAGGCGAATGACGAAGAATTCAGTCGACGCAAGTTTCGTTGAAGCCCAGAAAATCATTTGGAAGATTTGGTGCCCTATTTTGAAGTGGCATCAATACGCCCCTTCACCACTCAAACCCTAATCCATTTGGGGACTAATGAAGAGGATATGTACCTAGGGTAGGGCCCTAGACCTGACCTATATACCCTACCTAAGGACACTGCATTGGAAGGCTTAAGGACCATAGAGATTCCGACTGGATTCACCATGGAGTTCAAGTCACTCGATAGTCCATCCATTCGGTGGCTCCTTCCTCCACTCGACAGTCACCTGTCACTCGGACGATCTCGCTTCCAGTCGACACCATAAGACCAGAAGTTGCCCCTGAGATACCAACAGGCAGGCATTAGGCCAGTCGTTAATAATAGCAATTACGTTGTACATTACCAGTAATGCTAGTCTTTATACCCACGATCGGACTCTTGGATGCCTCGCAATTATGAGGGGCAACGAACTCTATATGAGCCGCCCGTCCCCTCTAGCACAAGGGTCGCAACATTTGTAATCACCATTCTCCACAAGAAAAAGCTCTAGAGCATTGAGACGTAGGGCTATTACCTCCATGAGAGGGGCCTGAACTCATACATCCTTGTGTACATCCACATCGTAGCTAGGACTCTGCCCTCTCCTTTCGTACCCCTACCTTCTACTGTCAGGCTCATTCCCACAACAAGCATCAAGTGTTGATGGTGAATAAAACCACTAGTTTCAAGAAAGGCAAGGGAAAGAAGGGAAACTTCAAAAAGGGTGGCAAGCAAGTTGCCGCTCTCGTGAAGAAACCCAAGGATGGATCCAAGCCTGAGACTGAGTGCTTCTACTGCAAGCGGACTGGCCACTAGAAACGGAATTTCCCCAAGTACCTGGCTGATAAGAAGGATGGTAACGTCAACAAAGGTATATTTGATATACATGTTGTTGATGCGTACCTCACTAGCTCTTGTAGTAGTGCGTGGGTATCTTATACCTTCTCGGTAGCTCATATTTGTAACTCGAAACAGGAACTATGGAATAAATGGATGCTCGCGAAGGATGAAGTGACGATGCACATCAGAAATGGTTCCAAGGTTGATGTGATCGCCGTCGGCACGCTTGCTCTTCAGTTACCATCGGGATTAGTATTCAACGTAAATAATTGTTATTTGGTGCCTGCGTTGAGCATGAACATTATATATGAATCTTGTTTATTGCAAGACGATTATTCATTTAAATAAGAGAATAATGGTTGTTCTATTTATATGAGTAACATATTTTATGGTCATGCACCAATGTGAATTATTCTTGTTGAATCTCGATAGTAGTGATACACACATTCATAACATTGATGCCAAAAGATGTAAAGTTAATAATGATAGTACCACTTTCTTGTGGCACTACCGCTTAGGTCATATTGGTGTAAAACGCATGAAGAAACTCCATGTTGATGGACTTTTGGAATCACTCGATTGTGTATCGCTTGATACATGCGAACCATGCCTCATGGGAAGATGACGAAAACCCTGTTTTCCAGTACAATGGAGCGGGCAAGTGGCTTGTTGGAAATCATACATACTGATGTGTGTGGTCCGATGAGTGTTGAGGTGCACGATGGATATCGTTATTTTCTTACCTTCACTGATGATTTGAGTAGATATGGGTATATTTACTTAATGAAACACAAGTCTGAAACGTTTGAACAGTTCAAACAATTTCAGAGTGAAGTAGAGAATCATCGTAACAAGAAGATAAAGTTTCTACGATCTGATCGTGGTGGTGAATATCTGTGTTAGGAGTTTAGCCTGCATTTGAGACAGTGTGGAATAGTTTCACAACTCACACCACCTAGAACACCACAACATAATGGTGTGTTCGAGCGTCATAATCATACTCTGTTGGATATGATACGATCTATGATGACTCTCACTGATCTGCACTATCATTTTGGGGTTATACATTAGAGACAGCCGCATTCAGTTTAAATAGGGCACCATCAAAATCCGTTGAGACGACATTGTATGAATTATGTGTTGGACATATGCCCTATAGGCAATAATAAATGGTTATTATTACATTTCCATGTTCATGATAATCATTTATTATCCATGCTATAATTGTATTGATTGGAAATGCATTGCATGTGTGGATACATAGACAACACTGTGTCCCTAGTATGCCTCTAGTAGACTAGCTCATTGATAAAAGATGGTCAAGGTTTCCTAGCCATAGACATAAGATGTCATTTGAAAACGGGATCACATCATTGGGAAAATTATGTGATGGACAAGACCCAAACTATAAACATAGCATATGATCGTGTCAGTTTATTGCTATAGTTTTCTACATGTCAAGTATCTGTTCCTATAACCATGAGATCATGCAACTCACTAACACCGGAGGAGTACCTTTTGTGTATCAAAGGTCGCAACGTAACTCGGTGACTATAAAGGTGCTCTACAGGTATCTTCGAGGGTGTGTGTTGAGTGGGCATGGCTCAAGACTGGGAATTGTTACTCCGTGTTATGAAGAGGTATCTCAGGGCCCACTCGGTAATACAACATCACAACCAGCCTTGCAAGCAATGTGTCTAAGGTGTTAGCCACGGGATCTTGTATTACGGAACGGGTAAAGAGACTTTCCGGTAACGAGATTGAACTAGGTATAGAGATACCGACAATCAACCCCCGGGCAAGTAACATACCGAAGAACAAAGGGAACATTATGCAGGATTAACTGAATCCTTGACATAGAGGTTCAACTGATCAAGATCTTCATAGAATATGTAGGAACCAATATGGGCATCCATGTCCCGCTATTGTTTATTGACCGTAGAGGTGTCTTGGTCATGTCTACATAGTTCTCGAACCCACAGGGTCTGCACACTTAACGTTCGGTGACGTTTCAGTAGTATAGGGTTATGTATGGTGGTGACTGAAGGTTGTTTGGAGTCCCGGATGAGATCCCGGATGTCACTAGGGTCTCTAGAATGGTCCGGAGGTAAGTATTGATATATATGAAGTCCCGTTTTGGTCACCGGAAAAGTTTCGTGTACTTCGGTATTGTATCGGGATTGCTGGGAGGGTACTGGGGGACCATCGGGAGGGGCCTCTCGCCCCAAAGGTCCTCATGGTCTGTGGGAGGAGGCAAACCAGCCCCTAGTGGGCTGTCCGAACCCCCACTAAGGCCCATGCATCTAGGGTTGGAAAAACGCAAGAGGTGGAAAGGGTTTCCAAGTGGGGGAGGAATCTTACTCCTAGTAGGATTGGAGTTGGAGTCCTCCACCTCCGCACTTTGGCCGTGGCCTAGGGGAACCCTAGGGGTGCCGGCCTCCCTCCCCTTCCTCCTATATATAATGGAGGGTAGAGAAGGCAGCCGCACCAGAAAACCCTAAGTCACGGTGCAACCCTCTCTCCCCGATAGATCATTCCCTCTAGTTTTTGACGGTGCTTACGCAAAGCCCTGCCGAAATAGTTCCACCACCATCGCCGCCGTGTCCTCGTGATACTAGAGAACTCATCTAGCTCTCTGCTCCCTCTTGGTGGATCAAGAAGGCGGAGATCGTGATCGAGCTGTACGTGTGCTGAACGTGGAGGTGCCGTCCGATCGGCGCTAGATTGGGACATATCGTGATTGGATCGCGGGACGCTCGGCTATTTGGATCGCGAAGACGTTCGACTACATCAATCGTGTTTCTTAACGCTTCCTTCTTAACAATCTACAAGGGTATGCAGATCCACTATCCCTCTCGTAGATGCTCATCACAATGGATAGATCTTGCGTGTGCGTAGGAAATTTTTTGTTTCCCATGCAACGTTCCCCAACATTATGGTTAGGCAAGAAACCTAAGCCGTCGTTTCTTAAAGTTGGGGGCTGCAATGCTTATGTGAAATGGCTACAGCTTGAAAAGCTCAAACCCAAAGCAGACAAATGTGTCTTCATAGGACACCTTCTATCTAAAATCCGAAGGTTGGGTCTTTGTTGCCATGAGTGGGTCCTTTCTAGGGAAGGAGTTTCTCTCAAATGAATTTAGTGGGAGGAAAGTAGAACTTAATGAGGTTGTTGAACCGTCACTTCAGTTGGATAGTAGCACGACACAGAAAGATGTTTTTGTGGTGCCCACACTAAGTGAAGAGGAAGCTAATGATGATGATCATGGCACTTTAGACCAAGTTACTACTGAGCCTCATTGGTCGACAATGACTCATACCGCCCTTGAGTGGCATGACAATCCTATCTTGGAGGTCATATTGTTAGACAACAGTGAACCTATGAGCTATGAAGAAGCGATGGTGGGCCCGGATTCCAACAAATGGCCAGAGGCCATGAAATCCGAGATAGGATCCATGTATGAGAACAAAGTGTGGACCTTGGAGGACTTACCATATGATCGTAAGGCCATACAGAATAAATGGATCTTCAATAAAAAGACGGACGCGGGCGGTAATGCCACCGTCTATAAAGCTCGACTTGTTGCAAAAGGGTTTTCACAAGTTCAAGGAGTTGACTACGATGAGAATTTCTCTCCTGTAGCAATGCTTATGTCCATCCGGATTATGTTAGCAATAGCTGGATTTTTCTATTATGAAATTTGACAAATGGATGTCAAAACAGTGTGCCTTAATGGTTTCCTTAAGGAAGAGTGGTATATGATGCAACCAAAAGGTTTTGTTGATCCTAAAAATGCTGACAAATTACGCAATCTCCAGGGACCCACTTATGGATTGGTGCAGGCATCTCGGAGTTCGAATGTTCGCTTTGATGATGTGATCAAAGCGTTTGGGTTCATACAAGATTATGGAGAAGCTTGTATTTACAAGAAAGTGAGTGGGAGCTCTATAGAGTTTCTAATATTATATGTGGATGACATATTGCTGATTGGAAACAATATAGAACTAGCCTGAAGGTGTATTTGAACAAGAGTTTTTCAATGAAAGACCTCGGAGAAGTTTCTTAATTGTTAGGCATCAATATCTATGGAGATAGATCAATACGCTTAATAGAACTTTCACAAAGCACATACCTTGATAAGGTTTTGAAGAAGTTCAAAATGGATCAGTCCAAGAAAGGGTTCTTGCCTTTCTTACAAGGCATGAAGTTGAGTAAGACTCAATACCCAACGACTATAGAGGATAGAGAAAACATGATTGCCATCCCCTATGCCTCAGCCATAGTCTCTATGATGTATGCAATGCTATGCACAAGACCACATGTCAGCCTTGCCATAAGTATGACCAGAAGTTTTCAAAGTGATCCAGGAGTGGAACACTGATATCGGTCAAAAATATCCTTAAGTACCAAAAGAGGACTAAGGATATGTCTCTTGTTTATGGAGGTGATCAAGAGCATGTTGTAAAGGGTTACGTCGATGCTAGCTTTGGCATAGATCCAGATGACTCTAAGTCTCAAACCGGATATATATTTATTCTAAATGGTGGAGCAGCAATTGCTGGAGTTCCAAGCAAAGCCTGGTAGCAGATTCTACATGTGAAGCGGAGGACATAGCTACTTCGGAAGCAGCGAAGGAAGGTGTCTGGATGAAGGAGTTCATGACAGATCTTGGAGTTGTGCCCAGTGCACTTGACCCAATGACCCTCTTTTGCGACAACACTGGTGCTATTGCCCTAGCCAAGGAGCCCAGGTTTCATAAGAGAACCAGACACGTAAAGCACTATTTCTATTCCATTCGCGATTATATCAAGGAGGAAGACATAAACATGTGCAAAGTACATACAAATCTGAATGTTGCAGACCCATTGACTAAACCTCTTCCATGGGCAAAACATGATCAAGACCAGAACTCTATGGGTGTTAGAGTTATTACAATATAAATCACATGACGATGCGAACTAGATTATTGACTCTAGTGCAACTAGGAGACTGTTCGAAATATGCCCTAGAGGCAATAATAATGCGGTTATTATCATATTTCCTTGTTCATGATAATCGTCTATTATCCATGCTATAATTTTATTGATCAGAAACTCAGATACATGTGTGGATGCATAGACAACACTATGTCCCTAGTAAGCCTCTACTAGACTAGCTCATTGATCAAAGATGGTAAGGTTTCCTAACCATAGACATGAGTTGTCATTTGATAACGATATTAAATCATTGGGAGAATTATGCGATTGACAAAACCCGACCGTAAGCATAGCATCTGATCATATTAGTTGATTGCTACTGCTTTCTTCATGTCAAGTATCTGTTCCTATGAACATGAGTTCATGCAACTCCCAGACATCGAGGAATTCCTTGTGTGCATAAAATGTAATAACGTAACTAGGTGATCATAAAGATGCTCTAGAGGTATCTCTGAGGGTGTCTGTTGGGTTGGCATGGATCAAGACTGGGATTTGTCACTCCATATGACGGAGAGCTATCTCTGGGCCCTCTCGGTAATACAACATCATAAGAAGCTTGCAAGCAATCTTACTATAGATTTAGTCATAGGATCTTGTATTATGAAATGTGTAAAGAGACTTGCCAATAACCAGATTGAACTAGGTATTGAGATACCGACGATCAAATCTCGGGCAAGTAACATAGCGATGGACAAAGGGAACTGCATACGGGATTGATTGAATCCTTGACATTGTGGTTCGACCGATAAAGATCTTTGTAGAATATGTAGGAACCAATATAGGCATCCAAGTCCTGCTATTGGTTATTGGCCAGAGAGTGTCTCGGTCATGTATGCATCATTCTCGAACCTGTAGGGTCCGCACACTTAACGTTTTGTGAGGATTTAATATTAATGAGTTATGTATGTTGGTGACTGAAAGGTTTTCGGAGTCCCAGATGTGATGCCGGACATGATGAGGACCTTTAGAATGGTCCGGAGGTAAAGAATGATATATGGGAAGTTCCGTTTTGGTCATCAGAAGGAATTCAGGCATCACCCGTAATGTATCGAGAGTGCTGGAAGGATTTCGGGGGTCCACCAGAAGGGTTCCACATGCCTCGGAGGGCCTCATGGGCTGAGAGGGGTGGCGCACCAGTCCCTGGTGAGCTGGCCGCACCCTCCTCCCAAGGGCCCATGCGGCCAAAGGGGGAAACCCTAGGGGTGGTCGCCGCCCACCTGGCTTGGGGGCCAAGGCAACACCTAGGGTGCCGCCGCCCCAACCCTAGGGAAACCCTAGGGCGACCGACCACAAGCCACGTTTCATCCCTCCCCCTCTCTCTAGATTGATATCTCCCTCGTTCGTGTCGCACTAGCGCTTGGCAAAGCCCTGTCGAGACAGTTCCACTACCACTGCCACCACCATGTTGTTGTGCTGCTGGAGAACTCATCTACCACTCCACCCTCGCTCACTAGATCGAGGAGGCGGAGACGTCATCGATCTATACATGTGCTGAATGCGGAGGTACCGTCCGTTCGGTGCTAGATCAGGACGGATCGTGAATGGATCACAAAGACGTACGGCTACATCAACCACGTTTCTTAATGCTTCCCGCTTAGCGATCTACAAGGGTATGTAGATGCACTTCCCCTCTCGTAGCTATACATCTCCATGGATAGATCTTGCATGTGCTTAGGAATTTTTTGTTTCCCATGCAACGTTTCCCAATAGTAGCACTATCCCTTCTATCTTTTCTCTCTTTTTTTCCTTTTTTCTTTTTTCCTTTCTCTTTTTTCTGTTTTCCCTTTTTATTTTCCCTTTTTTCATCCGGAGTCTCATCCCGACTTGTGGGGGAACCATTGTCTCCATCATCATTTCCTCGCTGAGACAGTGCCATAATAACGATAATCATCACACTTTTATTCACTTACAACTCGATATGAAAAACTACTAAACAACATGACTTTATATGAATGCCTCTGGTAGTATACCAGAATGTGCAATAACCTAGCGTAACATGTATAACAATGATGAAAAGTGGCTTTGCCACAAATACTATGTCAGCTACATGATCATGCAAAGAAATATGACAATAAATGTACTAGTCATATGATGTAACGGTTGAAGTTGCATGTCAATATATCTCGGAATGGCTATAGAAATGCCATGATAGGTAGGTATGGTGGCTGTTTTGAGAAATATATAAAGTGGCTCATGTGCAATAGAGCGTATCATATCACAGGGTTTGGATGCACCGGCGAAAGTTGCACTGATCATCGAGGTGAGAATGGGCAATGCATGGTACCAAAGAGGCTAGCAAATATGAGGTGGTGAGAGTGCGTACATTTATGGATTCAAATTAGTCATAAAGAACTCACATACTTATTGCAAGGTTTTGTTTGTTCTCTCGAAGCAAAGTACTACTCGCATGCCCCTAGGGAGGAGGTTGGTAGGAGTTAACAATCATGCATCCCTGATCTCAACAACACTAGGATTTGAACGAGGAATAAGAATGATCACACATCATCACCACGCGATACCCAATATTTAGATGAACATCAAATTAAAACCCTTAAAATATCAATATTTTTACTAACCAACAAACATGCACTCACACCCTTTCATATTTCCACATCAGTATCATTAACTCACAATTTCTCTTTTATATGCTACATGGAGGTTTTGATTATGCACTCATTGGATACCTATTATTTTTGGACCAGTCTTATAACCCATGGAAATTACCATCACTATTTATTAACTCTCAAACAAATTTAAGAGAAGAACGAGAGTGCAAATATTTCTATAAAATCTATATGCCATCATGCTCTAGAAGATATAAGTGAAGTACTAGAGCAACTCTTAGCTCAAAAGATATAAGGGAAGCACAAAGAGTATTCTATCAAATTATGGAGATCATGTGTCTCTATCAAGTGGGTGTGTCCAGCAAACAATTATTATGGAAAAATAAAACAAGAAACAAACTAAAGCAAATGCCGCTCCAAGCAAAACTCGTATCATGTGATGAATACAAATGTAGCTCCAAGTGACATACTGATGGATTAAGACGAAAGAGCGGATGCCTTCCGGGGCGTCCCCAAGCTTAGATGCTTGATTATTCCTAGAATTTGACTTGTGGTGTAATGGGCATACCCAAGCTTAGGCTATTTCCACTCCTTATTCCTTCATCCATTGTGATAACACCCAAAACTTGAAAACTTCAACACACAAACTCAACAGAAAACTTGTGGGATCCATTAGTAGGATAGGCGAACCATAAATATTAGGTACTGTTATAAATTGATTCATATTTTATTATTGGATGAGGTACTGTATTCTAACTTATACCCTCTGACATAATTTATAGCATTATCAAAACAAGCAAACTATGCAAGGAAAAACAGAATCTGTCTAAAACAGAACAACTTGTAGTGACCAGCAAAGACACCATACATATTTAACTCCAAGAATTCTGAAAAATTAAGAAAACCTAAGGTTTTTTTATGGAAATACTGTGTAAAACATTCAGATAAAAAATACATTTTAGTAAAATCAGAGAAATTCTGCACTAGACATGTTTTTTTTGTTTTTACACCGTATCAATTCTACTTTTCATTCAAGTCATCCCAAAGGCTTTATTTTGCAGAAACACTAATTTAAACATAAAAACACAATCAATAAAGTAGTAATAATCATGTTACGTCACACAAATAGAAAATATAACAAGAAAAATAAGATAATTATTGGGTTGCCTCCCAACAAGCGTTATTGTTTTATGCCCCTAACTAGGCATAATGCATAATTTCAAGTGTTGTCATCTTTGAAACTCCACCCATAAGTAACTTTAGTGATAGATTCATTTGGTGGTTTAATTATATTCCTAGGGAAGTATTTCATCCCTTTCTTTAGTGGAAATTAGAACCTTATGTTTCCCTCTTTCATATCAATAGTGGCACCTACAGTTCGTAAGAAAGGTCTCCCAAGTATTATTGGACAAGACGGATTGCATTCAACATCAAGCACAATGAAATATACATGCACATAATTTATATATCTGTTGGAAAAGGGAGTGCCTAGGAGGCTCTTAGGCACGCCTAGGCGCTAGGCGATGGCCAAACGCCCCGCCTAGGGCATAAGCGAAAGTTTAGGCAGGGCAAGGAAGAAATTGTGTACTCAAGAGAAAAATTATGGAATATTGCACTAATATGCCAAACGAGCCATATTCTGATGGTAGGAGGCGATAGTTAACTTATATATATATGCCCTAAATTAAGATAATGCACATATAATAAACAAAAATATACCCTAATAGTGTAAACTATATTACTGCCCAGGCCGCGCCTAGGGCACTTAACCACCACCTAGGCACTAGGCGAAGGCCAACTGCCTCGCTTACGCCTATCGCTTTTTCCAACCTTTATATTAGCTAGAATAAGCAGATCATTTATTCTACCCAAAGGTTTCTTAATAGTAGATTCCGCAAGATGCAAGTTGAGGGAACAATTTTGTATATTGGTGAGACCAAGCACATCACAAAGAGATTTAGGTATAGTTGAAACACTAGAACCAAGGTGACACAAAGCATTTCATTCATGTTCTTTAAGTTTTATTTTGATATTGGGTTCCCATTCATCATGCAATTTTCTAGGTATAAAAACTTCTAGCTCAAGTTTCTCATCATAAGCTTTTATCATTGCTTGTACTATATGTTTAGTAAAAGCTTTATTTTGTTCATAGGCATTGGGTGCGCTAATAATGGATTGCAATAAGGAAATATATTCTACTAAATAGAAACTCTCATAATTAAAGTCCTTGTAATCCAATATAGTGAGCACATCACTAGTTAAAGTTTTTGACCTCTCCAAATCCACTCTTTTCATTTTTATCATAAGTATCATCACCCTCTGAACAAACGGTATGCCTTCTAGCTAAAGTTAACTCATCTCCAGTCCTTTTATCATATGTTTTCAGATTATTAAACAAGGATTCAATAGGAGATGTACCAATCATTTTAAGATCTTCATCATGATTACCATAAAAACTAAGTGGAAGAGCTTTTTCTAAGAATTCCTGCTTAGCTCTCAACCAAGCGGTCCTCTCCTTACTCTCATTAATAGATATTTGTATGATTTGATGGTCTCATTAATATCATGCTTTGGTGGCAAATTTTTATTTTTAAGAGTTTCCACATCAAGAGCAATCATATCCATATTCTTAGCCAAGTCATCAACTTTATGCAACATTTCTTCTACCATAGTATTAAAAATCTTTTGAGAACTAATAAATTCTTTAATGGTATTATCAAGATCATAGGATAGCCTATTATTATTTATACAAGAATTTCCATAATAATTACCATAATTATTAGAGGAATTATCGGGATACAATCTAGCATTGAAATTTCCTCCATAAGCATTGTTGTTGAAATTGTTTCGTGAGATAAAATTCACATCAATACCATCTCCATTTTGCTCAATCAAGGTAGACAAAGGCATATCATTGGGATCAACATGAGCATGTTTACTAGCAACCATATTCATGAGAGCATCCAGTTTTTCACTCAAAGTAGCGATTTCCTCAACAAAATTTACCTTCTTACTAGTTGGAGCTCTTTCAGTATGCCATGTAGTTTGTCATGATGTTGTCCGGAAGTTTGGTGGCCTATGTCACCAACATGAAGGTACCACCCGCAACAGAATCTATAAGATTTCTAGACACAAAGGTAGTCTAGGATAGAAATTTTGTATAATCATCCATAAGTTGAAACCATGAGTAGGGAAAATTTTGATCATCAATTTCAACCTCTCCCAAGCTTGTGCAACATGTACTTGGTCATGGTGTTTAAAATTCATAATTTGATTTTTAAGGGAGATGATCTTAATAGGAGGAAAATACTTGGCAGTAAAAGCATATTTACACTTATCCGATATTCCAATACTATTACGTGGTAAGATGAAAACCAAGACTTAGCTTTCTCTCTTGTGAAAAAGGAAAGAATTTTAATTTGACCACATCATTATCCATATCATTTTTCTTTTGCATATCACATAATTCAACGAAAGTATTGAGATGAGCAGCCGAATCCTCATTAGGACTTCCGAAAAAATGTTCTTGCATCACAAGATTTAGCAATGCAACATTAATATCATAAAACTCCGCAGTAGTGGCAGGTGGAATAGGAGTACTAAAATCATTGTTATTAGTATTCGAGAATTCACACAACTTAGTAGTATTTTGAGACATGGTGACCAAGCAAGCAAAGTAACAAGCGAAGCAAATAAACTAGCAAGAAAGCAAGCAAACAAGTAAACTAGTAAACTAGCAAAGGTAAATATTTTTGCAGTTTTTGTTTTTTATAGCATGCAAAATATAACAAAAAATAAAAATTAGAACAAGTGAATGATAATTTGTGCAAAGGTACTTGATAGGAAATTGATGATACTCCCCGGCAACGGGGCCAAAAATCCTTCCTCATACTTGTGATCTATGTTGGGTTTTTACCCGAAGACAAGGGGATGACACAAGATAATATAGATAAGTATTTCCATGATTGAGAACCAAGGTTATCGAACCAATAGGAGAACCACAGAATTTCTCGTCTTCAACGCGTACACAAAAAACATACACTTGCACCCAACGCGGGCAAGAGGGTTTTCATCCCCTTGAACTCGTTACTTCCAAGCAATAAGTAGTGTAGATGATAGTTGATAATTACAAATTGTATAATAAAAAGGAAAACATAAATGGCATCAAGGAGATAAGAGCGTTTCTAAATATATTTGTGGATAGACCCGGGGGCCATAGTTTTCCATAGAGGCATCTCTCTTGTAGAAAGCTTACGCTGGGTAAACAAATTACTGTTGGGTAATTGATTAAAAAGCACATAGTGATGCAATATTTATTCGTGGCAATGAGCATTACATATAGGCATCATGTTCGTAAGCAAGTAGACTGACTCCTACCTGCATATACTACTATTACTCCACCCATCGACCGCTATCCAACATGCATCTAGAGTATTAAGTAAAATAGAGTAATGCTTGGAGAACAATGACATGATGTAGACAAAGTAAATCTAATTAATACGAATTAACCCCATCATTTTATCCTCAGTGGAAGCAATACAAATACGTGTCATGCCCCTTTCTGTCACTGGGATTGAGCACCGCAATATTGAACCCAATACAACGCACCTCTCCCACTGAACATAAATCAATCTAGTTGGCTAAACTATATCAATAGATGAGAGAGAATTACGAAGCTATCATATAGTCATGCATATATATGAAAGGACCAGCAAGTAACTCAATATAATTTCATGAACAATCTGAACATAAACCCACAATTCATTGAATCCAACAAATGCACCGCACAAAGTGATTTCATTGAATAGATCATCGCGAAGATGCAAGGAACTTTGTATTGAAGAACATAGAGAGAGATAGACATACATGTACTAACTACGGACTCGTACGTCTATGGTGAACTACTCACACATCACCCTGGGAGCAGCTAGGTTGATGTAGAGGCCCTCCGTGATCGACCCCCCTCTGGCAGGGCAATGGAATAGGGCTCCAGATGGCCACACGGCAGAACAGAGACTTGCAGTGGTGGAAAAAGTGTTTTGGGAGGTCCTCTGTTGGTTTTAGGGTTAAAGAGAATTTATAAGCCAAAGAACAACACTATAGGGACGGGAGGTGGCCCCAAGCCATTAGGGCGGGACCCCCTGGCTTGGGGGCACCTCGTGTGTCCTCCGGTCTCCCTCTGAAGCTTCTAGGTCTTACTTTGGTCCAAAAAAAATCATCAATTTTTTTGTGGTATTTGGACTTCGTTTGATACAGTATTCCTGAAAAGCCAAAAATATGTAGAAAACAACAACTAACACTTGGCACTGGGTTAATAGTCTAATGCTCAAAAATAATATAAATCAGCAAGTAAATGCCTAAAAAGCATCCTAGAATGGTAATATAATAGCATGGAACAATAAAAATTATAGATACATTGGAGACATATCAAGGTGACATCTCTGTCCAAATACCACATCAATATTTTAAGTTTTTTATTCTTCTAAATATACCCCTTAAGACACACCTAGTGTTGACGAGATCAAGATACATAAATTCGTGGAAACACCCTCATAAGTGTGTAACTTACAAGAAAATACATCGGGACCTTACAATAGGTTCATCATCACCAACCTATAGACTAGATGTGGCCAAGTCATCCACATGTCCCAATTAGAGTCTTTCAAAACTCAATATTTAAAGGACTCAACCCTAATATCGATCTTTTTGATATCTCTATCCACTGCACAAATATTATATAGGTTAGGGTACGAAGGCTAAGCGAGGTATCCGCAATATCCTCCTAAATTCTTGTGTCGTGGCCATTACCACCCGATAATGGAACCTGGCTAAACAAATCAACCGTGATTTGCATCAACCATTCTAGAACGAGGAATCAACCGATTTCACTGACAAGAAGTTTGAATAACTATTTAACAAGGTAACACTTGTTATTGACCTAAAGCTAACTGATACTTTTGCTTATGGTCACCACTTTGTCAAAAGAATTTGAATCTCTAATGGTCCAATCTTTTTCGTACTCCTTTAGATATTTCATAAAACGATGTCACAAACATTGGTAAACTAGTTATCCTACATGGATCATGCTTTCATGTGTTCACTGACGGAGCTGCGACAAGGCTACATGGGCCATGGCTTCCCTAGAGCTTCCACTTCTATTACAACCAACCCACAGGTTAGAGGAAAATCCCGTATTTTTGTAGTTTGGCCCATCCAGCCCGCCTTGTATTTTGCTGCTAGCTCTACCATTGCATGTGTCATTGATTAGTGTGAATGATCTTTGAGATAATAAACTGACCTTGACACAATTCAGATTGTTGATTTATCCATAATTTTTTGAGCTCAACTCACCTAAATTTTTTTGACCTTGACACAACTCAACTTACTTGAAGGATCTTTTTCAATCCATAGGTAGGTATAGTGGACTCTCATGGCAAAATTGGTTTAAAGGTGTTTGGATGCACAAGTAGTATTCCTACTTAGTGCGAAGGATTTCGCTAATATGAGGTGGAAGCAAGCACTACATGTTGGAGGATCTAAAACCATATAACTTCTATCCGGAGGCAACCAAACATAACCCATTATGTTTTCTTCCTTGTCCAACATCAACTTCTTAGCATGTTATATTTTAATGGGCAGTCACAATCATAAAAGATGTCTAAGATAATATATTTCTGTGTGAATCTCCCTTTCTTTATCATTTCCTTTTCAATTGCACCAATGACCAATCACTATGTTTGCTAACTCCCAACAAATTTCAGTTGACATACCTTTTATATGTGAAGTCATCACTCCCCATAAGATCATTATTTATACTCTTTGCTTTTATTCTATTCTTCTTTTATTTATTACTCTTAAGAGCATAGTAAGCTAGCGTATCCCTCACATCAAAACTAGTTTTTATTATATAACTCTCGGACTTTCTTACATAAGGGGAGGAAAAAGAAAAACTCAAAATTAGATAATACTAATATTTTATTCTAC
Source organism: Hordeum marinum (assembly GCA_022496015.1). Classification (NCBI taxonomy): domain Eukaryota; kingdom Viridiplantae; phylum Streptophyta; class Magnoliopsida; order Poales; family Poaceae; genus Hordeum; species Hordeum marinum. Next base: position 167,747,015 of record CM039673.1, read on the forward strand.
TAGATGAAAACAAACAAAAAACGATCGAACTAAGAAAAACAATAAAACGGTAAATGGAAAAGGTTGTGATGGTGATACGATACCGGGGCGCCTCCCCCAAGCTTGGCACAAGTCAAGGGGAGTGCCCATACCCATGTGCTTTGATGTCCTTCTTCGAAGATGATGGTGGTGGAGTCGTTGATGAGGTTGGAAGAGCTGTCCTCCGTCTTCCAAGGCATAGGCTCACCATCGTAAAAAGATGAACGAATCTCCAGAATCCTCAAATCTGCAGCCAAACTCATTCTCTTAAATCTATACTAGGAAAAATGTGTGTGCGTTGCAATGGGAGAAAAAACACCCCTAATAGATACTTGATGACATCGGCAAATTCCTTGACATATTTCACGTTGTGGTACGCAAAAAAACATGATAAGTGAAATTGCACGAACACATAAAGATATGATGATATTTTCAGTACACTAAAGGTATGCCCAATTCAATAGACACACCTTTAGAATATCAACATCCCCTATGGAGTTAAAATTATATTTTATAAGAGCATAAAATGTATAATTCCTAGTCAATTTAAATGAGTATAACACATATATAATAGGCATCAGCGAAATACACCATATGAAGAAAAGTATTAATTAAGAGTGTATCTTAAACGGAATTTTAGAAAAAAATAACATGGAGGATAATAGCATATTTGAAATATACACATTTTTTCAACGATTTACATATAACATGTTTAACCTGGATTTACAATTTAAAATATATAATTTTTAAAAGGCATTTGAATCTGTCAAAAAAATAGAATAGCTAGGCCAAAAGTGCATAGATAGGCTTGGGCGATGCAATTTTATTCTATGCCAACAAAAAAATAAACAACAAAAAGTGGAGAAGGAGGACTCGAACTCAGGTGTCCAAGTTGTACTGCAGAGAGTTCACCCACTGCGCTACTTCGATGCTTCTAAAAATCTTGGGGGTCTTGCTCGATATAAACTATAGAGTCGCCTGCGACTTAGAAGAAAAAACGAATCGTTTTTTCCACTTATCGGTGGCATAGGTGGTAATTATGGACAACTTCGGGGGTAATTTAAGTGACGGATGAGTAGAAGCAGTAGCTCCTTTATTAATAGGTATAAATTCATACTCACAGTTTTGGTTTTGCAGATCATAGATCTGGGCTTGGAGATGCTCGATTTTCTCGTGGAGCTTGAAGATATGCTCCCCTATGTCCTTGGTGTCCAGCTTGTGTTTATGGGTAAACTCCGAGATCATCATATGATTGCCATTGAGTCCATGTTCCACCATCCCTTGGCACTTGAAGACTTGTTGTTCCATTGCTTCGAGCCTTGTTTCCACACTTCCGGTCTTCTTTGGCCCTTCAACCTCATGGATGTGCAGCACCCCCTCACACATCTCAATGGCTTGAGGGTGTTGCAGCACTTCTGCAAGATAGGGGTTGATGACCTTCTCGAAGAACTTGTCCTTCGGATCACTTGGGGATGCCATGAAGTTGTAAGTCTATAATAGAAACAGCTCAAAACGAAAACAGGAGGTATTGTCGTGATACGGAAGTGCAAACCTTCGAGATAATATCTAATGAATTTTTGCCGACCCAAAGGAGTGTACCACAAGAAAATGGAGTCTGGAGGGTGCACGGGGTGGTGGAAAGCCCCCTAGGCGTGGTCAGGGGGTGGCTGCGCCTAGTAGGCTTGTCACCTCCTCGTGCGTCTTTCAGACTACTTTTGATTTTCCTAATTTTTTAAATATTCCAAAACTGATTAAAATTGCTATTGGGAAAGTTTTGGAGTCGGTTTACCTACCGTACCACATACCTATTCCTTTTCAATGTCTGAAACATTCCGGTAGGTCTCACTGATATACTCTTCCGGAGTTATGGTATTGATAACATTGGTTTCAACATTTATGGGAGTACCTGAGATATGATGTTTGATTCATTGCCTGATTACCACCTTCGGATTTGTTCCTTCGGCATTGTTGATCTTGATGGCACCGGAATGATATACTTCCTCGACAACGTAAGGCCCTTTCCATTTAGAGAGAAGTTTTCCTGCAAAAAATCTTAACCGAGAATTGTATAGCAAGACATGATCACCTACATTGAATTCATGCTTTTTTATCCTTTTATCATGCCATCTCTTAACTTTTTCTTTAAATAACTTGGCATTCTCATAGGCATGGATTCTCCATTCATCAAGGGAGCTAATGTCGAATAACCTCTTCTCATCGGCAAGTTTGAAATCATAGTTGAGCTCTTTGATTGCCCAATAAGCTTTATGCTCTAGCTATAGAGGTAAGTGACATGTTTTGCCATAAACCGTTTTATACGAAGACATACCCATAGGATTCTTGTAAGCAGTTCTATAAGCCAATAATGCATCGTCAAGTTTCTTAGACCAATTCTTCCTAGATCTACTAACCGTCTTTTGCAAGATCAATTTAATTTCTCTATTGCTTAATTCTACTTGACCACTAGACTGAGGATGATAAGGAGATGCAATTCTATGATTATCATCATACTTGGCAAGCAATTTAAGGAAAGCACCATGAATAAAATGTGAACCACCATCAGTCATTAAATATCTAGGGACTCTAAATCTAGGGAAAATAACTTCTTTAAGCATCTTAATAGAGGTGTTATGATCAATACTACTAGTTGGAATAGCTTCTACCCACTTAGTAAAATAATCAACATCAACTAAAATATGAGTATACCCGTTGGATGTTGGAAAAGGTCCCATATAATCAAAACCCCAAACATCAAATGGTTCAATAACAAGAGAGTAATTCATAGGCATTTCCTATCGTCTACTAATATTGCCCATTCTATGACATTCATCACATGACAAGACAAACTTACGAGCATCCTTGAAGAGAGTAGGCCAATAAAAACTAGATTGTAATACCTTATGTGTAGTTCTATCTCCAGCGTGGTGTCCTACGTAGGCCTCGGAATGACACTTACGTAGGATCTATTCCTGTTCATGCTCGGGTAAACAACGTCTAATAACACCATCTAATCCTTCTTTATAAATGTGTGGGTCATCCCAGAAGTAATGTCTTAAATCATAGAAGAACTTTTTCGTTTGTTGGTATGTGAAACTAAGCGGTATAAATTTAGCGACAATGTAATTAGCATAATCAGCATACCATGGAGCATTACAAGAAGCATTTATAACACCTAATTGTTCATCAGGAAAGCTATCATCAATAGGTAGCGGGTCATCAAGAACATTCTCTAACCTAGATAAGTTATCTGCTATGGGGTTATCATCACCCTTTTATCAATAGTATGCAAATCAAACTCTTGTAGCAGAAGAACCCACCTGATAATTCTCGGTTTAGCACCTTTCTTTTCTAGAAGATATTTAATAGCAGCATGATTAGTGTGAACAGTTACTTTAGAATAAACAATATAGGGTCTAAACTTATCACAAGCGAACACAACTGCTAAAAATTCTCTTTCAGTGGTAACATAGTTTCTTTGAGCATTGTCTAGAGTTTGGCTAGCATAATGAATAACATTTAATATCTTATCAACTCTTTGTCCTAGAACAGCACCAACGGTATAATCACTAGCATCACACATGATTTCAAATGGTAGGTTCCAATTAGGTGGTTGAACAACAGGTGCGGAAATCAAGGCATCCTTAAGAATTTCAAAAGCTTTTACACAATCATCATCAAAAACGAATGGAACATCTTTTTGCAAGAGATTAGTGAGCGGCCTAGAAATCATAGAGAAGTCTTTAATAAATCTCCTATAGAAACCAGCATGACTAAGGAAACTTCTTATACCTCTGATATCCGTAGGACACGACATTTTTTCAATAGCATCAACTTTAGCTTTGTCAACTTCAATACCTCTTTGTGAAATTTTATGTCTCAAGACAATGCCTTCATTCACCATAAAGTGGCACTTCTCCCAATTCAAGACAAGGTTAGTTTCTTCGCATCTCTGCAAAACTCGATCAAGGTTGCTCAAATAGTTATCAAAAGAAGTTCCGTAAACGGAAAAATCATCCATGAAAACCTCAACAATCCTTTCACAAAAATCAGAGAATATAGCAGTCATACATCTTTGAAAGGTAGCAGGCGCATTGCATAAACCAAAAGGCATATGTCTATAAGCAAAGGTACGAAAAGGGCAGGTAAAAGTGGTCTTCTCTTGATCCTCTTTTGACATAGGTATTTGAGAGAAACCAGAATAACCATCTAGAAAGCAGAATTGTGTGTGTTTGGATAATCTTTCTAGCATTTGGTCAATAAAAGGTAGAGGGTAATAATCTTTTCTAGTAGCTTTATTGAATTTCCTAAAATCAATTACCAGTCTATATCCTATAACAATTCTCTGCGAGATCAATTCATTCTTATCATTAGGAACTACGGTAATACCTCCTTTCTTAGGGACACAATGAACGAGACTAACCCATCTACCATCAGCAATAGGGTAAATGATACCTGCCTCCAGAAGCTTCAATATTTCATTTCTTACCACTTCCTTCATTTTAGGATTTAACTGTCATTGGTGATCAACAGCTGGTTTAGCATCGGGCTCCATTTTAATTTTATGCTGACATAGAGTGGAACTAATGCCTTTAAGATCATCAAGAGTTTATCCAATAGCGGCATGGTGCTTCCTCAGAGTTCTCAATAATCTCTGTTCTTCATGCTCTGAAAGGTTAGCACTAATAATAACAGGATATATCTTCATTTCATCAAGATAAGCATATTTCAGAGTATTCGGTAATGGTTTAAGCTCAAACACGGGATCACCCTTGGGTCGAGGAGGATCTACAAGTATTTCAACAAGCAAGTTTTGTTTCAGAATAGGATGTTGATCAAAGAATATCTTATCTATTTCATTCCTCTCATTCATATGCATATCATTTTCATGGTCTAGCAAATACTGTTCTAAAGGATCAGTAGGAGGCACAGAAATAGAAGCAAGACCAATAATTTCATCCTTACTAGGAAATTCTTTATCATGGAGGTGTCTACGAAATTTAGAGAAATTAAACTCATGAGACATATCCCCAAAACTTACGGTAACAATTTCCTTCTCACAATCTATCTTGGCATTAACGGTATTCAGGAAGGGTATACCAAATATAATGGGGCAAAAATCATCTTGTGGGGAACCAAGAACAAGAAAATCAGTAGGATATTTTATTTCCCACACAAGACTTCAACATCTCTAATAATCCCAACTGGTGATATAGTATCTCTATTAGCAAGCTTAATTGTAACATCAATTTCCTCTAACTCAGTTGGTGCAATATCATTCATAATCTCTTTATATAAGGTAAATGGAATTGCATCACACTAGCACCCATATCACATAAGCCATGATAACAATGATCTCCTATCTTAACAGAAACAACAGACGTGCCAACAATGGGTCTATGTTTATCTTTAGGATTAGGTTTAGCAATTCTAGCAGCTTCGTCACAAAATTGAATAGCATGCCCATCAATACTATCAACCAAGAGATCCTTAACCATAGAAATACTAGGCTCGACTTTAATTTTCTCGGGGGGTGTAGGTGTTCTAGTACAGCTCTTATGAACCACAGTTGAAGCTTTAGCATGTTCCTTTATTCTAACAGGGAAAGGTGGTCTTTCGATATAAGCAGCGAGAATAACAGGATCAACACTATAAGTAATAGATTTCTCTTCAACTTTAATAGGTTCAACTACTTTCACTTCAATGGGAGGATGATAGTTAAACCACTTCTCCTTAGGGAGATCAACATGAGCAGCAAAATATTCACAAAAAGAAGCTACTATCTCAGAGTCAAGTCCATATTTAGTGCTAAATTCACAAAAAGCATCGGTGTCTACAAAGGATTTAACACACTCAAACTTAAGGTTCATACCTGAATCCTTACCTTCGTTGAGTTCCCAATCTTCAGAGTTGCATTTAATTCTTTCCAATAAATCCCATTTGAAGTCAATATCTTTCTTCATATAGGAACCAACACAAGAAGTATCGAGCATGGATTGATCATTACGAGAAAGCCGAGCATAAAAATACTGAATAATAATTTCTCCCGAGAGCTCATGATTGGGGCATGAATATAACATTAACTTAAGCCTCCCGCAAGCTTGAGCGATTCTTTCTCCTTCACGAGGCCAAAAATTATAGATATAATTCCGATCATGATGAACTAGATGCATAGGATAGAACTTCTGATGAAGTTTTTCAATTGGTTGTAGCTCCATGATACAATATCATCACATAGCCTATACCATGTCAATGCCTTTTCTGTCAAGGATAAAGGAAAGACCTTCTTCTTGAAGTGATCCTCGGGCAGACCAGCAAGCTTAAATAATCCACAAACTTCATCTACATAGATTAGATGCAAATCAGGATGTAGTGTTCCATCTCTTGCATAAGGATTAGCCAGCGGTTTCTCTATCATACCCGAAGGAATTTCATAATAAATATTTTTAGTAGGTTCACTAGGTTGAGGGACAAATCTTTGTATTTATGGTCGAGGTGAAGATACCCCGAACAAGCCCCTCAAAGGATTACTTTCCATAGTAACAAGTGACCGTAAATTTCAGCACACTATATACATTTTTCCTTACCAGATTCCACTTACCAAAGGCGCTTCACTACCCGGCAACGGCGCTCGAAAAGAGTCTTGATGACCCACAAGTATAGGGGATCTATTGTAGTCCTTTTGATAAGTAAGAGTGTCGAACCCAATGGGGAGCAGAAGGAAATGACAAGCGGTTTCCAGTAAGGTATTCTCTGCAAGCACTGAAATTATCGGTAACAGATAGTTTTGTGATAAGATAATTCATAACGAGTAACAAGTAACAAGTGTAACAAAGGTGCACCAAGGTAGCCCAATCCTTTTTGTAGTAAAGGACCGGCCTGGACAAACTCTTATATAAAGCAAAGCACTCCCAAGGACACATGGGAATTTCCATCAGGCTAGTTTTCATCATGCTCATTTGATTTGTGTTCGTTACTTTGATAATTTGATATGTGGGTGGACCAGTGCTTGGGTGCTGCCCTTAATTGGACAAACCTCCCACTTATGATTAACCCCTCTTGCAAGCATCACTACTAGAATTCAATTATTTGCCGTCTGCTTTGGAAAAGCAGATGACAAAGAACCGCCTGATGGAAAATAGAGTCTTTGCCGTCAGCTGGCTCTTTGTCGTCCGCCAGCTGACGGCAAAGAGGAAAATGGCAGACAACAAAGAGCCTAGTGGGCCCCATGGGGGTACTGCGTTGGCTAGGTCACCACTTTGTTGTCTGCTGCCTATTTGCCGTCTGTTAGCACACGACAAAGAAAGGCTAGGCGGACAACAAAGAGGGTGTTGTCTGCCAGCAGACGGCGAAGAGGTGGTTTGACTTAACAATTACCCCCGCGCTCGAAACCCGACACCACTCCCCCCCCCCCCCGTGCGCCTCTCTCTCTCTCACACACACACACACACACAACCCGTCACCGCTGCCACGTCGCCGCCCCTCCCTGCCACCCCGCCCCGTCGTTGCCGCCTCATCACACCCTCCCTGCCACCCCGCCCCCTCCCTGTCACCCCGCCCCATCGTTGTAGCACCGCCCCCCCCCTCTCGAGCCTCCTCGCCCCCCCTCCCGAGCCTCTCCACTGCAACCGCCGGTCGGCCGCCCAGCTGCACCCCCGAGGAGCGCCACTCTGCCACCCTGTCGCTCCCCCCGCCACCCCCGGCTCCGCCCCGTCGCCGGCCAACCCACGGTGAGCCGCACTGCCACCCCTTTTTCTGTTTTTTCTTTTCTGTTTTAGATATTAGATATAGTTTTAGATAAATATTTGATAGTTTACATATTAGATAGTTTAGATGTTTTTTTTAGATAATACATAGTTTTAGATAGTTTACATATTAGAAAAGAAGAAGGAAAAAGGAATAGAAGAAAAAATAAGAAGAAGAATAAAAAGAAGAATAAAAAGAAGAAGAAGAGGAGGAGGAGAAGAAAAAAGAAGAAGAAGAAGAAGAAAAAGAGGAGAGGAGGAGAAGAAGAAGAGGGAAATAAAGGAAAGGAAGAAGAAGAGGAGGAGGAGGAGGAGAAAAAAAAAGAAGAAGAGGAGGAGGAGGAGGAGGAGAAGAAAGAAGAGGAGGAGGAGGAGGAGAAGAAGAAGAAGAGGGGGAGTTGGAGAAGAAAAGGAAGAAGAAGAGGAGCAGGAGACACCACCGACCCCCGACGCCACAAACCACCTACCCCTGACGCCCCTGACCCCCGACCCATGACGCCATCGACCCCCGACCACTAACGCCACCGACCCCTGACCCCCGACACTACCGACCACCGGCCCCCGACCTCCGACGCCACTGACCCCCGACGCCACTCACTCCTGACGCCATTGACCCCCGAGCCCCGACACCTATTCTGCATCCTATTGACCAAAAGGTGCTCTTCGGTCTTCTAAAAGCCAAGGAGGTCATAGTTTTGTAAATTATGAGTTAGGTCACATATTTTTCTGATTTTGTTATAAACACATCATATTTGTGTTGATCGGGTGAATTTTAATGTGTAGTTGTTTGACGACCTCCCCGTGCGTTGGACGAGCTCCCCTGCCGTGTTCGTGGGTGAGCACAAATGACATCTCCTCCCCCGACCCCTTAATTTGCTCGGTTCCGGTCTTCATGCCGATGAAACTTGCTAGCTATAGGTGTCTTCAATCATAAGTATGCGTGACCAGTATGTCTCTCCTGTTCGAAAGGGCGGCATCTATAAATATGCATGTCTTTGCATATTTATAACCGCCATCCTTTTGAATTGCCCAATGTTATCCATGGATAACCCGAGTATGTGTAGATTGGGTTCGTTTTCCCGTATGCTGTGCTCCGGATCCAATGCGGAATTTCGTCAGTGCCTCCCTATTGTTCTCCGGGTACACATCCTCTCTGCTTATTGCCGAGCGTGTATCAGGAGAACGGCGAGGAGGTGCTGCCGAAATTCTACGTCGGATCCGGAGTAGAGCATGGGAAAATTAACCCAATCTACACATACTCGGTTGGGATTGGGACCTATCTCTACCAATTAGCGTGTAGGTTGCATGGACATAATAAAACAGACAAACTTGATTATAGGATGAATATAGATGATGAATTATATATATATATAGATTTCTTGTGTGTTTAGTAGGTAGGCAAGATGAGTGATCATGCTTGGATGTACACCGGTCACCCTAGTCAGAAAGAAATGACCCTTGAATGGTTAAAAAAACCAAGGGGTTTCTAAGCGCCGCATTTGCAAATGGTCAGGAAATAACCTTGTGCCCCTATGTCTAGTGTAACAACCATAGAAAGTGGACATGGGATGAAATGGGTAAACACTTGCAGAAGTGGGGTTTTATGCCTGATTATACGGTGTGGAGATTTCATGGTGGGTCTGCCCAATATGCCATAGGTGAGGTTGTTCGTCGTCGCACCGACGAGCATGATACCGAGATCGAAGACATGGTGCAAGACTTTGATGATGGTTGGGATTCGGACGATGAGATGGAGGAATCTGCAAAGGCCTTCTATGAAATGTTGGAGTCTTCAAAACGTCCTCTCCACGAGCACACCGAGCTTTGTCAGTTGGATGCCATCGCGCAAGTAATGGCTCTGAAGGCTCAGTTCAACCTAGGCAGAGAATGCTACAACGCGATGATGGCGATATTTGGATGCTTTCTACCCAAAGGCCATGTATTGCCAGCAAACCTGTACCAGTCGGACAAAATCCTACGTCCGTTTTAGATGCCCTATGAGAAGATAGATGCCTGTGAGAATGGATGTGCCTTATTTAGGCTTGAGTATGATGGCTTGAACTATTGTCCCATTTGCAAGTCTTCCAGGTATGTTGTGGTAGACAACGGTATGGGTGAGAAGAGTCAGACCAAAATCCCAGTTAATGTTCTTCGGTATGTGCCAATCATACCAAGACTTCAACGTCTTTTCATGGTCAAAGAGACGGCCCGACAGATGACATGGCATAAATTGGAAAAAGGAACCGAACTAGATGCAGATGGGAATCCGATGTTGGGACACACTTCAGACGCTTTTGCGTGGAAGCACTTCGATGCATTACATAAGGATAAAGTGGTAGATCCATGGCATCCTTGAGTCGCCATCAGCACACATGGGTTCCAAGTGTTTGGTATGACGGCAACCCAATATAGTTGTTGGCATGTATTTGTCATTCCACTCAATCTACCCCTGGAGAGATTATGAAAAAAAGAGCATTTTCTTGACGTTGATAATTCCAGGTGTTGGTATCAAAACCGGCGGATCTCGGGTAGGGGGTCCCGAACTGTGAGACTATAATCGACGGTAACAGGAGACGAAGGGGACACGAGTTTACCCAGGTTTGGGCCCTCCTATGGAGGTAATACCCTACGTCCTACTTGGTCGTATTGATTATGTAAGGGGTTATAGAGTTGATCTACCTCGAGATCGTATAGCTAACCCTAGATGAGTTGTTCTCCCCCTATACTCTAAAACCCTCTAACTTATATAGATGCCGAGGGTGTCCTCGGCTTACACATGGTCGGTTCCATGTCGAAGAGATAACATGCCTAACGATAGTTAATAACTTGGAGAATACGTCATGACTCCTCGAAGCTTCCATCTGGCGTAGTAGGTCTTTGATCTTCCGATGCCCACCTTGCGGCCCATATAGTCCGGCCCATAAAGAATAGGTCAGCTATCCGAGGACCCCCCCTAATCTAGGACTCCCTCAGTAGTCCCCGGACTGGCCTTCAACGCTGATATATAATTGGTCGATCTCCTTATGTCGTCGTCTTCGGCTTGCAAGGCGAGTCCCTCATCCTTCTTCGTTCGGGAACCGACCAGTCTTCGGTAAGATCCGAGGCGTCGCGGACGCAGGTTTATTATAATAACTACGTGAGTTCCTCGACTTTTGCGCGTCGTGGGGAGGCGAGTGGTCAGCGATTTTTACAATCTTACCCCTCCGCAACGGAGGCACCGACCCATTTAATCAAACAAAATCGTGGTTCAGACCAAATCTTCTTGTTCTTCCCTCTTGTCGAAAGAAACTCCCAGCGGAAGCTCCACACAAAACATGGCTAATGTTCCTAGCTCCTCCGCAGGTCCCTACGGCCAACGCCCAGGGGACTAGACTAGTTGTTCCGTCACACTCCTGTGGCTCTGTAATCTAGAGACCCAGGGATATCTTCCATCATTAGATCTTGCGGCGACCCGCGTAGGTCTACTCTCTTATGGTGACGAGGTTTTCGATGAGCGCTTCCCCAATCCAAACAAGGGGGAGCGCGTGTGCTTCATCCCCTTCCTCCTCCGAGGCCTTGGGTTTCCAATCCATCCGTTGTTGGGGGGGGGGTACTGGAGTTCTACGGGATCCAAGTCCACCACCTCACGCTAGGGTCAATTTTACACATCTCGGGCTTCGTCGCCCTCTGCGAGATGTTCTTGGGGTGCGAAGCACATTTCGATTTGTGGAGGAAATACTTCTGCCTTGTCCCCCATACTCGGGACAAGACAATCATAGAGGTCGGTGGGGCTGAAGTGTGCCGCATAGCAGGGACGTGGTATCCGACAAGCACACCGAGGAAATCCGAAGAATGGTGTCGGTGTCAAAACAGGTGGATCTCGGGTAGGTGGTCCCGAACTGTGAGACTAGGATCGATGGTAACAAGAGACAAAGGGGACATGAGTTTACCCAGCTTCGGGCCCTCCAATGGAGGTAATACCCTACGTCCTGCTTGATTGTATTGATGGTGTAAGGGGTTACATAGTTGATCTACCTCGAGATCGTATGTCTAACCCTAGATGAGTTGTTCTGTCTCTATACCCTAAAATCCCCCGGCTTATATAGATACCGAAGAGGCCTAGGGTTTACACATGGTCGGTTACATGCCAAAGAGATAAACATGCCTATTTACTACATCAAACGTGGAGCGCGAGCCGTGCTCCTCGAACCTTCCATCCTGGAAACTGGGCCTTCCAATCGTCCGGTGTTCGGTAAGTAGCCCATATAGTCCGGCCCATAAACAACAGGTCGGCTATCCGAGAACCCATGAATCCGAGACTCCCTCGGTAGCCCCCGAACTTGCCTCCAATTCCAAGGGTCTTCAGCTCCAATAGCTTTGCGAACAGAGTCTTCGACTTGTGAGGTGAGTTCCTTCCTATCGAACTGTAGTTCGGCCTCTGATGATAAGTAGTTTTCCGCATAGTGGCATGTGCGAATTTAATGAAATAAGTAGGCTTTGAAGGCCAAGCATCAGGAAAAATGGTAATGTTCCCTGACGACCTTTCTGACAAAAGGTCACAACCCTCCACAATTAATAGGCCAGTTGCAAGCACTCGATGCGCGGTTCGAAGCCGTTCCATCCACACGATCTATCAACATGTTGAATGTGTCCCGTTTTATACAGGATATACTTAATCACGCGCTCGCAACGGCTCGCACATCTCGGAAAGTGGAGGGATTCACGGCATAGCAGGGGGAGCCCAAATCGGCAGACCTCATTAAAGGAGAAAGAAAACCCCAAAGGCCTTTCACGCTCTCCATTCGAGTTCTCCGCCTCCTATTCCCTTGCGCCTCCAGAGCACAGATCTAGGTTTCTCCACCCTCGCTCCCAATCTCAGCAATGGCGGGATCCAATGGCCAGTGGGAAGCTTCCACGGTCACCAATCAAGACATAATCGACCTTAAGAAGGCCGGTTACCTCCCCACCAACATCCCGCATCACGCTGCGGAGGAGGTCCAAGTGAATCCCACCCCCAGCCAGGCGAGCGGGTGGTGTTCATCCCCCACTTCATCAAGGGGTTGAGCTTCCCCCTCCACCCCTTTATTAGGGGGTTAATGTTCTTCTACAACCTCGACTTCCACGACCTCCCGCCAAAATCCATCATGCACCTCTCAGCCTTCGTCCTCATCTGTGAGGCTTTCCTGCACGTCGAGCCGCATTTCGGGCTCTGGTTGCAGGTATTCAACCTCAAGCCAAAGTGCGTCGGCAGCAAGCACGCCGACTACGGCGGGGCTGTTATCAGCAAACTCACCCATGTCGGGTGGCTGTCGGGCACCCTCGTCGACACCATCAAGGGGTGGCAAAAGGAGTAGTTATATGTCACCAAACCACAAGAAGGAGGTCAGCAGCCCGCCACCGCATTCAAATCCGGTCCCCCGACCCGATTGGCTTCCTGGCTCGAAAAGGGCCTCGTCTAGGGGTCGAGCAAGGAGGTGACCGATCTGCAGAAGTGCATCCGTTCCTTGGTCGAGGACGGCACCATGCTGCCCGATGTGGTCCAGGTGGTGCTCCGAAGACGCATCCTCCCCTGCCAGCGTCGAGACACTCCCCTGTGGGCTTGGAAACTCAAAGCCGAGCCCACAGTCTGGAACCTCTTCCGCACTATGCGGGAGAAGCTGTGGAAGGTGTTCTTCAAATCAGTGAAGAGCTGGCCAGCCAAGGAGGAGGACAAGGTCCTGCACGCCACCAAGCCGGATTCTGAGGTACGATACACCCTAGCTTGGTCGACCTTATTACATAGAAGATATATAACCATGTGTCCGATCTTTTTATGTAGAGATGGCTAAGGAAAGCCATCAACATCAGCATTCCGGCTCCTCATCCCGAAGACGAGAGGGCGGGGCTGCTAGCCAGGATGCTCGTGGAGAAGCCTTATGAGGCTCCCACGAGGAAGGGGAAGAAGAAGAAACCAGGTCAGTCTGTCCTTCGCATCAAGGACCAGCCTAATGCTGCATCCGGAGACACCCCCGCCTCCTCAAATTAGGAGGAGGCCGAAGAGGAGGAAGAAGAGGAGGAAGAGGTCGAGAGCGAGGGGGGAGAGAATTTCCCCCATGCCAAGAAGAGAGCGGCGTCTTCGGACGCCCTAGGGCAGGCAGCATCTCCTGCCCTGAAGAGGGCGCGACAAGTGCGGATGATCCTGTCCGACGACAGCTCGGACCCGAGCTCCGCGTTTGAAGACCCTGAGGTTCCACGAAGGAGGCTAAGGGTCAAGCCCCCTCCATCTAGGTTAGGATCCGAAGACCCTCCTTCCTATAACTAGTAAATTTAGAGTTTGCTAACACGCAGGTTATTGGTCCTACAGCCCCCCACGCGTCATCCCCACCGAGCTGGTATCGGATGGGGAGACCTCGCCCGCCAAACTAGAGGAGAGCAGTGACGCCTCGCACCCCACCACTCCAGTCGCTACAAAGGATGTCGTGGAGGTGTCGTCCCAGCCTACTCCAATGGAGGCGGACACAGGGGCAAGGAGATATCACCGTGGTCGAGGCTAATGCTTCGGCCACCGCAGACCAAGGGACAATCCCTTGCCCAAACACCAAGGAGGCCGGACGGAAGGGCCACCAGTCCCCTCCGAGGACATCTCTAGAGAGCATTGTGCCTCCGGAGGCAGCGGTCCAATCCCCGGTGGGCAATCGGGAAATCTGATCATCCCCGGCACCGCCGACCAACATGTGGTCGGCCATGGAGAAGGCTCTATCAAGCGCCTCCATCCCCGAGGATCACCGCACCCTTATGGGTGCGGTATTACAAAGCGTCCGGTCCATTGACAATGGACAGAAGGAGGCCTTCAAAGGTCTCCTTGTGGGCTTTCAAGTAAGTCGCCCAATGTTTTTGTTAAGATTTTCATTTACTCATATTGTATAAATGGAAGCCCCCGAGCCCTAGGTGAGATGAACAAGCTCACCTAGGGGTCATATCTATAATTCGAGAAGTGGGTGCCAATGTAATGTATGCATTGTGTGTGTAATGTAGGCTTCGTCATCAACGGCGGCCAAAAATGGTGCCGAGCTGGACGAGCTGCATTGAAGGCTCAAGCGCTCCGAGGATGAGGTGAAAGCCCTAAACAAGAGGTTCGATGAAGCACAAGGTAAGTCCAAACTAAATTTGGATACTTTCCCCGGAATACTGTCAATGTAGATTCTTTTTAAATAAAGTCGCATCGTGTTGCAGCTTCGTCGAAAGAGATCGAAAATATCAAGGCCAAGCTTCAATGTGCCAAGGATGAAGTGTCCGTGGGAAAGGCAACAGCCAATGAAGCGGCCACCACACTCTCCGCCCTACGAGCCACCAGTGATAAACACCAGGCTCGTGTGGTGGAGATACAGCATGAGCTCAAAGACGCTAGCAACAAGTGCAAGGCCTTGGAGTAATAGAATAAGGCGATCTCGGCCGAACTGTCCATCATAAAGTACGATCTCCAAAAGGAGCGGGTGGACAGACGGTTCTTCGAGGAACAAGTTCACCAAGTCAAGGACATAGCCGATGGTAAGCCGCACTCCCTAAACTGCATATTCGGGGATAGCAGATTCGAATTGCTGACTCGGGTGTGGCGATCCTTAGGCGCATCCGTCAATCTCCAGAAGAGTGTGGCAGACGCCAATCAGCTGCTCGCCTTGCATGGAGAGAAAGACGAAGCTCGGACATTCTGGGCACAGTTCGGCCCCGAGCGTCCTCCTCTTCTGGTGGAGCAGCTGAAACAACTGATGGAGATGCACCAGATGGCGGAGCCGGCCATCAAGGACCTCTGCATTTGCTTATGGCCCGGCAAGCCACTCCCAGGCAGCTACTTTGGCCTGGTGCAACGACTGATTGCAGCCATGCTCCGTCTCGATGCCGTCAAGTGCTCCTCCTGCATCGAAGGAGTCCGAATGGCCCTTGCAAGGCCAAAGTGCACTGGCCAGGGCTCAATCTGATGAAGGTCGCCACCGACCCACCGCTGCCTGGAGAGGAGCACCGACGCCCCGAGCTTTACTTCGATGGAGTGATGGAGAGTGCACGGGTGATAGCGTCGTAGTGTTTGAGCGAAAAATTATTTGAATGAGCTTGTAATGTGTCCGAAGACTTGTGATAACTTTCAGTGATATTAGTATCCGCTCTTATATGGTTTTGCATTCCTTAATAACTCCTATATGGTTGTTTAATATTGAAAGATGTGATTCGTCGGCTTCAGCCCCCACGTAGATACTACATGGGGTGTCTATGCCAATGCACCGTGTCCCTTAGCCGACTTATAGGAACCCGAAGGCGGTTTAGTACGGCAGACTAGGCAATCGGACTATTGTGCTTTATTTCTTTCACTTAACCGAAGGGGCGTGAAAAGGACTGCAGGAAGTGTACAATTAGCCACCGGAGTATTTGCGATGTTCGGACGAACCGAGGCCGAAGCCGACATCATAGTATTTGCACAAAGGGCGAATTGCTCGTATAACATGGAATAATCGCTTACGATGGCTGAAGTATAATACTTCTAACTTGGGGTTCACAGATTGGATCGCGCATACTATGACAGTCCGTTTTGGGCTTTCTCCCCTGAGGTGCTTGACCCGACTATCCAGAAGCACAATCGCAGGGGTGCTCCCTTTCCCCTTTTAGCCTAATGGGCGGAACATAAAGGGGCAAGCACAGTAGCCGGGCAACCCAACTTAATGACCAAAGATATAGTTCAGAACCAATGCATATAAAGTGAACGCCAAGACGCCGAAAACACAATGGTTAAGGAGATTTGTGTTTGAAATTGAGCCCCGGTCTATTAGCCGGTGACCCCAAGTCATACCGAACAGGTTCACGAGAAGAGGGAGGGAAGAAAAAAGTATGTGCCAAAAACAGGACAAATGAGGCGTACTTACGCCACACAATTTTGCCTTTCCTCAAAGACTCTTATAACTCGGATTGTCGAAGCAACTGTTTACAGGTATGCAAAAGAAAATAAGAAACAGAGTTCTACAGGAGCTATTGTAGAAGGGGACTTCAATTGGTGACCAGATGTCTTCGATATGCCCTGTTGCTAGTTGACTTCTACTTTTAGCTGCACCTTGATGGGTGTTAGTGCGGGCAGATCTTGCGAACAAAATCTTGAGGGGCCGCAGTGTTAAAGGTGAGCTTTACACCGTGGGCAGGTTCTTTTAGGAGCGCATGCGTCTTGTCCGAAGACATGTTGATGGTAACAGTTCGAGGCAACCGAACGCCCATCGTGAGTTCCCCACCGCTACCCATGGAATCTTAAGTCCGTAGTTGTGCCTTCTTGGCACGTACTTCGCTGGTCCTGAGGTTGTGCGGTGGGGGCGAGTCCCTATTGAGGGGAGGAGCGAGGGTCGGAGCTTTCGGTCTGAATCCGAACTCGCTTCCCAGCCTTTCGTGCCTTTACAGCGAATGCCGAAGCTTGCCAGTCATCTTTGTAGCTGAATTTGGCCGCCAGTACCAGTGCATGTTCCTTTGTTCTAAGGGATCCCTCTATATTGCCGTTGACAGTAATGACCCCCTTGGGGCCCGTCATCTTGAGCTTGAGGTAGCGTAATGCAGGACTGCGTTGCACCGAGCAAACGCCATTCGGCCGAGCAGCGCGTGATAGCCGCTGCGGAAGGGCACAATGTCGAAGATCAAGTCCTTGCTGCGGAAGTTATCAAGCGAGTCGAACACAACCTCCAGTTACAAAGCCCGTACACCGGGCCTTAACACCTGGGATTACTCCCTTGAAAGTAGTGGTGCTGGGTTTGATCCTTGACGGATCTATACCCATCTTTTTCACAGTGTCGGTGTAAATCAGATTGAGGCTACTTCCTCCGTCCATTAGGACTTTAGGAAGGTGATACCCGTCTATAGTGGGATCTAGGACGAGGGCAGCCGAGCCCCCATGACAGATACTGGTCAGGTGGTCGCGCCGTTCAAAGGTGATCAGGCACGCTGACCATGGGTTATACTTCGGAGCTACGGGATCCACGACATAGACCTCCCGAAGGGCCTGCTTCCTCTCCTTCTTAGGTATGTGGGTGGTGTATATCATATTCACCGTTTTGACTTTGGGAGGTAATTTCTTCTGACCGCCACCCATTGGACCCCGAGGCTCATCTTCGCCCTTGTTGCGCGAGCTTTTGCCCTGGTCTTCGGGTTGTATCTTGTTGGCTTGTTTAAACACCCAGCAGTTGTAGTGTGTGTGATTGGTAGGCTTTTCCGAAGTTCCATGAATTTGACAAGTCCTGTCCATGATCTTCTCGAGCTGAGTGGGTCCGTCATGATTGCCTTTAGGGAGATTCTTTTGTTGCCAAGGTCGGGAGTTGCGGAATCCGGCATTAACCGCCATGTCATCGGCATCGTTGCCATTGTGTCGGCGCTTGTTCTTATTGCACTTTGGCTTTGGGTTGCCATCTTGGACTTCAGGTGCCACTGGATCTTCAGAATTGTGGCTGCGTCTTGCCAGCCAGTTATCTTCACCCGCACAAAAGTGGGTCATGAGGGAGGTAAGGGCGAACATAGTCTGCGGCTTGTCCTGGCCTAGCTGGCGGGCTAGCCATTCGTCCCGAATATTGTACCGGAACGAGGCTATGGCCTTAGCATCTGGACAGTCGACGATTTGGTTCTTCTTAGTCAAGAACCAATTCCAGAACTGCCGGGCAGACTTGCCGGGCTTCTAGACGACATTGCTGAGATCGGAAGAGTCCGACGGGCGGACATAGGTCCCCTGGAAGTTAGAGCGGAACGCGTCCTACAGATCCTCCTAGCATCCTATGGAGTTTTCGGGGAGGTTGTTTAGCCAGTGCCGAGCTGGCCCCTTTAGCTTAAGGGGTAGGTATTTGATGGCATGGAGGTCATATCCTCGTGCCATGTGGATATGGAGGAGGAAGTTCTCGATCCATACAGTTGGGTCAGTGGTCCCGTCATACTGTTCTATATTCACGGGTTTAAACCCTTCACGGAACTGATGTTGCATTACTTCATTTGTGAAGCACAATGGGTGAGCAGCGCCTCTGAACCGAGCTATGTCCCGCCTATATTCGGCTTATGTATGGGGTCGGTTGCGTTCCCGGACTCTATAGTTTTGGTCGAACCATGGTTTATACTCTCCTCGTCTATCCGGCGAGTAATCTCTGGATCCGTAGATGGATCTTGTACGGCCTGCTTTGTGATCTAGGTCATCGCACAGGTCGAACCTATCATTGGGTTCGAATGGCTCCTTACACCGTCTTCGGGGCATCGCTGGTACGTACCGGTGTCATTGGCCGCTCTATCACGCCCACGAGAAGGACGGTCCGGCCTATTATATGGGGTATGATGTGGAGACAGAGTGTCAGTGAGCTCATAGTCGAATTGTGACAGCAATCTTCTCTGAGGGTAGCTTTTGGCCTGGTTTGACAGACTAGTGTCGTATACTTCCTCGGTCGAGAGGACTTTCATCCATCAATGAGTGAGCACGGCCTGTTCGGCTTTGAGTTGCCACTCTTTGGCCTTTAGGCTGCGAGCCGTTGCTATGAGCCGCTGCCTGATTTCTTCCTGATCCACAAGGTTATCAGGGATGTACAAGTCATCAGCTTCTGGTATTTCTTCCTCCTAGACGGGGCGAAGGTAATCGTCGCCTTCGGGGTCATTGACGATATTGGGGTCGTTTTGGTCCTCAGGTTCGTCCGGACCCTCAAACGGGTGTTCGGGGACATTGGGATTGTCATGATCGGCGGGGGCATTACCATCCCCTCTACTGATAATAGCTCTTCTTCCCTTTTTGCTTTTTGACCTCTTATGCGATTTCCGGCGTCTTGATGGCGCATCGCCCGATTTGTCGCCGTCGTTGTGAGGCGTATTGTCGCCGTTAGTGGCAGGAGTATCCACCATGTAGACGTCATATGTAGAAGTGGTGGTCCAATTCCCGGTATCAACGGGAGTGGGAGCACGGTCCTCTTCATCCATGTATTCCGCCTCTTCTGAGGCATAGTCCAGCACGTCGGTTAAGTCTTCAACGATGGCTATCAAGTGGGTGGTGGGTGGGTCGAAAAATCTGTCCCTGCCCGAATTGTAACCGGGCTGGATGTAGATTGGGGTTGGATCCGTCGGTGATCCTCATCGAGGAGAGTTGCTCCAAGGCCTCGTCAACCATTGAGGGCCCGGTCTAATCCAGCTGTTTGGAACTCATGGGGTTTACCCCCATGAAGTCCACCCATGGAGACTATTCAAAAGGAACGTATGTTTAGTCATATGGTTTGATAGCCAGATCGGGATGAGAGATCAGACTGTCGTCGTGGGTGACCCCATCGACGTGTCCGAAGATGGGGCTCGAGGTTAAATCCTCATAGTCCTCGGGGGCTACGGGCGAAGCTGTGAGCCCGGTTAGTGACAAGTCGCCCCGAGAGTCGACAAAAAACTCTAGGTTTCCGAATCTGACCTCTTGATCAGGGGCAAAGTTCTCGACGCGGCCTAGATGGCCAGCGGAATGAGGATGCAGCACAACGCTGCCGAAGGCGAAGATCTGCCCGGGGACGAAAACGTCCATGTTGCGGACCTCTTCATTGATGAGAAGGCGAGGTGTCGATCCCATCTTGCTCACATAGGAACTCTCATTTAAAGCACCAATGTCAGTGTCAAAAACGACGGATCTTGGGTAGGGGGTCCTGAACTGTGAGACTAGGATCGATGGTAAAAGGAGACAAAGGGGACATGAGTTTACCCAGGTTCGGGCCCTCCAATGGAGGTAATACCCTACACATTGCTTGATTGTATTGATGGTGTAAGGGGTTACAGAGTTGATCTACCTTAAGATCGTCTAACCCTAGATGAGTTGTTTTGTCTCTATACCCTAAAACCCTTCGGCTTATATAGATGTTGAAGAGGCCTAGGGTTTACACATGGTCGATTACATGCGAAAGAGATAAACATGCCTATTTACTACATCAAACGTGGAGCGCAAGCCATGCTCCTCGAAGCTTCCATCTTGGAAACTGGGCCTTCTGATCGTCCGGTGTTCGGTAAGTAGCCCATACAGTCCGGCCCATAAACAACAGGTCAGCTATCCGAGGACCCCTACTCCGGGACACCCTCAAATGGACCTCAGACTGGTTCTATATTGAAGATGACCCCCTGTTCGAGCCAACCCAGATAGGCTTTCCCGAATACTCCGACGCCCTCCTGAAGAAGAGGTACAACTGGTGACCCAAGAGCTCATCCTAGGAGGAAAGCGCCAAAGTGCGACGGCTAGCTATGTAGGTACGGATGCTCGTCCACCACCATCTGACCATGATCGACGTCATGGCCACTGCCATCTCCCGATGTGTGCAACCCCTCCAACAAAGGGTACACCCCCTATGGCAATACAACGGGACAAGCTACGCCATACGCTCCCGAAACCTAGGTCCCGCCAACCCAATAGCGTTGGCCGCCGCACTTGCTGACCTGTACAAAGGAGAGCAAGAAGACTTCATTCAGCGGTCAACCAAGGAAGGGTATTCGGCCCACAATCCCATCGAACGGGTAACTTTGTCTTTTAATCATGAAACAGTTCGGGGTTTCCATTTCGTACTCTATTTAATCGAGGCTTGGTATGAACAGGAATGGAGGAGTTTCATCAAGACGAGTAACTGTCCGGCTCCTCAGCCCGAGAACCATTTACGTGACAACGATCCGGATTTCAACAAGGACCTGGACCTTCTCCTTGACTTTGAAAATAGAGTTTGTTTCTAGGACAGCATCGTCTAGACCCCGGTGGCTATCATAATCGATTACCCCAGGTCATTCTCCATCCCTGTCGCGGGCAAGAAGAAAAGCTCCTCCCGCAAGAGGCCCGCTACCAAGAGCGCCCCGGACGTGTCGGTCCCGACCACCAAGCATCGACGATCTACGCGCCATACACCGGCAGCCGAAGCTATGGCCGAATTAGAGGCCAATTGGGACCCTACGAAGGAGTCGGACATGGGGACGAATCCACCTGTCTGCTCATCCCGAAGATACATTGTTCGGTTATTCGCTTTATCATTGTAGTCAGCGAGTCTCATAGCAGCTCGTTTCGTTGAAATACCTAGGCGAAACACCCAATCCTCTCCTATCGAAGGGGCTACCCGGGTGTCCGGACGCACGAAGCTCCCGGGCCATGACCCATGCGGCTTCTACTACAGAAGCCCCCATGGACAATCCGGATACCGCCTAATCAGGTGATGGAGTATCCGTCACCAAATCGAAGGTGGAGAGTGCCATGCATCATTGGCACTGATGGGAGGCCATGCCAAACCCAATTTTCCCTCACCAGGAATTCGGCTCCCTACGCTCAACGGATGCACACCTTGGCGTCGCCCGAGCTGGATTCGGCAAAGCTATGAAGTTGATAACAACCAGCATACATGTAAGTGATCGGATTTTATAGAATCGGAATATTTGTGTAAGCCTAGTAGCCCTTGAGCCTTAATTTTCTTTAAAACAAACGAATTAAGGATCACCACACTATTTGAATGCCAACGCAAGCCTCAAAGCAACAGTCCGAGCAATTGGCCAAGGAGCTCGAGGAGAGCCGCACGGACGTGCAATCTGTGACGGCCGAACTAGCACAAGTAATGAGCTTCACGCGAGAGGACCATGGTGAGTATGCATTTACTGCTCATCTTTTTTATATCATCGTGCCTGACATACGGATTCCGTGTAGCAGCCGAATCAATAGGACATATGGAAAGGCAGCTGGAAGAAGCTCGGGATTCATAGAGGTATGCGGAGTCCGAACATCAGGCTGGTTGTCTTGTTATACAAAAACATGCTGAAGAAATAAAGAGTTTAAAGACTCAATTGGCCCAAGCTCAAGAAGAGAATCTAAAGCTTCAGAGGGGCGTATTCGGTAAGTAAGATTCCGCTATCAGCGAATATTTCCGATGTAGGGAATGATAATAATTGTGTTGTTATCTTATGTGTAGGCCTCCTGTCCGGGGATCCTAAAGAGGAGATCGAATCATACCAAGGGAACCTGTTGAAGGAGCTAACCTCTCTCCATAAGCGCATGCAAAAAGCAATGAAAGGAATGGTTAAGGCACTATGGCCCACCGAACAGCCACCTAAAGGGCTAGCCACACTTGTGGATCAATTTAAGGGGGCTCGAAATAGGTTCGAGCTGTGGAAGACTTCGGCTTGCCGCGAGGGAGCACGACAGGCGTGGGCAATGGTCAAGACCCGTTTCACCAGACTTAACCCCGAGCATATGGCATGGGTTGGTCCCGTGGGATCGGATGGAAAAGAAGTGCCACTCCACTTGGTATATAACCAGGTGATGCCAGCCGCCCGTCTTTCGCAGGCAGACTGCCCCCTCAACACAATAATTGATAATCTCGATTAGCAGTTACACATGTAATTTATATGTACATGTGTATAAACAATCCGTGTTGTAAACATTGTCTTAACCGGCCATCGGCTTCTCCCTCCCGTGCGAAGAGATCGGGAGTGTTCCTCCTTATTATTCCCTCGCAAAAGAGCGAATTGTATTCGGGGAACCATGCAATCCGGCCATGTGGTGCGAACAGACAGAAAGCACATAGAAAGATATGTTATATTACGATGAAGCATAACAAACATCTTCCAATGAAAATAGTATCTCTATTGATACCTTTCATTGGGGCTCTGCGAAGAGCGGAGATAGAAATCCGCATACTCGCAGTATGCGGCTAAGTGTCTTTTGGGAAGAAAAGGCCCAAATAACGGTAATAGCAACCAGAGCCATATAAGGTGTTCCCATCATAGCCAACCAATTGTCTACGTAAGATAGCTAGCTTTCGGCTTCCCTCGTCTGAGGTATGTGTCCGGATGACCCGGTCATAACAATCGCAGAGGTGCTCCCATTACTATCTAGACGAACAATTGGGAATGTAGAGAGTAATCACAGGAGCGAGGCAACCCAGCTTGCCAAAGTCTTAGTTCGAATTGATGCATATGATGGCGAGAACATGACAAAAGAAACATGCGCGCCCGGTAAGTATGAGCAGATAAAATTTTGGCTATTGAAAGAAGCCCCCACGTGTTCGGATTTAACACTTTATGGTGTATGCCGAGTATCTGTAGTACAAGATTGGTTCAGCCGAACATAGGGAAGAAAAGGCATTGACCCTATCGAACAACAAAGTAGGAAGGGAAAAGGCAAAAAAAGATAGAAAATAACACAAAGGAAAAATGTGGGGGAGTTTAGACGACACCGGTTTATCCGTAGAAGCGCTGAAGACGAGCAGCGTTCCATGGGTTTGGTTCAAGGCGGCTATCGGATGGACTCTGCAAACGATAGGCCCCTCCCGCAAGCACTGTTGGGGAACGTTGCATGGGAAACAAAAAATTTCCTACGCACACACAACATCTATCCATGGTGACGAGCATCTACGAGAGGGAGAGTGGATCTATGTACCCTTGTAGATCGCTAGGCGGGAAGTGTTAAGAAACACGGTAGATGTAGTCGAACGTCTTCGCGATCCAAATCGCCGAGCATCCCGCGATCCAATCGTTATCCGTCCCGATCTAGCACCAAATGGACGTCACCTCCGCGTTCAGCACACGTATGGCTTGATGACGATCTCCGCCTTCTTGATCTAGCAAGAGGGAGCGGAGAGGTAGCCGAGTTCTCTGGCAGCGCGACGGTGTTGCGGCGATGGTGGTGGAGTAATTCCAGCAGGGCTTCGCCTACGCACTGCTAAAACCGATCTAGAGGAGAACCTACGGACTAGAGGAGAGGGTTGCATGTGGCTGAAAATCAATCTGCAAAAACCCTAAAACCTCTAGTATATATAGGAGGAGGAGAGGAGGAGGCTTGGCTCAATGGCCATCCCTTGGTGGCTACGGCCGAAGTGGAGGGAGGAGTCCTCCTCCTCCACTCCTAGTAGGATTAGGACTCCTTCCTTATTCCCAGCAGCATGGACCTTCCGTGGGACTTCGGCCAACCCACTAAGGGATGGTATTCATCCTCCCACAGCCCATGTAGCCTCTTGGGTCGAAATACTCGTCCCGATGGTCCCCTGGTACCCTCCCGGCAATCCCGATACACTACCGATGAACCCGAAACCTTCCCAGTGACCAAAACAGGACTACCTATATATCAATCTTTACCTTAGGACCATTCTGGAGCTCCTCGTGACGTCCGGGATCTCATCCAGGACTCTGAACAACCTTCGGTCACCACCATGCATAACTCTATACTACTGAAATGTCACCAAACCTTAAGTGTGCAGACCCTCCAGGTTCGAGAACTATGTAGACATGACCGAGACACCTCTAAGGTCAATAACCAATAGCGGGACCTGGATGCCCATATTGATTCCTATATATTCTACGAAGATCTTTATCGGTCGAACCTCTATGTCAAGGATTCAGTTAATCATGTATGATGTTCCCTTTGTTCTTCGGTATGTTACTTGCCCGAGATTCGATCATCGGTATCTCCATACCTAGTTCAACCTCGTTACCGGCAAGTCTCTTTACTCGTTTCCGTAATACAAGATCCCGTGACTAACACTTAGTCACATTGCTTGCAAGGCTTGTTGTGATGTTGTATTACCGAGTGGGCCGTGAGATACCTCTCCGTCACACGGAGTAGCAAATCCCAGTCTTGATCCATGCCAACCCAATAGACACCCTCGGCGATACTTGTAGAGCACCTTTATAGTCACCCAGTTACGTTGTGACGTTTGCTACACACAAGGCACTCCTCCGGTGTCCGTGAGTTGCATGATCTCATGGTCGTAGGAACATATACTTGACATGCAGAAAACTGTAGCAATAAACTGACACGATAATATGCTACATTTATAGTTTGGGTCTCGTCCATCCCATTATTCTCCTAATGATGTGATCCCGTTATCAAATGACATCTCATGTCAATGGCTAGGAAACCTTGACCATCTTTGATCAACAAGCTAGTTCACTAGAGGCATACTAGGGACAAAGTGGTGTCCATTTATCCACACATGCAATGTGTTTCCAATCAATACAATTATAGCATGGATAATAAACAATTATCATGAACAAGGAAATATAATAACAAACACTTTATTTATTGCCTCTAGGGCATATTTTTTCCAACAAGCACTTCGTCAATGATGAAAGGACCCTCCCATTTGGGGTTGAGTTTGTGCTTCTGTTTCTTCGGGAGCCATAGGACGAGTTCTCCTACATTGAATGCTTTTGCCCTGACCTCACTACTTTGGTACCGTCGAGCTTGTTGATAAAGAATGGCAGCAGTGTTGTCACAGAACAGAGTCATTGGATTCAGTGCACTGGGCACTACTCCAAGATGTGTCATGAACTGCTTCATCCTGACACCTTCCTTCGCCGCCTCCGAGGCTGCGATGTACTCCGATTCGCATGTAGAATCGGCTACCATGCTTTGCTTGGAACTGCACCAGCTTGCCGCTCCCCTCTTGAGAATAAATACGTATCTAGTTTGCAACTTAGAGTCATCCGGATCAGTGTCAAAGCTTGCAGTGACGTAACCCTTTACGACGAGCTCTTGATCACCTCCATAAACGAGAAACATTTCCTTAGTCCTTTTCAGGTACTTAAGGATATTCTTGATCGTCGTCCAGTGCTCCATTCCAGGATCACTTTGAAACCTTCCGGCCATACTTATGGCAATGCTAACATCGGGTCTTGTGCATAGCATTGCATACATGATAGAGCCTATGGCTGAAGCATAGGGGATGGCACTCATCTTCTCTTTATCTTCTGTAGTCACTGGGCATTGAGTCTTACTCAACTTCACACCTTGTAACACAGGCAAGAACCCCTTCTTGGACTGATCCATTTTGAACTTCTTCAAAACATTATCAAGGTATGTGCTTTGTGAAAGTGCTATCAAGCGTCTTGATCTATCTCTATAGATCTTAATGCCTAATATGAAAGCAGCTTCTCCTAGGTCCTTCATTGAAAAACTCTTGTTCAAATATTCCTTCACGCTTTCTAGCATTTCTATATTGTTTCTAATAAGCAATATGCCATCCACATATAATATTAGAAATGCTATACAGCTCCCACTCACTTTCTTGTAAATACAAGCTTCTCCATAAACTTGTATAAATCCAAACGCTTTGACCACCTCATCAAAGCGCTTATTCCAACTTCGAGATGCTTGCACCAGTCCATAAATGGATCGCTGGAGTTTGCAAACTTTGTCAGCATTCTCTAGATCGACAAAACCTTCTGGTTGCATCATATACAACTCTTCCTCAAGAAAACCGTTGAGGAACGCTGTTTTGACATCCATCTGCCAAATTTCATAGTCAAAATAAGCAGCTATTGCTAACATGATTCTAACAGACTTAAGCATCGCTACGGGTGAGAAGGTCTCATCGTAGTCAACTCCTTGAACTTGTGAAAAACCCTTTGCCACAAGTCGAGCTTTATATACGGTGACATTACCATCCGCGTCCGTCTTCTTCTTAAAGATCCGTTTCTTCTGAATGGCCTTTCGCCCTTCAGGTAATACTTCCAAAGTCCATACTTTGTATTTATACATGGATCCCATCTCGGATTTCATGGCCTCTAACCATTTCTTGGAATCCGGGCCCATCATCTCTCCTCCATAGCACGTAGGTCCATTGTTGTCCAACAACATGACCTCCAAGACAGGGTTGCCGTACCACTCAGGAGCAGTACGCTCCCTTGTCGGCCTACGAGGTTCAATAGTAACTTGATCCGAAGCTTCATGATCATCATCATTAACTTCTTCTTCAACTGTCATAGGCTCCACCGAAACATCTTTCTGTGCTATGCTACTCTCTGGTTGAAGTAAAGGTTCAATAACCTCATCAAGCTCTATTTTCCTCCCACTCAATTCTTTCGAGAGAAACTCTTTCTCAAGAAATGTTCTGTTCTTAGCGACAAACACTGTGCCTTCGGATCTGAGATAGAAGGTATACCCAACTGTCTCTTTCGGGTATCCTATGAAGACACATTTCTTCGCTTTGGGTTCCAGCTTTTTAGGCTGAAGCTTTTTGACATAAGCATCACATCCTCAAACTTTAAGAAACGACAACTTTGGCCTCTTGCCAAACCATAGTTCATATGGCGTCGTCTCAATGGATTTCGATGGTGCCCTATTTAAAGAGCATGCAACCGTCTCTAATGCATAACCCCAAAATGATAATGGCAAATCGGCAAGAGACATCATAGAACGCACCATATCTAATAAGGTTCGATTACGACATTCGGACACACCATTACGATGTGGTGTTCCAGGCGGTGTCAACTGTGAAACAATTCTACACCGTCTTAAGTGACTGCCAAACTCATAACTCAGATATTCACCTCCTCGATCATATCGTAGGAATTTGATCTTCTTGTTACGATGGTTCTCAACTTCACTCTAAAATTTCTTGAACTTTTCAAACGTTTTAGACTTGTGTTTCATTAAGTAAATATACCCATATCTACTTAAGTCATTTGTGAAGGTGAGAAAATAAAGATATCCACCGCGCGCTGCAACATTCATTGGACAGCACACATCAGTATGTATGATTTCCAACAAGTCACTTGCCCGTTCCATTGTTCTAGAGAACGGCGTTTTAGTCATCTTGCCCATGAGGCATGGTTCACATGTGTCAAGTGATTCAAAATCAAGTGGCTCCAAAAGTAAATCAGCATGGAGCTTCCTCATGCGTTTTACACCAATATTACCCAAATGGTAGTGCCACAAGAAAGTGGTACTATCAGTATCAACTCTACATCTTTTGGCATCAATGTTATGAACATGTGTATCATAACTACCAAGATTCAATATGAATAAACCCATCACATTGGGTGCATGACCATAAAAGATATCACTCATATAAATAGAACAACCATTATTC
This sequence comes from Hordeum marinum, assembly GCA_022496015.1. Taxonomy (NCBI): domain Eukaryota; kingdom Viridiplantae; phylum Streptophyta; class Magnoliopsida; order Poales; family Poaceae; genus Hordeum; species Hordeum marinum. Next base: position 167,775,570 of record CM039673.1, read on the forward strand.
TCTGATTTAAATGAGTAACCATATCGCAATAAACAAGATCCATATATAATGTTCATGCTTAACGCAGGCACTAAATAAAAATTATTCAGGTTCATCACTAATCCCGATGGTAATCGAAGAGAGAGCATGCCGATGGCGATCACATCAACCTTGGAACCATTTCCCACGTGCATCGTCACTTCGTCCTTCGCCAGCCTTCATCTATTCCATAGTTCTTGTTTTGAGTTGCAAATGTGAGCAACCGAACCGGTATCAAACCAGGCACTACAATGAGAGCTAGTAAGGTACACATCAATAACATGTATATCATATATACCTTGTTTGTTGTTGTCCGCCTTCTTGTCAGCCAGGTACTTGGGGCAGTTCCGCTTCAAGTGACCAGTTCCCTTGCAATGAAAGCACTCAGTTTTTGGCTTGGGTCCAGCCTTGGGTTTCTTTACAGGAGGAGCAACTGCTTTGCCATCCTTCTTGGATTTACCCTTCTTGCCCTTTCCATTCTTCTTGAAACTAGTGGTTTTATTGACCATCAACACTTGATGTTCTTTCTAGATTTCAGACTCAGCGACTTTCAGCATCGCAAACAGCTCGGCGACTGAGTTGTTCATCCCGTGCATGTTATAGTTCAACACAAAGCTCTTCTAGCTAGGTGGCAGTGATTGAAGAACTCTGTCAGTGATCGCCTCTGGCAGAAGGGGCATTCACAACTCCGCCAAACGAGTCGAATACCCAGATATTCTGAGTATATGTTCACTGATAGACCCGTTCTCCTCCATTTTGCAAGCATAGAACTTATCGGAGGTCTCATACCTCTCGATCCGGGAATTCTTCTGAAAGATAAACTTCAACTCCTGGAACATCTCATATGCTCCATGACGTTCAAAACGTCTTTGAAGTCCTGGTTCTTAGCCATACAATATTGCACACTGAACTATTGAGTAATCTCCAGAACATGCCTCCCAAGCGTTCTTAACGTCTTCGGATGACATGTCTTCGGGTTGGTCACCAAGTGGTGCATCAAGGACATATGATTTCCGGGAAGCCATGAGGATAATCCTCAGATTACGGGCCGAGTCCACAAAGTTACTTCCATCATCTTTCAACTTAGCTTTATGTAGGAACACATTAAAATTCAGGGGTGCTACTACGCAAGCCATTGATCTACAACATAAATATGCAAAGGTTACTTAGACTATTGTTCAAGATAATGAGTTTAGTTAATCAAATTACTAAAGCTCCCACTCAAATTGACATCCTTCAGGTCATCTGAGTGACACATGATCCAAATTCACCAACTCAAGTCCGATCATCACGTGAGTTGAGGTGGTTTCAATGGTGAACATAATCATGTTGATCATATCTACTATATGACTCATGTTCGACCTTTTGGTCTCTTGTGTTCCGAGGCCATGTATGTACATGCTAGGCTCGTCAAGTTTAAGCCGAGTGTTCTGCATGCGCAACACTGGCTTGCACCCATTGTATGTGAACGTAGAGTCTATCACACCCGATCATCACGTGGTGTCTCGACACGATGAACTTCGCAACGATGCACACTCGAGGAGAACACAATTCATCTTGAAATTTAAGTGAGGGATCACCTTATAATGCTACCATCGTCCTAAGCAAAACAAGGTGCATAAAAGGATTATCATCACATGCAAATAATAAGTGACATGATATGGCCATGAACTTGTGCTTTTGATCTCCATCTTGAAAGCACCAGCATGATCTCCATCGTCATCGGCATGACACCATGATCTCCATAATCTGATCTCCATCAACGTGTTGCCATCGGGGTTGTCATGCTCACCATGCTTCTACTACTATTGCTACTGTTTAGCGATAAAGTAAAGCATTACATAGCGCTTAATGATTGACACGCAGGTCATACAATAATTAAAGACAACCCTATGGCTCCTGCCGGTTTCCATACTCATCGACATGCAAGTCGTGATATTCTATACAACACATGATCATCTCATACATCACATATATCTCAACATGTAATTGGCCATATCACATCACAACATACCGTGCAAAAACAAGTTAGACGTCCTCTAATTGTTGTTGCATGTTTTACGTGGCTGCTACGGGTATCTAGCAAGAACAATTCTCACCTATGCAAAAAACCACAACGGTGATACATAAGTTGCTTTTCAACCTTCTCAAGGACCACCTTTGTCGAATCCGATCCAACTAAAGTAGGAGAAATAGACACCCGTCAGCCATCTTTGTGTAACGAGGTTACACGTCAGTCGATGGAACCGGTCTCTCATAAGCCTACAAGTTAGGTTGGTCTGGGCCGCTTCATCCCACAATACCGCTGAACCAAAACACGACCAAGGGAGGAAGAAATCTAAGCATCAACGCCCACAAACTCTTTGTGTTCTACTCGAGATCTCATCTACACATAGACCTAACTCATGATGCCACTGTTGGGGAAAATTGCATGGGAAACAAAAAAATTCCTACGCACATGCAAGATCTATCCATGGTGATGAGCATCTACGAGAGGGAGAGTGGATCTACGTACCCTTGTAGATTGCTAGGAGGGAAGCATTAAGAAACGTGGTTGATGTAGTCAAACGTCTTCGCGATCCAAATCGCCGAGCGTCCCGCGATCCAATCACAATCCGTCCCGATCTAGCATCGAACGAACGGCACCTCCGCGTTCAGCACATGTATGGCTTGATGACGATCTCCGCCTTCTTGATCCAGCAAGAGGGAGCGTAGAGGTAGATGAGTTCTCCGGCAGCGCGACAGTGTTGCAGCGATGGTGGTGGAGTAACTCCAGGAGGGCTTCGCCTAAGCACTGCTAAAACTGATCTAGAGGAGAAACTACGGACTAGAGGAGAGGGTTGCACGTGGCTGAAAATCTATCTGCAAAAACCCTAAAACCTCTAGCATATATAGGAGGACGAGAGGAGGAGGCTTGGCGCGAGGGCCAGCCCTTGGTGGCTTCGGCCGAAGTGGAGGGAGGAGTCCTCCTCCTCCACTCCTAGTAGGATTAGGACTCCTTCCTTATTTCCACCTTTTTGCCTTTTTCCACCTTTTTCCACTTTGGACTTTCTTCCCAGATGCATGGGACTTCTGTGGGACTTCGGCCAGACAACTAAGGGCTGGTATTCATCATCCCACAGCCCATGTAGCCTCTTGGGTCCAAATACTCCTCCTGATGGTCCCCCGGTATCCTCCCGACACTCCCGGTACACTACTGATGAGCCCGAAACCTTTCCGATGACCAAAACAGGACTTCCTATATATCAGTCTTTACCTCCGGACCATTACGGAGCTCCTCGTGATGTCTGGGATCTCATCCGGGACTCCGAACAACCTTAGGTCACCACCATGCATAACTCTATACTACCGAAATGTCACCAAACCTTAAGTGTGCAGACCCTGCGGGTTCGAGAACTATGTAGACATGACCGAGACACCTCTACGGTCAATAACCAATAGTGGGAACTGGATGGCCATATTTATTCCTACATATCCTACGAAGATCTTTATCGGTCGAACCTCTATGTCAAGGATTCAGTTAATCCTGTATGATGTTCCCTTTGTTCTTCGGTATGTTACTTGCCCGAGATTCGATCGTCCGTATCTCCATACCTAGTTCAACCTGGTTACTGTCAAGTCTCTTTACTCATTTCTGTAATACAAGATCCCATGACTAACACTTAGTCACATTGCTTGCAAGGCTTGTTGTGATGTTTTATTATCGAGTGGGCCCTGAGATACCTCTCTATCACACAGAGTAACAAATCCCGGTGTTGATCCATGCCAACCCAATAGACACCCTCGGAGATACTTGTAGAGCAAATTTATAGTCACCCAGTTACGTTGTGACATTTGATACACACAAGGCGCTCCTACAGTGTCCGTGAGTTGCATGATCTCATGGTCGTAGGAACATATACTTGACTTTTAGAAAACTGTAGCAATAAACTGACACGATCGTATGCTACGTTTATAGTTTGGGTCTCGTCCATCCCATCATTCTGCTAATGATGTGATCCCGTTATCAAATGACATCTCATGTCAATGGCTAGGAAACCTTGACCATCTTTGATCAATGAGCTAGTTCACTAGAGGCATACTAGGGACAAAGCGTTGTCCATTTATCCACACATGCAATGTGTTTCCAATCAATACAATTATAGCATGGATAATAAACAATTATCATGCACAAGGAAATATAATAATAAACACTTTGTTTATTGCCTCTAGGGCATATTTCCAACAAGCACTTCGTCGATGATGAAAGGACCCTTCCATTTGGGGTTTAGTTTGTGCTTCTGTTTCTTCGGGAGCCGTAGGACGAGTTCTCCTACATTGTATGCTTTTGCCCTGACCTCCCTACTTTGGTACCGCCGAGCTTGTTGTTGATAAAGAGTGGATCGAGCCAGAGCTATGTCCTGCTCCACCTCCAAGGCGTCTAAGTCGTCCTGCCGATCTAACTCGGACCCCTTTTCCTCGTACATGCGCACTCTTGGTGCATTGTGGATGATATCGCAGGGGAGAACTGCCTCTGCCTCATAGACCATAAAAAACGGTGTGTAACCCATTGATCTGTTCGGGGTGGTATGCAAGCCCCATAGAACGGAGTCGAGTTCCTCCACCCAATGACAGTGGACTCGTGAAGAGATCAGACCAAACGTGGCTTGATGCCGCTCATAATGAGACCGTTTGCTCGCTCGTCCTGTCCATTGGTCTGCGGATGATAGACCGATGCATAATCAAGCTTTATGCCTATTTTTGCGCACCGGTACTTGACCTCTTGGGCCATGAAGTTGGATCCATTATCCGTTATTATACTATGCGGGACACTGTAACGGTGTACTATGCTAGATATAAAGTCAATCACTGGTCCGGATTTAGCCGATTTAACAGGCTTTGGTTCTATCCATTTGGTGAACTTGTCAACCATGACCAGTAGGTATTTATTTTTCTTGGTTCCCCCTTTAAGCGGTCCGACCATGTCCAACCCCCAGACCGCAAAAGGCCTGGTGATCAGAACAGTTCGAAGAGCTGTTGGGGGCATGTGACTTTGATATGCGAAGAGTTGACACCCGACGCAATGTTGGACAAGTGACTTGGCGTTCGTCCGAGCTGTAGGCCAAAAGAAACCGGCTCGGAAGGCCTTGCCGACAAGGGATCTTGTCACGTCATGATGCCCGCCCATGCCTGCATGGATTTCGGCGAGGAGCTCACATCCTTCTTCCTCGGATATACACCTCTGTAATACTCCGATGGTGCTTTTCTGGTATAACTCACCCTCATGTACTTTGTAGGCCTTGGATCGCCGAACTATGCACCGCGCCTCAGTTTGATCGTCGGAGGGTTCCTTGTGAAGAAGGTAAGCCAGGAAGGGATCTGTCCAAGGCACAATTACTGCCATTACCTCATGAGCCGAGGGCATCCCATTCATCATTGAGCCACCGATAATGCCATCATCTATCTCGTTTATAGGGGGAACAACTTTGTCCGCCGTATTCGGACCGGCGCCATTATCGTTGTCCTGCCACACTACAGAGGGCTTGAAGAGCTGCTCCAGGAAGGTGTTTCTCGAGACGAGATCGTGCTTGGCTCCCATACGGGCTAGTATATCGGCGACTTGGTTGTTGTCTCGAGCAACATGGTGGAATTCCAACCCCTCGAACCAAGCAGATATCTTGAGGACAGCATTTCTATATGTCGCCATCTTCGGATTTTTGGCATCGAACTCGCCGTTAATTTGGGATATGGATAGGTTTGAGTCTCCCTATACCTCTAGCAGACGTATGCCCATTTACACCGCCATCCGAAGACCATGAAGAAGAGATTCATATTCGGTGGCATTGTTGGAGTCGGCATACATGATTTGCAACACGTATTTCATGTTGTCGCCTGTGGGGGATGTGAGGATAACTCCAGCCCCCAGACTGGCCAAGGTCTTGGATCCATCAAAGTACATTGTCCAATGGGAATATGCACTATACTCCTTGGGGAGCTCGGCCTCTGTCCATTCAGCCAAGAATTCCGCTAGTACCTCAGATTTAATGGCACGGCGTGGCTTGTAGGTTATTTCAAAGGGAAGGAGCTCAATGGCCCATTTGGCTATGCAACCGGTGGCGTCCCTGTTGTTGATTATATCATTCAGGGGGACTTCCAATGCCACCATTACCGCACACTCTTGGAAGTAGTGTGTGAGTTTTCTCGATGCCATGAATATTGTATATGCTATTTTTTTGATAATGTGGGTATCTGGACTTGCACTACGTTAGCACCTCTGACACATAATATATCGGTTTCTGAGTCCGGAATTTATGTCCCTCCTCATCTCGTTCAACAACGAGCACCGCACTAACGACTTTGTTGGTGGCCGATATGTATAACAACATGGGCTCAACGGCGCCTGGTGCCGTGAGTATGGGGTTGGTTGCCAGTAGTGTTTTGATTTCTTCTAACACAGCCGTTGTTTCATCGGTCCATTAGAAATTGTTGGTCCATTTTAGCAGCTTATAGAGCGGCAAAGCCTTTTCTCCGAGGAGGGAGATGAAGCGGCTTAACGCCGCTACGCACCCGGCTAGCCTCTGGACATGCTTCAGCTCTGTGGGGATTGCAAGTTCTGATAGAGCATGTATTTTAGCTAGATTTGCCTCTATTCCTCTATGGGAGATGATGAATCCAAGCAGCTTACCAGAGGGAACTCCGTATAGTCATTTTTTTCTGATTGAGCCGTGTATCATATTCGCGTAGATTAGCAAAAGTTTGACGTAAGTCGTCGATCAACTGGTCGACATGTTTAATTTTGATTACCACATCATCCATGTATGCCTCGACGGTCATTCCGACCTGTGTCGTGAGGCAGGTTTGGATCATGCGCTGGTATGTCGCCCCAGCGTTTTTAGCCCGAAGGGCATTGTATTGAAGCAAAATGGCCCGTAGGGGGTGAGGAATGCAGTAGCCGCTTGGTCGGATTCCTTCATTTTAACTGATGGTATCCGGAGTAAGCGTCAAGGAAACACAAGAAACCATGTCCAACTGTGGCATTAATGATCTGGTCTATCCGTGGTAAGGGGAAAGGGTCCTTGGGGCGTGCTTTGTTGAGGTCTTTGAAATCGAGACTCATCCGCCAGGACTTGTCTTTCTTAGATACCATCACCAAGTTTGCTAGCAACTCGGGGTGTTTAATATCCCGAATAAATCCGGCCTTGAGCAATTTGGCTAATTCTTCACCCATGGCTTGCCATCTGGGTTCGAAGAAGCGGCGCAGAGTCTGTTTCACGGGCTTAAAGCGTGGAATAATGTTTAAGCTGTGTTCAGCAAGCCGACGTGGGATTCCAGGCATATCGGAAGGATACCAGGAGAAAATGTCCCAATTTTCTCGGAGGAAATTCTGCAATGCTTCGTCCATGAGGGGGTCGAGCTAGGCTCCGATGGACGCTGTCTTATTGGGGTTCGTTGGATGCACTTGAAATTTGACAATTTCCTCTACGGGTTTAAAGGACGTGGACCTGGGTTTTTACTAAGGATCACATCATCCCTATTAACTGTCGACCGTAGAGATGTCAACTCTTCGGCGGTGAAAGTTTCCGCTAATGCCTCGAGGGTGAGCGCTGCCATTTTGTTTTCAGCCTGAAGGGCTATGTTCGGATCACTGGCGATTGTGATCACTCCATTTGGTCCTGGCATTTTGAGTTTCATATACCCATAATGGGGTATAGCCTAGAACTTTGTAAAGGCGTCGCATCCCAATAGGGTGTGATAGCCACTTTGGAAGGGGACGATGTGGAAGAGAAGTTCTTCGGATTGGTAGTTTTCGGGCATACCGAACACAACGTCCAGGATGATTCATCCAGAACAACGTGCCTCTTTCTTTGGGATAATTCCTCGGAAGGTTGTGTTGCTATGTTCGATGCGGGATTGGTCGAACTACATTTTTTCCAGAGTGGCCTCGTATATGAGGTTAATACCACTGCCGCCGTCCATTAGCACTTTATGTAGCTTGTATCCATCAATGATGGGATTCAAGACTAGAGCGGCCGGTGAATGACCGGGAAGGATGGGCGGCTGGTCAGTGTCCCCGAAAGTAATCGGTACGTCTGCCCATGGGCTAGTAGCTGCCACGTGGTAGACTTGCTTGTGCTCCCTAAGAGCTATTTTACGCTTGCTCCTCGAGGGGAAGATCTCATAGACAGTTAGGAATTCGGCATTAAATCCGGGTGGCGAAGGAGAGCGCCTATTCGATGGAGGTGTGTCGAGGATGGCCTCGCCACTTTTTGCAAGTTGCCTGACGACCCAGCAAGCTCGAAGGCTATGTGTTGGGTTTGTGTTTAACAACATGGAATGAATGGGGCAAGGTTTATCCAAAAGTCCGTCGAGGACGGTACCGGTCCCAGATAGGGACTTGTTTCTTTTTTCGACGGGTTCATACCTGGCTGGCCGATATGGAGGTATCCTCTTTTTCCGAGCTCCTCTATGGTGTTCGAAGAAAATTGGTTCCGAGAACAATGGCTCGGATTGCTAGACACTCTCCATCGCATAGTACTTCTGTACCAATTCGGATAACTTTGAAAAGTCTCTTATGCAACGGCGGGCCAGGGCATTAAGAATCCCTTCGTCATGGCAATTGCGAATGAAAATTGCCATTACATCTTGGTCACTAAGACCTTTTACTCTGCTCCTAACGAGTAGGAGTCTTTCCCAAAAGTGGTGGACTGATTCTCCTTGTAGTTGCTTGATATCCCGAAAGTCTGAAGACATGGGCTTTGGCGCGGTACTTGGATGATCATCTTGGGTGGTGGGTGGGAAAATTTTTGGTTCTCTATCGCAATGAGTGTTCGGAATTGCGGTTTCCAAATCGTGTGAGAGATCTTGGACCGGTGACTGCCCGGCTTTAGAGCGTTTCCCCGCCTCTGATTCACCAACGGGGTCTTGGAGACCGAGGACCGAAGTATAGACAATTTTAAATTCCGGCTGTCGGGCAGAATCCACAGTCAGACACTTGATGGTAGTGACAAGGTGGGTGACCGGAGGGACATGAATCTCCCTATCATCGGGTTTGATACCGAGCCAATCATAGATCGAAACCTGGTCATCCGATATACGCATAGCTTCGATCTGATCGAACAACTCGTTTAAGAACGAGGCAATGGCACGATGCGTGTCGCTGATACGAATGGATTTGTCAAGTGGTGTGACGGTTCCAGAGTTATGCCGAAGCGGATCTGTTGTTCCACCGTGGGACCTGGTGTCTTAGACGTCAAAGCATCCAGACTTACAGGTTTTTCATTGAAGGTTGAGGGTTCCATTGAAATGAGTGGTCCCCGTCAATCAGCCACAAACTCTAGGGTTCTGAACTTGATACTGTGATTGGGGGGAAACCTTGCGATAGGGACGGGCGATCGAGCCGGCATGCGACAAGATGTCATTGTCGAGGAAACTCTGATCCGGGGCGAGAGTCTCCTCGATATAGATCTCGCTACTTGCGACGGGGCAAGCCATCGATTCCTTTGGCGCTCACAGAGGAACTCTCAATGAAAGCACCAATGTCGGTGTCAAAACCGGCGGATCTTGGGTAGGGGGTCCCGAACTGTGAGACTAGAATCGACGGTAACAGGAGACGAAGGGGACACGAGTTTACCCAGGTTTGGGCCCTCCTATGGAGGTAATACCCTATGTCCTGCTTGGTCTACCTCAAGATCTTATAGCTAGCCCTAGATGAGTTGTTCTCCCCCTATACTCTAAAACCCTCCGGCTTATATAGATGTCGAGGGTGTTCTCGGCTTACACATGGTCGGTTACATGTCGAAGAGATAACATGCCTAACTACATTTAATAACTTGGAGAATATGTCACGACTCCTCGAAGCTTCCATCTGGCGCAGGAGGTCTTCGATCTTCCAATGCCCGCCTTGTGGCCCATATAGTCCGGCCCATAAACAATAGGTCGGCTATCCGAGGACCCCCTAATCTAGGACTCCCTCACCAGGGCCCAACTATCCGAGGAAGAATATGAATGTGTACATGCAACTGCTTAAGGATGAATTGCAAGAAGCTTGGGATAATGGGATCAAGACATATGACGCTGCTTCCAAAAAAACTTCAAAATGCATGTGTGATACATCTACTCGACGCATGACTTGCCAGTGTATGCGCTATTCATTGGATGGTGTGTGCGTGGAAGGTTCCCGTGCCCCACATGCAAGGCAGCTCTTGAGTTTCGTTGGCTACAGGCGGGTCGCCATAAGTATTCTTGCTTCGACTTGCATAGACAGTTCTTGGATCCTCGCCATAAGTTCAGAAAAGATAAGAAGAATTTCATGAAAGGTAGAGTTGTCAAAAACTCTGCACCGCCTACATTGACATGCCAACAGACCCTAGATCCGATAAATGCTCTCGAGCCGGATTCAATAGGTCCAGAGTATTTCAAAGGGTATCATACGAAACATGCCTGGACTCACAAGATATGCTTGTGGGATCTGCCTTACTTTAAAGACCCCCTTTGCCCACACAACATCGACGTGATGCACACTGAAAAGAATATCACCGAGGCCCTTTTTGGTACATTGTTCGGCATAAAGGGAAAGACAAAGGATAATCCTAAGGCTAGAGTCGATCAGGAGGCTCTATGTGATAGACCGTTACAAAACATGCGACAACCATTAGGAAAGAAGAACTCGAGGAATCCAAAGGCATGGTTCAATCTTGGAAGGCCATCTATGAGGGAAATGCTCTTGTGGGTGAAACTGCAGTTGATGTTCCCCGATGGGTATGCAGCGAATTTGAAGAGGGGAGCAAGTATTGACAAATTGCAAATATTTGGTCTCAAGAGTCATGATTGGCACATATGGCTTGAGCGGGTAATGCCGGTGATGTTGCGTGGCTTTATCCCTAAGGATGAATGGCTAGTGCTGGCAGACCTGAGCTATTTCTTTCGCGCTCTTTGTGCGAAAGAACTATCGCGTGACGTGCTAGATGAACTGGAAGAGTTGGCATCGGAGTTGATCTGCAAGTTAGAAAAGATCTTTCCACCAGGCTTCTTTAATCCAATGCAACATTTGATTTTGCATCTCTTGACTGAGGCAAGATTGGGGGGCCGTGCAAAATCGTTGGTGCTTTGGAACTGAGAGGATGCTGAAGACGCTTCGAGCAAAATATAAAAATAAACATAGAATTGAAGCATCGATGCCCGAGGCATTCATTACTGAGGAGGCAACAAACTTCATGAAAGCACACTATGATGACAAGAATTGTCATTTGCATAATACAAAGCCTCGGTACAATGGTGGCGATCGTGAAAAAGTTTGATCCAACCGCAGCCTATTCCAAGGGAAGCTCGCACCAGCCGGTGCTTCGAAAGCAATAACGTTGGATGTAGAAGAATGGTAGACAATTTCATTGTATATCTTCAACAACCTAACAGAAGTGTAGCGTACATCGAGTAAGTTCTTGGTACATTGTTTCGCAACTTCTAATTCCTTTGAACTGCTCTTATTCCCGGATATGTGATATAGTTGATACATCGCCAAATTCTCAAACGGAGCGGTGATCCAAAATGATTCCATCAAAGAGTATGAACTTCTGGCAAAGCATGGACGCGGATATCCCGGTTTCATCTCTTGGTTCAAACAAACGGTAATTTCCATTAGACCATTTCATTTCTTTCTCTAGTTTGCGGCAAATGCAATAATCCTTTCGTATCAAACTTGTAGGCTAATTCAGAGTCTATGGATGCCAAATTGAGACAAGTCGCTAATGGTTTTGACTATAAGGTCCGTTCATTTGACAAATACGACATCAACGGGTACCGCTTTCATACTTTTGGCAAAGAGCTATCTGTGGCTGACCGAAAGTCTACAAATTGTTGTGTCTCCGCTGTCGGCGAAGGAGGTGTCGAGTATTATGGAAGAGTTGAAGCAATTTATGAACTTATATTCTTTGGTGATAACAGACCAAACGTCGTAGTCTTCAAATGTTCTTTGTTCCAGTTGAAGGAGACTAGAAGGACTCATGAACATATAGGGCTAGTCGAAATCAAACAAAGCACTCATTTAGATGTTACCGACATCTATATTATGGCTCAACGGGCGACCCAAGTTTTCTATCTACCGTGGGCCTGCCAAACTGATCCAAATCTAAATGGTTGAGGTGTCGTTTATGATGTGCCGCCACATTTTAGACCACCACCCCTCAATGAAGATGATTATGAACCTCACATTAACCCAGACACATATGAAGGAGAATTCTTCCAAGAAACACGTCTTCCCAAAAAACGTTTCAAGAACCGCTCTACTTAACCCCAGAACATTGAGGTAGACAGCGACAGTGAATCCGACTTCACCCCTGAGCTGGAACAAAAAGAGATGGAAGAAGAAGAGGTTACTGCTGCGGATGAACTCTCAATGCTTGACCGATTACATGAAGGAGGCCTTCCACATGTTGCTCGCGATAGTGATGATGATGCATTTATTAATGATAGTGATGATGATGATGATGCATTTATTGATCCCGGAGCATGTATAGAAGATGAAGATTATTATTAGTTCATGTCAAGTATACATGATGATGATACCCTCAAATTATATATATACATATTACTATTCATGTCGGTATTCGATTTTTATGTTGTACTAATTTCGTTTACTCTTTGTCATGGCAGGTGTTGAAATATGGTGGGCGCGGGTCGAGAGCGATCCGAGGATCCTTCGTTGGTGCGTGGTGGGAGGGGTACTTCCATTCGACCCCAAACTCTCTAGAGAGCGTTTTACGACAATATTGGGTCACCCGAGGGCACTTCTTCATCGGTGAAGTTCCCCACCGGGAGAGGAGGTCGGGGGAACAAGATAGCTCCTTAAGCTACACGTGGTGGCCGCGAAGAGGTACGAAGGCTGCTACGCCTTCCTCGCCGCCACCCCCAGCTGATTCACTAGAGCACAGGACTGCTACGTTGGACTCGTCTGAGATGGAGGCTACAAGGACTCTTGTCCACGAGCCTTAGGTCGACGATCCTTCTGTCCCAGACACTTCGACCCGCGAGACTCTTGTGCCAGACGGCTCATCTCGCGAGACTCTTGTGCCAGATGCTTCGTCCTACGAGACTCCACATGCTTCCACTGGATGGGATACCTGGCCGGATCTGTATCAGCCGGAGCCAAGTGGCCATGCTGATGGTGGCGGGGATCGGCTTTCTGATAGCGGGGACGATGTGGTTGAGGGAACCTTCTACCAGCGTGGGTGTACATGGCTCCCGCCCGTGGCGGCGACCCGTGAGCAGAGGTGGCTTATTAATCCTGAGTCGCTCAAGTAAGTGCATTTACTCTCTTTAATCCTTTTTCCTTCATGTTTCTTCACATATCTAATGCATTGGCTTTGTCATGCTGCAGGGGTTAGATTCACACCAAGGATGTCCGCAGGCCCAACTCCATCCTTGGTGTGATTTTATGGCATAATTTCCCGAGGTTTGTCACGTTGCCCGACGAGGGTCAGCAAGAAGAGGTAGGATTGAAATGGGAGCACTACTTGGCTTCCCCGGCCCCGCCGAAGGAGATGATCGACGGTGTGTTGGGCCACACGAGGGCCGACATGGTCATCAGGAAGTTCTGTGTAATTTCTCCTTTAAGCAATTAAAAATCAATAATAGCTAGTTATTGTACTAATCAATGTTGTCTCTTTTGATTGCAGACCTTGTACAGGTGTGAGGAGGGATATGAGGAGGCCGTGGAAAAGCTTATCGATTACGAGTGCAGGCGCCTACTACAGAACTTACGGCATGAGGCTCGGGTACAAGCTGTTCGAGACTACTACGCCTTGCAGTATATTAAGAAGGCCAAGTCATCGTCCCGCCAAATTTTTTTGGACGAGGAGCAGTACGTGAAGGTAATTACCTATTCTTAAGGCCATAGTTTCATTTGCTTTGATTTGTAGGCATAGCTCTCAAATTTCTCTTTACTAACTTAGGTGCCCCCGAGATGGTGTGCGGATAAGATGGGTTGTTGGGAGGCATTGGTGAATGAATGGTGCTCTGACCAATGGTGAGTCGTCCACGATGATGCCAAGGCATGGCGTGCCCAAATGGAAGGTGTGCCACACCATCAAGGCAACATCAGCATTTATCAGTTTCGGCGAAACTGGGTATATGGTTTGCTTCATGATTCCTGCAATTCATTCTTGTAGTGCTAGGTTTACCATTATTAATACTCTGTTCTTCTATTGTAGGCTCATCACAATAAGACGAAGGTGCCAAAGGTGTACGACATCTATGCCATGGCCTATACTGCCTCATACAAAAAGGTCAAGGCATTCTGTGAGTCTGACCTCGATAATCCCGAGAGCTTCACCAATATATCCTCCCACCACAATCTAGTGAGGTATAGAGATGTGGGGAAGGCAGTGAATGGGGAAGACTTCAACCTGAGCCAGCAACCACTTGATCCAGATCTGGTGATGTTAGCTGGCCATGGGAGGCCCCATGGCTCGATAGCCTTTGGAGATGGACATATACGGTCTTCAAGCACTTTCCGGCAGATCAAGGCGTGCCAAACGAGCTCCTATCCTGAGATGTCGCCTCGTCGATGGCCAGTCCAGATCGCCATCGAGGTTAGTCATACGGACTCACATGGCTTTCCTCCATTACATTGTCTATGTGAACAAAGATGATTACAATGCTAACGAGGAGTTGTGTTGCAGGATGCTTTGTAGAAAGAGAGAGACAACCCAGATGCTTCTGGCAAAACAGGACCGGCAGGCGGCCGAGGAGAAGAGGGATCTGGAGGAGAGGATGACTAAGTTGTTGGAGGAGGAGAGGGCACGGAACGATGCGTATAATCGGGCCATGTACGAGCTCATTGTGGTAATTTCTTCTTCGTATTAGCCAAATCATGCACTAGATGTTCTATTCATTAATAACCAATATGATTGACTTGGCAAAACCAAATGTGCAGACTTTGTGCGAGAAGACCGGCCAGATCTCTCCGTCGATGCTAGTCATTACCATGACTAGAACGGTGAGTTTCATTTCAATGTTCATTAGTTACTAGTCTTAACATTTCACCATCATCATGCTAACGTGAATGATCTTTGGTACAATATAACTCCCGAGTCGCATCGCACGACCCGACCAACCCCGGTGCTTCACCTCCATGATGACGAGGAGGGTAAGCCCTAATATGCCACTTACTTGGCTCATTTTCTCAAATAAAGACAAACAGAGCACTTAGACAAACATATCACAATGACAAACTTAGCACTTAGACAAATGTCATATTTTACATAAGTTAGCTTTGTTCTAAAATGACATAGTAAACTTACTTACCTCCAAAATGACATATTGTACCTTAGTTAGCTCTAAAATGACATATTGTACCTAAGTTAGCTCTAAAATGACCTATACTTAGCATTGTTTCCTCCACACTGACATAATAAGCTTAGTTAACTCAACAATGACATAATAGACTTGGTAACCTCATAGATGCCATGGACTTAGCTTATTTTCTTGCAAAATGACACAATAAGCTTAGTTAGGTAAAAATGTGATAATTACCTAGGTTAGCTCTAAAATGACACAAATAAGCAATAAGAAGAAGAAAAACAAGAGGAGAAAGAGAAATAGAAGAACAAAGCTTCTTCTTCTTGTTCTTCTTCTAGATTTTCTTCTTCTTCTTCTTCTTCTTAGTAACCTCATAGATGCCATAGACTTAGCTTATTTTCTTACAAAATGACACAATAAGCTTAGTTAGGTAAAAAAATGTTATAATTACCTAGGTTAGCTCTAAAATGACACAAATAAGCAATAAGGAGAAGAAAAACAAGAGGAGAAAGAGAAAGAGAAGAAAAACGCTTCTTCTTCTTCTTCTTCTAGATCTTCTTCTTCTTCTTGGTAACCTCATAGATGCCATAGACTTACCTTATTTTCTTGCAAAATGACACAATAAGCTTAGTTAGGTCAAAAATGGCATAATTACCTAGGTTAGCTCTAAAACGGCACAAATAAGCAATAAGAAGAAGAAAAACAAGAGGATAAAGAGAAAGAGAAGAAAAATGCTTCTTCTTCTTCCTCTTCTTCTTCTTCTTCTTCTAGATCTTCTTCTTCTTATTATTATTATTATTATTATTATTCTAGTATTATTTTTCTAACTTTCTTATTTCCCATTTTGCAGATTTGATTCACTTCACGGAAGCTTGCATTGATGGAGTTCTTGTGTTTAATTTCTGTTTTGATTTTGTATCGATGAACACTATGAAACTTGCTACCTATGGATGAAACTATGCATGTATGGATAAAACTTGCACTTCTGATTTGGTATGTTTGTTGGATGATCATACATATGTGCTTTTGATATGGCAGTGATATAGTTTCTGTAAATTATATATATCATATATGTGCTTGTGAAAATGATTGGATATAACAAAAAACAAAATAAAAAGGGCAAATACAGGCACTTTGCCATTTGCCACTGACGGCAAAGGGCTCTTTGCCGTCTACCCCGGATGGCAAAGGTGCCATGTGGCGTCCGCCTGTGAAACCTGGGAAGCCCAGGCTGGGGACATTTGGTCTCTTTGCTGTCCGCGGTAAACGACAAAGGGGGAGGAGGCAGATGACAAATATGGGGAGGCAGGCAGATGGCAAAGAAGGGGATAGGTAGATGGCAAAGGGGGCGGGGGGCAGATAGCAAAGGGGGTGGGGTGGGGGCAGACGGCAAAGGGGGGGCAGACGACAAAGGGGACAGGGGTCAGACGACAAAGTGGTGAGGTCCGTTAGCCATCTCTAACGGCGACACCATCAGCAGTTGCCGTCCATGCCCTTTGCCGTCTGCAAGCTGACTGCAGACGGCAACGATCCTTTGTCGTCCACTGGACCGAAGCAGATGGCAAAGAACCCCTTTGCCGGAGCTAGCTGGTCCCAAATTTGTGTCGTCCGCTAGCGAACGACAAAGTCCTTTGCCGTCCGCCTTTGTGCCTTTGTCGTCTTCCATGTCAGACGCCAAAGTGCCAGATTCCTGTAGTGCATCCGCAACTACGAAATAAGAATTAAGATAATCTAACCATAGCATGAAACATGTGGATCCAAATCAGCCCCTTACGAAGCAACACATAAACTAGGGTTTAAGCTTCTATCACTCTAGCAACCCATCATCTACTTATTACTTCCCAGTGCATTCCCCTAGGCCCAAATAATGGTGAAGTGCTATGTAGTCGACGTTCACATAACACCACTAGAGGAGAGACAACATACATCTCATCAAAATATCGAACGAATACCAAATTCACATGATTACTTGTAACAAGACTTATCCCATGTCCTCAGGAACAAACGTAACTACTCACAAAGCATGTTCATGTTCATAATAAGAGGAGTATAAATTATCATAAAAGATATGAACATATGATGTTCCACCAAGTAAACAACTAGCATCAACTACAAGGAGTAATCAACACTACTAGCAACCCACATGTACCAATCTAAGGTTGGAGTCAAAGATCAGGTACAACAGATGAACTAGGGTTTGAAGAGGAGATGCTGCTGGTGAAGATGTTGATGGGGATTGACCCCCTCTTGATGAGAGGATCGTTGGTGATGACGATGGCTTCGATTTCCCCCTCCAGGAGGGAAATTTCCCTGACAGAACAGCCCTGCCGGAGCTCTAGATTGGTTCTATCCAAGTTTTGCCTCGAGATGGCGGTGCTTCGTCCCGAAAGTTCCCTTATGATTTTTTTCTAGGTCAAAACCCTCCATATAGCAGAAGATGGGCATTGGGGCCCTGCTAGGTGGGTCACAAGCTTGCTAGGCGTGACCAGAGGCTGGCCACGCCTGGCAGGCTTGCCACCTCCTAGTGGCCCCCTCTGGTATCTGTTTCGCCCAATATTTTTTATATATTCCAAAATAATTCTCTGTAAATTTTCAGGACTTTTGGATTTTTGCAGAATAGGTATCTCAAATTTGCTCCTTTTCCAGTCCAGAATTCCAGCTGCCGGCATTCTCCCTCTTCATGTAAACCTTGTAAATAAGAGAGAAAAGGCATAAGTATTGTACCATAATGTGTAATAACAGCCCATAATGCAATAAATATCAATATAAAAGCATGATGCCAAATGGACGTATCAACGTTCCACGCTGAGTCCGATCATGGAAGAAATCTACAGCTTGGGTCAAAGTAGATATTGCTCTCTCCCTTGTCCACGTGCACTGCAGAGGCGTGGACAAGGAAAAGCTGAAGTCGCTGAAGGTCGTCAACAAAAAGAATGCCAAGATTGACGACTTCATGGAGACTTTCATGCCGGCGACCACTCGGATCGCAGATGTCATTGACTTGGACACCTTCACTGATGCAACATCTCCACCATCGCCCGATTGATATTAGGACAAAAACTTTAAATTACATTTGCCTCGGTATGCCGAGTGGTTTCTATATCGGTACATTCCTCGTGACTTTGTGGCTCGAGCTATCTACACTCTTGCTTTGAACTTCATGACATTTGAATGCCTTTATTTGACTGTTTTGGATGCTAGTTTGTATTTGTACCGAATGCGGACAGTGTCCCTATTTGGCGTAATCTTTAACTTAAGCGATAGGGGTTCACAGCTAAGCCCTCGGGTGTGGACGATGTCCCCATTCAGAGTAGTTTTTAACTTAGGCGATATGGGATCGCAGCTAAGCCCCCGAGTGTGGATGATGTCCTCACTCAGAGTAGTTTTTAACTTAGGTGATATGGGATCACAGTTAAGCCCCCGAGTGTGGATGATGTCTGCACTCGGAGTAGTTTTAAACTTAGGCAAAATTGGGATCGCAGCTAAGCCCCCGAGTGTGGACGATGTCCTCACTCAGAGTGGTTTTTAACTTAGGCGATATGGGATCACAGCTAAGCCCCCGAATGTGGATGACTTCCTCACTCGGAGTAGTTTTTAACTTAGGCGATATGGGATCGCAGCTAGCCCCCAAGTGTGGATGATGTCCTCACTCGGAATAGTTTTTAACTTAGGCGATAAAGGATCAAAACTATGACCCCGAGTGTGGTTGATGTTCTCACTCGGAGTAGTTTTTAACTTAGGCAAAATCAGGTTCACAGCTAAGTGTAACATCCCGGGACCGACGCTCCAGAAGATTCCCCTTTTGTTTGCATTCTCGTTTGTGTTTCGTTTGGTTGTCGCATTCATCATGGCATCGTTCGCATCATCGGCATAGCATCGTCACTTGTTTTCAAACTTGCATCCGTTTGTAGTTGCCGGTTCTCTTCGTTCTTGTCGTTGCCCGTTTCGAGACCAACCACACATGCACGCGCCCATGGCATCATTTTAAAAATGTTTTAAAAGGTGCGCTAAAAACATTCTTGGATTGGGTCGAAACTTGGTGTGCGGTCTTGTTATAGTGTAGGTAGACCGCTTGTCGATTTTCGTCGCATTCTGAGTTCGTTTGATACCCTGTCGGTCATTTGTAGCAGTGCGGTCATCGGTTATTCGTCAGACGTTTGTTGGTGTTTTAAAACCCTCGTGTCACGGGCCAACATCTCCCTCTTTCCTCAGCCCACACCCCTCTACACAGCCCACTAGCCCACTTAGCCCCTCCTCCGTTCGTGGTCATCGGATTGTGATCGGACGGACAAGGTCCAACCCCCAGCCCCTAGTGCCTCCCCTATATATAACCCCATGGAGAGATCTCTCACTCTCTCTAGGGTTTCCCCCTAGCTAGTTTTGCAGCCACACCCCTAGAAAACCCCACCTACTAGCCCTCCTCCTCCAGATCCCGCAGCCCCAACCATTTACCCGTTTTCGGCCCTCGGATCACGATCTAGAGGCTGAAAATCGCCCAAAATCCCACCTACCGGACATGTACGGCGGCCAACCCGGACGTGTCCGGCGACCGCAAAGCAGCCCGCAGTTCCGTGCCCAAGCTCCTCGCCCGTGCGCCCTCGCCGAAGCAGCCGCCGCCGGCGACCAGGAACCCCTTGGCCAGACCTCCTCCTTCCCCTCTTCTCCCTTCCTTTCCTTCTTCTTCCACATCTCTCCTCCTCACCCCGCAGACTCTCTCTCTCTCTCCCGCAGGTTCCAGCCCGCCATGGCTGCCGCCGCTCGAGCTCGTAGCCGCCCCTCGCCGGAGGAGCTCGCCGCTGCCCAAATCCGGCCGGCCTTCGTCCGGATCTGATCGCCCCACCTCCGTCCCTGGCCTCTCCGCCTTCGAGGTCGCCGACCACCGTGGCTGCTGCCAGCGCCCTCGTGGCTCAGCCCCGCGCTCGTGCGGCCGGGGACGACGAGCGCTCCCGCTCGCTTCGGCCATGTGGGCCAAGGCCCAGTTCGCCAGCGAAGGCCCATCCCAGCAGCTCCCTTCCAGCGCAGGCCCAGACCACCTCCAGATCCGGCCCATGAGGCCTGGTGAGCCAGCCTTCCCCCCGCGGTTTTTATTATTTTTGTGTGTAGGCCCAGCTTGCACGTTTTTAAACGTTAATAACTATTTAGCCATACGTCGTATAAAAATATTTTATATATGAAAAATGCTTAGATAAATGTGTAGACTAATAATATGCCATTTTTATCCATGCTTAAAATATGTAACATGCCATTTTCTGTTATTTGCATAATTGCCATAATTCGCATTTGCACATATATGTTTAATCGTGCCTCGGATTTAATCAAACCCTATATGTAAATGTGTGGAATTGGATGGAGTTTCATAATATCGCATTTTTCATGCATGATAAAATTTTTGGCATGGTGTTTGCATTTATTTTGCATAAAATGACTTGCTAATAAATTATGCCATACCTTGCATAATTAATTGTGATTTTTTTCACATGAACCTATGCATATTATATATGTTCTCGGGTAGAAAAAAATCCATATAATTTAGCTGTGCATTTAGTTTTGTCATTTGAGCATTTTTGTGTGCATGTCATTTTTGCTGTGATGCCCTTTTGTTATTTTCGTGTGATTTAATACATGCATGATATGAAATAATTTTGAACATGAGATATGCTCTTTGATTTGTGTCCTAGCCCCTGGACATTTTGCTTGCCATAGAAATGCATGTTTAGGTGTTATTTTGTTGTTGACAACATGCTATAAAATACTGCTGTTTTGACATGCTAAAATATTTCTTAGTCTGGAATCTGTAATATTTTGTTGTTGTCTTGCCATGTGTTTTGCTAGTGATCTAGAACCCTTTTGTGGTAGGTGTAATGGAGTTATTTGTAGTAGATAATGTCCTTTAGTATGCTGTTAAGTTTCATACCATAATATGCCCTGTAGCATATAGTTTCACCGCTGTCAATATGCCTTCGTGATAAAAACTGCACTGTCAAAAACTGCTATTTTCACTAAGTCTGAAACTGTTTTCAAGTAGCCACCTTGTGAGCTTCCTACCATGTGATCCATGCATGTTTTGAATATGATATCTAAAGATGAAATGAAGTGTGTGTGGTATGATACTGCCCCATGCTTAGTTTGTGCATTTTAGAATAGTGTAACGTGTTGTTTTCATGTGTGCAAAATGCTATCTTGCTGTTTTGGGCAGATTTCAACTAAAACTTGTGTTGGTTGTATTTGGTGAACCGTAGCTCCGTTTTGAACATGTTGCATATGAGACTTGCTTAGAATCTCATGTAGTTTCATAATAACTTGCTGCATTCATGATTTGAAAAGTTTGTGATTGTTTTTTTCCATGCATTTGCATTCATGACATGTGCATCTTGTGTTGCTCATATCTTTTAGGCCGTAGCTCCGTTTGAGATGTTCTATATATGTAAAGCGACTAGAATGACATGTAGAATTGCATGGTATGCTTTATTCTGTTGTTTAAAAAATATAAAATATGTTTAGTTCAGATCTGGACCAATTTCGAAATTAACATATGAGGTCGTTTCGAAAATACTATAAGTTGTTTCCGACCTCATTTAAGATGCCTAGATAGTGTAGTTTACTTGTGCTTCACCTCTTGCCATGCCTAACAACATTTAACATTGATGAGTACCTAAACGGGATTGAACTAAATATTTGAATATGGAGTTTCGTTAATATGCAACTCGTTGCATATTGAGCTTCACTTAATGTGTAGTATTTGATTGTTGTGATTTGACATGTCTTGCATAGTTAACCGGACATGCATAATATTTGTTTGCGGATCATGTCATGCATATGTTGTGGTGTATCTTGTGTTGATTGTTTGTTTCGGATTGCTTCTTCTCGATAGAGTTCCGAAAGCGTTCGGAGTGTGAGGATTCGTTTGACTACGTTGGCTCGTCTTCTTCATGGACTCGATCTTCTTCCGAACGGGATCTCAGGCAAGATGACACATTTCCCTGGATACCATTACTATCATTGCCATGCTAGATGACTCGTTTTCTATCGCTATGTCACGCTACCTACCACGTGTTTGTCAGGCCTCCCAACATTGCCATGAAAGCCTCTAACCCCTCCACATCCTAGCAACCTTTGTTTGGCTATGTTACCGCTTGCTCAGCCATTCTTATAGCATTTCTAGCTGCAGGTGCAATTGCTTCCATATGTCAACATGGACATTATTTTGTTACATCACAATATTGCTGCTATTTAATTTAATGCACATATATACTTGGTAAAGGTGGAAGGCTTGGCCTTTTGCTCGGTGTTTTGTTCCACTCTTGCCGCCCCTAGTTACTTGTGAACCGGTGTTATGTTCCATAATTGAGCGCCCCTAACATGCTCGGGGTTGTTATGGGGACCCCCTTGATTTTCGTGTTAGGATAAAACTTATCTGGCAAGGTCCAACATTGGTACTACATTTGCCTAATAACTAATAAAATTGCACAGGGACCCGCTGACACCCGCGGATAATTAATCAACAACCCGGGCCAGTGCTCCTCATGAGTGTTGGTCCAAAATAAAGCACTGTGCGAGGCCAACCCGGGGAAACTCGGGAGATTTCTATTAGGCCACCGTACACTAGCTTATCCGCCATGTCCTGAGAACGAGATACGCGGCTCCTATCAGAATCGTCGACACGTCGGGAGGCCTTGCTGGATTTGTTTTACCTTTCTCGAACGTCTTGAGTGAGGAACTCTGATCTTCTTCGGGATATCTCGAGGTGTCGGATTTCCTTTGGAATTGCCTAGGATGATCACGAGATCCGTGGTCGAGGTTATTCCCGCTGCGTGTGGTTAATTTATGATGGATGAGTTGGAGCACCCCTGCAGGGTTAAATCTTTTCGAGAAGTCGTGCCCGCAGTTATGTGGCAAACATGGATATTTTGTTTAACACCCGGTCATAGCAAACTTGAAGTAAACTCTAATAAAATACACCAACTGTGTGTGTAACCGTGACTGTCTCTTCTCGTGAGTTCTTATCCAAAAGAGAACACGGTGGGGTTATGATTGACGTAAGTAGGTGTTCAGGATCAGTTAGTGATCATCACTAGTTCACGTCCATTGTGCGTAGACCACCATACTTTACTTTTTGTACTCGTAAGTTAGCCACTCAAATATATGCTTAGTCACTTGCTGCAGCCTCACCACTTAACCATGCCTCACCCATTAAACTTTAATAGTCTTGATACCCTTGGAAATGAGATTGCTGAGTCCCTGTGGCTCACAAATTACTACAACAACAGTTGCAGGTACAGGTAATGCGATGGTTTGACATGAGCGCGATGCTTGATTTGATTTGGAGTTCTTATTCTTCTTCTTCATCAATCTTGGATGGTTCCAGGCGGTAGCCTGGGATAGCAAGTATGGATGTCATTTTATCATTTGTTTTCGTCCATAGTCGGACCCTACTCTTCTGTATGATGTTTGAGTATGTTGTTGTATTGATGTGACTCTGATGTAGCTTGTGGCGAGTGTAAGCCAATTCCATATACTCATCTCTTCTTTACATGTACTTGTAAAGATATCCATTCTTGCAACACGACGAGATGCGCTTCTATCCCTGTCGAGGCCCTCGTGCCAAAATAAGGATAGGACCGCATCTTGGGCGTGACACTAAGCCCCCGAGTGTGGATGATGTCCTCACTCGGAGTAATTTTTAACTTAGGTGATATGGGATTGCAGCTAAGACCCCAAGTGTGGACAATGTCCTCACTTGGAGTAGTCTTTAACTTAGGCGATACGGGATTGTAGCTAAGCCCCCGACTGTGGACGATGTCCTCACTTGGAATAGTTTTTAACTTAGGCAATATCAGGTTCGTAGCTAAGCCCCCAAGTGTGGACGATGTCCCTACTCGGAGTAGTTTTTGACTTATGCGAAATCAAGTTCACACCTAAGCCCCCGAGTGTGGACAATGTCCTCACTCGGAGTAGTTTTTAACTTAGGTGAAATCAGGTTCACAGCTAAGCCCCCGAGTGTGGACAATGTCCTCACTCGGAGTTATTTTTAACGTAGGCGATACGGGATCGCAGCTAAGCCCCCGAGTGTGGACGATGTCCTCACTCGGAGTAGTTTTTAACTTAGGCGATACGGGATCGCAGCTAAGCCCCTGAGTGTGGATGATGTCCTCACTCGGAGTAGTTTTTAACTTAGGCAAAATTAGGTTCATAGCTCAGCAAATCCACCCACCCATTGGGGATGGTGAAAACAAACGAAAAACAAAAGGTTTCAAAAAAGAGTGGCGAAGTAAAGACTTTTATTCATCGTATTCACTCGTAAGTGCATTACAAGGATGGTAGAGTGTTTTAACACTAGGTGTAGAACTTGTGGAGCAGATCTGCCTTCCATGCTCGGGGTTCTTCTGAATTGTTGTCGAAGTTGTACAACCGATAAGATCCATTGTTCGGGACTTTGGAGATCGTGAAAGGCCCCTGCTGCGGAGGCGCTAATTTTGTGCGGCTTCTGCTGATCCAATCAGAGAACGAGGTCGCCTTCCTGAAAAGCACGCTTATGAATTGTCTGTCATAAAGGCGCCTCAAGTTTTGCTGAATAAGTGTCGACCTGATTAGGGCTTGCTCTCTTTATTCTTCCAAGAAGTCGAGGCCGTCTTGACATGCAACTTCAGCTTCATCTTCATTGCAAAGCTCCACTCAGGGAGCGTTGTGGCGAACGTCACTCGGCAAAACAACTTCGGATCCATATACCATAAAGAAATGGGTGTGCTAGGTGGAACGTTTCAGGGTCGTCTGAATTCCCCATAGGACAAAAGGTAGTTCCTCAACCCACGCACCAGTGGCAATCTTCAGGTCTCTCATCAATCGGGGTTTCAATCCCTGGAGAATCACCCCGTTTGCTTGTTCCACTTGTCCGTTCGACTGCGGGTGAGCTACAAAAGCATAATTGACCCAAGTGCCTTGATAGTAACAAAACTCATGGAATTCATCTGAATAAAAATTCTTCCCATTATTTATGATGATGTCGCGAGGGACTCCGAATCTAAGTATGATCTGCCGAATGAAACTGACATCGGTAGTTGAATCCAAGCTTTTGATGGGCTTCGCTTTGACCCACTTGGTGGACTTATCCACAACGAATAGCAGATGGGTATAACCACTCGACTCGGTGCGCAGAGGACTGACCATGTCAAGACCCCAAACAGCAAATGGCCAGGTGAGTGGAATAGTCTTTAGAGAGATGCTGGCTTCTGTGTCTGGTTCTTGTAAAGCTGACATCCAACACAAAGATCAACAATGTCTTTTGCTGCTGCGTTGGCTTGGGGCCAGTAAAAACTTACACGGAATGCCTTTGCGACCAACGCCCGAGAGGACGCATGATGGCCACAGGTTCCCGAATGTATCTCGTGCAGGATCTGTAACCCTTCCTCAGGGGATATGCATTTTTGAGCTACACGTGTAGTGCTTTTTCTGTATAACTGATCTCCCACCACCTCAAAGGATTTGGATCGTCGGCCGATCCGTCGGGCTTCCTCTTCATCTTCAGGGAGCTCCTGTCGGAGCAAGTATGCTAAACAGGGTTGGGTCCACTCAGGAGTGATCACCGACATATCTTGGACGAGATCCACTACAGCTGGAATGTCGACTTTAGTCGGATCTAGAGGTCCGACTGCTTGCGGGGACTCTTCGGTAAAAGGATCATATTTGACCAAAGGAGAAAGTAGGTGTATAAGGAATACGTTTGTCGGCACAACTCTCCGAGTGGAGCTGATTTTTGCCAGGTCATCAGCTGCCTGATTCTTCGCTCGCAGATATGATGCACCTCTAATCCTTCGAAGTTCTTTTCCAACTTCTCGACTACATTGCAATACCGAGTCATGGCAGGACTCCTTATGTCCCATTCCTTCATCACCTGGTTGACTATGAGGTCCGAGTCACCGAATATCATCAAGCGTCGGATGCCGAGTGTGATTGCCATTCTGATCCCGTAGAGGAGGGCTTCGTACTCGGCCTCATTATTGGAAGAGTCGAAATGTATTTGTAGGACGAAGCTCACTCGGTCTCCTCTGGGAAAACGAGAACTACTCCAGCTCCGGACCCTTGGAGCATCTTAGATCCATCGAAGAACATGGTCTAGTGTTTAGGGATACTCGGCGCTGGCTGTTCTTGTTCTATCCATTTGGCCAGAAAATCAACAAGAGCTTGCGACCTGATGGCCTTCCTGGACTCAAATTTGATCTCCAATGGGAGGCGTTTGATTTCTCGCTTTGCCACTCGGCCAGTGGCATCTCTTTTATTTAGGATCTCCAAAAGAGGAGCATCGCTAATAACTGTGACCAAGTGCTCTTGGAAGTAATGACCTACCTTCTTGACAATGAGGTAAATGCCATAAAGAAATTTCTGCAATATGGATACCTTTGTTTGGAGGGAGTCAAAACTTCCGAAATATAGTACACATGCCTTTGCACCTTGAAAGCTTTTCTCGATTCCTCACGCTCCATAGTGAGGACAGTGCTAACCACTTGATTAGTAGCGGTGATGTACAAGAGCAAAGGCTCTCGCCTGCATGGAGCAGCTAACACTGGCTTGGTGGAGGGCAGAGCCTTGAGCTGATTGAATGCGGTTTGTGCTTCCGAGGTCCACTGGAATGAATCAGACTTCTTCATTAGTCCGTAAAGAGGCAAGGCCTTCTCACCGAGACGAGATATGAATCTACTCAGGGCTGCCTAGGATGGTGTGATAGGCACTCCGAAAGTCCATGGTCGGACCATGAAACGTGCGTAGGCGGGCCTACCTAGGATGGCGTGATAGGCACTCCGAAAGTCCACCACTTCAAACGTCACGCGTTCCTTTTGGAAGTTCTTCTCTCCTCTGAACACAACGTCCAAAGAAATTTGACTGAGTGATTTGGCCTTGTTCCCAGGAATGACTTCATGGAAATGCATGTTACTCTTACTCACGCGGGACATCGGAATGTCCATTGCGCTGAGTGTATCAACATATATTATGTTGAGCCCGTTACCACCATCCATCAAGACCTTGCGCAGTCGGACCCCGTTTACAGCCAGATCGATAACCAACGCCTGCCTCTTGGGGGTGGCTATATGTCCGGGTGATACGTCTCCATCATATCCACTTTTCCAAACTCTTTTGCCCTTGTTTTGGACTCTAATTTGCATGATTTGAAAGGAACTAACCTGGACTGACGTTGTTTTTGGCAGAATTGCCTTGGTGTTTTTTTGTGCAGAAATAAAAGTTCTCGGATTATCCTCGAAAATTACAGAGAATATTTTTGAATTTAATAAAAAATACTCGCGCAAGAATCAACCAGAGGGGGCCACATACATGCCACAAGCCTGCTAGGCGCGGGCACTCCCTGGCCACCCCGAGCAGGCTTGTGGGGCCCATGTGGCTCCTCCCACCTCATCTCCAACTCCATATAACCCTATTTGCGGAGAAAAAAAATCATAGAGAAGAGTTCATCATGTTTCACGATACGGAGCCGCCTCCACCTCCTGTTCTTCCTCGGGAGACCAGATCTAGAGTCCGTTTTGGGCTCCGGAGAGGGGAAATCGACGCCATCATCATCACCAACCATCCTTCATCACCAATTCCTTGATGCTCTCCGCCGTTTGTGAGTAATCCCATCGTAGGCTTTCTGGACGGTGATGGGTTGGATGAGATTTATCATGTAATCGAGTTAGTTTTCTTAGGGTTTGATCCCTAGTATCCACTATGTGTGTGAGATTGATGATGCTATGACTTTGCTATGCTTAATGCTTGTCACTAGGGCCTGAGTGCCATGATTTCAGATCTGAACCTATTATGTTTTCATGAATATATATGTGTTCTTGATCCAATCTTGCAAGTTGTAAACACCTATTACGAGTTATGATCCGCATCCCCCAGGGTGATAATAAATCGGATTCTTTCCAGTGATTACTGTAGTTTGAGGAGTTCATGTATTCACCAGGTGCTAATGCTTTGGTCCTGTTCTCTATTAAATGGAGACCTTAATATCCTTTAGTATCCATTAGGACTCTGCTGCCACGGGAGGGTAGGACAAAAGATGTCATGCAAGTTCTTTTCCATAAGCACGTATGACTATATATGGAATACATGCCTACATTACAATGATGAATTGGAGCTAGTTCTATGTCACCCTATGTTATAATTGTTACATGATGAATGATATCCAACATAATTACCCATCACCGATCCATTGCTTACGAGCTTTCCACATATTGATGCTTGCTAAGTTACTTCTCCGCTGCTATTGTTACAATCACTATAAAACTGCTACTATTACTTTTGCTACCATTATTGTTACTTCCATAGTACATTGCTACTGAATACTTTGTTGCAGATATTAAGTCTTTCAGGTGTGGTTGAATTGACAACTCAGCTGCGAATACTTGATAATATTCTTTGGATCCCCTTGTGTTGAATCAATAAATTTGGGTTGAATACTCTACCCTCGAAAACTGCTGTGATCCCCTATATTTGTGGGTTATCAAGACCTTTTTCTGGCACCGTTGCCAGGGAGCATAGCTATATTCTCTGAGTCACTTGGGATTTATATTTGTTGATCACTATGAAGAATCTAAAATATCCAAACACCACGATATATCCCTCTACTACGAGGGGAGGTAAGGAACTGCCATCTAGCTCTGCACTTGATTCACCTTCTATTATGAGTAAGTTTGCAACACCACCACCTGCTAGTAATTCTGATATGTCGCAAGTAATTGATGATGCCACTTCTGCTATGCATGATGCTTATGATGATACTTTTCTTGATAATACTGTGCCACTGGGTGAATTTCTTGATGAACAAATTGCTAGAGCCAATGCTGAAAATTATGATACTTCTGAAACTGATGAAATTATTGAAACTAAAAACTTTGAGACACCTGCTAGACCTAGCTCTCCTAGATATGAATTGCCTAATATTCCTGAGGGTTATGTTATGGAAGGAGAGGTAGCTACGGACTTTCTTGCTTGTAATGATAGAGATGATCTTAAGAAATTACTATGCAAGTGGAAAGAAAAATCTTTGAATGCTAGAATGAAATATGATACTAGGTTTGCTACTTCACCTATCTTTGTTACTGATAAGGATTGTGAATTCTCTGTTGATCCTGAGCTAATTAATTTGGTTGAATCTGATCCTTTCCATGGTTATGAATCTGAAATTGTTGTGGCATATCTCGCTAAATTGAATGATATAGCCAAGATATGGTTCAACTCTCTTGCTTCTGGTTGTGTGCGTAGCCCCCATGATATGATTTATCACTTCTCTGAAAAATATTTTCCTGCCCATAAGAAACAAGTTGCCTTGCAGGAAATATTTAATTTTGTGCAATTGAAGAATAGAGTCTCCCACGAGCTTGGGGGAGGCTTCTCCAATTACTTAATGCTTTGCCTGATTGTCCTCTCAAGAAAAATGAAATGCTTGATATCTTTTATAATGGACTAACCGATGCTTCTAGGGACCACCTAGATAGGTGTGTTGGTTGTGTTTTCAGTGAACGAACTGTTGAACAAGCTAAAATACTATTGAATAATATATTGAGCAATGATAATGATTGGACTATTCCCGAACCACCTCCGAAGCCAACTCCGAAGAAAAGAGGTATTCTATTTCTTAGTCCTGAAGATATGCAAGAGGCAAATAAATCTATGAAAGAAAAAGGTATTAAAGCTGAAGATGTCAAGAATCTACCACTTATTGAATAAATACATGGTCTTGATAACCCAACACAGGTAGTAGAGGTAAATTCTCCTCATAGATTTGATGAAAGCGATATTCCTTATAATAAGTCTCCTAGACAATGCCTGGATGAGTTTGATAATTTTGTTGTTAAGCAAAAAATTTTTAATGCTTATGTTAGTAGACAATTGAAACATAATGCTTGCATCCTTGATCGCTTAGGTGATTATATTAGTAGAACTATCAATGATCTTAAACTTATTAGTAAACATGCTTCCATGGTAACTACTCAAGTAGAACAAGTACTTAAGGCACATAATGATTTGCTTAATGAGATGAATAGTAGGAACATCATTCTATTAAAGTTGTGACTAGAGGTGGAAGAATGACTCGGGAACCTTTGTATCCTGAGGGCCACCCTAAGAGAATTGAGCAAGATTCTCAAAGGGGTAATATTGATGCACCTA
The DNA here is from genome assembly GCA_022496015.1 of Hordeum marinum. Taxonomy (NCBI): domain Eukaryota; kingdom Viridiplantae; phylum Streptophyta; class Magnoliopsida; order Poales; family Poaceae; genus Hordeum; species Hordeum marinum. The sequence goes on from CM039673.1 coordinate 167,806,017, forward strand.
GTCGCTCTAGTAATAAGAGGAACAAGGATGATGATAGAACTTTGCATGCTGCTAGTGAACTTGTTAATGATACACCGAAAAACCCAAATGATATTTTTGTTTCTGATGTTGAGACACAATCTGGTGATGAACATGAGCCTAGAGATAATATTAATGATGATGTTCATGTTGATACTCAACCTAGTAATGATAATGATGTGGAGATTGAACCTGGTGTTGATCTTGATAACCCACATCCTAATAATAAAAGATATGACAAAAGAGATTTTATTGCTAGGAAGCATGGTAAAGAAAGAGCACCATGGTTTCATAAACCCATGCCTTTTCCTCCTAAACCATCCAAGAAAAAGGATGATGAGGATTTTGAGCGCTTTGTTGAAATGCTTAGACCTGTCTTTTTTTGCGTATGCGCTTGACCGATATTCTAAAAATGTCTCCTTATGCTAAGTATATGAAAGATATTGTGACTAATAAAAGGAAGATACCGATGCTGAAATTTCCACCATGCTTGCTAATTAGACTTTTAAGGGTGGAGTACCAAAGAAATTAGGAGGTCCAGGAATACCAACTATACCATGCTCTATTAAGGGGAATTATGTTAAAACTGCTTTATGTGATTTGGGAGCTTGTGTTAGTGTTATGCCTTTCTCTTTATATGGTAGACTTGATTTGAATAAGTTGGCACCTACTGAAATCTCTTTGCAAATGGCCAATAAATCAACTGCTCTACCTATCAGTATTTGTGAGGATGTACCCGTCGTAGTTGCAAATGCTACTATCTTAACGGACTTTGTTATTCTCGACATTCCCAAGGACGATAGTATGTCGATCATCCTTAGTAGACCCTTTCTGAATACTGTAGGGGCTGTTATTGATTGAAACAAGGGCAATGTCACTTTTCATATTAATGGTAATGAGCATACGGTACACTTTCCGAAGAAACAACCTCAAGTTCATAGTATCAACTCCATTGAAAAATTTCCAACGATTATTACTGGAGACTTTGAAATCCCTCTTCCTACTGTCAAGAAGAAATATGATATACTTATTGTTGGGGATATACATATCCCCATTGAGGTAACTTAGTGTTATTCGAAAATTCTTCGGTTTCATGTTATTCGAAAGAAGTTTATTAATAAGATTTGATCAACCTTATTGATGGATTCCTTTTGATGAGCATGAGATGGATGAATTTAGAAAGCACAACTTCATGTACCCAACTTTTATTTTTTGTTAGTTAGATGAAATTAAGTAAAAATTCTATTATTTTTCTATTTTCTGAGTTTCCCGTGCACTAAAAAAGGTGACCTAAAAATAAAAGTTTTTCAAATGTCCTCAAAATGGAGTATGATTTTTTCCTGAAATATTTAAAAATATCTGGCACTGAGCACACTACAGGGGGCTCCACCAATGGGCCACAAGCCCACAAGGCGCGGCCACCCCCCTGGTCGCGCCTAGGAGGCTTGTGGGTCCCACATGGCCCCCTTAACTTATTCCAGCACCCATTCACTTCATCTTCCTCCAAAAAAATCCCACCATTGCTCAAACCCGTGTTCTAGCTCATTTTGCTGCCATTTTCGATCTCCTTGTGCAAAGCTTCATTCGCAAAACTGTTTTGGAAGATTGTTCTTTGGTATGTGACTCCTCCAATGGTCCAGTTAGTTTTTGTTCTAGTGCTTTATATATTGCATATTTTTTCTGTTGTGGTGACCTTTTTCTTGAGCTTACATGTCAAATTTGTATGGTCCCAAGTAGTTTTGATGCATGATAGAGCCTCTAGGCACTTGAGGGAGTAGTTGCTTTGAGTTTTGTTGAGTTTTGTTCACCTTTATTTTGAGTCACTAAAAATTTCAGAATTTTTCAGGGAAAGAAATGCTGAGGAGATTGTTAAGAGGCTCTTCAAGCCGGAGCTCTAAGGAAGAAGAAAATGAGATGAGGGAGAAAACCGAGTATAATCTTCCTCGCATCGTAGAAGTTCGACCATGTGAATGGCCGCGTGACACATTCTTGAGGGCGGCCGGAATTTATGAAGATTTCTATTATTTGGCCGAGAATGCAGGCATCACCGACTTCCTTAACGATAAGTGTGACCAATACCTCTTGCTCACGAATACCTTTGTGCAAAATTTTCACTTTCATTCTAGGGAAAGACCCTCCTACAGTAGAATTTTACTTATATGATGTGCCTAAGAAAATGAACCTTTATGATTTTTGTAAAGTTTGCAAAATACCCTATGAGGGTAGCATCAGGGAACCACGTCCTAGAGATATGGAAGATTTTATTCCCGCAGTCACTGTAGGGGAAGAGAGAGGTGTGTCAAAGGCAAGAGCTGCTAGTTTACATTTTCCTGTGCTATGTTATTATTCATTATTCGCAGGAAGATGTTTAGTTGGTCGTTGGCAGAGTGGAGGTCTTAGTGCCCCTGACCTCACCATTCTGTCCCATGCTTTATTTGTTGATAGAACCTTTAGTCTGGGCGCTATGGTGGTCCAACGATTGAACACCAACCGTCCGAAGGGGGCCATATTCGGAGGTATCTATGCATCTTGTTTAGCCAAACATTTTGAGACACCCTTTAGGCTTAACGAGAAAGATGAGAGGCTGCTACCCTCAAAGTTTTTAGATTATGACCGTATGGTTGCTCACGATGTTATTAAGAAAAATGATGATAGAAGGTTTCTTTACAACTTAGTTTTCAGCCAGGGTACTTGTGAAATTATCACTCTGCCTGCTTCTTCTTTGTTCGATAATCGCTTAGGCAGGTACACCATTATGCCTGGAGACATTTACAAATATTGGGGTCTGACGCAGCCCCCAGCTCCAGAACCGGCACCAGCCTTTGATCCATACCCGGAGCCAGTTTTTCAGTGGGAGCCGCAAGAGTTCGACAACCAATGGAACTCTGATGGCGCTCCTGAGTATCTTGGAGAGAGCTCTTTCCATCCATGGCCATAGACCAACTTAGGCCAAAATCCTAAGCTTGGGGGAGTACGTATTTCTCACCGACTTTACATTCATGTTCACACACTCATCTTAGTAGTCGATGTTCATACTCTTTCATTGTACTATCCATGGTAGTTTATTTCCTTGTTTCGCTTTTTTCTCGTGTGTTTATTTAACTTTGAGAAAAATACAAAAAAATAGTTCTAGTTTTATCTTCTAGTGCTTAGTTGTAGTATTGGAAATAAAACCCAAAAAGATTTTCCGTTCTTGTTTTGCTTGTTGGGAGGTTTCCCGTGTAAATAGTTTTTTCTTGTTCATGTTTTGACTTTTCCCTTTTTGGGGGTCGTGAGGAGAAGACCACAATGAAAATGTCGAGTGGCTCTCATATGCATTATTGTTTACCTATTAGAGTGTCCATGTTACTTTGTCTTCTCCTTTGAGTTATTGTTTGCAGATTCCAGCTTAGTCCAATGCACGTGCACTCTTATTATTATCCACACCGTTCGGTCATGCAAGTGAAAGGCAATAATGACGATATTTGATGAAAAGATTGAGATGGAGAAAAGCTGGTATGAAGTCGACCTATCTTGCTTTTGTAAATATGATTAGCTCATCATTCCGAATTCAGTTCATCATGGGTGAAACATATTTGCAATGACAATTAGATATTATAGTTACTCATGCCATGCTTAATTAGCTAAGAGTGGATAATGGTTTTTTTGGGTGCCAACATGGATATTAAAATTCTTGTGATGTAGTATGATGGGATGGTATCCTCCTCTGAACGATTCAAGTGGCTCGACTTGGCACATGTTCATGCATGTAGTTGAAACAAAATCAACATAGCCTCTACGATATTTATGTTCATAGTGATTTATATCCTACTCATGCTTGCATTCAATGTTGGTTAATCTCAAAGCATGTTGATGACTGTGTCGCTCTCTAGTTGGTCGCCCCCCAGTATTTTCCTAGCCTTCACTTGTACTAAGCAGGAATACTGTTTGTGCATCCAATCCCTCAAACCCAAAGTTGTTTCATATGAGTCCACCATACTTGCCTATATGTGGTATTTACCTGTCATTCCAAGTAAATTTGCATGTGCCAAACTCTAAACCTTAACATAGACACTTTGTTTTGTATGCCCAAATCGCTCATGTGGCGACTGGGTGCTGCCAATATCTTCCATGCTAGGTGGGTTATTCTCACGATATGTGTTGATTCACTATCATTCATGAGAAAGTGGCTAGTAATCGGGATGCCCAGTTCCATGCTCGAAATAAAAGCAAAATCTAATTAAACAAAACTCCCCCAGAACTATGTTTGTATGGACGGTACCCATGGATTCGGCTCGCCATGGAGTGTGACTGATTGGTGGAGCGGGAGTAAAAACTTTATCATTCTGTTTGGGAACCGCCTATAATGTATCTAGAATGGAAGATGTTGAAAATTGGTCCCTATCTGAGCAATGAAAGCATACCACTCAAAAATCATTACTTATCTCTATTTTAAAAACTCGAGCTCTGGCACCTCTGCAAAATCAATGCTTCCCTCTACGAAGGGCCTTTCCATTTATTTTATTGTCGAGTCATCATCCTCTTATAAAAGGCACCATTTAGAGAGCACCACCGTCATTTGTATGATTTGCTGTTAATTGATATCGAGTATGAGCATGACTAGATCTCTCTCACCATGAATTACAATGTCTAGTCAGTCCTTGTTCTTTAGAGGTGCTCTGCATTTATGTTTTGCTGTCTTAGAAAGGGCTACCGAGAAATCATTTCATCATATTGCATCATGATTGTTTTAAAAAAGTGTTGTCATCCAAGAGTTATTATTATTGCTTGCTAGTTGATTATGCATTGATATGAATAAATGTGAGACCTAAATGTTGTTGTGAACGTTGTTAGTCCATGATCTTTGCTAAAAATATGAACATCAGTTAAACGTATTTACAACAACAAGATCAAACTGAGTTTGTAAAAGTTTTTCTTTATCACTTTCAATTTATCAACTGAATTGCTTGAGGACAAGCAATGGGTTAAGCTTGGGGGAGTTGATACGTCTCCATCATATCCACTTTTCCAAACTCTTTTGCCCTTGTTTTGGACTCTAATTTGCATGATTTAAATGGAACTAACCCGGACTGACGTTGTTTTCAGCGGAATTGCCTTGATGTTATTTTTGTGAAGAAATAAAAGTTCTCGGATTGCCCTGAAAATTTATGAAGAATATTTTTGGATTTAATAAAAATACCGGCGCAAGAATCAACTAGAGGGGGGCCACCTGCAGGCCACAAGCCTGCTAGGCGCGGCCACCCCCCTGGATGCGTCTAGCAGGCTTGTGGGCCCTCTGTGGCTCCTCTGACCTCATCTCCAATTTCATATAACCCTATTCACAGAGAAAAAAAATCAGAGAGAAGAGTTCATCATATTTCACGATACGGAGCCGCCGCCACCTCTTGTTCTTCCTCGGGAGACCAGATCGACGCCATCATCATCACCAACCATCCTTCATCACCAATTTCATGATGCTCTCTGCCATTAGTAATCCCATCATAGGCTTTCTGGACGGTGATGGGTTGGATAAGATTTATCATGTAATCGAGTTAGTTTTCTTAGGGCTTGATCCCTCGTATCCACTATGTTCTGAGATTGATGTTGCTATGACTTTGCTATGCTTAATGCTTGTCACTAGGGCCTGAGTGCCTATTTCAGATCTGAACCTATTATGTTTTCATGAATATATATGTGTTCTTGATCCTATCTTGCAAGTTGTAGACACCTATTACGAGTTATGATCCACATCCTCCAGGGTGACAATAACCGGGATTCTTTCCGGTGATTACCGTAGTTTGAGGAGTTCATGTATTCACTAAGTGCTAATGCTTTGGTCCGGTTTTCTATTAAAAGGAGGCCTTAATATCCCTTAGTTTCCATTAGGACCCCGATGCCACGGGAGGGTAGGACAAAAGATGTCATGCAAGTTCTTTTCCATAAGCACGTATGACTATATATGGAATACATGCCTACATTACATTGACGAATTGGAGCTAGTTTTGTGTCACCCTATGTTATAACTGTTGCATGATGAATGCTATCCAACATAATTATCCATCACCGATCCATTGCCTACGAGCTTTCCACATATTGATCCTTGCTAAGTTACTTCTCCGCTGCTACTGTTACAATCACTATAAAACTGCTATTGTTACTTTTGCTACCGTTACCTTTACTTCCATACTACTTTGCTACTGAATACTTTGCTGCAGATATTAAGTCTTTCAGGTGTGGTTGAATTGACAACTCAGCCACAAATATTCGAGAATATTCTTTGGCTTCCCTTGTGTCGAATCAATAAATTTGGGTTGAATACTCTACCCTCGAAAACTGTTGCGATCCCCTATACTTATGGGTTATCACCGGGTGATCAGACTGAGCGAATGCAATGTGAGTCTTCGTCCAGTTGAGGTACTTCATGGCAGTCAGAGCTACCATGTTCACCTCCCGATTGACGACTTTCAATCGGCTCTTGCTTTCGACATCCGCAAAGATCATGTTCAAGACTTTGTCGACCCGAGGGTATTCAGGATCACCCTCAGCTTAGTCTTCATCCTCCTTCTCTATGGATGCCTCTTTACCCATCTCATGCTTGAGCATTAGGCACCCCCGAGTGGTGTGCTTCGGGTAAATGATGTTGCTCTCTTCATCTTTCTTTGTGTGGACAATGCAGGACTGATCCATCACCTCAGAGTTGTATTCGGGCTTCTTCTTGTTAGCCCAGCCCTTTTTCTTGTTCTTCTTGGACTCCGGCTTTCCCTGGCCAGAAATAGCAACCACTTCTGCCTTTCCTGGAGGATCATCTTCCCGTTTCTGCTTCCTGTCTGCGTTCCCAACCGAGTGATGGGCGTTGCCAGCTCACCCCTTGCCGCTTTAGAGGCAGTCTTCCTCTTCGCCATTGGCATACTTGTTGGGCAATTTTTAGTGTAGAACATGATAAATCCTTATACGCAAGCATACTTGTCTTCGCATGTCAAATTTGACCATCCAAATTTTAGCGCTAAAAAACTAATATGAGATTTTAGCATTTTCACTTTTTTGCAGGGTGGCATGTAGCTTGAAGAGAACACGACTACATCCAACAATGGATAGAGAGGTTGAGTTTGATCTGCTCCAAGCTCATGCTTGGAAAACTAACTGCAAAATTTAGCTAGAGTTAATCTATTCTCCCTCACTCAACAAGAAAACTTTTGCTCAATGGAACTAGATAGAGCATCTACAACTGGGTGTCTCAAACCGGCCTCCAAAGCTCCAATGAGCAGATCAGTCACTGACCAGTCAAACAAAAAAACAGATCCACACGAATGCCCTAAACCGGGCTCAAACATACAGGTGTTCGACGCCCCAAATGTAGGGTGGATATGGGGCGGTCCGAGCATGTCTGGGCCTATTCGTCATGTCAGCCCAACCACCGTTGATCCTAGTCCATCCTCACAAAACCCCCAATCCAAACACCTTACACTCATTTCGCTCTACCACCTTCCGTCTCTTATCCTCCCCTTCTCTGATTCGCTCGATCCAATCCAATCCCTACGATGTCGAGCTTTGACAATCGCTTCGACGGCTCCGATGATAACGGGGATAAGTTGGCCTTCGCATTGAGATGAAGTGGTCGCGGGTGGACACCGAGGGCAGTTTCGGATTTACTGCATCGCCGCTCGCCCGTCGGCGCAACGGGACGCCAGAGCTGGCACCTCCTCGCATGTGCGGAGGGCAGATCGATTTAGACCCCCCCGTCATCCATCTTCCCCGTCGGCCGATGCTCCGTAAGGGCAGCGGTGGCTTCTAGTGCCAGCCCCGTTGTTGTGGACACGCATGCCAGAATCAGAGGCACTCATCGCTCACCGCAAGAGGCAGCGGGCAAGGGAGAGGGAAGCATTGGAGCAATCTATTCACTGCCATCGTGGGTTGCTGGCGGTGCCTGACGAGAAGGAGTGGCCCCTCACTCGGGTCTATCGCCAGTTAGTTACAACTGCGGAGGCAGACGCTCGCTGTCTCCGGAGGAAGAACACCAAGGTAGCGGAGGCGGCAAGGATGGCGAAGCTCAAGCGCAAGCAGAACCGGGCGGTCCCACGTTTGAAGGTATGCATCATCATCTCCTCTTCTTCCAACAATTCCGAATCCGACGACCCACCTCCTGCTGCAGACGCCTATCCGAACGCCTACAACAACACCGACGACCGGAGGAGCAAAGAGCCGACGAGAAAGTGGTGAAGATCCACGGTCTCCACTTTTAATTCCAAGTTTTTAGTAATGCAGCTTAATCTTGTCCGCCGTTTATTGGATCATGTGAACTTTGATGATCTTTTGGAGATCCGTTGGTGATCATAATATACACTTCTATGTTTTCTAATGTCCGTTTGATTTTCTACTTTGTTTTATTCATGCTGCATGCTTTAATATGAATATAATGTAGCAGATATAAGATAAACGAGTGTGAAAAGCGTGATTTGAGGACTAACAAGTTAATGCTTGAGGACGTGCCTAGACACGCTTGATGAGCCGGATTTGATGACCGTCTGTAGATGTTCTTATAAACTCATTTTTCCTATAAAAAGGAGAGAATGATTTGAGATTACGCAGGACCCTCCGACTATCCATAGTGAAAGTAACATAGATAGTAACATATATGCCATCTAAACGAAAAAGATGAAGCTACAGCTAATAAATGAGAAGAGAGACAAATTAAATAACATAGCTAGTTACTCATACTATGAATAACATCGCACATATAAAAAACAGATGAGTCTATAATTTAATAAATGAAGTGTTGCGTGACACCTTATTTATGTTATTCCTTACTATATAGATGATAACATAGCTTAACATATGCATATTACTAGTCTAAATTTCTCTCACTATAAGTAGTCTCGAGCCCAAAAGCTCTCCTATATACTAGCGCTAAATCACATAATTATTTCTCAATAAAAGGCATCAACCCACCTTTGCAAGTGAGAAGCGGCGCTGCGGGCACAACCTGTGATCATCATTCCCTCCTGGGACCCTCTGGTTTATGTTGGTACAGCCAGGACTGCGTGTTGCGGGTCCAATCAAGGAAGCAGCCCAGACCGCTTTACGCCGTCACAGGAACTGTAGTACGACGAACCAACCAGCAAATGTGCCCATGTTTTCCCGTCTGCCTTTCCAGCGGTCGTTGCTCGTTGGTGCAGGTTCCGGGAACTCGACGGCCGCAAGTGCGTGCGCATGCATTTTTCTTCCACGGTGACACGGCGATCCTGCACTGTCTAGCCACCAAACGCCGTTGCGTCGAGAACGAAAATGAGTCTCCGAAATGGTGGAAAGAAACGAAATGCCGAAAGATGAGCTACCGCATGCCCAAATGCACACACCACATGACCACAAGGTATTCCACCAGAGCACAAAAAGATCCAAAACTATGGTGGTGTCGCCATCCTCTTTTCTTTTTCCCGGCATGTGTGAAGGACGAGGCGGATCTCCGACCATCACCATGAGCCCCGTGCTGTGCTGTGCTGTGCGACGGTACTCGGGAGATAGGGACACAAGGAGCGCGCACGACATGTTCCGTTTGTACCATGGTCCATGGCCCTCGCCATCCTGCCTGGCCGCCGGGGCTCACACGGTGGGACGAGCCGGGCCACGCCCCCTCCGACCCCCAGCCGTGGCTCACCGGCGCCACGCCGGCAAATCGCTTTTGAGCTACCCCGAAAGCAAAGCTACGTGCTTAGCCACGCTAATGGAGTAATATACTAATAGTACCGCGCACTAAACAAATCCACGACATCGGTCTCGCCGTAACGCACTCCCTCTCTCTCTCTCTCTCTCTCTCTCTCGCCACCAGTGAGGTGGTAGTTGGTGGCTGGCTGGGCGCCCCAGTAGGCAAAAGCAGGGAGAGGGGCAGCGGGAGCCAGGAGGAGGGAGGGCCTGCTGCGTCCACGGCGATGGCGGCTTCTCGTCTCCTCTTCTCGCTCTGCAGCGCGCTGGCCGTGGCGGCGGCGGCGGCGGCGGCGGCCACGGACACGCTGAAGCAGGGGGATTCGCTGACGATGCCAGCGACGCTGGTGTCCTCGCCGTCGGGGGTGTTTGAGATGGGCTTCCACGCGCCGGACCCCGCGCGCCCGGCCCGCCTCTACCTCTGCGTCTGGTACCGCGACACCCGGCCCAGGACCGTCGCCTGGGTCGCCAACCGCGCCAACGCGGCCGCCGCGGCCGCGCCCTCGCTCACGCTCACGGCCGCCGGCGAGCTCCGCGTCCTCGACGGCGCCGCCAAGGACGGCGCGCCCATGCTCTGGTCCTCCAACACCACCACGCGGGCCGCGCCGCGCGGGGGCTACGAGGCCGTCATCCTCGACTCCGGCTCCCTCCAGGTGCGCGACGTCGACGGCACCGTCATCTGGGACAGCTTCTGGCACCCGTCCGACACCATGCTCTCCGGGATGCGCATCAGCGTCAACGCCGAGGTCAGGGCGCAGGTCAGGGGCCCGCCGGAGCGGATGCTCTTCACGTCCTGGGCAAGCGAGACGGACCCCTCGCCGGGCCGGTTCGCGCTCGGGCTCGACCCGGCCAACCCCAGCCAAGCCTTCATCTGGAAAGATGGCAATGTTCCATTCTGGAGGTCAGCTTCCCCATGCCATGCTCCCTGCCATCTTTTCCTTGGAGCCGTATAGTTTGCTTCAATATTTTTTTTTGCCAAATTTTAAATAATTAATCGTACTAAGACTCTGAGGCAACTGCAGGATGTTGTAGAGACTACTAGTACTCCTATATATTATCAACATGATCTAAAAAAAAGATGTTACTAGTAGTTAGCCTGCTAGTTGTTCTGTAATTCTGTTCTTCTGCCATCTACCTAGGAAATATGGAATCTGTCATCTGGTATGTTTTTTTTTAAAAATTTCCTTTTAGGAGGTTGTGTATTGTTCATTCCTGGGGCAATCCAATTTGTGTTTTCTTTTAGTTGTCCCAGTCGGCACTAGGCAGCATCAGCTGCCGGCTTAGCTAGTCTGAATTGCAAATGGCGAGCATCTTCTTTTCGTGTGCTATACACAAACACAATTCACACTTCATTGTAGGATGGTGCATCAAAAGGACCAGGTTCAAAAGTGGGAAACTAACTAGCCAGGGAGGGCTGTGTGAGACGGTCCATCAGTAGGCCAAATAGTCAGTCATGGTAGATTCGTGGGTTATCCCAGAACTCTAATCCCACTTTTTTGATTGATTAGTCTGTTTGCTCGCCATCTCTTGATAAGGATTACGGCTGCATGCATCGATTGATGCAGAGGCCGGGGGCTTTGTTCCTCCTTTTTTTTAAAATAAAAAATCTCTCGATAAGGATGGCCGATGGCATCTGGTATAATTATTTGTGAAGCTTCAAATCTTGTCTGCTAGAGGACCGTTCCTCTCCAAACCCTAGGAGAGGCGATCTCCGAGCGCACCACGCCGCCACCTCTCCTCTGTCGGTAGGTCGTCGGCTCGTCGCCCGTCGCCTCCTCCTCCTCTGCTGGCTCTGCCGGTGTCGGAATGCGGGGAGGCCCCACTACCTAAAGGAAAATTGTGGTTGCTTATAAAGATTTCGAATTGAGGCTCCATTGGTGTTCTGATCTGCAGTTTATCAGGTTGTCACTAGAATGATTTCTGGCTGCAGTCTTTTCAACTTTGAGCCAGTTGCAGTGGCAGTGTGGCACCCATTCGTATTATATCCGTGTTTTAGAGCTGATCAATATCTAGTTGTAAGATGAAGTATTGAAATATAATTAGGATGTCCACCATTTTCTTACTGGGCAGGCTTTTTGGGAGAGGGTTGGTTCATGAAGCTCAACCAGGCTCTAGCTGATGTTTTATAATGTTGTTTTAGTTGTGAAACTTGCAACCCATGTTTGCAGTTTTGCACATGTGCTATTGTTCTATATTGGTGATTCTTAACTAAGTCTACGTGCTATATTGTGGAATGGGGCCAGCACAATCTAATCGTAATCCTTGACATACCCATTCAGTCTGCACCGACATTTATGAAGTTGGTCGATTCGTCTTTTGACAAATCTGAAACATGTACACAGTACACTTTAAAGTTTATTTGTGTTTGAAATGTGATTTCAGCCTTCTTGTTCCTGTAATTACCAACCAATTCACTTGTGCTTGTTTCATACTAAGAAATCTGTTCTGGGCTTCACTATCTCAAGATAACGGAACAGAGTTCACCGTCCAACACCCACACGCGTGCTCCAAAGGCAAATAGAAATGAAAATGCAGTAGCTTCCAGCCTTCCACAGACAGGAAGTCCCTACCTAGGAAAGCAAGTAATCCAAGTTTCACAAACTAAAGATAGTAAACAGTTGAAATTCCACAAGTATATACTGAGAATGCGACCAAAAATTCCTAGGGACAACCTCCACAATATTTTCACTCTCCCCCCCCCCCCCCCCCCTTGAAACTTGTGAAACCTCAGATCCCATATATAGTGTTAAAGAATAAACTAAATTTTAATCCACTGTGCACATAATTTTCTCTACCTTGTTTTGGATGAGATTTGGCTCCTCGGGTTGGGTTCTCCATGGCCACTTCTTATAGCTTTATATGGTCCCCAACCTTGAAAGTAATAAGCATTTCATGATTAGAATTACTATGGAAATTCAATAGTCACACCTCTCCAAGTCCTCATATGACTCGAGTCGTAAATAGGAGTGCCCTTTCTCAACATAAACGGTAAAAGTTATTGAACGGCTTAGTTCAAGATATTATAACTTGTATTTACTGCTTTACAGGACGGGCCAATGGACTGGGCTAAATTTTGTAGGCATTCCATATAGGCCACTGTACGTGTATGGGTACAAACAAGGAAATGATCCAATCCTGGGAACATACTTCACTTACACTGCAACAAATACATCTCTGCAGAGGTTTGTTGTTGCACCAGATGGCAAAGACGTCTGCTACATGGTTAAAAAGTCTACACAGGAGTGGGAAACTGTTTGGGTGCAACCATTAAACGAGTGCGAGCATTATGGTGCATGTGGTTCAAACGCGATATGTACAGTGGTGCAAGATGGGAAGGCAAAATGTACCTGTCTTAGAGGTATGTCTTTGACTCTTGGTGCAATTTCTTTACAAAATTGGGTTCCGCTCTTACGAGTTTCCAGTAAAAGAGGAACTGTCTTATGCCTTACACAATTGGGTGAACTTCCTCCCTTGTTCACCGGCACAACTGACTATAAGTCGCAGTTAGGACCCTAAAATAGGAAGCATGAATGTTGTCACTGCTTATTTTGACACCGCAAGCCTTTCATACATGTTTACAGAAGTATATGCTTCACAAAATAGTCACCTTTTCCTTTCTTTCCTTTTTTCCTTCAATAGGTTTTAAGCCAAAGTTAGCAGATGAGTGGAATGCAGGAAATCGGAGCCAGGGCTGTGTTAGAAACCCACCTTTGGGCTGCCAGGTGAACAAAACCGGAGATGGATTTCTCTCTATCCCGAACGTCAAGTGGCCAGATTTTTCATACTGGGTATCTGGTGTGACCGATGAGTATGGGTGCATGAATACCTGCCAGCAAAACTGCTCATGCGGTGCCTATGTCTACATGACTCAGTTGACGGGGTGTCTACATTGGGGTAGTGAACTGATGGATGTTTACCAGTTTCAGGCTGGGGGTTATGCCCTAAACCTCAAGCTTCCTGCTTCTGAGTTAGGTAAGTGATGAAGATTATCTAAAGAATAAAGTTTATATATGCATTTATGCATGCTACCATATTTTCTCACCTTTGACTTACCCTGTTTATGTTGGGTTATGCTGTTCCTTCATTAGCAGGTTCACATATCGCAGCTTGGAAAATAGCCGCAACAGCGTCTGCTGTGATGCTCTTTGTTTTGTTAGCTTGTCTCTTTTTATGGTTGAAGCGTGGCAGAAATATCAAAGGTGAGGTTCCTTGGATTTGGCTCAATGATTATAGTCTAATGAAAGCTCGCCGATTCTTCTGTTACCCTCCGAAATTGTCTGCACAAGACTGCATTCTCTTGTGGTGCTAATCAGTATAGTCAAGTGTACCTAACTAGTTCCACAAATTCATTATAAATCATAAATAGAGGGGGGGGGGGGGGGGACAGTTTTTACCCCTCAGCGCTTGTCACGGTCTAGATTTCACTGAAAAAAATACATCCTTAACTGTTCACACTTAATGTGAGACGACTTATTCCCATGAGACTAGGCAAATGTGGCCTTGGAATGTCACGTCATTGTTTACCTTATATGGTGTCACGCGGAGTCGTGGATCCTAATTACCCCACATGTGTGCCGCATCAGCAATGATAACATATTGTTCAATGGATTTCTCCTGGTTTTAGTCACACACGTCTTTTCCACCTAGGAAGGATGCCCCTATGATCATTCCATGCTCTGCCTTCGCCCGAGCGGTCCCCAGGGAAGGAAGCCAATAATGGGAGTGTCAGGGCGGAACTTATTGCGAAATATTTTCTGAAAAAACAGAAAATTAAGGGGGAAATTAGAATAGAACACAAATAATTTAAATAATCAAAATATTTGAGGAAATTGGGAAAAATTACAAAGCGTACACAGGCAATTTAGAAACATTCACGAAAAATCAGTTTACACTGAATTCGAAAGATATAATAATTTCGAGTTCCTGTTTTCTGGAGTATTTATAAATATTTGTGTGTTTTTGGAATTGTCCTGGTTGCCCCAGAATATTCTGTTTATCCCTCTCCTTTTTCTTTCTAGTTGTCTTACTTTTGCGCCCCCCCCCCCTTCTCAATTCCTAATTATATTCAGTAAATTTCTGGAATAGTGTTGAGTTTGTTACTGAAGTTTCTGATGTGCTAGAAGCTTTAGAACTATTTTTGCATTGATTAACAATGTAAGCCAAATCAACAATCAATCATGATCTGATCGTGATCAAATCAACCGATCGTGATCTGTACAAATCTGTACAGATTATTTACTTCTACCTAGATACTAACCAATTCTTAACAGTAGATATGTAGCGGTGATCACGGTTCATGTGGCACCTTGTTATTCCAAAACCTCTGGCCACATTTGACTGGTCTAAGAGGGTAATTTTTCCAAATTAGCAGGCAAGGGTGTCACCTGTAATTTGTTTGGCTTAGAGTCAAAGATGGAATTTAGACTTTCTAGGCGTTGCGGGGTAAAAAGGACTTGTGCCTTGGGAGAAACCATGCTGTCAAGCTGCTGTGAACACTGCTAAAATGGATCTAGCTGTGAACTATTAGCTGTAGTAATTAGTCTCAGTTTCTAATATAAATGGACTCTTGGAGGCAAGCATAGTGCTAACTTGTATTCTGGGGCAGATGCAGTGCACAGAAGTTGGAGGAGGTCAAGACGTTCATCTACCAGATCTCAGCAAAGCGCTGGCATGCTGGATATCTCACATTCGATTCCTTTCGACAATGAAACGGAGGACGGAAAAAGTCATGAACTCAAAGTACTCTCCCTGGACCGCATTAAAGCTGCAACTGGTAGTTTCAGCGAATCCAACAAGCTTGGGGAAGGTGGATTTGGTCCGGTTTATATGGTATGAGTGATATTATCATGAATCTTTGTACCATTGTACTTGTTTTTTTTTTTTGGTGTGGGCCAGTATTATACTGTACGTGGCTTGATGCAAATTAATACCATGAATCACTTCAGGGAACATTACCTGGTGGGGAAGAAGTAGCTGTGAAGAGGCTTTGTAAGAACTCAGGTCAAGGCCATGAAGAGTTCAAGAATGAGGTCATACTGATTGCGAAGTTGCAGCACCGGAATCTTGTCAGACTATTAGCTTGCTGTATACAGGGAGAAGAGAAGATCTTGGTTTATGAGTACATGCCTAACAAGAGCCTCGACGCATTTATCTTTAGTACGTATCATTTCCATTCATCCTCATTCCTTTAGATGAGCAAATATACTGATTGGGTTGTAATTACTGTGGGCGAACAGATCCTGAAAAGAGAGGTCTCCTAGACTGGAGGACAAGGTTTGACATCATCGAAGGTATTGCTCGAGGGCTGCTGTATCTCCACCGGGACTCAAGGCTACGCATTGTTCATCGTGATCTCAAGGCCAGCAACATTCTCCTAGACACAGACATGAACCCCAAAATATCAGATTTCGGAATGGCAAGGATTTTTGGAGGGGACGAAAACCAGTTCAACACGAACCGTGTCGTCGGAACATTGTGCGTGCATTTCAGATAGACCCTATGATGGCTGGAGTATTACCACTGCATTATGTTAAGTTGGATTTTCTTTTGCAGCGGCTACATGTCTCCTGAATATGCCATGGAAGGCATTTTCTCGGTCAAGTCCGATGTCTATAGCTTTGGAGTTCTTATCTTGGAGATCATCACAGGGAAGAGGGCTGTCAGCTTTCATGGCCAGCAGGACTCCCTAAACATCGCGGGATATGTAAGCGCACGCGTACCCTATATGCCGCACTCATCTTGACATTTCGTTTATTTGTTTCCTTGTGACTTGAGCTCGCAACCATTTTCCAGGCATGGCAACAATGGAACGAAGACAAGGGCGAGGAAATGATCGACCCGTTGATAAAACCATTGTGCTCGACTCGACAAGTCTTGAGGTGCATCCACATTGCGTTGCTATGCGTGCAAGATCATGCCCAGGAGCGTCCGGACATGCCCGCGGTCATCCTGATGTTGAGCAGCGACAGCTCCAGCCTTCCCATGCCGAGGGCGCCCACCCTGATGCTCCGTGGCCGCGCTCTTGAGTCGAGCAAATCAAGCGAGAACGAGAGGAGCCACTCCATTGGTACGGTGTCAATGACACAGTTGCATGGAAGATAGCATGGCAGGGGCAGTATATACTGAAGATATCATGTCTTTCTTTCGTCAACTTTTATGTTGCGATGCTGGTGTTTTCTGTAGATTAGGATCTGGGCAGTTTGAGGAAGCCCAATTTGTACGGAAAATATATTCTTGTCTGTCATCTGTAAAGATGGAATGATGGTACATTATCAAGTTTAGTTAAGGCTACTATCTACGAGCATGACTGAAAGCGACCCAAATGTCTAACTTGACGGCGATTGCTCGGCTGCACTCGTGTATACCCTATCTGAATATAAAAATGTCCATATCTGAACATGGATCAAACGTGAACCTCGATATAAACGCATCCGTCCTTTATTTAGGCTTGAAGTTTATTGCCTGCTCACGTTGTCGACACTCTACCGGGATTCTTTTTTTTTCTTTGAAGCCGCGGCAATAAACTTTGTCCTTTTTCGTGGACGAGGATGTGATGAACATGGTTCCACCCGCACACCTTATAAAAAGTAAATTCGGAAAAATGCTAGAAAAATAAAATAAATCTAAATTTATTTTTGTAATATACATAGCCAACTTGTATACTTGCGTATGACGTTTTAAGAAGAAATCACATCCCTGCAAAAAGATAAAACCGAAGCTATATTAAAAATTATTGTTTGATGAGTAGTATGGTAACAATTGTATTTTCTTTACTAAAAATACCATTAGTGTCAATACACCACGAAACTTCACACATAAGTAGAATGGTTGACTAAGTTTCATACTGCCAAATTTCTGTTTTTTTTCAAGTATTTTTTATGATTTTGTTATTCACGTGCGTGAAACCATATTCATCTTTTTTCTTTTTGCTTTTTCGTCAGTTAATAAGAAGACTCCCCAGTTTATCTGGGGAGAACTTATCCCAATGCTTATTTTTAGCATGGTTCGTAGGTAAAATGCTAGAGTCACATCTATTAGAGAGAAGAGAGAGGAGTGTTGTATCTTATTGGAGATACGGGGTTATAGAGCATCTACAGCCACATACAACAAGTCAGACCCCTCAAACGTCCGCGGGCTTGTCAGACGCGTCCATGGACAATGATCCGTCACGTCTTAAGTAATTGATTCTACAATCGGATACCTTAAATCAGAAATCTCAAATTCATGTTATTACATGCAACGTAAATCTAATCTTAAGCATAGCTCATCCGGCTCCGCCATGCCTATGTTTGACAACCGGCTGTGGCCCTCGGAGTGTTGGTACGGTCATGAGTAGAGTAAGACATAGGACACGTACCAGCTCACACGACTCGAGGCGCGTCGTCTCCCATGCCTTACTCTTCCTCGCTGGAGCCCGTAACCTTGACCCCGCGGGTGGATGTGAGATCAATGATGGATCAGTCATGGGCGGAGTCGACAACGTCCACCACGACGCGGTTGCAGTGCCCGGACTGGTGCACCATACAGGGTGCCAGAGAATGCGACTCTGCCTCGCCAACATCCACCGCCAAGAGGGCTTCCGCAGTCTCCTTCGCCTGCTGCCTCGCGTGGCGGGTACGTCGCTCCATATTTGTGCCCGACGACGCGCTCCGCCTTGGCGTGCCAACGAAGGGCTTGCACGTCCGCCATGACGTTCCGATACCAGACGGACCGCACCGCCTCCCGTGAGGCAATGGCGACACACCTCACACTGGATCCATGCATCATTTGGGCGGACACAATGGATTCCCGATGGAAGGAGTCTGAGCGCTGCTGTCGGGAAGCCTCCTCTCGGGAGTCGCATAACGCAAGCCGGATGGTCATGTCCTCCTCGAGGCCACGTCGGATGAGCTCGAAGTTGGTGGATTTGGAGGTGTAAGACTCGCTGCCCGCCATGCCGGGGAAGGCCAGAGATCGCCAGACAGGAGTTTGGGTGGCGGAGTGGAGTGGCTAGGGTTTGGTTCGAGAAGCGGATCGAGTCAAATATATGTGGGGCCGGGTGGGCCAACGTGGGTCGGGTCAGTCATGACGGACATGCCCGTGCACGCAGGGCCTCTCCATATTCGCCTCATATTTGGGCTGGATACGAGGGATACCGGCCAGTCCATACATTTTGAGGTCAATTTAAGGTGTCCATCTGGATTGTTCTTTTGACCGGGCACTCATCGGACCATCCGCCCGGGCATATGGGGGTGTTTGAGGCGCTCAAATATAGCTATTGGAGATACGAGTCTTAGAGCATCCGTAACTGATCTGGGTTAATGTGAGCTCTTATATGTCCGCGGATAGGAGCCGGTCTCCTCATGCAACTACATTCTCCACATTTGAAAATATCAAAACCATGTTTGACATGCCTGATTGACAAAACAAATACACATAACAATGAATATATCACATAGCTGAAATTTATTCAAAGAGAAAAATACATAGTTCAAACATAAAATTTATTCAGAGTGCATAATTTACACATAAAATTCAATAATTTTCGGTGTGGATCTACATATGCTCCACAAGATAATTGAGAATTTGCACATGCACCTGTTAAGTTGTCGACGCATCTCTAGAAAGTTCATAACATGCTTTTCATCTTGTTCCGAGAGGCAAACATGTACTCCGGACTTCTCAAAATCATGTGTGCGGGCTGCCCCTTCGGCCCCATCCCCACAATCATATTCTGCAAGATTTCACAACACCTCATCAACCACCACAATGTTGTTGGAAATATGCCCTAGAGGCAATAATAAAATGGTTATTATTGTATTTCCTAGTTCATGATAATTGTCTGTTATTCATGCTATAATTGTGTTAACCGGAAACCGTAATACATGTGTGAATACATAGACCACAACGTGTCCCTAGTGAGCCTCTAGTTGGCTAGCTCGTTGATCAATAGATGGTCACGGTTTCATGACCATGGACATTGGATGTCGTTGATAACGGGATCACATCATTAGGAGAATGATGTGATGGACAAGACCCAATCCTAAGCATAGCACAAGATCGTGTAGTTCGTTTGCTAAAGTTTTTCAATGTCAAGTGTCGTTTCCTTAGACCATGAGATTGTGTAACTCCCGGATACCGTAGGAATGCTTTGGGTGTGCCAAACGTCACAACGTAACTGGGTGGCTATAAAGGTACGCTACGGGTATCTCCAAAAGTGTCTGTTGGCTTGACACGAATCGAGACTAGGGTTTGTCACTCCGTGTGATGGAGAGGTATCTCTGGGCCCACTCGGTAAGCCATCATCATAATGAGCTCAATGTGACTAAGGAGTTAGCCACGGGATGATGTATTACGGAACGAGTAAAGAGACTTGCCGGTAACGAGATTGAACAAGGTATGGGGATACCGACGATCGAATCTCGGGCAAGTACCATACCGATAGACAAAGGGAATTGTATACGGGATTGATTGAATCCTTGACATCGTGGTTCATCCGATGAGATCATCGTGGAGTACGTGGGAGCCAACATGGGTATCCAGATCCCGCTGTTGGTTATCGACCGGAGAGGTGTCTCGGTCATGTCTACGTGTCTCCCGAACCCGTAGGGTCTACACACTTAAGGTTCGATGACGCTAGGGTTATAGGGAAATAGTGTACGTGGTTACCGAAGGTTGTTCGGAGTCCCGGAGGAGATCCCGGACGTCACGAGGAGTCCCGGAATGGTCCGGAGACGAAGATTGATATATAGGAAGTGAGGTTTTGGTTACCGAAAGTGTTCCGGGTGTCTCCGGTAGTGTACCGGGACCACCGGAAGGGTTCCGGGGGTCCACCAAGTGGGCTCACCTGCCCCGGAAGGTTCCATGGGCCAAGAGTGGGAGGGAGCCAGCCCCTAGGTGGGCTGGTGCGCCTCCCACCCCAGCCCAAGGCGCAGCAAGGGTGGAGGGGGCAAACCCTAGGCTTAGATGGGCCTTAAGGCCCACCCTAGGGCGCCTCCACCTCTCCCTGCCCTGGCCGCCGGCCAGATGGGTTTCTGGAGGCTGCCGCCACCCCTAGGGTGGAACCCTAGGGCGCAGCACCTCCCCTCCGCTCCTCCTATATATAGTGGAGGTATTTGGTGCTGCACAACACACACGAGTTCATCTCCTCCCTGGTGCAGCCCTACTCCTCCCTCTCCTCATTCTCCGTAGTGCTTAGCGAAGCTCTGCCGGAGTACCACGCAGCTCCACCGCCTCCACGCCTTCGTGTTGCCGGAGCTCTCCCTCAACCTCTCCTCCCTCCTTGCTGGATCAAGGCATAGGAGACGTCACCGGGCTGCACATGTGTTGAATGCGGAGGTGCCGTCCGTTCGGCACTTGATCGGATCTACCGCGATCTGAATCGCTGCGAGTACGACTCCATCAACCGCGTTCTAGCAACGCTTCCGCTTAGCGATCTTCAAAGGTATGAAGATCCAATCTCTCCCCGCTCGTTTGCTGGTTTCTCCATAGATAGATCTTGGTGACACGTAGGAAAATTTTGATTTACTACTACGTCTCCCAACAGTGGCATCATGAGCTAGGTCTATGTGTAGAATCTATGCACGAGTAGAACACAAAGCAGTTGTGGGCGTCGATTTTGTTAATATGCTTGCCGTTACTAGTCTTATCTTGATTCGACGGTATTGTGGGATGAAGCGGCCCGGACCAACCTTACACGTACGCTTACGTGAGACCGGTTCCACCGCCTGACATGCACTAGTTGCATAAGGTGGCTAGCGGGTGTCTGTCTCTCCCACCTTAGTCGGATTGGATTCGATGAAAAGGGTCCTTATGAAGGGTAAATAGCAATTGGCATATCACGTTGTGGTTTTGGCGTAGGTAAGAAACGTTCTTGCTAGAATCCTATAGCAACCACGTAAAAACTTGCAACTACAAATTAGAGGACGTCTAACTTGTTTTTGCAGCATATGCCTTGTGATGTGATATGGCCAGAAGGATGTGATGTGATGCATTGTGATGTATGAGATTAATCATGTTCTTGTAATAGGGTTCACGACTTGCATGTCGATGACTATGACAACCGGCAGGAGCCATAGGAGTTGTCTTATATTATTGTATGACCTGCGTGTCAATCATAAATGCCATGTAATTACTTTACTTTATTGCTAAGCGTTAGACATAGTAGTAGAAGTAATAGTTGGCGAGACAACTTCATGAAGACACAATGATGGAGATCATGATGATGGAGATCATGGTGTCGTGCCGGTGACAATGATGATCATCGTGCCCCGAAGATGGAGATCATAGGAGCAAGATGATATTGGCCATATCATGCCACTATATTGATTGCATGTGATGTTTATCATGTTTACATCTTATTTGCTTAGAACGACGGTAGTAAATAAGATGATCTCTCAATAAAATTTCAAGAGAAGCACCGTTGCTAAGGATCGTTGTTCCGAAGCACCACGTGATGATCGGGTGTGATAGGTTCTAACGTTCGCATACAACGGGTGTAAGCCAGATTTACACACGCGAAACACTTAGGTTAACTTGACGAGCCTAGCATGTACAAACATGGCCTCGGAACACGGAAGACCGAAAGGTCGAACATGAGTCGTATAGAAGATACGATCAACATGAAGATGTTCACCATGGATGACTAGTCCGTCTCACGTGATGATCGGACACGGGCTAGTTGACATGGATCATGTATCACTTGGATGACTAGAGAGATGTCTATCTAAGTGGGAGTTCATTGAATAATATGATTATGTGAACTTAATTATCATGAACTTAGTCTAAAATTGCCTTTAATATCTATATTGTAGATCCAATGGCCAACGCAAATGTCAACCTCAATTTCAACGCATTCCTAGAGAAAACCAAGCTGAAAGATGATGGAAGCAACTATGCGGACTGGGTCCGTGGCTTGAGGATCATCCTCATAGCTTCCAAGAAACTGTATGTCCTTGATGCACCGCTAGGTGACCCACCCCTTCTCCCAGCAGAACAAGACGTTACGAACGCTTGGCATTCTCGATGCGATGATTACTCCCTTGTTCAGTGCGGCATGCTTTACAGTTTAGAACCGGGGCTCCAAAAGCGTTTTGAGCAACACAGAGCATATGAGATGTTCCAAGAGCTGAAACTAGTCTTTCAAGCTCATGCCCGGGTCGAGAGATATGAAGTCTCCGACAAGTTCTTTAGTTGTAAGATGGAGGAGAACAGTTCTGTCAGTGAGCACATCCTCAAGATGTCTGGGCTTCACAACTGCTTGACTCAGCTGGGAGTTAACATCCCGGATGACTCGGTCATTGACAGAATCCTCCAGCCGCTTCCACCTAGCTACAAGAGCTTTGTGATGAACTACAACATGCAGGGGATGGAGAAGTCCATTCCTGAGTTGTACTCGATGCTGAAATCAGCAGAGGTTGAGATCAGAAAGGAGCATCAAGTGTTGATGGTAAACAAGACCACTAGTTTCAAGAAAGGCAAGGGTAAGAAGAACTTCAAGAAGGACGGCAAAGCTGTTGCCTCACCCGGTAAGCAGGTTGTCGGGAAGAAGAAGAACAAGAATGGACCCAAGCCTGAGACTGAGTGTTTCTATTGTAAGGGTACCGGTCACTGGAAGCGGAACTGCCCCAAGTACTTAGCGGATAAGAAGGACGGCACCATTAAAGGTATATGTGATATACTTGTTATTGATGTGTACTTGACCAGCACTCGTAGTAGCTCCTGGGTATTTCATACCGGTGCAGTTGCTCACATTTGTAACTCCAAGCAGGAGCTGCGGAATAAGCAGAGGCTGGCCAAGGACGAGGTGACGATGCGCGTCGGGAATGGTTCCAAGGTCGATGTGATCACCGTCGGCACGCTACCTCTACATCTACCATCGGGATTAGTTTTAAACCTTAATAATTGTTATTTAGTACCAGCCTTGAGCATGAACATTGTATCTGGATCTCGCTTGATGCGAGATGGCTACTCATTTAAATCCGAGAATAATGGTTGTTCTATTTATATGAGAGAAATGTTTTATGCTCATGCCCCGCTGGTCAATGGTTTATTTTTGATGAATCTCGAACGTGATGTTACACATGTCCATAGTGTGAGTACCAAAAAGTGTAAAGTTGATAATGATAGTCCCACTTACATGTGGCACTGCCGTCTTGGCCATATTGGTGTCAAACGCATGAAGAAGCTCCATGCTGATGGACTTTTGGAGTCACTTGATTTCGAATCATTTGACACATGCGAACCATGCCTCATGGGCAAGATGACCAAGACTCCGTTCTCCGGAACAATGGAGCGAGCAACTGACTTGTTGGAGATAATACATACCAATGTATGCGGTCCAATGAGTGTCGAGGCTCGCGGTGGCTACCGTTATGTTCTCACCCTCACTGATGACTTGAGCAGATATGGGTATGTCTACTTAATGAAACACAAGTCTGAAACCTTTGAAAGGTTCAAGGAATTTCAGAGTGAGGTCGAGAATCAACGTGACAGGAAAATAAAATGCCTACGATCTGATCGTGGCGGAGAATATTTAAGTCACGAGTTTGGCACACACCTTAGGAAATGTGGAATTGTTTCACAGCTCACGCCGCCCGGCACACCTCAGCGAAATGGTGTGTTTGAACGTTGTAATCGCACTCTATTAGATATGGGGCGATCTATGATGTCTCTTACCGACTTACCGCTATCATTTTGGGGATATGCATTAGAGACTGCCGCATTCACTTTAAATAGGGCACCGTCTAAATCCGTTGAGATGACACCGTATGAATTATGGTTTGGAAAGAAACCTAAGCTGTCGTTTTTAAAAGTTTGGGGATGCAATGCTTATGTGAAGAAACTTCAACCTGAGAAGCTCGAACCCAAATCGGAAAAGTGCGTCTTCATAGGATATCCCAAAGAGACTATTGGGTATACCTTCTACCTACGATCCGAGGGCAAAGTCTTTGTTGCCAAGAATGGATCCTTTCTCGAGAAAGAGTTTCTCTCGAAAGAAGTAAGTGGGAGGAAAATAGAACTTGATGAGGTAATTGTACCTCCACCTGAACTGGAGAGTAGCGCAGCACAGGAAGTTGTTTCTGTGAAGCCTACACCGGCTAGAGAGGAAGTTAATGATGATGATCATGAAGCTTCAGATCAAGTCGCTATTTGAAGGTCCACTAGGACACGTTCCGCACCAGAGTGGTACGGCAATCCTGTCCTAGAGATCATGTTGTTGGACAACGGTGAACCTTCGAACTATGAAGAAGCGATGGCGGGCCCGGATTCCGACAAATGGCTTGAGGCCATGAAATCCGAGATAGGATCCATGTATGAGAACAAAGTATGGACTTTGGTGGACTTGCCTGATGATAAGCGAGCCATTGAAAACAAATGGATCTTTAAGAAGAAGACTGACGCGGACGGTAATGTGACCGCCTATAAGGCTCGGCTTGTCGCTAAGGGTTATCGACAAGTTCAAGGAGTTGAATACGATGAGACTTTCTCACCCGTAGCGATGCTAAAGTCAGTCCGAATCATGTTAGCAGTTGCCGCATTTTATGATTATGAGATCTGGCAAATGGACGTCAAAACGGCATTCCTTAATGGCTTCCTCAAGGAAGAACTGTATATGATGCAGCCGGAAGGTTTTGTCGATCCTAAAGATGCTAACAAGGTATGCAAGCTCCAGCGCTCCATCTATGGGCTGGTGCAAGCATCTCGGAGTTGGAACATTCGCTTTAATGAGGTGATTAAAGCGTTTGGGTTTGTACAGGTTTATGGAGAACCCTGTATTTACAAGAAAGTGAGTGGGAGCTCTATAGCATTTCTTATACTGTATGTGGATGACATGCTGATAATGGGAAATAATATAGAACTCTTGGAAAGTATAAAGGCCTACTTGAATAAGTGTTTTTCAATGAAGGACCTTGGAGAAGCTGCTTACATATTAGGTATTAAGATCTATAGAGATAGATCGAAACGCCTCATTGGTCTTTCACAGAGCACATACCTTGAAAAGATATTGAAGAAGTTCAATATGGATCAGTCCAAGAAGGGGTTCTTGCCTGTGTTGCAAGGTGTGAGATTGAGTACGACTCAATGCCCGACCACGACAAATGATAGAGAAGAGATGAGTGTCATCCCCTATGCTTCAGCCATAGGCTCTATCATGTATGCCATGCTGTGTACCAGGCCTGATGTGAACCTTGCCATAAGTTTGGTAGGGAGGTACCAAAGTGATCCCGGAGCGGAACACTGGACAGCGGTCAAGAATATCCTGCAGTACCTGAAAAGGACAAAGGACATGTTTCTCGTTTATGGAGGTGCCGAAGAGCTTGTCGTAAAGGGTTACGTCGATGCTAGCTTCGACACAGATCCGGACGACTCCAAGTTGCAAACCGGATACGTGTATATTTTGAATGGAGGGGCAGTGAGCTGGAGCAGCAGCAAGCAAAGCGTCGTGGCAGCATCTACATGTGAAGCGGAGTACATAGCTGCTTCGGAAGCAGCAAAGGAGGGAGTCTGGATGAAGGAGTTCATCACCGACCTAGGAGTGATTCCAAATTCGTCGGGCCCGATGACTCTACTCTGTGACAACAGTGGAGCTATTGCCCTTGCGAAGGAGCCCAGGTTTCACAAGAAGACAAGACACATCAAGCGCCGCTTCAACTCCATCCGTGATTACATTCAGGAAGGAGACATAGATATTTGCAAAGTGCATACGAATCTGAATGTCGCAGATCCGTTGACTAAACCTCTCTCACGAGCAAAACATGATCAACACCAGAATGCTATGGGTGTTCGATTCATCACAATGTAACTAGATTATTGACTCTAGTGCAAGTGGGAGACTGTTGGAAATATGCCCTAGAGGCAATAATAAAATGGTTATTATTGTATTTCCTAGTTCATGATAATTGTCTGTTATTCATGCTATAATTGTGTTAACCGGAAACCGTAATACATGTGTGAATACATAGACCACAACGTGTCCCTAGTGAGCCTCTAGTTGGCTAGCTCGTTGATCAATAGATGGTCACGGTTTCATGACCATGGACATTGGATGTCGTTGATAACGGAATCACATCATTAGGAGAATGATGTGATGGACAAGACCCAATCCTAAGCATAGCACAAGATCGTGTAGTTCGTTTGCTAAAGTTTTTCAATGTCAAGTGTCGTTTCCTTAGACCATGAGATTGTGTAACTCCCGGATACCGTAGGAATGCTTTGGGTGTGCCAAACGTCACAACGTAACTGGGTGTCTATAAAGGTACACTACGGGTATCTCCAAAAGTGTTTGTTGGGTCGACACGAATCGAGACTGGGATTTGTCACTCCGTGTGACGGAGAGGTATCTCTGGGCCCACTCGGTAAGACATCATCATAATGAGCTCAATGTGACCAAGTAGTTAGCCACGGGATGATGTATTACGGAACGAGTAAAGATACTTGCCGGTAACGAGATTGAACAAGGTATGGGGATACCGACGATCGAATCTCGGGCAAGTACCATACCGATAGACAAAGGGAATTGTATACGGGATTGATTGAATCCTTGACATCGTGGTTCATACGATGAGATCATCGTGGAGTACGTGGGAGACAACATGGGTATCCAGATCCCGCTGTTGGTTATTGACCGGAGAGGTGTCTCGGTCATGTCTACGTGTCTCCCGAACCCGTAGGGTCTACACACTTAAGGTTCGATGATGCTAGGGTTATAGGGAAATAGTGTACGTGGTTACCGAAGGTTGTTCGGAGTCCCGGAGGAGATCCCGGACGTCACGAGGAGTCCCGGAATGGTCCGGAGACGAAGATTGATATATAGGAAGTGAGGTTTTGGTTACCGAAAGTGTTCCGGGTGTCTCCGGTAGTGTACCGGGACCACCGGAAGGGTTCCGGGGGTCCACCAAGTGGGCCCACCTGCCCCGGAAGGTTCCATGGGCCAAGAGTGGGAGGGAGCCAGCCCCTAGGTGGGCTGGTGCGCCTCCCACCCCAGCCCAAGGCGCAGCAAGGGTGGAGGGGGCAAACCCTAGGCTTAGATGGGCCTTAAGGCCCACCCTAGGGCGCCTCCACCTCTCCCTGCCCTGGCCGCCGGCCAGATGGGTTTCTGGAGGCTGCCGCCACCCCTAGGGTGGAACCCTAGGGCGCAGCACCTCTCCTCCCCTCCTCCTATATATAGTGGAGGTATTTGGGGCTGCACAACACACACGAGTTCATCTCCTCCCTGGTGCAGCCCTACTCCTCCCTCTCCTCGTTCTCCGTAGTGCTTAGCGAAGCTCTGCCGGAGTACCATGCAGCTCCACTGCCTCCACGCCGTCGTGTTGCCGAAGCTCTCCCTCAACCTCTCCTCCCTCCTTGCTGGATCAAGGCGTAGGAGACGTTACCGGGCTGCACGTGTGTTGAACGCGGAGGTGCCGTCCGTTCGGCACTTGATCGGATCTACTGCGATGTGAATCGCTGCGAGTATGACTCCATCAATCGCGTTCTAGCAACGCTTCCACTTAGCGATCTTCAAAGGTATGAAGATCCAATCTCTCCCCGCTCGTTTGCTGGTTTCTCCATAGATAGATCTTGGTGACACGTAGGAAAATTTTGATTTACTACTACGTCTCCCAACAAATGTCTCCGGATCCCACATCATTGCAGCTCCACAAACAATACCCCAACAAGCTTAGAGCACTCTGAATACCCATTCCACATCTTTCCCATCACATTCTTGCATTTGTGCAAAGAGATATCATTTGTTACCTTGGAGATCTGATATAGTCTTCACAAACGCCACCCATTGGGTATAAATACCATCGGCAAGGTAGTACCCCATAGACCCGTTCATGGACAATCCGGCCCCGAGGCCCGAACCCGAAACCCGAAATTTGGGCGGGGCATGGGCTGCACTTTCTCGCCAAAAACCCGACCCAAAAGCCCGAATAAAGCTCGACATGCACATATAAATATATTTTTATTCAAAATATAGGTATAATAAATTAATATAATATCCTGAATATGATTAATTTAATTAAAAAGGAATAATTGTATTTGTGTCCTTAGTTTTGTCACTGTTGACAGGAATACCCCTAGTTTTGAAAAACACGTAGTCAAGCCCACATCACTTTGCTCGTCTTGTGCTTTTGCCCTTTGACCATTTGACTGTCATTTTGAAAACTTCATAACTATTTCATACCAACTCAGAAAAACGCAAATAAGATATCAAAATGTTCGGAAACAGATCACCTATATGTGCATGTCATTTGCATTATGACAAAAGTGTTGGAAAGTCCCCATCACCTATATGAGCTAAAACTGATATGGGGACTTCCCAACAATTTTCTCATGAATGCAAATGTCATACATATATAGGTGATGTGTTTCTGAATATTTTGATATCTTATGTACATGTTTCCGAGTTAGTATGAAATACTTATGAAGTTTTCAAATGACAGTCAAACGGTCAAAGGGCAAAAGCACAAGACAAGCAAAGTGATGTGGGCATGACCGCGTGTTTTCCAAAACTAGGGGTATTCTTATCGACGGTGACACAACTAAGGGCTCAAATACAATTATCCCAATTAAAAAATGTCACTGTTCATGTGCTTTGGGCCGGGCCGGGCTCGGGCTTGGGATTTTTTCTTCGGGGTTTGTCAAGCCCGACCCGACCCGACAAATGATCAGGTTTCGTACCCCATAGTGTAGTCAGGCCCATAGATGATGTATTTGCATGCTGGCACATTCCATCACAAAGTCTCTCGAACACCGGATAGCGTGGGACCACACTGATGTCGTTAAGCGAACGTGAAATGCCAAAAGAAAGCATGCCAAATCCACAAGTCCTTTGAAGTCATTGCTACAAGCACTAGTGCGAAAAACCCTAGCTATGGCGTGTCAAAAATGGCCTTGCTGGCATGGACACCCGACGCCTCCAATATGACATCATTGTTAAAAATAAATAATGGTGGCATCGGAGCCCATGCCAGGACTAACTAGCAAGTTAATGGCGTGCCACATGGCCAACGCCAGCAGTAACTCTACCTTACAAGTGTCATACCTTGTTGGCCAACGCCAGCAAATTGATTTTTGAAAACTAGCTAGTTAAAGAACTACATAATTCAACATCACAAAAGTTACTGGCTAGTTAAGGAACCACGTACTTCAACGTCACAAAAGTTACTAGTTAGTTAAAGAACAACATAATTCAATACATACTACTCATCAACTTAACAAGTTCAACTTCACAAAAATTACTAGCTAGTTAAAGAAATACATTATTCAGTTTGACAAACTACATAGTCTATTCGTCATCAAGGATTAACTTCAAATGACGAATCTTGTTTTTGTTCTTCTTTCCATCTTTTCTAAAACGATCTATCTCCATCTTGAGGGCAATCCTCTCGCTCCTGAGTTTTTTTCTCATCAAGGATTAACTTCAACTGACGAACCTTGATTTTGTTCTTCTTTCCATCTTTTATGAAACGATCTATCTCCATCTTGAGGGCAATCATCTCACTCCTAAGTTGTTTTCTCTCATTCTTCAGCTTATCCCTCTCATTGATCAGCGGATCTCTCTTGTCCTCCATCACATTAGTCTTGGAGAAGACAACAACATGCTCCTTGATTAGCTGACGCTTCTTCGCCTTTAGCGAGGCATTCACCTCTTGCAAGCTATTGATGGTTTATTGATGCGCCTCTATGATATCACGGTTGGGCATGTCCACGTCGTACACCTCCTCCCAGTTGTCTCCAAAATTTTCCATGACCATATGCAAAGTGTTTTTGAAGTATGTGAACAATACTGCAGTAAATACCTATAGTATCACATTTGACAAGTGAACACTACTACCGAATTCTACACAATAGCAATAGGATTTTACACAACATGTAGCAATCGGTTCTACACAATATATAGCAATCAGACTCTACACAATATATAACAACTGCAATCCATGGAACTAACTTAATTTCAATCTACATAAAAAAATGTACACAAAGCAATCCATGGAACTAACTTAACTGCAATCTGATACGTCTCAAGCATATCTACTTTTTCAAACACTTTTGCTCGGGTTTGGATTCTAATTTGCATGATTTGAATGGAACTAACCCGGACTGACGTTGTTTTCACCAGAACTACCTTGGTGTTATTTTTGTGTAGAAAAAAAATTCCTGGAATTGGACAAAAAAAATTGTGAATTGTTTTTGGAATAAATAATGAATTATGGAGCAAAGAACCACCGGAGGGGGCTGCCTGTGAGCCACAGGTCAATAGGGCATGCTATGTTAGCTTGTGGGGCCCACATGGCTCCCCCGACCCTAATTCCATTCCTATAAATTCACATCTCCGGAGAAAAAAACCAAAGAGAATATTTCATCATGTTTTATGAGACAGAGCCGTTGCCACCTCCTGTTCTTCATTGGGAGGGCTAATCTAGAGTCCGTTTGGGGCTCTTGGGAGTGGGATTTGTCGCCATCGTCATCACCAACCCTTATTCATCAACACCTCCATGATGCTCACCAGCGGGAGTGGGTAATTTTTTTGTAGGTTTTCTGGACATTGATGGGATTGGATGACATTAATCATGTAATCGAGTGAAGTTGATAGGGCTTGATCCCTAGTATCCACCATGTTCTGAGATTGATGTTGCTATGACTTTGCTATGCTTAATGCTTGTCACTAGGGACCGAGTGCCATGATTCCAGATCTAAACCTATTATGTTTTCATGAATATAAGAGCGATTTGGATCTGATCTTGCAAGTTGTATGCACCTATTATGTGTCATGATCCGCATACCCCTAGGTGACAATAATTGGGATTCTTTCCGGTGATTGCCGTAGTTTGACAAGTTTATGTATTCGCCATGTGTTAATGCTTTGTTCTGGTTCTCTATTAAAAGGAGGCCTTAATATCCCTTAGTTTCCATTAGGACGCCTCTTCCACGGGAGGGTAGGAAAAAAGATGTCATACAAGTTCTTATCACAAGCACGTATGACTATATACGGAATACATGCCTACATTATATTGATGAATTGGAGCTAGTTCTGTGTCGCTCTAGTGTGTAAATTTTACTTGATTGTTGTCATGTAAATCATTATCCATCACCGATCCATGTGCCTACGCTTTACACATACAGAAACTTGCTAAGTCACTATTGCTGGTTGCTGTTGCTAGTGTCACAACTGCTACAAAGTGGTCATTGTTACTATTACTACTATTACTTGCCGTGCTACTAAATCTTTGTTGCAGAGAGATATCTCAGGTGTCGTTGAATTGACAACTCAACCGCTAAGGCCGATAAATATTATTTAGCTCCCCTTGTGTCGAATCAATAAATTAGGGTGAAATACTACCCGCGAAGACTGTTGTGATCCCCCATACTTGTGGGTTATCAAGACCTTTTTCTGGCGTCATTGCCGGGGAGCATAGCTGTATTTATTGTGTTAGCTTGAGGATGTCCAATTGCTACTATGAAGAATTTTAAAGATACTCGAACCAATATAGTCCACTCTCGTACGAGAACAGGTAAGAAACTGCCATCTAGCTTTGCTTTTGATTCACCTACTGTTTTGAATTAGATTATAACACCATCGCATGTTGCTTGTTCAGATATATCGCATGAACTTGATAATGCTACTTATAAAATTAGAAATGATGCTACTGCTACATTTGATGAAACTAAAACCGTGCCAATGAATGAATCACTTGATTCTCATATTGCTAAAGCTAGAGAACTTGAAAATGCTGAAACTGGTGAAGATTTTGAGTCACCTGTTACACCTCGCTCTCCTAATAGATATGAATTGCCTGATGTACCTGAGGGTTACATTATGGATGGATAGGTAGCTAGGGACTTTCTTGCTTGTAATGCTAGAGATGATTTGAAGAAACTACTATGCAAGCTGAAAGAAAAAACTATGATGGAGAAAATGAAACATGATCCTAAAATTGCTACTTCTCCTATATTTGTTACTAATAAGGATTATGAATTCTCTGTAGACCCTAAGTTAATCCCTATAGTAGAGTCTGATCCTTTCCATGGTTATGAAACTGAAACTGTTGTTGGACATCTCACTAAACTAAATGATATTGTCGCTTTGTTTGCTAATGAGAAAAAGATGTGCTACTATTATATCCTTAAGATTTTTTCCTTTCTCACTAAAAGGTGATGATAAGGAATGGTTCCTCACTCTTGCTCCTGGTTGTGTGCGTAGCCCCTAGGATATAATTTATTACTTCTTTGAAAAATATTTTCCTGCTCATAAGAAACAAGATGTTTTATAGGAAATATTTAACTTTGTGCAAAATAAAGAAGAGGGTCTCCCTCAAGCTTGGGGGAGGCTTCTTAAATTATTAAGAGCTTTTCCTAATCATCCTCTCAAGAAGAATGAAATACTTGACATCTTTTATAATGGACTAACTGGTGATTCTAGGGACTACTTAGACAATTGTGATGGTTGTCTATCCAGGGAAAGATATGTTGGGCAAGGTGAAGAATTATTAAATAACATATTGAAAAATACTGATAATTGGACACTTCCTGAGCCATCACCGGAACCTATTCAAAATAAGAGAGTTATTCTATTCCCCAGTCCTGAAGATATGCAAGAAGCCAAAAGAACTATGAAGGAAAAAGGTATTAAATCTGAACATGCCAAGAAGTTACCACCTATTGAAGAAATAGATGGACTTGACACCCCGACACAGGTAATAGAGGTAAAATCTCTCCGTGCCTTTAATGAAAGTGATATACCTTATACTAAGACTCCTAGTCAACGCATGGATGAATTTCATAATTATATTGCTAAGCAAGAACATTGCAATAGCTATGTCAAAGATAAATTACGACGTAATGCTATGATGATAGATCTCTTGAGTGACTTGATGTTTAGAATTGCTAATGATATTAAGGGTCTAGTTAAACATGCTTCTATGGTTCATACTCAACTAGACCAAGTTGCTAAGTCCCAAAATGATTTGCTTGCTGAATTAAATAAGAATATGAACGATCATGTTGTTAGAGTAATGACGAGAGGAGGAAGAATGACTCAGGAACCACTTTATCCTGAAGGTCATCCTAAAATAATTGAACATGATTCTCAGAGGACTAATGATGATGCACTTAGTCCATCCAATAAGAAGAAAAAATAAAAATGATAGGACTTTGCATGCTTCTAGTGAACCTGTTATAGAAAACTTGCTGGAAAACATAATGATGTTTCTATTTCTGATGCTGAGACACAATCTGGTAGTGAGCATACACCTAGTGATAATGATAATGATGATGATAATAATAATGATGATGTTCACGAAGATGCTAAGCCAGATAATAATAAAGAACATGCTAATTATGTGGAAATAGAACCTGCTGAAGATCTTGATAACCCACATCCCATATATAAACGTTATGAGAAGAATGACTTTCTTGCTAGAACAAGGAGGATTTTGAACGCTTTGCTGAAATGATTAGACATGTCCTTTTGCGCACATGCATGACTAATATTTTGAAAATGCCTCCACATGCTACGTATATGAAGGATATTATTACCAACAAAAGAAAAATACCTGAAACTGAATTTGATACTATGCTTGCTAATTATTCTTTTGGTGGTGGAGTGCCTAAGAAGTTGGGAGATCCGGATATACCCACAATCCTTGCTCCATTGATCAAAGTTATGTTAAAACTACTTTATGTGATTTAGGAGCCGATGTTAGTGTTATGCCTTTCTCTATTTATAGAAGACTTGATTTCAATAAGCTCACACCTACTGAGATATCATTGCAAATGGCCGATAAATCTACCGCTATACCTATTGGAATTTGTGAGGATGTTCCTGTTGTGCTTGCAAATGTTACTATCATAACAGACTTTGTTATTCTTGAGATGCCCGAGGACGACAACATGTCGATTATCCTTGGTAGACCCTTTTTAAATACTACGGGGTCTGTTATTGATTGCGACAAAAGCAATGTTACTTTTCACGTCAATGGCAAACAACATACTATGCATTTTCTGAAGAAGCAAACTTTGGTTAATAATATTAATGTCATTGAGCCAAGTTCCATAGTCATCATTGGAGGTTTTAAATTTCGTCTTCCTACTGACAAGAAGAAAGATGATATTCTTATTGTTGGGGATATGCAAATCCCCATTGAGGTAAACTAGTGTTATAGGCAAATTCTTCGGTTTCATGTCAATCGGAAATGATTACTAATAAGACTTGATCAATCTTATTAATGGATCCTTTTTGAAAGACATGTAGTTGATGAATCTAGTCAGCACAACCTTCTGTATCAAGAGTTTAACCTTTGTTATTCTTAGTTAAATAAAATAAAATGCCATGATTGTCCTGTTTTCTAAGTTTCTTGTGCAATAAAAATGACCCAAAGATAAAAAGTCTCACATTGCCAAAAAAAATTAACATGAATTTTTCTAGAAATATTTAAGAATTTGTGGTGCTGAAAACACACCAGGGAGGAGCACATGTGGGCCACAAGACAACAGGGCGCCCCCCGGGCGCACCCTAATAGCTTGTGGGGCCCATAGCCCCCTGCCTTATCTCTTCAACCCGTGACATCCCCTACCTCCAGCAAAAATCAATTCACACACACTCTCTCTCGTGTTCCTGCTCTTGAAACTATTTTTTTTGATCTCTTTGCTCGTTGCTCCTTGAAATTTGAGCTTAGGAAGATGAATTTCGTAAGGAGGGGTTCTTCGATCCGGAGCCCCAAGGGAGTTGTTCGGAGAACTCAGGATCAAGACATCAACATCTTTCGCAACAAGGAGGTTAGGCCCTGTGAATGGCCACATGGATCCTTCATGAGCAAAGCGGGTTTCTATCAGATTTATGCAATTCATTGCAAATGTCGGGCTTACCAACTTCCTCACAGATGAGTATGAGCAATACTATCTCCTTACAAATTCCTTTGTGCAAAATTTTCATTTCGTAAATACTCCTGGCGCTCCCATGGTACGCTTTAATTTATATGCATCACATTATGAATTACCACTTGCTGAGTTTTGTGAAATATGATTGTTTCTCTCTCACGGGGGAATGTATTATCTTAAACCAGAGGAGTTCGGGGATTTCCTCCTCACCTTAACTGTGAGACAAACTAGGGGCGTATCAAACGCTAGGGCCACCGGTTTACATATTCCATTTGTGCATTAAGTTTTGTTATTCATAGGAAAATGTTTAATTGCTATGACTCGGGGTGGTGGTCCTAGTGCCCCCACCCTTGATATTTTGCATCTCGCACTTTATGGTGATAATACTTACAACTTAGGAGTTATTGTCGCACATCATTTGCATCTTAACAAAACCAAGGGCAAGGTATGGTGGTATTTATGCCATGCGCTTAGCAAAACATTTTAATGTCGACATACGCCCCACTGACTACCTTTTGCCTAAGGTTTATCTTGATCGCCGGTCCATGCTAGATCACCAATTCACCGAAGAACCTTAGCCACGCAGCACATTCATTATAACTTAGTATATAGCAAGGAGACTCGCGATTTTATAGTGTCGCATGCACCCTCTTTGTTTAACTATCATGTCAGGAACGGAGACATCATCATGCCACTAGACATAACTGCTTATCAGGACGAGTTAGCTAAGGCGGAGGCCATAGCTCAGGCGTGGGACGCTCAGGTACCTCATCCCAACTACTTTCCTTCGGGACCAGATGGATTCTACAGATGGTGATCACCAAGCTAGGCAAACGCATAAGCTTGGGGGGAGTACATATTTCTCACCGACATTACATTCATGTTCACACACTTCATATAAACTGTCGATGATCATCCTCGTTCATTGTATATCCATGTTAGCTTTATTTTTCCTCCTTCTTCTTGTGTGTTTGAAAAACCTTTGAAAATCCAAAATTATTTCTCGTTTCTTTTCAGTTTTTCTTTCCCTTTCAATTAGTTTTGGTATTAAAATAAAACCCAGAAAGATTTCCTTTACATGTTGGGAGCTTTCCCGTGTAAATAATTTTTCTCGTTCTTATTTTTCTTTTGTTTATTTACTTTCTTAAGAAAAACAAAAAATCCAAAAATATTACACTGTGTTTCTCTCAATTTCTTTTCTTTTTGTTGAGTCATAGAAAGGATAAGACCACGATAAAAATGTTGAGTGGCTCTCATATGCATTATTGTTGATCTAACAGAGAGCTAATATAACCTCGTCTTCTCCTTTGCATAAAACTGCCTTGCAGATTCTAGCTTAGTCGATTGTATTCTTGCACTATTATTATCACATCATTCGGTTGTTCAAGTGAAAGTCAATAATGATGATATTTGATGAAGTTACTGTGGTAAAGGAAACTGATATGAACTCTTCTTGATTTCCGTTTTTGTAAATATGTTTAGCTTATTCGATCTCGATTTAGTATATCACGAGTGAACATGTTTATGATGAAAAATAGAGATTATAGTTTCTCATGCGATGCTTAAATAGCTAGGACTGGATACTGATTTATCTTATGTGTCAACATGCATTAAAATGGTTATGATGTGGTATGGTAGTATGGTATTTCCCTCTGAGTAATTCAAGCGGCTTGACTTGGCCCATGTGTAAACATGTAGTTGATTCAAAACCAATGCAACCTTCATGATGTTTAAATTCAAAGTTTTCATATCCTACTCATGTCATGTTCATTGTTAACGAATCACAATGCATGATTATGAGCGTTTTTGCTCCCTAGTCGGTCCCTTCTCAATCTATTGCTAGGCTTCACATGTACTTAGTGGGAATACTGCTTGTGCATCCAAAATCATTAAACCAAGTTGTTCCACATGAGTCCACCATACCTACCTATATGCGGTATTACCTTGCCGTTCCAAGTAAATTTGCATGTGCCACCTCTAATATTAGAATAAACATCTATTTTGTATGCTCATGCCGCTCATGGAGCAACGGGACAGTCAGTATCTTCCATGTTGAGTGGGTTATTTTCAAGATGGGAGTTTATTCGCCTGTCATTGCATGCGAGAGGTTGGTAAAAAGGATGCCTAGTCCCGCAAAATAAAAAATAATTAAACAAAACTCCTGGGACAGTTGAAATGTTGGAGGGCATCCATGGATTCGGTTAACCATGGCTTGTGTATGTATGGTGAATGGGAGTAAACTTTAAAATTCCGCTTGCGAACCGCCAATAATGTGTTCAGCGTGGAAGATATTGAAATCCTTTGTCGTGAGGTTGGCATGAAAAGCGCACCACCCAAAAATTGCAATTTCAATCATGTTTTAAACCTTGAGCTCTAGCACCTCTGCAAATCAAAGCTTCCCTCTGCGAATGGCCTGTCTATTTACTTTTTTGTTGAGTGGTCACCCACTTACTAAAAAGCACCACACCGAAGAGCACTATTGTCATTTTTATGCATTGACTCTAGTTAATGTTGGATGAGAGCCTGACTGAATCTTTTCTACCCTCGATTATAATGTTTAGTCGTTGCTTGAACATCGGAGGTGCTCTGCATTTATGTTTTGCAGTCTCACAGAGGGCTAGCGAAATACCATGTCATCATATTATATCATGATTGTTTTGAAAAATTGTTGGCATGCAAAATATCTTATTATTGCTCGCTAGTTGGTTATGTATTGCCATGAGTGAATATGATGTTTAATTGTTATCATGGATATAGTTATTTATGATTTTTGCTAAAAAAACTTGAAAAGCATGTGTATAACAACAAGAACAAAAGAGTTTGTAAAAGTTTTCTTTATACTTCCAGTTTATCAACTGAATTGCTTGAGGACAAGCAATGATTTAAGATTGGGGGAGTTGATACGTCTCATAGGTATCTACTTTTCCAAAAACTTTCGCTCTAGTTCTAGACTCTAACTTGCATGATTTGAAAGGAACTAACCCGGACTGGTGCTATTTTCAGCAAAACTACCTTGGTGTTATTTTTGTGTAGAAATAAAATTCCTGGAATTGGACGAAACTTTTCGTTGATTATTTTTGGAATAAATAATGAATTATGGAGCAAAGAACCACCGGAGGGGGGGTGCCTGTGAGCCACAAGACATCAGGGCGCGCCCACCCCCTAGGCGTGCCTTGTTAGCTTGTGGGGCCCACGTGGCTCCCCCAACCCTAATTCCACTCCTGTAAATTCACATCTTCAGAGAAAAAACCAGAGAGAAGATTTCATCACATTTTACGAGACAGAGCCATCGCCACCTCTTGTTCTTCATGAGGGCTGATCTGGAGTCTGTTTGGGGCTCCGAAGAGGGGGATTTGTCACCGTCGTCATCACCAACCCTTCTTCATCAACACCGCCATGATGCTCACCACTGGGAGTGAGTAATTCCTTTGTAGGCTTGCTGGACGGTGATGGGATTGGATGCGATTGATCATGTAATCGAGTAAAGTTGATATGGCTTGATCCCTAGTATCCACTATGTGCTGAAATTGATCTTGCTATGACTTTGCTATGCTTAATGCTTGTCACTAGGGCCCAAGTGCCATGATTTCTGATCTGAACCTATTATGTTTTCATGAATATAAGAGTGATTTGGATCCGATCTTGCAAGTTGTATGCACCTATTATGTGTCATGATCCACATACCCCAAGGTGACAATATGGGATTCTTTCTGGTGATTGCCGTAGTTTTATGAGTTTATGTATTCACCATGTGTTAATGCTTTGTTCTGGTTCTCTATTAAAAGCAAACCTTAATATCCCTTAGTTTCCATTAGGACGCCGCTGCCACGGGAGGGTAGTACAAAAGATGTCATGCCAATTCTTATCGCAAGCATGCATGACTATATACAAAATACATGCCTACATTATATTGATAATTTGGAGCTAGTTCTGTGTCGCCCTACTGTGTAATTGTTATGTGATTGATGTCATCTAAATCATTATCCATCATCGATCCACGTGCCTACTCTAGCTTCTCTTGGGTGATCTTCTCCTCGGTATTTTTGAGCTCTGCATTCTGAAACTCCAATTTAATCTTAGCTTCATTCAGCAATTCCTTCTCTTCATATGCTTCAACTTAAAGTTATGGATGGTGGTTGCTTGAGCTCTTGTTACGTTCACTAAGAGTTGATACTTGTCCTAGAGTTTTTGATGATTTGGCTCTTTCTTTGCCATCTCTGTCTTCATATCAGACACAACTTCAACTCTTTTATCTTGTGCACTGTCCATCTTTGCCTAGACGTAGCTGAAATCCAGCACCCTATCCTCCTAGAAATTCCTAAGTTCATGCACATCTTGAACTAACTTGTCATAGTTGGTATGCAAAGTTTTTTTCTCTTTTGTCAGATGGTAAATAACCAGAACACTTTCAAGATTATCATTCACACCTTACTATCTTCATACATTGCCGACAGCTTCCATAAAGCATTCTGCATTATTGGGGGGCACTGGTGATCAATTCATTCAACAAACCCACAATTTTGGCCTTCCTAGAAAAAAGCAAATGCAATAATTAGTTTATTGCATAACTTAGTTATTGCTAAATAGTGAGTTTACATCAACAATGAGTACATTCATCTAATTATTTAAAATCAGTAAGACATTATTTAACATTAGTAATTACATGTGAAACAATGGGTTCAAAGCCTAGGTAAATAAACTACATTAGCATGTGAACTCCTAAATGTTAGTACAATTCAACTACAAAACCTAGCTAAATACACTACACTAGCATAGGCATTAAAGTAACACAGACGCTCATGGGAGTAGATAATAGTAAAAGTTAACATCAGCAAAGTGAACATATGAACAATATGACATAATAAGTACCTGATGCACTATATCATGTGCACAGTACATGAGCATACATTTAGCAAAATAACACTATTCAACTAAATATTTAGCATCACTACAATGTTAACTCCAATTCAACTGGTAGGACTGATACGTCTCCAACGTATCTATAATTTTTTATTGTTCCATGCTATTATATTATCTGTTTTGGATGTTTTATATGGATTAATATGCTATTTTATATTATTTTTGGGACTGACCTATTAACCTAGAGCCTAGTGCCAGTTTCTGTTTTTTACCTTGTTTTTGAGTATTGCAGATAAAGAATATCAAACGGAGTCCAAATGGAATAAAATTTTA
Organism: Hordeum marinum; assembly: GCA_022496015.1. Classification (NCBI taxonomy): domain Eukaryota; kingdom Viridiplantae; phylum Streptophyta; class Magnoliopsida; order Poales; family Poaceae; genus Hordeum; species Hordeum marinum. The sequence goes on from CM039673.1 coordinate 167,846,748, forward strand.
CAGAGATTTTTCTTGGACCAAAAGAAACCTACCAGACTTGGAAAAGAGGCCAGGAGAGCCACGGACGGGCCACAAGCCACCCTCGCACGACCAGGGGGGTTGCGCCCCCTGGTTTGTGGGCACCCCGTACTCCTCCAACCCTAATCTTTGGCCTATAAATTCCCAAATATTCCCCAATACCAAAAATAGCCATGATAATACTTTTCTGCCGCCCTAAGCCTCCGTTCCCGAGATATCCAATCTTGGAGCCTTTTCCGGTAATCTACCAGAGGGGGATTCGATCATGGAGGGCATCTACATCAACTCCACTACCCCTCCAAAGATGCATGACTAGTCCACCACAGACCTACGGGTCCATAGCTAGTAGCTAGATGGCTTGTTCTCTCTCTTTGTTCTTCAATACCATGTTCTCCATGATCTTCATGGGGATCTATCCGATGTAATACTCTTTCGCGGTGTGTTTGTCGAGATCCGATGTATTGTGGGTTTATGATCAGCTTATCTATGAATATTATTTGGTTCTTCTCTGAATTCTTATATGCATGATTTCATATCTTTGCATGTCTCTTCAAGTTATTGGTTTGGTTTGGCCAACTAGATTGGTAATTCTTGCAATGGGAGAAGTGCTTAGTTTTGGGTTCAATCTTGTGGTGTCCTCACCCAGTGACATAGTAGGGGGTAGTGAGGCACGTATTGTATTGTTTCCATAAAGGATAAAAAGATGGGGGTTTCATCATATTTCCTTAGTTTATCCTTCTACATCATGTCATGTTACTTAATGCGTTACTCTGTTCTTCATGAACTTAATACTCTAGATGCAGGCAGGAGTCGGTCGATGTGTGGAGTAATAGTAGTAGATGCGGAATCATTTCGGTCTACTTGACACGGACGTGATTCCTATATGCATAATCATTGCCTTGGATATCGTCATAACTATGCGCTTTTCAATCCATTGCTCGACAGTAATTTCTTCACCCACCGTATTATTTTGTTTCAAGAGAGAAGCCTCTAGTGAAACCTATGGCCCCCGAGTCTATTTTCCATATTATATTTTTAGATCTATATACCAAAAATACCTTGCTACAATTTTATTTACCTTTTTACTTCTCGCAACCTTTTATATCTATCTCTATCAGATCTAATCCTTGCAAGTAATCGTGAAGGGATTGACAACCCCTTTATAGCGTTGGGTGCAAGTGTTTGATTGTTTGTGTAGGTCCATTAATTGGTGACTTGCTTGTTCCTCCTACTGGATTGATACCTTGGTTCTCAAAAAATGAGGGAAATACTTATCTACTTTGCTGCATCACCCTTTCCTCTTCAAGGGAAAATCAACACAAGCTTAAGAAGTAGCAAGAAGGATTTCTGGCACCGTTGCCGGGAAGGATACACATCAAACCTAAAAAGTACCCATCACAAACTCATCTCTTGCATTTACATTATTTGCCATTTCCCTCTCATTTTCCTCTCCCCACTTCTAAAATGAATTTCAGAAAAAATCAAAAAGATTTTCCTTTCTATTCCCCCTTCTTCCGTTTGCCTTTTCGTTTGCTTGCGTGTTAGATCGTTTGACCGTCTTTATGGATCAACCCAAAAGCTTTGATCCTTATCTTAGGAAGTTGGAAGATATTGAGAATAATGCTCAAAGTTTCATGTTGCTCCAATTTGACCACAATAGTTTCTTTAGAAACGAGCTTAAAGAACAAAAGGCTATGCTGGAATACATGAATAAAGAACTTGATGATATGTCTAAGGAGTTTTATGGTTTGAAATATCAGTTTGCTCATCCTGAAAATTTAGTAGGCTAAATTTCTGATAAACAATACCTTAGTCAATAAAATGGCTGTGAAGCCAGAATCTTTAAATAATGATGAAGATCTTAAAGTGATTGATGTGACTCCTATTGAATCTTTGTTTTCTAGTTCAAATATTGATAAATATGGGACTGGAGCTAAGTCAACTTTAGTTAAAAGTCAACTTTAGCTAAGTCAACTATAGATCCTAATTCTAAACTTGATAAAAGTGGGATTGAAGAGGTCAAAACTTTAAATAGCAATGAACCCACTCTTTTGGATTTCAAGGACTTCATTTATGATAGTTGTTCTTTGATTGATTGTATTTCCTTGTTGCAATCCATGTTGAATTCTCCGCATGCTTATAATCAAAATAAGGCTTTTACTAAACATATCGTTGATGCTATGATGAAATATTTTGAAGAAAAAATTGAGTTGGAAGTTTCTATCCCTAGAAAGCTTCATGGTGAGTGGGAACGTATTATTAAGATTAAAATTAAAGATTATGAGTGTCATGCTTTGTGTGATTTGGGTGCTAGTGTTTCCATGATTCCGAAAAGTTTATGTGATGTGCTAGGTTTCCATGAACTTGATAATTGCTCTTTGAATTTGCATCTTGCGGATTCCACTATTAAGAAACCTATGGGAAGGATTAATGATGTTCTTATAGTTTCAAATAGGAATTATGTGCCCGTAGATTTCATTGTTCTTGATATAGATTGCAATCCTACATGTCCTATTATTCTTGGTAGACCTTTCCTTAGAACGATTGGTGCAATTCTTGATATGAAAGAAGGAAACATTAGATTCCTATTTCCATTAAGGAAAGGCATGGAACACTTTCCTAGAAAGAAAATAAGATTGCCTTGTGAATCTATTATGAGAGCTACTTTTGGATTGCATACCAAAGATGACAATACCTAGATCTATTGCGTTATGCCTAGCTAGGGGCGTTAAACAATAGCGCTTGTCGGGAGGCAACCCAATTTTATTTTTATGCTCTGTTTTTTGCTTTTGTTTTTGAGTGTTTCACACATTATTACCTCTGTAGTAATTGTGTTCTTCATGAACTTAATACTCTAGATGCGTTACCTCTGTAGTAATTTTTTTGAGTGTTTCACAAATTATGTCATCTTACTTAATGTGTTACTCTGTTCTTCATGAACTTAATACTCTAGATGCAGGTAGGAGTCGGTTGATGTGTGGAGTAATAGTAGTAGATGTAGAATCGTTTTGGTCTACTTGACAGGGACGTGATGCCTATATGCATAATCATTGTCTTGGATTTCGTCATAACTATGTGCTTTTCTATCAATTGCTCAATAGTAATTTGTTCGCCCACCGTATTATTTTCCTTCAAGAAAAAAGCCTCTAGTGAAACCTATGGCCCCCGGGTCTATTTTCCATATTATATTTTCAGATCCATATATCAAAAATACCAAAAATACCTTGCTGCAATTTTATTTACTTTTTACTTCTCGCAATCTTTTATATCTATCTCTATCAGATCTAATCCTTGCAATTAATCTTGAAGGGATTGACAACCCCTTTATAGCGTTGGGTGCAAGTGTTTGATTGTTTGTGTAGGGGCATACATTAGTGACTTGCTTGTTTGTCCTACTAGATTGATACCTTGGTTATCAACAACTGAGGGAAATACTTATCTACTTTGTTGCATCACCCTTTCTTCTTCAAGGGAAAACCAACGCAAGCTCAAGAAGTAGAAAGGGCTAATGTAATATTGAGCAGATGTGCATCTGCCCTAACAATTTGGCCATAAACATCAGTGAATCTCACTTAGATGAGCACTCCATTTAGCTACATGGATGATTCATAGTTGTTAAACATCAATGATTCAAAGTTGTTAAACATCAATTGTTCATAGTAAGCGAGCAATCCTCTGCCACTGTCAATGACACAATCCTCTGCCACTGTCAAGAACAAAATCGTATACAAAATTACAACTACTAACATGTGAATGAAACATACCGGCTCCACACAAGCTAAGAACATTCTCCCTATGTATGTTCCTTCAAATGCAACAAGCCTCTCGTGTTGGAGATATGCCCTAGAGGCAATCATGTATGATGATATTTCCTATGTGTTTATGAATAAAGATAGTCCTTGTACATTATCAGTGATGTGTATTAACAAGTACGTGACTTGTTTGTGAGACTATGCATTGTATGATAACTGTCCTAAATGGTCTCTAGTCAAAAGGGTTGTGTGGACGCACAACTAATCAGACTAGCATATGACATGGTGGATGGTTTGGTCTCACTGACCATGTAGCATTGGATGCTAGCCGGATAATATGGACTCAGAAAGGTCTGGTCGGATTCGACATAGTCGGATCCGAGTCGAGATAAGGTCTGAGTTGGACAGACCCAACTATGAGACGCAACGATAGGTCATCTGTGAGTCTCTAGTACAACATACGTTCTATGTCCTAAGACCTGAGCTGGCGCATGTACTCGGGATGGTGAAAACTTGCTTTGGGCCGACCAAACACTACTCCGTGACTGTGTAGTTACAAAAGTAGGTTTTGGGCTTGTTCAGACCCATGATGCGAGACATGGTCGAGCAAGATGGGATTTGCCCCTCCGATCAGGAGAGAAAAACTCTGGGCCCCTCGGGTGATCCGACCTGGATAAGCATGGCCATGCGATGAGGATTATAAGATAATATGAAGTGTTGGTCGGATTCACCGGAACGTGAAAGAGGTCATCCTATAACAAGGATGTCCATGTCGCCTTGTGCATGACATCATATATCATGTGGCAAAGGGAACATAAGTGTGAATTACAGGTTCGCCTAACCAGCTTCATCGGACACTTGGAGTTGTCATGTTTTGCTAGAGGCTACTATCGACTGGTCGAGTCGATGTGATCTGACTCGCGACCAAGTGGATGAGAACCTAAAGGGCCGCGCGCTTAAGGGAAGGAACACGCGGGCTTTAGGATCCGTGTGAGGCCCAAGAGTTGAGCCCATGCCGGATGCCTATATATAGTGGAGGTGCGGCACACCCATCTGGTTAACCGCTTCGGCGCCGTCATTAGGGATTTGCATGTGTTGCAACTAGCCACCTGCACTCGCAGCCGCCGACTGTGTGATCAGACCTAGCAGTCCGTCGCACGGTGTTCCTCCTGCACGCGCGGATACCGTTAGAGGCGGTGCACTTGCGCCACTCTGTCGAACCTATACGTGGGATCCGGCGATCGGCTGTTCGAGGCAGATCGGGCCGGCTATTTGAGGGGGATTAGACGAGGAGGAGACGGACCACACGAACGCGTTGCCCCAACTCTACTTCCGCTGCACATCATTGCGCGTCTAGTGGTAACGAACTGTGATGCATCTCTGTAGCATGTTCTTGGATGTTCAGCGCATAGGAAATTTTTGATTTGCATGTGATGCACCTACGGTAGAACCCAAGAGTGGTATCGGAGCCTCTGTTATAGGATTTGGATTCAGATCGGATGCATATTTGATATGTGGAGGCGGCCGTCGTTCATGAGATTGGCTATGTGCACGGTTGATGAGATCAACTACACATTGGGATAGATTGAGGCTATGTTTTCTGTTAATCGGAATCAGTGAGGTCGTGACACAACCTACCCCTACCAGTCCGTATCCGCTATCGGGGTTAACCGTGAAACATAAATCCGAATCGGGTTTGCGATGATCGATGAGATCGGTCAGATCAGAAAATTTGACGTGATCCGGAGTGCAGATGCGATCTGTGATTTCCGAAAACATAGAATGTGATATATGATTTCTGTCGTGTGCGTGGCACCTTGTATTTCGTACATGATCACACAAACCGGTAGATGCGATTCTATGCATAAGTTTGTTTTGCAGGTTTGATGTGAATAGTATGGCTCATATGTATGTGATGCATGTGTGTAACTTAACATGACCTGCATGTCATGATTGTCAGCTAGCAAGAGCCAAAGTGTTGTAATTATATTGTATAACGACCTACGTGTTGACTTGTGATTCTCTATAAATTCATTACTAGTTGTAGTAGTTGGAGGACAGAGATCAAGTTCGAGGCTTTGGCATCCTGGCAAGACAGACAAGATGGAGTTCTGCCCTGGTCGTCGGAGTTGGAGCCATCCTGGAAGGATGTCCATGAAGGAGGCATACTATTTCACATATATATGTTTATATGTGATGGATATTGCTTCTTGTTTCTATGCATGTTATAATGGTAGAAAGATCCCTCGTAAATATCAAGAACATTGCCATTCCGGATGTTGCACCTTCGCACGTCAAGTACGTCTGGTAGTGGGCTCATAAAATTGAGGTTCTACTAGGTGTCCTTGAACTGGAGGGTTCATGTCGGACACGGACATGCACTGCATCAGGTTAACTTGACAAGGCCATCAAAACGGTTTTGGGCCTTGTGGCAGAGAAGGTTGGGAGCCGGGGTATGAGATACCTACCCGACTGACAGGAGTCGTATAGAGATACGATTAGCAAGGAGTTTCTTACCGAATAGGCAAGTTGGCTAGTAGTGATGCTAAAACTCACTAGTCGCTCGCGCTTGACGGGTCCTGAATCACTGAAATTTTGTAGAGGGATGCTGACTTTAGCGGGAGTAGTTCTATTTAAGGCTTGAATTACTCTACATAAACACATTGCTTAGTGATTGCATATTTTCTGTTGTAGTTCAACGACACCACCTGCTCAACCCAACTTTGCATTGAAATCAATTCTGGAAAAGGATAAACTGAATGGAACAAACTTTACCACCTGGTATAGAAATTTGATAATTATTCTCAAGCACGATAAAGAGGAACATGTTCTAGAGGATCCACATCCAGAGGAACCTGCCGAGAATGCTAATGCCACAACCAAGAATACCCACCAGAAACTCGTTGGTGAATCAAACAAGATTAGCTACCTCATGCTGGCTTGTATGGAGCCCGATTTGCAACATCATTTCGAAAACATTCAGGCTTTCGATATGATCGAGAGTCTGAAGAGCATGTTTCAGGTGCAGGCTAGGACCGAGAGGTTCAACGTCTGGCAATCCTTGATGGATTGTAAGCTGAAAGAGGGTGATCCACTGAGCCCGCACATGATCAAGATGATCGGGTACGTGCAAGCTTTGGATCGGTTAGGCTTCCCACTTGGGGATGAGCTGTCCATGGATGCAATTTTGGGTTCTCTTCCACCTAGCTATGGGACGTTCGTCTCGAACTATCATATGCATGGCATGGATAAGAAGCTCACTGAATTGCATGAGATGTTGAAGGTGGCAGAGCGAGATATTAAGAAAGGCACGCATCAAGTGTTGATGGTGCAGAACTCGGCTAAATTCAAGAAGAGTTGGTCCAAGAAAAAGGCTAAGGAAAAGGGCACAAAGAAGGTTGTCTCCGCCGCTGAGCCGAAGTCTGGACCGAACTCAAAGACCATTTTCTTTCACTGCAAGGAAGCTGGTCACTGGAAGAGGAACTGTAGCAAGTGGCTTGCTGAGCACAGCAAGAAGGCTGGAGATGCTTCTTCATGCAAAGGTACACTTGTTACATATTTTATAGACATTTACCTTGCTGACATACCTAGTAGCTCTTGGGTATTTGATACCGGATCGGTTGTTCATATTTGCAACTCGATGCAGGGGCTGGTAAGAACTAGGCATGTGACACAAGGGGAGATTGACATCAGGGTCGGAAACAAAGCAAGAGTTGCTGCGTTGGAGGTAGGCACAATGCAGCTCAAGCTTCCTTCTAGATTTATTTTGGAATTGAATAATTGTTATTACATTCCCGCACTTAGTCGAAACATTATTTCTGCCTCATGCTTGATGAGTCAAGGTTATGAATTCAATATAAAGGACAATGTTTGTTCATTTTATTTGAATGGAATGTTCCATGGCTATGCACCCATAGTAGATGGGCTATTTACTTTAAATCTAGAAACAGAACCAGTCTATAATGTGAATGTCAGGAGGCATAAGCCTAATGAGATAAATCTGACATACTTCTGGAATTGCCGGCGTGGACACATTAGTCTGAAATGCATGAAGAAGCTCCATGATGATGGACTCCTAACTTCGTTCGACTTCGGGTCGTTCGAGACATGCGAATCATGCTTGCTAGGCAAAATGACTAAGTCACCTTTTGCAAAGAGTTGCGAGAGGGTGTCCAAGCTGTTGGAGCTTATACACAGTGATGTGTGTGGTCCAATGAGCACAACTTTAAATCTAGAAATGGAACTAGTCTATACACATTGGCTATCAGTACTTCGTGACTTTTAACGACGACTTGAGTAGATATGTATTTATATATTTGATGAGGCACAAGTCGGAAACTTTTGAAAAGTTCAAAGAGTTTTGGAACAAGGTTGAAAATCAGCTTGGCAAGACGATTAAACTTCTATGATTAGATCATGGAGGTGAGTACATGAGCCAGGAGTTTGATAATCATCTGAAAAGCCAAGGTATAGTACCTCAGCTCACACCTCTGGGTGCGCCGTAGAGAAACGGTGTGTCAGAACGGAGAAATCAAACCTTGTAAGAAATGGTCCGGTCGATGATGAGCAAATCAGATTTACCCTTGTCATTTTGGGGATACGCTCTAGAAACTACAGCTTTCACACTTAATAGGGTACCATCAAAATCCGTAGACAAGACACCACATGAGATGTGGACTGGGAAGAGTCCTAGTTTGTCTTTTCTAAAGATTTGGGGTTGTGAAGCATTTGTCAAGTGACTCATGTTGGACAAGCTTACAACCAAGTCGGATAAATGCATATTCATGGGATATCCGAGGTGAGGGAGTCCTGGATTAAGGGGTCCTCGGATAGCCGATCCATTGTTCATGGGCCGGACTGTGCAGGCCGCGAAGCAGTCATCGGATGATCGAGGACCACCTACACCAGGATGGACGCTTCAGGGAGTCAAGCGTGTTCTCCAAGTTAATAGCGGTAGTTAGGCAGGTTATCTCTTCGGCATGTAACCGACCATGTGTAAGCCAAGGACACCCCCAACATCTATATAAGCCGGAGGGTTTTAGGGCGTATGGGGACGATAACTCATCTAGGGTTAGACATACGATCTCGAGGTAGATCAACTCTGTATTCCCATACACCATCAATACAATCAAGCAGAACGTATGGTATTACCTTCGTTGGAGGGCCCGAACCTGGGTAAGCTTATGTCCCCTTAGTCTCCTGTTACCGTCGATCCTAGTCTCACAGTTCGGGACCCCCTACCCGAGGTCCGCCGGTTTTGACATCGACATTGGTGCTTTCATTTAGAGACCCTCTGTGAGCGTCGAAGGGATCGATTTCTTGCCCCGTCGTAAGTAGCAAGATCTGTATCGAAGGGGCTCTCGCCCTGATCAGAATTTCACCGGCAACGACATCTTGTTGCACACTGGCCCGGTCGGCCGTCATGGTCAGACCGGAGGGTCCCCCCCTAATCAGTGTATTATGTTCAGAACCCTAGAGTTCGTGGATGATTCACGGGGAACACTCGTTTCGATGGAACCCTCTACCTTCGAAAGAAAACCTGTAAATTCGGATGCTTTGACGTCCAATACATTAGGTCCCATGGTGGAACGGAACACGGGTCTGCTTCGGCATAACTCTGGAACCGTCACATCGCATGACGAACCCACTCGTATCAGCGACACACATCCTTCCATTGCCTCGTTCTTAAACGAGTTGTTCGACCGGATCGAAGCTATGCGCACATCGGATGACTAGGTTCTGATCTATGATTGGCTCGGGATTAGACCCGATGACAGGGAGATTCATGTCCCCTGGTCACCCACCTTGTCGCCACCGTCGAGTGTCCAGCTGCGGATTCCGCCCGACAGCCGAAATTGAAAACCGTCTATACCCCCGTCCAGATCTCCAAGACCCTGTCAGAGAATCAGAGGCGGGGAACCACTTTAAAGACGGATTGTCATCGGTCCAAGGTCCCTCGTGCATTTTGGAAACCATACTTCCGAACACTCATTGCGACAGTGAACGAACTTTCCCACCCACCGCCCAAGACGATTATCCAAGTACCACTTTCGGTCAAGACTCCTCCTCGCTAGGAGCAGAGTAAAAGGTCTTAGTGACCAAGACGTAATGGCAATTTTCGTTAGCAATTGCCATGATGAAGGTATTCTTAATGCCCTGTCCCGCCGATGCATAAATGATTTTTCAAAATTATCCGAATTGGTACAGAAGTACTATGCCATGGAGAGCGTCTGGCAATCCGAGCGTTTGTTCGCGGAACCAAAATTCTCCGAACACCCCAGGGGAGTTCAAAGAAAGAGGGTGCCTCCAAATCGGCCAGCCAGGCATGAACCCATTGAAAAAAGAAACAAGTCCCTTTCCGGGACCGACACCGTCCTCGATAGACTTTAAGATAAACCTTAACCCATTCATTCTGTGTTGTTGAACACAAACCCTACTCATAGACTTTGAGCTTGTTGGGTCATCAGGCAAGTCGCAAAAAGTGGCGATGCTATCCTCGACACACCTCTGTCGAACTGGCGCCCTCCTTCGCCAAGCGGATTCGATAATGAAGTTCTGATGGTCTATGAGATCTTCCCCTCGAGGAGCAGGTGTAAAAGAGCTCTTGGGGAGCACGAGCATGTCTACCACTTGGCAGCTACTAGCCCATGGGCAGACGTACCGATTACTTTCGGGGATACTGACCAGCCGCCCATCCTTCCCGGTCATTCACCGGACGCCCTAGTCTTGAATCCCATCATTGATGGATACAGACTACATAAGGTGCTCATGGACGGCGGCAGTGGTCTAAACCTCATCTACGAGGCCACTCTGGATAAAATGTAGTTTGATCGATCTCGCATCGAACATAGCAACACAAATTTCCAGGGAATTATCCCAGGAAAAGAGGCATGCTGCTCTAGATGTATCATCCTGGACGTTGTGTTCGACACGCCCGAAAATTACCGATCCGAAGAACTTCTCTTCCACATCACCCCTTCCCTAGTGGCTATCATGCCCTGCTAGGGCGTGACGCCTTTACAAAGTTCCAGGCCATACCCCATTACGGGTACATGAAACTCAAAATGCCAAGACCAAATGGAGTGATCACGCTCGCTAGTGATCCGAATATATCTCTCCGGGCCGAAAACAAAATGGCAATGCTCGCCCTCGAGGCATTACCGGAAACTTTTGCCACCGAGGAATTGACCGCTCTACGGTCAACAGTTAAGAGGGACGACGTGATCCTCAGTAAAAGGCCCACATCCACGTCCTTTAAACCCACAGAGGAAGTCATCAAATTTCAGGTACATCCAATGGACCCCAATAAGACAACGTCCATCGGAGCCCAGCTCGATCCCCTTATGGACGAAGCATTTCGGAATTTCCTCCATGAAAATTGGGACATTTTCGCCTGGCATCCTTCCGATATGCCCGGTATCCCACGTCGGCTCGCCGAACACAGCTTGAACATTATTCCAGGCTTCAAGCCCGTGAAACAGATCCTGTGCCACTTCTGTGAACCCAAACGGCAAGCCATGGGTGAAGAATTAGTAAAATTGCTCGAGGCCGGATTTATCTGGGGCATCAAACATCCTGAGTGGCTAGCAAATTTGGTGATGGTACCTAAGAAAGATAAATCCTGGCGGCTGCGGGTCGATTTCAAGGACCTGAACAAAGCATGCGCAAAGGACCCTTTTCCCTTACCACGCATAGACCATATCATTGATGCCACATCCGGACACAATTTTTTATGTTTCCTTGACGCTTACTCCGGATACCATCAAATTAAAATGAAGGAATCCGATCAGGCGGCAACCGCATTCATCACCACCTACGAGCCATTTTGCTTCAACACGATGCCCTTCAGGCTAAAAAATGCTAGGCCACGTACCAACGCATGATTCAAACCTGCCTCGCCGCACATGGCATACGTGGATGATGTCGTAATCGAAACCAAACATGTTGATCAGTTGATCGACGACCTCCATCAAACTTTCGCTAATTTGCGCGAATTCGATATACGGCTCAATCCGGAAAAATGTGTGTTCGGAGTTCCCTCGGGCAAGTTGCTTGGATTCATCGTCTCCCATAGAGGAATAGAGGGAAATCTAGCTAAAATCCGTGCTCTATCACAACTTGCAATCCCCACAGAGCTGAAGCATGTCCAGAGACTAGCCGGGTGCGTAGACGCGTTAAGCTACTTTATTTCCCGCCTCGGATAAAAAGCTTTACCGCTCTATAAGCTGCTGAAGAGGACAAACAATTTCGAATGGACCGATGAAGCAGCGGTTGCGTTGGAAGAAATCAAAATAATACTGGCAACCAATCCCATACTCACGAAACCAGGCACCGGTGAGCCCATGTTGTTACACATATCAGCCACCAACTAGGTGGCCAGCGCGGTGCTCGTCGTTGAACGAGATGAGGAGGGACATAAATTTCAAACTCAGAAGCTGGTATATTATGTGTCAGAGGTACTAACGCAGTGCAAGTCCAGATACCCACATTATCGAAAATAGCCTATACGGTATTCATGGCATCGAGGAAACTCTGACACTACTTTTAGGAGTGTGCGGTGATGGTGGCATCAGAAGTTCTCTTGAATGATATAATCAACAACAGGGACGCTACTGGTCGCATAGCCAAATGGTCCATTGAGCTCCTTCCCTTTGAAATAAACTACAACCCATGTCGCGCCATGAAATCTCAGGTATTGGCGGACTTCTTGGATGAATGGACAGAGGCTGAGCTCCCCAAGGAATATAGTGCATACTCCCATTGGACAATGTACTTCGACGGGTACAAGACTTTGGACGGTCTGGGGGCTGGAGTTATCCTCACATCCCCCACAAGCGACAATGTAAGATAAGTGTTGGTGTATGCCGACTCCAACAATGTCGCCGAGTACGAAGCTCTCCTTCATGGTCTTCGGATGGCGGTATCGATGGGCATACGACGGCTAGAGGTACGGGGGGACTCAAACTTGGCCATATCCCAAATTAATGGCGAATTCGACGCCAAAAATCCGAAGATGGCGGCATATAGATACGTTGTCCTCAAGATATCTGCTCGGTTCGAGGGGTTGGAATTCCACCACGTTGCTCGAGACAACAACCAAGCCGCTGATATATTGGCCCATATGGGAGCCAAACGCGACCCCATCCCAAGAAACACCTTCCTGGAGTACCTCTTCAATCCCTCGGTAGTGTGGCAGGACGACACAAATGGCATCGGTCCGAAAACAGTGGACGAAGTTGTTCCCCCTATAAACGAATCAGATGATAGCATCATCGGCGGCTCAACGATGAATGAGACGCCCTCGGCTCATGAGTGATGGCAGTAACTGCGCCATGGACAAAGACCTTCGTCGCCTACCTCCTTCACAAGGAACTCCCCGACGATCAAACTGAGGCATGACGCATAGTTCCGCGATCCAAGGCCTACAAGGTACACGAGGGTGAGTTATACAAGAAAAGCACCACCGGAGTACTACAGAGGTGTATACCTGAGGAGGAAGGATGGGAACTCCTCGCCGAAATCCACAGGGGCATGGGTGGATACCACGCCACGGCAAGATCTCTTGTCGTCCTTCCGAGCTGGTTTCTTTTGGCCTACAGCTCATACCGATGCCTAGTCAGTCGTTCAACATTGCGTCGGGTGTCAACTCTTTGCAAATCAAAGTCACATGCCTCCAACGGCTCTTCGGACTATTCTGATCACCTGGCCTTTTGCGGTATGGGGGCTAGACATGGTTGGACCCCTTAAAGGGGGAACCAAGAAAAACAAATACCTACTGGTCATGGTTGACAAGTTCACCAGATGGATAGAAGCCAAGCATGTTAAATTGGCTAAATCTGGGCCAGTGATTGAATTTATATCTAGCATAGTACACCGTTACGGTGTCCGGCATAGTATAATAACGGACAATGGAACCAACTTCACGGCCCAAGAGGTCAAGGACTGGTGCACAAAAATGGGCATAAAGCTTGATTATGCATCGGTCTATCATCCGTAGACCAATGGACAGGTCGAGCGAGCAAACAGTCTCATTATGAGCGGCATCAAGCCACGTTTGGTCCGACCTATTTACAAGTCCGACTTTCATTAGGAGGAGGAACTCGACTCCGTTCTATGGGGCATGCGTACTACCCCAAATAGATCAACGGGTTATACATCGTTTTTATGGTCTAAGGGGAAAATGCAGTCCTCCCCAGTGATATTATCCACGACGCACCAACAGTGCACATGTACGAGGAAAAGGATGCCAAGTTAGATCGGCAGGATGACTTAGACGCCTTAGAGGGAGAGCGGGACATAGCTATGGCTCAATCCTCTCTTTACCAACAGCAAGCTCGGCGGTACCAAAGTAGGGAAGTTCGGGCAAAAGCGTACAATGTGGGAGAACTCGTCCTACGGCTCTCGGAGAAGTAGAAGCACAAACTCAACCCCAAGTGGGAGGGTCCTTTCATCATTGACGAAGTGCTCGCGGGAGGGACCTATCATTTGCGGAGTTCGTCCGATAACCGCGTTGAATCAAACCCATGGAATGCAGCTCCTCTTCGGCGCTTCTACGAATACACCGGTGTCGTCCATACCCGCTACACTTTTTCCTTTTTTCTTATTTTTTGCCATTTTATCCATTTTATTTCCTACCTTGTTGTTTGATAGGGTCAATTTCTTTTCCTACCCTAGGTTCGGCCGAACCGATCTTGTAGTACGGGTAATCGGCATACACCATAAAGTGTTAGATCCGAACACAACATGTGGGGCTTCTTTTTATAGCCAGCATTTTAGTTGCTCATACTTACCAGGCGCGCATGTTTCTTTTGGCATATTTTGGCCATAATATGCATCAATTCGAACTAAGACTTTGCCAAGCTGGGTTGCCTCGCTCCTGTGGTTACTCTCTACGTTCCCGCTTGTTCGACTAGAGAGTAAAGGGAGCACCTTTGTTATTGTTATGACCAGGTCATCCGTACACGTACCTCAGACGAGTGAAGCCGAAAGCTAGCTATCTTACGTAGAAAATTGGTCGGCTATGCCGGAAATACCTTATACAGGCCTAGTTGCTATTTCTGTCATTTGGGTCTCTTATTCCCAAAGGACACTCAGTCACATACTGCAAGTATGCGGATTCCTATCTACGCTCTACGTAGAATCCCGACAAAAGGTATTGCTAGAGGTACTATTTTCATCGGACGATGTTTCTTACGCTACAGCGTAATATAACATATATTTTTGTGTGCTTTCTGTCTGTTCGCACCACATGGCCGGATTGCCTGGTTCCCCGAACACAATTTAGCTCTTTGGTGAAGGGATAATAAGAAGGAACACTCCCGAGCTGTTCGCAAGGGTGAGAGAAGCTGATGGCCGGTTAGGACAAAGTTTACAACATAGATTGTTTTACACATGTATATGTAAATTACATATGCGGCTGCTAGTCGAGATCATAGATTATTGTGTCAAGGGGGCAATCTACTTGCGAGAGACGGACGACTAACATCACCTGGTCATATACCAGGCAGGGTGGCACTTCTTTAAAATCCGATCCCATAGGACCAACCCGCACCATATGCTCGGGGTTGAGTCCAGTGAAATGGGTCTTGACCATAGCCCACGCCTCCCGTGCTCCTTCGCGGTAGGCTGAAGTCTTCCACAACTCAAACCTATCTCGAGCCCCCCTGAATCGAACCACAAGTGCGGCTAGCCCTTCAGGTGGCTATTCGGTGGGCCATAGTGCCTTCACCATCACTTTCATTGCTTTTTGCACGCGCTTGTGGAGAGAGGTCAGCTCCTTCAGCAGGTCCCCTTGGTACAATTTGATCTCCTCTTCAGGATGTCCGGTAAGGAGACCTGCCCACAAGATAACACGTGCGAGTATTATCATCCTCTACATCAGAAATACTTACTCATAGTGGAATTGGATTTACCGAATACGCCCCTCCGAAGCTTTTAATTCTCTTCTTGAGTTTGAGCCAATTGAGTCTTTGAACTCTTTATTTCTTCAGCCTGATTTTGTATAACAAGATAGTCGGCGTGCTGCTGTGATTCCGCATACCTTTGGGAATCCCGAGCTTCTTCCAGCTGTCTTTCCATATGTCCTATTGATTCGGCTACTACATGGAATCCATATGTTAGGCATGATTAACAAGATTAGAAGTAAAAGCATACACACCATGAGCCTCTCGCATGAAGCTCTTCACTTGTGCTAGTTCAGCCTTCACGGACTGCACTTCCGTGCGGCTCTCCTCGAGGGCCTTGGCCAATTGCTCGGACTGTTGCTTTGAGGCTTGCGTTAGCAGTCAAATAGGGTGGAGATCCTTAATTCATTTTGTAATAGGTTGGAGGGCCGCCTGCCAAATTTCGTCGCAATCAGAGGTCCTTTGATACCCCATCAGTCAACCATAGTAGTGCGGTCATCGGTTTATTCGTCGGACGTTTTGCGGTGTAAACTCGTGTCACGGGCCACAAACTTCCCTCTCTCCTCAGCCAACAACCCCTCTAACACAGCCCACTTAGCCTTGCTAGCCCCCCTCTGCTTCTGGGGCGTCCGATCAAGATCGAACGGTCCGAAAACGGACAAAAACTTCTAAACCTAGACCCCCTTGCCTATTTAAACAGCCCCCCTGCCTAATTGGGCAAACCCTAATCCCTCCTCGACTTCTGCACCGCTGCCAGCCTCCCTCCACTCAGTCGCCAGTCCCACTCCCTCCATCCATGCGGGCCTGCTTGAGCCCATCTCCAGGCCTGCCCCAGGCTCAGAACTCCGCCGCCGCAAGCCACACCACGCCACCGCCTGGCTCCTCCCGAGCTCCCGAGCCGCTTTGCAGCCTGCATCCCCGCCGTTGGGCCTCGCCTCCGCTCCTGGTCGCTGGAGTCCCGTCGCCGGCGAGCGCCAGGCCAGACCAGCCGCCCTTATCCTCCTCCTTCCTTATCTTCCTCTCTCTCTCACCCCATGCTCCCCATCTCCCTGATGCAGGTGGCCGCTACCGCAGCCCGAGGACCCCAGCCGCCGCTGGATCGCGCGCCCCGGCCTCCCCCTCGTCCAGATCTGGCCGGCCCTGTCCATCCCGTGCCTCCACCCTCGCCGGAGACACGCCGGAGGACGCTGTCACCGCGCCGTGCCCTGGTCGCCATCGGCCTCGAGCGAGAGGTCAGGGGTGAGCGCCCCTGCCTCGTTGACCCGCATGTGGCCGCGCATGGGCCGACCCAGCTAGCTCCACCGGCCTCCCTCTGGCCCAGCCGCCCCTCCAGCCAGCCCAAGGCCCAGGGTGAGCCGCCCCTATTCCTTGCCCATGCGTGCTATAGCTATCCGGTGCCTAGTGGATTCAGTCCGTGCATTTTTTTCTCCTTTAGACGAATTTGCCAATTATCCCTGTATAATAAAATTGCAGAATAACCCATGATTTAAAATTGCTAATAACTAATTGTCCATGCATCGTATGAAAATAATGTAGGTATGTAAAATGTCCTGAATTTCGTGTAGTTTACTAATATTCAACTTTCATGCATGTTAAAAATATTTAAACATGATGTTTGCATGGATTGGCATGATGCCCTTTTTAAAAATGAATTAATTCTTAGCAACCTAACCGCGCCTCGGATCGAAATGCTTTATATATGAAACTTGACTAGAATTTCGCGTAGATTAATAATTTGCAACTTTGAACCATGTTTAAAACTGTTTAAACTTGCTGTTTGCTGTAATTTACATTAATGCCATGTTAATATGAATTGTTTAATAACTTTTAGACCGTAACTCCGATGCAAATGTTTTATATATGTAACTTGACCGGAATAATGTGTAGAATCTCATGGTGACATTTATTTTGCTGTTTAACAACTCTAAAATTGTGTTAGGACATATCTGGACTAAATTCATATTATGCATATGAGGTTGTTTCAGAAATGATATATATTGCTCCCAGCCCCATTTAAAATGCCTAGATGATATAGTTGTTCATGCTTCATGGTTTGCCATGTTAAACAACATTTAATATTGATGAGTACCTAAACAAGAGCAAACTAAATAATTCGAACGTGGAGTTTCGTCAACACGCAACTTGTTGCATATTAAACTTCACTTAATGTGTAGTAGTTGTCTGTTGTTCTTGCCTTGCATAATTAAACCGAACATGCATCATAATTGTCTGCGCATCATATCATGCATATGCTGTGGTGTATCATGTGTTGATTATTGTTTCCGGTTTGCTTCTTCTCGATAGAGTTCCAAAAGCATTCAGAGTGTGAGGATTCGTTCGACTACGTTGGCTCGTCTTCTTCGTGGACTCGTTCTTCTTCCGAGCGGGATCTCAGGCAAGATGACACATTTCCCTGGATACCATTACTATCATTGCCATGCTAGTTGTCCCACTTGTTTGACAAGCCTCCTAAAGTTGCCATGAAAAGCCTCTAACCCTCCATGTCACAGCAAACCTTTGTTTGGCTATGTTACCGCTTGCTCAGCCCTTCTTATAGCGTTTCTAGCTGTAGGTGCAATTGCTTCCATGTGACAACATGGACATTCTTTTGTTATCACAATATTATTGCTATTTAATTTTATGCACTTATACACTTGGTAAAGGGTGGAAGGCTTGACCTTTTGCTTAGTGTTTTGTTCCACTCTTGCTGCCCCTAGTTACTTTTGAACCGGTGTTATGTTCCATATTTGAGCGCTCCTAACATGATCGGGGTTGTTATGGGGACCCCCTTGATTTTTGCTTTAGGATAAAGCTTGTCTAGCAAGGCCCAACATTGGTACTACATTTGCCTAATAACAAATAAACCTGCATAGGCAGTAATTAACCCGAGGATATTAATCAACAACCCGGGCCGGTGCTCCTCATGAGTGTTGGTCCAAAATAGAGCACTGTGCGGGGCCAACCCAGGGCAACTCGGGAGATTCTATCAGGCCACCGTACACTAGCTTATCCACCGTGTCCTGAGAACGAGATACACGGCTCCTATCAGGATGTCGACACGTCGGGAAGCCTTGCTGGATTTGTTTTACCTTTCTCGAACGTCTTGAGTGAGGAACTCTGATCTTCTTCGGGCTATCTCGAGGTGTCGGATTTGCTTTGGAATTGCCTAGGATGATCACGGCATCCGTGGTCGAGGTTATTCCAGCTGCGTGTGGTTAATTTGTGATGGATGAGTTGGAGAACCCCTACAAGGTTAAATCTTTCAGAAAGTCGTGCCCGCGGTTATGTGGCAAACATGGATACTTTGTTTAACACCCGGTCATAGCAAACTTGAAGCAAACTCTAATAAAATACACCAACTGTGTGCGTAACCGTGACTGTCTCTTCTCGTGAGTCCGTATCCGAGAGAGAACATGGTGGGGTTATGTTTGATGTAAGTAGGTGTTCAGGATCAGTTAGTGATCATTACTAGTTCACGTCCGTTATGCGTAGACCACCATACTTTACTTTCTGTATTCGTAAGTTAGCCACTCAATAAATGCTTAGTCGCTGCTGCAGCCTCACCACTTAACCAAACCTCACCCTTTAAGCTTTAATAGTCTTGATACCCTTGGAAATGAGATTGGTGAGTCCCTATGGCTCATAGATTACTACAACAACAGTTGCAGGTACAGGTAATGCGATGATTTGACGTGAGCACGTTACTTGTTTGTTGGAGTTCTTCTTCTTATTCTTCTTCATCAATCTAGCATGGGTTCCAGGCGGCAGCCTGGGATAGCAAGGATGGATGTCATTTTATCGTTTGATTTCGTCCGTAGTCGGACCCTGCTCTTATGTATGATGTTTGAGTATGTTGTTGTATTGATGTGACTCTGATGTAGCTTGTGGCGAGTGTAAGCCAATTCCATATACTCATGTCTTCTATACATGTACTGTAATGATATCCATTCTTGCAACACGACGAGATGCGCTTCTATCCCTGTCAAGGCCCTCATGCCAAAATAAGGATAGAATCGCATCTTGGGCGTGACACGTTTTTTTCTAAATCAAATTAAGGCTCGGGGGCTACTAGGATTGCACAAGTATGCAAATTCTACAAAAACCGACCACTTACCTAAATGTTGGTCGTTATCAGCTTCATAGCTTCGCCGAAGCCAGCTCGGGTGGTCCCGAGATGTGCATCTGCCGAGCGTAGGGCACCAAACTCCTGATCGGAGAAAATTGGGTGCCACATTGCCTCCCATCGATGCCGATGATGCATGGCGCTCTCCACTTCCGACTTGGTGACGGATACCCCGTCGCCACATTCGGCGGGCGCCGGACCAACCATTGGGGCTTTCGTAGCGGAAGCCGCATGGGTCGTGGCACGGGAGCTCCGGGCGTCTCCTGACATCCGGACAACCCCCTCAGTAGGTGAAGATTGGGCATGTCGCCTAGGTAAAAAACGAGTGGCTATGAGATTCTGCCGAGTATAATGAAAAATTGGACATCCGAACAATGTACCTTCGGGATGCGCGGATGGGTGGATTCGTCCCCATGTCCGGCTCCGTTGCAGGGTCCCGGCCGGCCTTTGAATCGCCCGCAGCCTCGGCTGCTGGTACATGGCGTGCTGATCAGTGACACTTGGGGCTGGGATCGAGGCATCCGGGGCGTTCTTGGTAGCAGGCCTCTTACGGGAGGAGCTTTTCTTGTTACCCGTGGACGGAATAGAGAATGACTCGGGGTAATCGACTATGATTGCCACCGGGGTCTAGACAATGCTATCTTGGTAGTAGATTCCATTTTCGAGGTCAAGATGGAGATACGGATCCTCGTAGAAGCCCGGATCGTTGTCACGTGAATGATTCTCGGGCTGAGGAGCCGGATAGTTGACTGTCTCGATGAAGCTCCTCCATTCCTATTCATGACAAGACCCCGGTCAAATAGAGTACGGAATGAAGCCCTGAACTATTTCATGATTGAAAAAGGAAAGTTTACAAGTTCGATGGGATTGTGCGCCGAATACCCCTTATTGGTTGACCACCGGATGAAGTCTTCTTGCTCTCCTTTGTATAGGTCGGCAAGTGCGGCAGCCAGCGCTGTTGGATTGGCAGGACCTAATTTTCGGGAACACGTGGAATCGCTTGTCTCGTTGTAGCTCCATAAGGGGTGCACCCTTTGTTGAAGGGGATGCATGCATCGGGAGATAGCGGCGGCCATGACATCGATCATGGTCAGCCGGTGATGGGCAAGCATCCGCACTTGCGCGGCCAGTCGTTTCACTTTGGTGCTCTCCTGCTAAGAGCTCTTGGGTCGCCAGTTGTACCTCTTCTTCGGGAGGAGGTCGGAGTATTCGGGCAGACCTGTCCAAGTTGGCTCGAGCAAGGGGATGTCTTCAATATAAAACCACTCTAAAGTCCATTCTTCAGATTTCTTCGGAGTGTCGGCCGGATACCCCGTTCCTTCTATACGACATACTTCGGCTCCGTTGACCTCTAAGACGGCCTTGTCCCGAGTTCGGGGGATGAGGCAGAAGTATTTCCTCCACGGATCAAAGTGCACTTCACACCCCAAGAACATCTTGTAGAGGGTGCCAAAGCCTGAGATGTGTAGGATTGAGCTAGGGGTGAGATGGTGGATTTGAATCCCGTAGAACTCCAGTAACCCCCTTAAGAATGGGTGGATTGGAAACCCAAGGCCCTGGAGAAGGAAGGGGACAAAGTAGACACGCTCCCCCTTGTTTGGATTGGGGAAGCGCTCGTCAAAGACCTCGTCACCGTAAGAGAGCAAACCTGCGCGGGTCGCTGCCAGATCTGATGATGGGAGATATCCCTGGGTTTCCAGATTACGGAGCCGCAGGAGTGTGATGGAGCAGCTGGTCCAGTCACCTGGACGTTGGCCATAGCGCGCTGAGGAGCGAGGAGCATTAGCCATGTTTTGTGTGGAGCTTCCGCTGGAAGGTTTTGACGAGAGGGAGGAAGAAGATGTGGTTTGAACCACGATTTTGTTTGATTGAATGAGTTGGTGCCTCTGTTACGGAGGGGTAGAATTGTAAAAATTGTTGGCCACTCACCTCCCCACGATGCACGAAAATCAAGGGATTCATGCAATTATTATAATGAACCGTGCCCGCGATGCTTGGGATCTTACCGAAGACTGGTCGGATGTCAAACAGAGAAGAATGAGGTACTCGCCTTGCAAGCTGAATACGACGACGCGAAGGAATCAACCGAATATATATATATATCGGTGTTGAAGGCCAGTCCGGGGGCTACTGAGGGAGTCCTGGATTAAGGGGTCCTCGGATAGCCGACCCATTGTTCATGGGCCGGACAGTGCGGGCCACGAAGCAGTCATCAGATGATCGAGGACCACCTGTGCCAGGATTGAAGCTTCAGGGAGTCAAGCGTGTTCTCCAAGTTAATAGTTGTAGTTAGGTAGGTTATCTCTTCGGCATGTAACTGACCATGTGTAAGCCAAGGACACCCCCGGCATCTATATAAGCCCGAGGGTATTAGGGCGTAGGGGGAGGATAACTCATATAGGGTTAGACATACGATCTCGAGGTAGATAAACTCTATTTCCCATACACCATCAATACAATCAAGCAGGACGTAGGGTATTACCTCCGTTGGAAGGCCCGAACCAGGGTAAACTTGTGTCCCCTTCGTCTCCTGTTACCGTTGATCCTAGTCTCACAGTTCAGGACCCCCTACCCGAGATCCACCGGTTTTAACACTGACACGAGGGAAACCTTGGGATATAACTTCTCCAACCGAGAAGAGAACAAAGTGTTTGTTGCTCGGAACAGGGTTTTCCTAGAGAAAGAGTTTCTCAGTCAGGAGAACAGTGGGAGAACAGTGCGACTCAAAGAAATTCGAGAGCCACTCGGGGATAAATCGGTTGGTGATGAGATCACACCGGAGTCGGTCAGAGAACTCGTAGTGGAGTCGGCACCGAAGCCACAGAGGTCGGAAAGATTGCGCAGAGTACACGACGTTTTGTTGCTAGAAAGCGACGAGCCGTCCACGTATGCGGAAGCGATGGTGAGCCCAGATTTCGAGGCATGGCTAGAGGTCATGAGATCCAAGTTAAAGTCCATGGATGACAATCAAGTTTGGGACTTGGTTGATCCGCCACCCGGCGTAGTTGCCATTGGTTGCAAATGGGTCTTTAAGAAGAAAACCGATGTGGATGGAAATGTTCAGATCCAAAAAGCTCGACTTGTCGCTAAAGGTTATGGACAAGTTCAAGGAGTTGACTATGACGAGATCTACTCGCCGGTAGCGATGCTAAAGTCGATGAGGATCATACTAGCTATAGCTGCATATTTCGATTATGAGATATGGCAGATGGATGTCAAAACGGCTTTCCTTCATGGAAATTTAAAAGACGATGTATACATGATACATCCTGAAGGTTTTGTCAATCCAACTAACATTGGTAAAATATGCAAGCTCAAGAGATCCATTTATGGCTTGAAGCAAGCAGCTAGGAGTTGGAACATTTGTTTTGATAAAGTCATCGTTGACCTTGGTTTCATCAAAAACAAAGAGGACTATTGTTTATAAAAGAAGTCTAGTGGGAGCTCAGTAGTATTTTTGATCTTGTATGTGGATGGCATATTGTTCATCAGAAATGATGTTTCAGTGCTGAACTTAGTCAAGGAATCATTGAATGGCAAGTTTTCAATGAAAGAACTTGGAGAGGCAGTGTACATTTAGGCATCAAAATCTATAGAGATAGATCAACAAGGCTACTCGGCTTAAGCCAGAGTAGAAAAAGTGTTGAAGAGGTTCAACATGAGTGAGGCCAAGAAAGGGTTCTTGCCTGTCTCACATGGTATAAGGCTAAGCAAGACTAAGAGTCCTACGACTTCTGATAAGCGAAAACGGATGAGTAGGATTCCATATGCCTCGGCAATTGGAACCATCATGTCTGCCATGCTATGTACACGGCCTGATGTTGCCTATGCAATAAGCTTAACAAGAAGATACCAGGACGACCCTGGTGAGAGTCACTGGGTAGCGGTGAAAACTATCTTGAAGTACCTGAAAAGGACTAAAGAGATGTTCCTAGTTTATAGAGGTGAGGAGGAGCTCTGCGTAAAGGGTTACACTGATGCTAGTTTCTAAACCGACAGGGATGATTGTCGATCACAAACTGGATTCGTGTATGTCATGCATGGAGGAGAAGTGAGCTGGACAAGTTCCAAGCAAGGTACGGTGGCCGACTCCACAACAGAGGCCGAATACATTGCGACTTGTGAAGCCACAAAGGAAGGTGTTTGGATTCGGAAGTTCCTGGAAGACGTTGGTGTGTTCCCGGGCTGGTGAAAACTGTTGGACCTTTATTGTGATAATTCAGGTGCCATCGCATAGGCCAAGGAGCCGAGACAATACCACAAGACCAGGCACATAGACCAAAAATATCACTTGATATGAAAGCTCGTAGAGAAAGGTGATACCAATTTATACAAAATTCGTACGAATGCAAATGTTGCAGATCCGTTGACTAAGCCACTTCCACAACCCAAGCATGAGGGGCACGTTAGAGCTATGGACA
The DNA here is from genome assembly GCA_022496015.1 of Hordeum marinum. Lineage (NCBI taxonomy): Eukaryota > Viridiplantae > Streptophyta > Magnoliopsida > Poales > Poaceae > Hordeum > Hordeum marinum. The sequence goes on from CM039673.1 coordinate 167,870,965, forward strand.
TTCGATGTCTATTTGATTGACTCTAGTGCAAGGAGAGACTGTGGGAGATATGCCCTAGAGGCAATCATGTATGATGATATTTCCTATGTGTTTATGAATAAATATAGTCCTTGGACATTATCAATGATGTGTATTAAAAAGTATGTGACTTGTTTGTGAGACTATGCATTGTATGATAACTGTCCTAAATGGTCCCTAGTCGAAAGGGTTGTGTGGACACACAACTAATCAGAATAGCATATGACACGGTGGATGGTTCGGTCTCAGTGACCATGTAGCATGGGATGCTAGCCGGATAATATGGAGTCAGAAAGGTCTGGTCGGATTCGACATAGTTGGATCCTAGTCGAGATAAGGTCTGAGTTGGACAAACCCAACTATGAGACGATGCGATAGGTCATCTGTGAGTCTCTAGTACAACATACGTTCTATGTCCTAATACCTAAGCTGGCGCATGTACTTGGGATGGTGATAGACTTGCTTTGGGCTGACCAAACACTACTCCATGACTAGGTAGTCACAAAGGTAGGTTTCAAGCTTGTCTAGACCCATGCTGCGAGACATGGTCGAGCAAGATGGGATTTTCCCCTCCGATCATGGGAGATATACTCTGGGCCCCTCGGGTTATCCGACCTGGATAAGAATGGCCATGCGATGAGGAATATGAGATAATCCGAAGTGTTGGTTGGATTCACCGGAACGAGAAAGAGGTCATGCTGTAACAAGGATAACCATGTCGTCTTGTGCATGACAACATATATCGTGTGGCAAAGGGAACAAAAGTGTGAAGTACTGGTTCGCCTAACCAGCTTCATCGGACACTTAGAGTCGGCACGTTTTGCTAGAGGCCGCTATGGACTGGTCGAGTCAGATGTGATCTGACTCGCGACCAAGTGGACGAGAACCTAAAGGGTCGCACGCTTAAGGGAAGGAACATGTGGGCTTTAGCATCCGTGCGAGGTCCAAGAGTTGAGTTCGCGCCAGATGCCTATATATAGTGGAGGTGCGGCACACCCATCTGGTTGATTGCTTCGATGCCGTCATTAGGGCTTTGCATGTGTTGCAACTAGCCACCTCCACTCGCTGCCGCCGACTGTGTGATCAGACCTAGCAGTCTGCCGCACGGTGTTCCTCCTGGACGTGCGGATACCGTTAGAGACGATGCACTTGTGCCGCTCCGACAAACCTATACGCGGGAACCGGCGATCGGCTGTTCAAGGGAGATCGGGCTGGCTGTTCGAGGGAGATCGTACAAGGAGGAGACGGACCACACGAACGTGCTGCCCTAACTCTACTTCCGCTGCATGGCACCGTGCGTCTAGTGGTAACAAACTGTGATCCATCTCCATAGCATGTTCTTGGATGTTCAGCGTGTAGGAATTTTTTGATTTGCATGCGGTGCACCTACGGTAGAACCCAACATCTCCGATGCCTTGCCGTGCTTCTCATAGAACACCGTCAAATCTAGCTCAAGGCCATTGTAATCAGGGTCCTCAATTGAAAAGGTGACCTGCAGAAGTGAGCAAATCAAAGTGAACTTCATGTACAGAAGAGGAGGAAAGCAAATCCCCAAATCAGAAACCACTTAAACCAAAAAATCCCAAATTCTCAAAACCTAACCCTAACCCTAGAACTGAATTGGCCTGGTTAAGCCCGTCGGTCGAAGAGGAGGAGTGCATGTATGGGAGGCTCGACTTGGAGTCGTTGCTTTCGTCCTGAAAAATCATGGCGGCGCTGGTGTGGTGTTGCTGTCGGTGTGAGGTGGTGAGGGAGCGAGGGAGGTGTTGGTGTCAAAACCGGCGGATCTCGGGTAGGGGGTCCCGAACTGTGAGAGTAGAATCAACGATAACAGGAGACGAAGGGGACATGGATTTACCCAGGTTTAGGCCCTCCTATGGAGGTAATACCCTACGTCCTGCTTGGTTGTATTGATAATGTGTGTGTGTGTGGGGGGGGGGGGTTATAGAGTTGATCTACCTCGAGATCGAATAGCTAACCCAAGATGAGTTGTCCTCTCTATACCCCTAAACCCTCTGGCTTATATAGACATCGAGGGTGCCCTGGGTTTACACATGGTCGGTTACATGCCGAAGAGATAAACATGCCTAACTACAGTTAATAACTTGGAGAGTACGTCATGGCTCCTCGAAGCTTCCATCTGGCATAGGTGGTTTTGATCGTCCGATGCTCGCTTTGCGGCCCATATAGTCCGGCCCATAAACAATAGGTCGGCTATTCGAGGACCCCCTAATCCAGGACTCCCTCAGTAGCCCTCGAACTAGCCTTCAATGCCGATATATATCCGGTTGATCTCCTCATGTCACCGTCTTCGGCTTGTGATGCGAGTCCCTCATCCTTCTTTGTTCGGCAACTGACCAGTCTTTAGTAAGATCCCAACCATCGCGTGCGTATGTTCATTATAATAACTGCGTGTGTTCCTCGATTTTTGCGCGTCATGGGGAGGCAAGTGGTTAGTGATTTTTACAATCTTACCCCTCAGTAACAGGGGTACCAACCCATTTAATCAGACAAAATCGTGGCTCTGACCACATTCTCTTCCTCCTCATCGAAAGAACCTCCTAGGGGAATCTCCACGCAAAACATGGCTAACATCCCCAGCTCCTCCGTACTTCCCTACGGCTCATGCCCAGGGGACTGGACCAGCTATTTCGTTACACTCCCGCGACTCCGTAATCTAGAGACCCAAGGGTATCTTCCTTCATCAGATCTGGCGGCGACCCGTGCAGGTCTGCTCTCTTACAGCGACGAAGTTTTTGATGAGCGTTTCCCCAATCCTAACAAGGGGGAGTGCGTATGCTTCGTCCCCTTCCTCCTCCGAGGACTTGGGTTTCCAATCCATCTGTTCCTGAGGGGGTTGCTAGAGGTCTACGGGATCAAACTCCACCACCTTACTCCAGGGTCCATTTTACACATCTCGGGCTTCTTCTCTCTTTGCGAGATGTTCTTGGGGTGTGAAGCACATTTTTATTTGTGGAGAAAATACTTCTGTCTCATCCCCCGAACTCGGGACAAGACAATTTTGGAGGTCTGTGGAGCCGAAGTGTGCCGCATAGCGGGAACGGGGTATCCGGCAGGCACACCGAAGAAATCTGAAGAATGGGCCTCGGAATGGTTTTATATTGAAGATGTCCCCCTGCTCGAGCCAACTCGGACAGGTCTTCCCGAATACTCCGACGCCCTCCCGAAGAAGAGGTACAACTGGCGGCCAAGGACCTCGTCCCAGGAGGAAAGCGTCGAAGTGTGGTGCCTAGCCGCGTAGGTGCAGATGCTCATCCATCACCACCTGACCATGATCGACGTCATGGCCGCCAACATCTCTCAGTGTGTGCAACCCTTCCAACAGAGGGTACACCCCTTATGGCAATACAACGGGACAAGCGACACCACGCGCTCCCAAAAGCAAGGTCCTGCCAATCCAACGGTGTTGGCCGCCGCACTTGTCGACCTGTACAAAGGAGAACAAGAAGACTTTGTTCGGCGGTCAACCAAAGAAGGATATTCGGCCCACAATCCCATCGAACGGGTAAGCCTTTCTCTTTCAAACATGAAAATAGTTTGGGTTTTCTGTTCCGCACTTTATTTGACAAAAGCCTGGCGTGAACAGGAATGGAGGAGTTTCATCAAGATAGTCAACTGTCCGGCTCCTCAGGCTGAGAACCATTCCCGCGACAACGATCCGGGTTTCAACGAGGACCCGGATCTTCTTCTTGACTTTGAAAACGAAGTCTATTTCCAGGACAACATCATCCAAACCATGGTGGCTATCATAGTTTATTACCCGGGTCATTCTCCATCCGTGTTGTGGGCAAGAAGAAAAACTCCTCCCACAAGAGGCCAGCTACCAAGAGCGCCCCAGACGTGCTTGTCCCGACTCCCAAACGCCGCCGATCTGCATGCCATACACCGGCAGCCGAAGTTGTGGCCGAGTCGGAGGCCAACAAGGATCCTGCGAAGGAGCCGGTTATGGGGACGAATCCACCTGGCCGCTCATCCCAAAGGTACATTGTTCGGTTTTCCGCTTATCATTGTGATCAATAGATTCTTACAACAATTTGTTTCATTGAAATACTTAGGCAAAATGCCCAATCCTATCCTACTAAAGGGGTTACCCGGGTGTGTGGAGATTCCTGAAGTTCTCGAGCCACGACCCATGCGGCTTCTGCTACAGAAGCCCCCATGGCCAATCCGGCGCCCGCCGATTCTGGTGATGGTGTATCCGTCACCAAATCGGAGGTGGAGAGTGCCATGCATCATCAGCATCGATGGGAAGCCATGCGGCACCCAATTTTCTCCAAACATGAGTTCGGCGCCCTACGCTCAGCGGATGCGCACCTTGGTGCCACCCGAGCTGGGTTCGGCGAGGCTATGAAGTTGATAACAACCAGCATACAGGTAAGTGATCGGTTTTTATAGAATACGAACATTTGTGTAAGCCTAGTAGCCCCCGAGCCTTAATTTGGTTTGAAACAAACGAATTAAGGATCTCTTAACTGTTTGACTATTGATGCAGGCCTCAAAGCAACAGTCTGAGCAATTGGCCAAGGAGCTCGAGGAGAGTCGCACGGAAGTACAATCCGTGATGGCTGAACTGGCACAAGTAAAGAGCTTCACACGGGAGGCCCATGGTGAGTGTGCATTTACTGCTAATCTTAATATATCATTGTGCCTGAAACACAGATTCCGTGTACTAGCCAAATCAATAGGGCACACTGAAAGGTAGTTGGAAGAAGCCTGAGACTCTCAGAGGTATGTCGACTCCCAGCACCAGGCGGGCTGCCTTGTTATGCAAAAGCAGGCCGAAGAAATTAAGAGTTTGAAGATTCAATTGGCCCAAGCTCAAGAAGAAAACCGAAAGCTTCAGAGGGGTGCGTTCGGTAAGTATAATTCCATTATCAGCAAATATTTCTTATGTAGGGAATAATGGTAAGCACGTTGTTGCCTTATGTACATGCCTCCTATCCGGGCATCCTGAAGAGGAGATCAAATCATACCAGGGGGACCCGCTGAAGGAGCTGACCTCTGTCCATAGCCGTGTGCAGAAAGCAATGAAAGGAATGGTGAAGGCACTATGGCCTGCCGAACAGCCACCTGAAGGGATAGCCGCACTCGTGGATCGATTCAAGGGGGCTCGAAATAGGTTCGAGCTATGGAAGATTTCGGCTTTCCGTGAGGGAGAACGGGAAGCATGGGAAATGATCAAGACCCATTTCACATGGTGTATGACTAGGTGATGCCTACCGCCCGTCTTTGACAAGTAGAATACCCCCTTAACACCATAATCAATAATCTCGATCAACAACCGCACATGTAATTTATATGTACGTGTGTATGAACAATTTGTGTTATAAACTTTGTCTTAACCGGCCATCGGCTTCTCCCCCCCCCATGCGAAGAGCCCGGGAGTGTTCCTCCTATTTGTCCCTCCAAAAGGGCGAACTGTATTCGGGGAACTAGGCAATCTGGCCATGTGGTACGAACAGATAGAAAGCACATAGAAAGATATGTTATATTACTACTTAGAGTAAGAAACATCTTTCGAGGAAAATAGTACCTCTATCGATACCTTTCATCGGGTATCTATGAATATCGTAGATAGAAGTCCGCATACTTTCAGTATGCGTCTATTTATTCTCTGGGAAGAAAAGACCCAAACAACGGTGATAACGACCCGAGCCGTATAAGGTGTTTCCGTCATAGCCGACCAATTGTCTACGTAAGATAGCTTGCTTTCTCCTTCACCCGTCTGAGGTACGTGTCCGGATGACATGGTCATAAAAATCACATAGGTGCTCCCTTTAATCTCTAGCCGAACAATCGGGAACGTAGAGAGTAATCACAGGAGCGAGGCAACCCAGCTTGGCAAAGTCTTAGTTCGAATTAATGATGTTGGGGAACATTGCATGGGAAAAAAAAAATTCCTCCGCTTCACCAAGATCAATCCAGGAGATGAGCATCTACGAGAGGGAGAGTGAATCTACATACCCTTGTAGATTGCTACGCAGAAGTGTTAAGAAACGCGCTTGATGTAGTCAAACGTGTTCACGATCCAATCACGATCCATCCCACGATCTCATCACGAGCCGTCCCACGATCCCATTGTGGTCCTTCCGATCTAGTGCTGAACGGACAGCACCTCCACATTCAGCGCACGTACAACTCGATGACGATCTCCACCTACTTGATCCAGCAAGAAAGGGTGGAGAGGTAGATGAGTTCTCCAACAGCACAATGGCGTGGTGGCGGTGGTGGTAAACTAATCCTGTAGGGCTTCGCCTAAGCACCGCAGAACTAATCTAGAGGGGAAAAAGATCTAGAGGAAGAAGAGGGCAGCACGTGGCTTTTCGTGTGTTCGGTTGCCCTCAAACCTCTAGTATATATAGGAGGAAGGTGTGGAAGGAGGCGCCCTAGGGTTTCCCCTAGGACTTGGCTGTCGACCAGGGTGGTGGAGTCCACCTCCTACAAGAGGTGGGCCGCCAGTCCTAGTCCAACAAGGACTCCTCCCACCTCCACCTTTTCCTCCTCTTTGGGCGCATGGGCCTTATGAGAATGGATGCCCAGCCCACTAGGGGTTGGTTCTCCACCTCTTGGGCCCATGTGTTCCCCTGGGTGGGTGGGCCCCTCCCGATGGACCCCTCAGAACCCATTCGTCACTCCCGATACACTAGCGGTAGTGCCCGAAACTTTTCCTGAACCCAAATACCAGTTTCCCATATATCAATATTTACCTCCAGACCATTCCGGAGCTCCTCGTGACATCTGGGATCTCATCCGGGACTCTGAACAACCTTCGGTCACCAACATACATAACTCAATACTATCGAAACGTCACCGAACCTTAAGTGTGCAGACCGTGCGGGTTCACGAACTATGTAGACTTGACCGAGACACCTCTACGGTCAACAACGAATAGCGGGACCTGGATGCCCATATTGGTTCCTACATATTCTACGAAGATCTTTATTGGTTGAACCTCTATGTCAAGGATTCAGTTAATCCCGTACGTTGTTCCCTTTGTTCTTCGGTATGTTACTTGCCCGATATTTGATCGTCGATATCTCTATACCTAGTTCAATCTCGTTACTGGAAAGTCTCTTTACTCATTCCGTAATACAAGATCCCGTAGCTAACACTTAGTCACATTGCTTGCAAAGCTTGTTGTGATGTTGTATTACCGAGTGGGCCCTGAGATACCTCTCCATCACACGGAGTAACAAATCCCAGTCTTGATCCATGCCAACCCAATAGACACCCTTGGAGATACCTGTAGAGCACCTTTATAGTTACCCAGTTACGTTGCACCGTTTGATACACACAAGGTACTCCTCTGGTGTTAGTGAGTTGTATGATCCCATGGTCATAGGAATAGATACTTGACATGCAGAAAACTGTAGAAATAAACTGACACGATCATATGCTACATTTATAGTTTGGGTGTTGTCCATCACATCATTCTCCTAATGATGTGATCCCATTATCAAATGACATCTCATGTCCATGGCTAGGAAACCTTGACCATCTTTAATTAACGAGCTAGTCTATTAGAGGCATACTAGGTACATGGTGTTGTCTATGTATCCACACATGTATCTGAGTTTCTGATCAATACAATTATAGTATGGATAATAAAAGATTATCATGAACAAGGAAATATGATAATAACAAATTTATTATTGCCTCTAGGTCATATTTCCAACAGTTTCCCACTTGCACTAGAGTCAATAATCTAGTTCACATCACCATGTGATTCGCATTGTTATGAATCTAACACCCATGCAGTTCTGGTGTTGATCATGTTTAGCCCTTGGAAGAGGTTTAGTCAATGGGTCTGCAACATTCAGATCCCTATGCAATTTGCAAATATTTATGTCCTTCTCCTCGATGTAATCGCGGATGGAATTAAAGCATCGCTTTATGTGTCTGGTCCTTTTGTGAAACCTTGGTTCCTTGGCCAGAGCAATGGCACCAGTGTTTTCATAGAACAGAGTCATTGGGTTCAGTGCACTAGGTACTACTCAAAGATCTATCATGAACTGTTTCATCCAGACACCTTCCTTCGCTGCCTCCGAGGCTGCGATGTACTCCGCTTCGCACGTAGAATTGGCTACCACGCTTTGCTTAGAACTGCACCAGCTTACCACTCCCCCGTTGAGAATAAATACGTATCCGGTTTGCGACTGAGAGTCATCCGGATTAGTGTCAAAGCTTGCATCGACGTAACCCTTTACGACGAGCTCTTGATCAGCTACTAAACGAGAAACATTTCCTTAGTCCTTTTCAGGTACTTAAGGATATTCTTGACCATCGTCTAGTGCTCCATTCCAGGATCACTTTGAAACCTTCCGGACATACTTATGGCAAGGCTGACATCGGGTCTTGTGCACAGCATTGCATACATGATAGAGCCTATGGTTGAAGCATAGGGGATGACATTCATCTTCTCTCTATCTTCTGCAGTCACTCGGCATTGAGTCTTACTCAACTTCACACCTTGTAACACAGGCAAGAACCCCTTCTTGGACTGATCCATTTTGAACTTCTTGAAAACTTTATCAAGGTATGTGCCTTGTGAAAGTGCTATCAAGCGTCTCGATCTATTTGTATAGATCTTAATGCCTAATATGAAAGCAGCTTCTCCTAGGTCCTTCATTGAAAAACTCTTGTTCAAATATTCCTTCACGCTTTCCAGCATCTCTATATTGTTTCCAATAATCAATATGTCATCCACATATCATATTAGAAACTCTACAGAGCTCCCACTCACTTTCTTGTAAATACAAGCTTCTCCGTAAACTTGTATAAACCCAAACGCTTTGATCACCTCATCAAAGCGCTTATTCCAACTCCGAGATGCGTGTACCAGTCCATAAATGGATCGCTGGAGTTTGCAAACTTTGTCAGCATTCTCTAGATCAACAAAACATTCTGGTTGCATCATATACAACTCTTCCTCAAGCAAACCGTTGAGGGGCGCTGTTTTGACATCCATCTGCCAAATTTCATAGTCAAAATATGCAGCTATTGCTAACATGATTCTGACGGACTTAAGCATCCCTACGGGTGAGAAGGTCTCATCGTAATCAACTCCTTGAACTTGTGAAAAACCCTTTGCCACATGTAGAGCTTTATAGATGGTGACATTACCGTCCGCGTCCGTCTTCTTCTTAAAGATCCATTTGTTCTGAATGGCCTTTCGCCCTTCAGGGAATACTTCCAAAGTCCATACTTTGTTTTCATACATAGATCCCATCTCGGATTTCATGGCCTCTTACCATTTCTTGGAATCCGGGCCCATCATCGCTCCTCCATAGCTCGTAGGTTCATTGTTGTCCAACAACATGACCTCCAAGACAGGGTTGATGTACCACTCAGGAGAAGTACGCACCCTTGTTGACCTACGAGGTTCTATAGTAACTTGATCAGAAGCTTCATGATCATTATCATGAACTTCCTCCTCAACTATCGTAGGTTCCACAGAAACATCTTTCTGCGCTGCGCTACTCTCTGGTTGAAGTAAAGGTTCAATAACCTCATCAGGTTCTATTTTCCTCCCACTCAATTGTTTCGAGAGAAACTCTTTCTCAAGAAATGTTCCGTTCTTAGCGACAAACACTTTGCCTTCAGATTGAGATAGAAGGTATACCCAACTGTCTCTTTTGGGTATCCTATGAAGACATTTCTCCGCTTTGGGTTCCAGCTTTTCAGGCTGAAGCTTTTTGACATAAGCATCACATCCCCAAACTTTAAGAAATGACAACTTTGGCTTCTTGCCAAACCATAGTTCATATCGCTTGTCTCAACGGACTTTGATGGTTTCCTATTTAAAGTGAATGCAGCCGTCTCTAATGCATAACCCCAAAATGGTAGTGGCAAATCGGCAAGAGACATCGTACAACACACCATACTAATAAGGTCCGATTACAACGTTCGGACACACCATTATGTTGTGGTGTTCCAGGCGGTGTCAATTGTGAAACAATTCCACAATGTCTTAAGTGACTGCCAAACTCATAACTCAGATATTCACCTCCTCGATCAGATCGTAGGAATTTAATCTTCTTGTTACGATGATTCTCAACTTCACTCTGAAATTGCTTGAACTTTTCAAACGTTTCAGACTTGTGTTTCATTAAGTAAATATACCCATATCTACTTAAGTCATTGGTGATGGTGAGAAAATAACGATATCCACCACACGCGGCAACATTCATTGGACCGCACACATCAGTATGTATGATTACCAACAAGTCACTTGCCCGTTCCATTGTTCCAGAGAACGGCATTTTAGTCATCTTACCCATGAGGCATGGTTCACATGTGTCAAGTGATTCAAAATCAAGTGACTCCAAAAGTCCATCAGCATGGAGCTTCCTCATGCGTTTTACACCAATATGACCTAAACGACAGTGCCACAAGAAAGTGGTATTATCACTATCAACTATACATCTTTTGGCATCGATGTTATGCACATGTGTATCATCACTATCAATATTCAATATGAATAAAACCCTCACATTGGGTGCATGGCCATAAAAGATATCACTCATATAAATAGAACAACCATTATTCTCTGATTTAAAAGAGTAACCGTCTCGCAATAAACAAGATCCAGATATAATGTTCATGCTTAACGCATGCACTAAATAACAATTATTCAGGTTCATCACTAATCCCGATGGTAATCGAAGAGAGAGCATGCCGACGACAATCACAACAACCTTGGAACCATTTCCCACGTGCATCGTCACTTTGTCCTTCGCCAGCCTTCGTCTATCCCGTAGTTCGTGTTTTGAGTTGCAAATGTGAGCAACCAAACCAGTATCAAATACCAAGGCACTACAACGAGATCTAGTAAGGTACACATCAATAACATGTATATAATATATACCTTGTTTGTTGTTGGCCGCCTTCTTGTTAGCCAGATACTTGGGGCAGTTCCGCTTCCAGTGACCAGTTCCCTTGCAATGAAAGCACTCAGTCTCTGGCTTGGGTCCAGCCTTGAGTTTCTTCATGGGAGGAGCAACTGCTTTGCCACCCTTCTTGGAGTTACCCCTTCTTGCCCTTGCCATTTTTCTTGAAACTAGTGGTTTTATTGACCATCAACACTTGATGTTCTTTCTGGATTTCAGACTCAATGACTTTCAGCATCGCAAACAGCTCGGCGGCTGACTTGTTCATCCCGTGCATGTTATAGTTTAGCACGAAGTTCTTGTAGCTAGGTGGCAGTGATTGAAGAACTCTATCAGTGATCACCTCTGGCGGAAGAGGCATCCCTAACTCCGCTAGACGAGTCGAATACCCAGACATTCTGTGTATATGTTCATTGATAGACCCCTTCTCCTCCATTTTGCAAGCATAGAACTTATCGGAGGTCTCATACCTCTCGATCCGGGCATTCTTCTTAAGGATAAACTCCAACTCTTGGAACATCTCATATGCTCCATGACGTTTAAAATGTCTTTGAAGTCCCGATTCTAAGCCATACAATATTGCACACTGAACTATTGAGTAATTTCTAGAATGTGCCTCCCAAGCATTTGTAACGTCTTCGGATGACAAGTCTGCGGGTTGGTTGCCAAGCGGTGCATCAAGGACATATGCCTTCTAGGAAGCCGTGAGGATAATCCTCAGATGACGGGCCCAGTCCACAAAGTTACTTCCATCATCTTTCAACTTAGCTTTCTCTAGGAACGCATTAAAATTCAGGGGTGCTACTGCGCGAGCCATTGATCTACAACATAAATAAGAAAAGGTTACAAAGACTATTATTCAAGATAATGAGCTTAGTTAATCAAATTACTAAATCTCCCACTCAAATTGACGTCCATCGGGTCATCTGAGTGACACATGATCCATATTCACCAACTCAAGTCCGATCATCACGTGAGTTAAGGTGGTTTCAAAGGTGAACATCATCATGCTGATCATATCTACTATATGACTCATGCTCGACCTTTCGGTCTCTTGTGTTCCGAGGCCATGTCTGTACATGCTAGGCTTGTCAAGTTTAACCCGAGTGTTCTGCATGTGCAACACTGGCTTACACCCGTTGTATGTGAATGTAGAGTCTATCACACCCGATCATCACGTGGTGTCTCGACATGACGAACTTTCGCAACGGTGCACACTCGGGGAGAACACAGTTCATCTTGAAATTTAAGTGAGGGATAACCTTATAATCCTACCGTCGTCCTAAGCAAAACAAGGTGCATAAAAGGATTAACATCACATGCAATTCATAAGTGACAAGATATGGCCATGAACTTGTGCTTTTGATCTCCATCTTGAAAGCACTGGCATGATCTCCATCGTCACCGGCATGACACCATGATCTCCATCATCTTGATCTCCATCAACGTGTTGCCATCGGGGTTGTCGCGCCCACCATGCTTCTACTACTATTGCTACGGTTTAGCGATAAAGTAAAGCATTACATAGCGCTTAAAGATTGACACGCAGGTCATACAATAATCAAAGACAACCCATGGCTCCTGCCGGTTGCCGTACTCAACGACATGCAAGTCATGATATTCTATACAAAAACATGATCATATCATACATCACATATATCACATCATGCAATTGGCCATATCACATCACAACATACCCTGCAAAAACAAGTTAGACATCCTCTAATTGTTGTTGCACGTTTTACGTAGCTGCTATGGGTTTCTAGCAAGAAAGATTCTTACCTACGCAAAACCACAACGGTGATATGAAGATTGCTTTTCAACCTTCTACGTGGACCGCCTCAATCAAATCTGATCCAACTAAAGTGGGAGAGACAGACACCTGTCAGCCATCTTTATGCTTTGAAGTCACATGTCAGTCGATGGAACACGGTCTCTCGTAAGCGTATGAGTAAAGTCGGTCTGAGCCGCTTCATCCCACAATACCGCTGAACCAACAAAAGATTAAGGAATGAAGCAATCTTAATATCAACACCCACAAACTCTTTGTGTTCTACTCAAGATCTCATCTACGCATAGACCTAGCTCATGATGCCACTGTTGGGGAACGTTGCATGGGAAACAAAAAATTTCCTACGCTTCACCACGATCAATATAGGAGATGAGCATCTATGAGAGGAGAGATTGGATCTACGTACCCTTGTAGATCGCTAAGCGGAAGCGTTAAAGAACGCGGTTGATGTAGTGGCACATCTTCGCGATCCAAATCGAAAGCCGTCCCACGAACTCCCGATCAAGTACCGAGCAGACGGCACCTCCGCGTTTAGCACACGTGCAGCTCGGTGAAGATCTCCGCCTTCTTGATCCAGCAAGAGGGAGCGGAGAGGTAGACGAGTTCTCCGGAAGCACGACGGTGTTGCGACGATGGTGGTGGAGCAATTCCAGCAGGGCTTCGCGTAAGCACTGCTGAAAACCAATCTAGAGGAGAAAACGATCTGGAGGAAGAAGAGGGCAGCACTTGGCAAAATTAGGGTTGGGGCTGCCCTCAAAATCCTCGAGTATATATAGGAGGGAGGGGAGAGGAGGCAGCCCTAGACTCTCCTCCAAGGAGAGGTTCGGCCGAAGCGAGGGGAGGAGTCCACCTCCCACAAGGGAGGTGGATTCCAAGTGGGACTCCTTCCCAAACTTGTCCCCTACTCTATCTCCTTCTCCATGCGCATAGGGCCTCTTGGGCTGGATTGCCCAGCCCACTAGGGACTAGTGCGCCACCTCTAAGGCCCATGTGGCCCCTTGGGGCATGTGGGCCCCACTTGGTGGTCCCCGGAACCCATTCATCACTCCTAGTACACTGTCGGAAATGCCCGAAACATTTCCTGAGTTCAAACACCACTTTCCTATATATAATTCTTTACCTCCGGACGATTTTGGAGCTCCTCATGATGTCCGGGATCTCATCCGGGACTCTGAACAACCTACGGTCACCACCATACATAACTCTATACTATCGAAACGTCACCGAACCTTAAGTGTGCAGACCCTGTGGGTTCGAGAACTATGTAGACATGACCGAGACACCTCTACGGTCAATGACCAATAGCGGGACCTAGATGCCCATATTGATTCCTACATATTCTACGAAGATATTTATCGGTCGAACCTCTATGTCAAGGATTCAGTTAATCCCATATGGTGTTCCCTTTGTTCTTCGGTATGTTACTTGCCCGAGATTTGATCGTCGGTATCTCCATACCTAATTCAACCTTGTTATTAGCAAGTCTCTTTTTCCTCGCTCCGCAATACAAGATCCTATGGCTAACACTTAGTCACATTGCTTGCAAGGCTTATTGTGATGTTGTATTACCAAGTGGGACCTAAGATACCTTTCCGTCACATGGAGTAACAAATCCCAGTGTTGATCCATGCCAACCCAGCAGACACCCTCGGAGATACCTGTAGAGCACCTTTATAGTCACCCAGTTACATTGCGACGTTTCATACACACAAGCCGCTCCTCTGGTGTCCGTGAGTTGCATAATCTCATGGTCACAGGAACATATACTTGACATGCAGAAAACTGTAGCAATAAACTGACACGATCATATGCTACGTTTATAGTTTGGGTCTCGTCCATCCCATCATTCTCCTAATGATGTGATCCCGTTATCAAATGACATCTCATGTCAATGGCTAGGAAACCTTGACCATCTTTGATCAACGAGCTAGTCTACTAGAGGCACACTAGGGACGAAGTGTTGTCTACATATCCACACATGCAATGTGTTTCCAATCAATACAATTATAGCATGGATAATAAACAATTATCATGACCAAGGAAATATAATAATAAACACTTTATTTATTGCCTTAGGGCATATTTCCAACACTTTTCGTGTGTTGGGGTGCCCTCAAACCTCTTGTATATATTGGTGGAAGGGGTGGGAGGAGGCGCCCTAGGGTTTCCCCTAGGACTTGGCCGGCGGCGAGGGTGGTGGAGTCCACCTCCTACAAGAGGTGGGCCGCCGGGAGGAGTCCTAGTCCAACAAGGCCTCCTCCCACCTCCACCTTTTCCTCCTTCCAGGGCGCATGGGCCTTATGGGGCTGGCTGCCCAGCCCACTAGGGGTTGGTGCGCCACCTCTTGGGCCCATGTGGCCCGGGGGGTGGGTGGGCCCCTCCCGGTGGACCCCCAGAACCCATTCGTCACTCTCGGTACACTACCGGTAGTGCCCGAAACTTTTCCGGAACCCAAATAACTCTTTCCTATATATCAATCTTTACCTCCAGACCATTTCGCAGCTCCTCGTGACATCCGGGATCTCATATGGGACTCCGAACAACCTTCGGTCACCAACATACACAACTCAATACTACTGAAACGTCACCGAACCCTAAGTGTGCAGACCCTGCGGGTTTGAGAACTATGTAGACATGACCGAGACACCTCTATGGTCAATAACCAATAGTGGGACCTAGATGCCCATATTGGTTCCTACATATTCTATGAAGATCTTTACCGGTTGAACCTCTATGTATAGGATTCAGTTAATCCCGTACGCTGTTCCCTTTGTTCTCCGGCATGTTACTTGCCCGAGATTCGATCGACGGTATCTCTATACCTAGTTCAATCTCGTTACCGGCTAGTCTCTTTACTCGTTCTGTAATACAAGATCCCGTGGCTAACACTTAGTCACATTGCTTGCAAGGCTTGTTGTGATGTTGTATTACCAAGTGGGCCCTGAGATACCTCTCCGTCACATGGAGTAACAAATCCCAGTCTTGATCCATGCCAACCCAACAGACACCCTTGGAGATACCTGGAGAGCACCTTTATAGTCAACCAGTTACGTTGTGACATTTGATACACACAAGGTACTCCTCCGGTGTTAGTGAGTTGCATGATCTCATGGTCATAGGAATAGATACTTAACATGCAGAAAACTATAGCAATAAACTCACACGACCATATGCTACGTCTATAGTTTGGGTCTTGTCCATCACATCATTCTCCTAATGATGTGATCCCATTATCAAATGACATCTCATGTCCATGGCTAGGAAACCTTGACCATCTTTGATCAACGAGCTAGTCTATTAGAGGCATACTAGGGACATGGTGTTGTCTATGTATCCACACATGTATCTGAGTTTCCGATCAATACAATTATAGCATGGATAATAAACAATTATCATGAACAAGGAAATATGATAATAACTAATTTATTATTGCCTCTAGGGCATATTTCCAACAGATGCATATTATGGCTAGAACATGACAAACAAAACATGCGCGCCCGGTAAGTGTGAGCAAATACTTGTAATAAAAAGTTTGGCTACTAGAAGAAGCCCCCACGTGTTGTGTTAGGATTTAACACTTTATGGTGTATGGTGATAATATTTGGTACAAGATTGGTTCAGCTAAACATAGGGTAAGAAAAGAAATTGTCCCTGTCAAACAACAAAATGGGAAGGGAAGAAGAAAAGAGGCAAAAATAACAAGGGGAAAAAGGAAAAATGTGGGGGAGTTTAGACAACACCGGTTTATCAATAGAAGCGCCAAAGACGAGGTGCGTTCCATGGCTTTGGTTCAAGGCAATTATCGGATGGAATCTGCAGACGATAGGCACCTCCCGCGAGTACTTCGTCGATGATGAAAGGACCCTCCCACTTGGGGTTGAGTTTATGCTTCTACTTCTCCGGGAGCCCTAGGATGAGTTTGCCTATGTTGTATGCTTTTACCCTGACCTCCCTACTTTGGTAACGTCGAGCTTGCTGTTAGTAAAGAGTGGAATGAGGTAGAGCGATGTCACGCTCTCCCTCCAAGGCGTCTAAGTCATCCTGCCGATCCAACTCGGCCTCCTTTTCCTCGTACATCGGCACTATTGGTGCGTCGTGGATAATATCTCAAGGAAGGACTGCCACTGCCCCATAGACCATGAAGAACAATGTGTAACCCATTGATCTATTTTGGGTGGTACGCAGGCCCCATAGAACGGAGTCGAGTTCCTCCACCCAATGAGAGTCAGACTCGTGAAGAGATCGGACCAAACGTGGCTTGATGCCGCTCATAATGAGATCGTTTGCTTGCTTGACTTGTCCATTGGCCTGCGGATGATAGACCGACGCATAATCAAGTTGTATGCCTATTTTTGCGCACCAGTCCTTGACCTCTTGGGCCGTGAAGTTGGATCCATTATCCATTATTATACTATGCAGGACACCGTAATGGTGTATTGCACTAGATATAAAGTCGATCACTAGTCCGGATTTAGCTGACTTGACGGGCTTTACTTCTATCCATTTGGTGAACTTGTTAACCATGACCAGTAGGTATTTATTTTTCTTGGTTCCCCCTTTAAGGGGTCCGACCATGTCCAGCCCCCAGACCATGAAAGGCCAGGTGATCAGAATAGTCTGAAGAGGTGTTAGGGGCACGTGACTTTGATTTGCGAAGAGTTGACACCCTACGCAATGCTGAACAAGTGATTGAGCGTCCATATGAGCTATAGCCAAAAGAAACCAGCTCGGAAGGCCTTGCTGACAAGGGATCTTGCAGCGGCATGATGCCTGCCCATGCCTGCGTGGATTTCGGCGAGGAGCTCCCGTCCTTCTTCCTCAGATATACACCGTTGTAATATTCTTGTTGTGCTTTTCTTGTATAACTCACCCTCGTGTACTTTTTAGGCCTTGGATCGTCGAACTATGCATCGTGCCTCGGTTTGATCGTCGGGGAGTTCCTTATGAAGAAGGTAGCGAGGAAGGGCTCTATCCATGCCACTATTACTGCCATTACCTCATGAGTCGAGGGCGTTTCATTCATTTCGGAGCCACTGATAATGCCATCATCTGGCTCGTTTATGGGGGGAACAACTTCATCCACCGTATTCGGACCAACGCTATTGTCGTTGTCCTGCCACACTACGGAGGGCTTAAAGAGCTGCTCTAGGAAGGTGTTTCTTGGAACGGGATCGCGCCTGGCTCCCATACGGGCCAGTATGTCGGTGGCTTGGTTGTTGTCGCGAGCGACGTGGTGGAATTCCAACCCCTCGAACCGAGCAGATATCTTGAGGACGACGTTTCTATATGCCGCCATTTTCGGATTTTTGGCGTCGAACTCGCCGTTAATTTGGGATATGGCCAAGTTTGAGTCTCCCTGTACCTCTAGCCGTCGTATGCCCATTGATACCGCCATCCGAAGACCATGAAGGAGAGCTTCATATTCGGCTGCATTGTTGGAGTCATCATACATGATTTGCAACACGTATCACATGTTGTTGCCTGTGGGGGATGTGAGGATAACTCCAGCCCCCAGTCCGACCAAGGTCTTGCACTCATCAAAGTACATTATCCAATGGGAGTATGCACTGTATTCCTTAGGGAGCTCGGCCTTTGACCATTCAGCCAGGAAGTCTGCCAATACCTGAGATTTAATGGCGCGGCGTGGCCTGTAGGTTATTTCAAAGGGAAGGATCTCAATGGCCCATTTGGCTATGCGGCCGATGGCGTCCCTATTGTAGATTATATCATTCAGGGGGACCTCCGCCGCCTCTGTTACCGCACACTCCTGAAAGTAGTGTCTGAGTTTCCTCAACACCAAGAATACTGTATAGGCTATTTTTCGGTAATGTGGGTATCTGGACTTGCATTGCGTTAGCACTTCTGACACATAGTATACCGGTTTTTGAGTCCGGAATTTATGTCCCTCCTCATCTCGTTTGACGACGAGCACCGCACTGACTACTTTGTTGGTGGCCGGTATGTATAATAACATGGGCTCACCGGTGCCCGATGTCGTGAGTATGCGATTGGTTGCCAGTACTGTCTTGATTTCTTCTAACGCAACCACTTCCTCACAAATCCATTCGAACTTGTCGGTCCATTTCAGCAGCTTATAGAGCGGCAAAGCCTTTTCTCCGAGGCGGGAGATAAAGCGGCTTAACGCCGCTACGCACCCAGCTAGCCTCTGGACATGCTTCAGCTTTGTGGGAACTGCAAATTCTGATAGAGCATGGATTTTAGCTGGATTTGCCTCTATTCCTCTATGGGAGACGATGAATCCAAGCAGCTTACCAGAGGGAACTCCGAATACACATTTTTCCGGATTGAGCCGTATATCATATTTGCATAGACTAGCGAAGGTTTGTCGTAAGTCGTCGATCAACTGGCCGACGTGTTTGGTTTTGATTACCACATCATCCACGTATGCCTCGACAGTCTTACCGACCTATGTCACGAGATAGGTTTGGATCATGCGCTGGTATGTGGCCCCGACATTTTTTTAGCTTGAAAGGCATCAAGTTGAAGCAGAATGGCCCGTAGGGGGTGATGAATGCAATAGCCATTTGATAGGATTCCTTCATTTTAATTTGATGGTATCTGGAGTAAGCATCAAGGAAACACAACAAATTGTGTCCGGCTGTGGCGCCAATGATCTGGTCTATGCGTGGTAAGGGGAAAGGGTCCTTGGGGCAGGCTTTGTTGAGGTCTTTGAAGTCGACACACAGCCGCCAGGACTTGTCTTTCTTAGGTACCATCACCAGGTTTGCTAGCCACTCATATTGTTTAATATCCTGAATAAATCCGGCCTCGAGTAGTTTAGCTAATTCTTCACCCATGGCTTGCCATTTGGGCTCGTAGAAGCAGTGCAGAGTCTGTTTCATAGGCTTAAAGCCTGGGATAATGTTTAAGCTGTGTTCGGCGAGCCAACGTGGGATTCCAGGCATATCGGAAGGATGCCAGGCAAAAATGTCCCAATTCTCACGGAGGAAATTCCGCAGCGCTTCATCCATGAGGGGATCGAGCTGGGCTCTGATGGACGCTGTCTTATTGGGGTCCGTTGGATGTACCTGAAATTTAACGATTTCCTCTACGGGTTTAAAGGACGTGGACTTGGGCCTTTTGCTAAGGATCACATCGTCCTTATTAACTGCCGACCGTAAGGCGGTCAACTCTTCGGCAGCGAAAGTTTCCGCTAATGCCTCGAGGGCGAGCGTTGCCGATTTGTTTTCGGCCTGAAGCTATGTTCGGATCACTGGCAATCGTGATCACTCCATTTGGTCCTGGCATTTTGAGTTTCATGTACCCGTAATGGGGTATAACCTGGAACTTTGTAAAGGCATCTCATCCCAATAGGGCATGATAGCCACTTCGGAAGGGGACGATGTGGAAGAGAAGTTCTGCGGATCGGTAGTTTTCGGGCGTGCCGAACACAACGTCCAGGATGATGCATCCGGAACAACATGCCTCTTTCCCTTGGATAATTCCTCGGAAGGTTGTGTTCCTATGTTCGATGCGGGATCGGTCAAACTGCATTTTTTCCAGTGTGGCCTTGTATATAAGGAATCATTGCCGCCGTCCATTAGCACTTTATGTAGCCTATATCCATCAATGATGGGGTTCAAGACTAGTGCGGCCAGTGAGTGGCCGGGAAGAATGGTAGCGACAAGATGGGTGACTGGAGGGACATGAACCTCCCTATCATCGGGTCTGATCCCGAGCCGATCATAGATCGAACCTGGTCATCCGATATATGCATAGCTTTGATCCGATCAAACAACTCGTTTAAGAACGAGGCGATGGCAGGGTGCGTGTCGCTCATACGAGTGGATTCATCGAGTGGCACGACAGTTCCAGAGTTACGTCGAAGCGGACATGTGTTCCGTCCCACCATGGGACCTGATGTCTTGGGCGTCAAGGCGTCCGGACTGACAGGTTTTTCTTTGAAGGTTGAGGGTTCCATTAGAACAAGTGTTCTTCGTGAATCAGCCACGAACACTAAGGTTCCGAACTTGATACTCTGATTGGGGGGAAATCTTCCGGTCTAGCCATGACGGCTGAACAGGCTGGCATGCGACAAGATGTCGTTGCCGGTGAGACTCTGATCGGGGGCGAGAGTCCCCTCGATGCGGATCTCGCTACTAGTGACGAGGTGAGCCATCGATTCCTTCGGCGCTCATAGAGGAACTCTAAATGAAAGCACCAATGTCAATGTCAAAACCGGCGGATCTTGGGTAGGGGTCCCGAACTGTGAGACTAGAATCGACGGTAACAGGAGACGAAGGGGACACGGATTTACCCAGGTTCAGGCCCTCCTATGGTGGTAATACCCGGTTGTATTGATAATGTGGGGGGTTACAAAGTTGATCTACCTCGAGATCAAATAGCTAACCCTAGATGAGTTGTCTTCTCTATACCCCTAAACCCTCCGGCTTATATAGACGGCGAGGGTGCCCTGGGTTTACACATGGTCGGTTACATGCCGAAGAGATAAACATGTCTAACCAGAGTTAATAACTTGGAGAGTACGCCATGGCTCCTCGAAGCTTCCATCCAGCGTAGGTGGTCTTGATCGTTCGATGCTCGCTTTGCGGCCCATACAGTCTGACCCATAAACAATAGGTCGGCTATCCGAGGACCCCCTAATACAGGACTCCCTTAGGAGAAAGAGAACAATGGTGGGGCGGGCGGGGAGGGAGAGTGACCAGACCTGGCTAAGAGCGACCGGGCCCGAGCCGGACTCGTCCTCATCAGCGCGCCGGCAAGCGTCGATTGGCCAGCATGGCGCCTGACGGGCGGGCCCAACCGGTCAGGTTCGGCTTCAGTACGTCCAAACAGTCTGTTTAGACCTTGTTTAGACCTTTTTGCAACGGCTTGCCCCAGAGTTGATACTGACACGTTAAAATTGCCAATCTTAATATCAATCTGCACGATTCTGCCTCAGTTATGGTACCTCCATGCAATTAACTGCAATAAACATGACCCAAGCAAAACTAAGCTAACTACACGTACGTTTCTAAGTATTACGAGTAGATTACCGGAAAAATAGTACTACTAGTAAAAGAGAAGAAAACATAACACTCGTGGGCATCACTCTCTTCTTAAAGACGTTATTGTAGTTCTCTCCATGTCAAGGTTTTAGATGAAAATCCTTGTTCGTTTTAGACTCGACAATGATGATGCCTAGCGCCATCTTCCCTTCCAAGGGCGTTTCGTGGTGTTTAGGTGTGTTAGGACGTAGCACGACGTTGTATTTGTTTCCCTGTGTTTTGTTTTGGCAACGTAGTCGTGTGCGTTTTACACGATCCGATTATTCCGAGATCTGTTTTGTAAGAAAGCTATCTCACCATCTCGCATCGTTGTGTCGTATATTTTGATCCGTGCACTCGAAAATCTGTTTTGCCAATGGATCAAAAGTTTCTAAAAAAATGAAAAAAATAAGGCAAGCTTCTCTGCTTCAAAAATCATATCTTTGTGAGCGGAGAGAGTAGTACTACATTGGTAGCAAGACAACGACCAGCTCATCTCGTCCAAATCATACCCCGCTTCCCGAGATTGACCACCTTCTTGGCACTTTCTCCTTCTTGGCACTTCCAATCCCGCCGCACATGCCAAGTGGTGCCCCGCCAACGACCGGACCCTACTTCGCTGACTCGTCCACGGACGCGTTCGGTGTCTCCAGGTCTCAACCGCAGCATGTGCTCTCTCGTCCTTGTTTTTCTCCCTCAGCGACCGCCCGGTGCGTACTTGGTCTCCGACACTCCCGCCCTTCTGCGTCAGCGTTTTGTGGAACTCCGTACGATGTATGCAAGCTGGACTGCTGCACTATCTGTGAAGAGTTCCTGTGGCATACGATGCTCTGCCTAGCCGGAAACAGAAGTCCGTTCGGCAGTTCCCGGAAAATACGTGCAATTTTTTTGGTTCAGCGTTAGTAGTTTGTATGCAATTCAGGATCCACGGTCCGGGAGATAGGTACCAGTATTGCGACTTCATCTATCTTTTCCGGACTGGAAGAAAAAAGGAAAAAAAATCATCTAGCACACCGGTCGAACCGTTACACTGAAGTGCGACGTGTTGGATCAAAACAAAACATGTGTCCTTGATGCGCCCTTTCCCGAATCTTTTTTTTTATCTCACTCCTCGAGGGAACCATCACCCGCCCGGTGAGCTCGTGCGGCCGTGCTCCCTTGCCGCCGCCCCGCCGGTAACCAACACCCTTTAAACGCTATCGTCGATGACCGTGAGAGCTGCGGGCCCACGACCGACATGGAGGCGGCGATCCTAGGAGCTGCAACCGATGTCAGGGGAAGCTGCAACCGGTGTCATGAAGAGTTGCAAACCACGGACGACGAGCGTGCTGACTGCGGGGTGGCGAGGATGTGGCGGTGCTGCTCCAGGGAACAAACATGCATCACCATTTTGCTACATACTTCAACCGGCATGACAATTTGTTACAAACGATGTCTGTTTTTGCTACTGTAGCTCATGTTTTTTGTTACATCCATCATGGCGGAGCTGCGACCTTCGAGACGGTGGCGACTTTGTTGCTACAACAGACGTCGAATTTTGCTGCCACCGGCAAACGATCTTGCTACATCCATCATGACGGAGCTTTGACCCATCACTACGATGACTTTTTTGCTACTACAATTCTATGATTTTGCTACTATCGCTGAGGGATTTTCCTACATCATGGTAGCGGATCTACAGCCCACGACGATGGCAACCTTTTTTCTGCTGCAACTGTTGGTGTCTTTTGTTACTACCGATGATGTATTTTGCTACATCCATTCAATGTCGTTTACTGATGGTCATTGGCTGCGCAATCCGTGCAGCGAGGGTTGACGATGAACGACGGCAGCGGTGCATCTTGGGGCTACATCCATGGAACAAGCGAGCGGCGACCGTTGAACGTGAGACAGAGGGGCGGAAACACGGGGAGTGAAGGTTGAAGACGAGTTAAGATGAAGGAGATGCCAAATCAGACGACCAATCGACAGCTATGGTGCAACCGGTTCGAATTTGAGCCGGCGCCCCCGATGCCTAGCGCTGGCCAAGAAAAACTTACACTGTTGCGTTCAGTGCGTGCCTGCTAGATGTCTCGTGTTATTAGCTCATCTTCCTCCGTAGCTGCGCGTGCGCTCCCGTCGAGCTCGCCGCTCCCCCGACTCCGCTCGCAATGGCAAAAAACACATATTTGACATTTGTGCAAAACAAATTCACGATCAGAACTATGAGTGATTTTTTTACAAACTAATCATTTTGTGTGGCGCCTGACAGTTGGGCGATACAATGCACTATGCAGCGCCTCGGCCTTCGGCGCCGCACTCCGGCCAGCGTGACAGCTCGGGGCCAGGCGAGGCCCCACAGCCAGATGTGCAGAGCCTGAGGGATAGGCGCCTTACAGTTTAATGTGCAACGCCTAGCTCTTCGGCGCTGCACATTGACTTAACCGCATCGGGCCAGCCCTCCCCCAGGCAGTTCTTCCTTCTTCCTCTCTGTCCAACAAAGAGCACCGACAGCGGCCCCTTCGATCCCCCCCACCCCTCACGCCTCTCAGATCTGGTGATTTTAGCCGTGGAATCGATCTCTAATCCCTCCTATTAGGTAAACTCCTCCGTTCCCCTTTCTTTTCCTCCGTAAATTCGTTGCCATTTTTTGAGGTTTGTCCAAGATTGGGTGGAACCCTTGATTTGCTTGGTTTGGATCTTTATTTGTCCAAGATTGGGTGTTGCGATTTAGGATGTGTAGAGTTCATTAGTTCACAATATATGATTCTTGTTAGTGAAACCCTAGATTGTTTAGTTTTTTTAGATATATATGAGATGCCTAGTTTTGTAGATAATTATGAGATGTTGAGTTGTGTAGCTATATGAGATGTTGAGCTTTTTTAGATATATATGAGATGTTGAGTTTATATGAAATATGAGATGTTGAGATGAACACATATGAGAATTTTTCAAATGAGTATTGTAAATCATTTATTCATTGTGTGAGAAGGAGATGTTGATATTATTGTAGATGAATACATATCAGATGTTTAGATGAACACATATGAGATGTTGAGTGTATGCCGACATTTGAGATGAACTCATATATGTGTATTGTTTGGACTTTGTAAGGATGGTTTCCCTTCTAGGCGATGCCTATGACACACGACACCGGGCCTACATGATGCGCGAGCAGGGGATGGTAATAATGAGTAATGTAAATATTTTGCGAATTTGCCTTTAGTTGAAATTCACATGCCCTAAGATTTGTCATTACTTGTTTTTTGCAGAAGCTTGAACCTCTGAAGATTCGGTATCACGGCGCTGTGGTGCTGCCATGCCTTACCATCCGCGGTACACACCCTACATCCAGCAGGCAGGACTCCTCCCGTGGACTCAGTTGGTCAGCCGGTCCACGCCGAACCTGAACGCTCCACTGGTGTCCTCTCTTGTTGATTGATGGAGGCCGAAGACGCACAATTTCCATCTTCGGACTGGGGTGATGACCGTGACACTCCAGGATGTCTCCTTGATCACCAGTCTTCTTATTGATGGGAGGCCTCTCTGTATGAGCACCGATTCTGATGGGTGGCACCAGCAGATGACTGCTCTTATAGATATGGCTCCTACCAAGGTTGAGGCTGATGTAGAGGATGGACAAGAGATGAAGAAGAAGGAAAGGAAAGCATCCAGAGGCTCATTATATTTTCTTGATTAAAAATGATCTCCTCAATAGGGGGACATCCACCATTAATTTTGTAATGAGCAAAAATTTCACTAGCCTCTTTCATGATAAATCTATACTCGTGGGCTAGGAATATAGTGGCGGCACGAAGAATGTTGAATATTAGAGAACTCAAGAAAAATCATTTGTATGCAAGGGTGCATATGTAAGAATTGCCTCTCAAGTTCACTTATTAACAAAGTTATAGCCCGTAAGACTATTAGTTTTATTGAGAATGGAAACTCCTAAGGTAGGAAGCGTTCCCGCACAAGTGAAGAAATCTTGAATAACACCTTTTCCAATGATATTACCACTACCTATGCGGAACCTTTTTGTATGAATGATAGTAGGATTTTTTTAGGGTTGTCATTATCAAGGTCATCAAAATTCCCCTCAAGATTATTACTATCTTTTTCATTAGAGGTCTACCTAGATTCTGACATGGTGGCAAAGCAAGCAATCAAGCACACAAGCAAACGAAAGAAGGGCGAATAAAAGGGCAAATATTTTTGGTATTTTTTGAAAATCGTTTTAGAAGTGGAGGAGAGGAAAACGAGAGGAAAATGGAAAATAAATTAAATGAAAGAGATGAGTTTGTGATGGGTACTTGGTAGGCTCGATGTGTATCCTCCCCAGCAACGGCGCCAGAAATCCTTTTTGCTACCTCTTGAGCATGCGTTGGTTTTTCCTTGAAGAGGAAAGGTGATGCAGCGAAGTAGATAAGTATTTCCTTCAGTTTTTGAGAACCAAGGTATCAATCCAGTAGGAGGAACAAGCAAGGCACCAATGGATGCACCTACACAAATAAGCAAACTCTTGCACCTAACGCTATGAAGGGGTTGTCAATCCCTTCACGGTTACTTGCAAGGATTAGATCCGATAGAGATAGATGTAACGAGTGCGGGAAGTAAAAGATAAATAAATTGCAGCAAGTATAGATCAGAAAATATATGATGGAAAATAGACCCGGGGGCCATAGGTTTCACTAGAGGCTTCTCTCTTGAAGGCAAATATCATGGTGGGTAAACAAATTACTGTCAAGCAATTGATAGAAAGGTGAATAATCATGTAGTTATCCAAGGCAATGATCATGCATATAGGCATCACGTCCGTATCAAGTACACCGAAACGATTCTACATCTACTACTATTACTCCACACATCGACCGACTCCTGCCTGCAACTAGAGTATTAAGTTCATGAAGAACAGAGTAACGCATTAAGCAAGATGACATGATGTAGAGGGATAAACTCAAGCAATATGATGAAAACCCCATCTTGTTACCCTTGATGGCAACAATACAATATGTGCCTCGCTACCCTACTTTGTCACTGGGTGAGGACACCGCAAGATTGAACCCAAAACCAAGCACTTCTCCCGGTGCAAAAATTACCAATCTAGTTGGCCAAACCAAACCAATAACTCGAAGAGACTTGCAAGGATATGAAATCATGCATATAAAAATTAGAAGAGATTCAAATAAGATTCATGGATAATCTGAACATAAACTCGCAATTCATCGGATCTTGACAAACACACCACAAAAGAGGATTACACCGGATAGATCTTCGTGAAGATCATGAAGAACATGGTATTGAAGATCAAAGAGAGAGAAGAATCCATCTAGCTACTAGCTATGGACCTGTAGGTCTGTGGTGGACTACTCACGCATCATTGGAGGGGCAATGGAGTTGATGTTGATGCCCTCCGTGATCAAAAAACCCTTCGGCAGATTACCAGAAAAGGCCGCAACATTGGATCTCTCGGGAATGGAGGCTTCCGGTGGAGGAAAAGTATTTGTTTGGATCTTTTTGATGTTGCGGGAATATTTGGGTATTTATAGGCCAAAGAATAGGGTTAGGAGACCTGCCAGGAGGCGACAAGCCTGCTAGGCGCGGACAGGGGGGCCGCGCCTAGCAGGCTTGTGGCGCCCTGGCACCTCCCCTGACATGCACTCCAAGCTTGGATGACTTGTTTCCTTCAAGAAAAATTCCTTCCGCGGGTTTTATTCCGTTTGGACTCCGTTTAATATTCCATATCTGCAAAACTCAGAAACAAGGAAAAAACAGAAACTGGCACTTGGCTCTAGATTAATAGGTTAGTCCCAAAAATAGTATAAAATAGCATATTAATGCATATAAAACATCCAAAATAGATAATATAATAGCATGCCTGTTGGGGAACGTTGCATGGGAAACAAAAAATTTCCTATGCACACGCAAGATCTATCCATGGTGATGAGCATCTACGAGAGGGAGAGTGGATCTACATACCCTTGTAGATCACTAAGCGGGAAGCGTTAAGAACTTGGTTGATGTAGTCGAACGTATTCGTGATCCAAATCGCCGAGCGTCCCGTGATCCTATCATGATCCATATGGCGATCCAATCACGATCCATCTTGCGATCCCATCATGATCCTTCCGATCTAGCGTCGAACGGGTGGCACCTCCGCGTTCAACACACGTGCGGTTGATGACGCCTTCACCTCCTCGATCCAGCTAGCGGTGGTGAAGTAGTAGATGAGTTCTGGCATCACAACGGCATGGGGCCGGTGGTGGTGAAGAACAATCTCCGTAGGGCTTCGCCAAGCACAATGGAAACTATGACGGAGGATAAACTAGAGGGACGGGGTTTCCGGCACATGGCTTGGGGAATTCTTGATGTGTTCCAGGTTCTAGCCCCGCCCATTTATTTCTATGCTGAGCCCTGGGGTCAAAACTTGGAGAAAAATCCTCCTCAAGGTCGGTTTTCCCGCAAGGCAAAAATCCTCCTCGGACTCCAGGACCAGAGGCCAAGGTCCTCGGCGTCTGGCCCCAGACCCTCAAAACACATTTTGCACCTTCCTAAAGCCTCATGGGCTTTACCACTTGGCCCAAATAAAGTGTTCTTGTACCCCCAAACATTTCGAGAAACATCCGAAACTATTCCGATGAATTCTGAAACTCTTCCGGAGACCAAACACTATTATCCCATATATCAATCTTTACCTCTGGACTATTCCGGAGCTCCTCGTCATGTCTGGGATCTCATCCGGGACTCCGAACAACTTTCGGTCACCAACATAATAACTCAACAATACTTATATTGTCACCAAGCATTAAGTGTGTAGACCCTGCGGGTTCGAGAACTATGCAGACATGACCGAGACACCTCTATGGTCAATAACCAATAGTGGGACCTGGATGCCCATATTGGTTCCTACATATTCTACGAAGATCTTTATGGGTTGAACCTCTATGTCAAGGATTCATTTAATCCCGTATAATTTTCCCTTTGTTCTTCGGTATGTTACTTGCCCGAGATTCGATCGTCGGCATCTCCATACCTAGTTCAATCTCGTTACCGGCAAGTCTCTTTACTCGTTACGTAATACAAGATCCCATGGCTAACACTTTAGAAAATTGCTTGCAAGGCTTGTTGTGATGTTGTATTACCGAGTGGGCCCTGAGATACCTCTCCCTCACACGGAGAAACAAATCCTAGTCTTGATCCATGCCAACGCAACAGACACCCTCAGAGATACCTGTGGAGCACCTTTATAGTCATGCAGTTACGTTGCGACGTTTCATACACACAAGGTACTCCTCCGGTGTCAGTGAGTTGCATGATCTCATGGTCATAGAAACAGATACTTGGCATGCAAAAAATTGTAGCAATAACCTGATACGATCATATGCTACGTTTATAGTTTGGGTCTTGTCCATCACATCATTCTCCTAATGATGTGATCCCATTATCAAATGAAATCTCATGTCTATGGCCAGGAAACCTTGACCATCTTTGATCAACGAGCCAGTCTACTAGAGGCATACTAGGGACATGGTGTTGTCTATGTATCCACACATGTATTTGTGTTTCCAATCAATACAATTATAGCATGGATAATAAACGATTATCACGAACAAGGAAGTATAATAATAACCAATTTATTATTGCCTCTAGGGAGTATTTCCAATAGTCTCCCACTTGCACCAGAGTCAATAATCAAGCTCACATCACCATGTGATTTGTTATGAACCCACACCCAATGAGTTCTAGGGTTCGATCATGTTTTGCATTGTGAAAGAGGTATTAGTCAACGGGTCTGCGACATTCAGATCCGTGTGCACTTTGCAAATCTTTATGTCACGCTATAGACACTGCTACCACGCTCCACTTGGAGCTATTCCAAATGGCTACTCCACTATACGTATCGAGATTGCTACTTAGAGTCATCCGGCTTGGTGTTAAATCTTGCATCGACGTAACTCTTTATGACGAACTCTTTATCACCTCCATAATTGAGAAACATCTTCTTAGTCCTCTGGTTACTAAGAATAATTTTGACCGCTGTCCAGTGATCCACTCCTGGATCACTTTTGTACCCTATGACGGACTCATGGCAAGGCACACAGGTGCGGTACACAGCATGGCATACTATACAGAGCCTATGGATAAGGCACAGGGGACGACCTTCATCCTTTCTCTTTCTTCTGCCGTGGTCGAGCTTTGAGTCTCACTCAACTTCACACCTTACAAATCAGGCAAGAACTCTTTCTTTGACTGATCCATTTTGATCTCTTTCAAAATCTTGTCAAGGTATGTACTCATTGAAAGTCTCATCAGGCGTCTTGATCTATCTCTATAGATCTCGATGCCCAATAATTAAGTAGCTTTATCCAGGTCTTCCTTTGAAAAACTCTTTTCAAACAGCCCTTCATGCTTTCTAGAAATTCTACATCATTTCCGATCAACAATATGTCATCCACATATGCTTATCATAAATTCTATAGTGCTCCCACTCACTTTATTGTAAATACAAGTTTCTCATAAACTTTGTATAGACTCAAAAACTTTGATCACCTCATCAAAGCGTATATTCCAACTCCGAGATGCTTTCTCCAGCCCATAGAAGGACCGTTGGAGCTCGCACACCTCTTAGCATCCCTAGGACTGACAAAACCTTCTGGTTGTATCACATACAAGCTTTCCTCAAGTAAACCGTTAAGGAAATGATGTTTTGACATCCATCTGCCAGATTTCATAATTGAAAAATGCAGCAACGGCTAACATAATTCCAACAGACTTTAGCATCGCTACGAGTGAGAAAGTCTCATTGCAGTCAACTCCTTGAACTTGTCGAAAACTTCTTTGTGACTAGTCGAGCTTTATAAATGGTGACATTTACCATCAGCGTCTGTCTTCATCTTAAAGGTCCATTTGTAGTCAACGACCTGCCATCCAACGAGCAAGTCTACCAAAGTCTATACTTGGTTTTCATACATGGATCCTTTCTCGGATTTCATGGCCTCTAACCATTTGCCTGAATTCGGGCCCAACATCGCTTCTCCATAGTTCGTAGGTTCATCGTTGTCCAACAACATGACCTCTAAGACAGGGTTGCCGTACCACTCAGGAGTAGTACGCGTCCTTGTCAACCTATGAGGTTTGATAGTAACTTGATCCAAAGCTTCATGATCATCATCATTAACTTCCTCTTCAACTGACGTAGGCTCCACAGAAACATCTTTCTATGTTGCGCTACTCTATGGCTGAAACAAAGGTTAAACAACCTTATCAAGTTCTATCTTCCTCGCACTGAATTCTTTCGAGAGAAACTCCTTCTCGAGAAAGGACCCGTTTAAGCAACAAACACTTTGTGCCTCGTATCTGAGATGGAAGGTATACCCAACTGTTCTTAGGGTATTCCATGAAGATGCATTTGTCCGCTTTGGGTTTGAGCTCCTTAGGTGAAAACCTTTTTTCACATAAGCGTCGCAGCCCCAAACATTAATAAATGGCAGCTTAGGTTTCTATCAAACCACAATTCATACGGTGTCATCTCAACGGATTTAGATGGTGCCCTATTTAAATTGAATGTAGTTATCTCTAATGCATAACCCCAAAATGATAGTGGCAAAACGATAAGAGACATCATAGTACGCACCATATTGAATAGAGCACGACTATGACGTTCGAACACACCATCACACTATTGTGTTCCAGGTGGCGTGAGTTGTGAAACAACTTTCACATTTTCTAAAGTTGTATGCCAAACTCGTAACTCAGATATTCACCTCCACGGTCATATCGTAGACATTTTTATCTTCTTGTCACAACGATCTTAAACTTCACTCTAAATTTGTTTGAACTTTTCAAACATTTTAGATTTGTGTTTCATTAAGCAAGTATACTCATATATACTCAAATCTTCAGTGAAAGTAAGAAAAATAACGATACCCACTACAAGCTACAACACTCATTGGATTGCATACATCAACATGTATTATTTCCAATAAGTTACTAGCCTGCTCCATCATACTGAAAATGGGGACTTTGGTCATCTTGCCCAAGAGGCATGGTCCGCATGTCTCAACCGATTCGAAACCGAATGAGTCCAAAGATCCATCATCATGGAGTTTCTTCATGCGATTTATCCCAATATGACATTTAGCGGCAGTGCCACATGTATATGGTACTATCACTATTAACTTTGCATCTTTTGGCATCAATATTATCAACATGTGTATTACTACGATCAAGATTCAACAAACCATTCTTATTGGGTGCATGACCATTGAAGGTATTATTCATGTAAACAGAATAACCATTATTCTCTCACTTAAATGAATAACCGTGTTGCAATAAACACGATCTAATCATGTTCATGCTCAACGCAAACACCAAATAACATTTATTTAGGTTCATCACTAATCCCGAAGGTAGATAGAGCGTGTGATGTTGATCACATCAACCTTGGAGACATTTCCAATACGCATCGTCACCTCACCCTTAGCTAGTCTCTGTTCAGTCCATAGCTTTTATTTCAAGTTACTAACATTTAGCAACTGAACCGGTATCCAATACCCAGGTGCTACTAGGAATACTAGCAAGGTACACATCAATAACATGTATATCAAGTATACTTTTGTCGACGTTGCCAACCTTCTTATCTACCAAGTATCTAGGGTTGTTTCGCTTCGGCGACTGCTCTCCTCATAATAGAAGCACTTAGTCTTGGGTTTGGGTTCAACTTTGGGTTGCTTCACTGGAGCAGCAACTGTCTTGCCATCCATGAAGTTTCCCTCCTTGCCCTTGCCCTTCTCGAAACTAGTGATTTTACTAACCATCAACACTTGATGCTCCTTCTTGATTTCTACCTTCGCGGTGTCAAATATCGCGAACAGCTCAGGGATCATTATTTCCATCCCTTGCATTTTATAGTTCATCACGAAACTCTAGTAGCTTAGTGACAGTGACTTGGAAAACTGTATCAATCACTTTCTTAGCTAGAAGTTCAACTCCCACTCGATTCAAGTGATTGTAGCACCCAGACAATCTGAGCACATGCTCAACGATTGAGCTATTATCCTTCATCTTGCAGGCAAAGAATCTTGTTGGAGATCTCATATCTCACAACACGGGCACGAGCCTGAGATCCCAATTTCAGCTCTTTAGAACATCTCATATGTTCTGTGACGTTTAAAACATTTTGGAGCCTCAATTCTAATCTGTAATGCATGACGCACTAAACTATCAAGTAGTTATCGGAACATGCCTGTTAGATGTTCATAACATCTATAGATGATGCTAGAGGGGTTGGCGCACCGAGTGGTGCATTAAGGACATAAGCCTTTTTTGCAGCAATGAGGACAATCCTCAGATCACGGACCTAGTCCGCAATATTGCTACCAACATCTTTCAACTGTATTTCTATAGGAACATATACAAATTCGAGGGAGCTACAGCGTGAGCTAGTAATCTACAACATAATTTGCAAACACACTACTGACTATGTTCATGATAATGAGTTAAATTTATCTTATTACTTAATAACTCCCACTCAAATTGACATCCCTCCGGTCATTCGAGTGATACATGATCCAAATTCACCAACTCAACTCCGATCATCACGTGAGTTAAGGTGGTTTCAATGGTGAACATCATCATGTTGATCATATCTACTATATGACTCATGTTTGACCTTTCGGTCTCTTGTGTTCCGAGGCCATGTCTGTACATGGTAGGCTCGTCAAGTTTAACCCTAGTGTTCCGAATGTGCAACATTGGCTTGCACCCATTGTATGTGAACGTAGAGTCTATCACACCCGATCATCACGTGGTGTCTCGATACGACGAACTTTCACAATGGTGCACACTCGGGGAGAACACAATTTGTCTTGAAAATTAAGTGAGGGATCACCTTATAATGCTACCGTCGTCCTAAGCAAAACAAGGTGCATAAAAGGATTAACATCACATGCAAATCATAAGTGACATGATATGGCCATGAACTTGTGCTTTTGATCTCCATCTCCAAAGAACTAGCATGAGCTCCATCGTTACCGGCATGACACCATGATATCCATCAACGTGTCGCCATGAGGTTGTCGCGCCCACCATGATTCTACTACTATTGCTACCGCTTAGAGATAAATTAAAGCATTACATAGCGCTTAATGAGTGACACGCAGGTCATACAATAATTAAAGACAACCCTATGGCTACTGCCGGTTGTCGTACTCATCGACATGCAAGTTGTGATATTCTATACAATACATGATCATCTCATACATCACATATATCTCATCATCTAATTGTCCATATCACATCACAACATACCATGCAAAAACAAGTTAGACGTCCTCTAATTGCTGTTGCAAGTTTAACGTGGCTGCTACGGGTATCTAGCAAAAACAATTCTTACCTACGCAAAAACCACAACGGTGAGACATAAATTGTTTTCAACCTTCTTAAGGATCGCCTTTGTCGAATCCGATCCAACTAAAGTAGGAGAAATAGACACCCGCCAGAAATCTTTGTGCAACAAAGTTACACATCAGTCTGGTCTCTCGTAAGTGTACGAGTAAGGTTGGTTCGGGCCGCTTCATCCCACAATACCGCTAAACCAAAACATGACCTAGGGAGGAGGCAATCTAAGCATCAACGTCCACAAACTCCTTTGTGTTCTACTCGAGATCTCATTTACACATAGAGCTAGCTCATGATGCCACTATGGGGGAACGTTGCATGGGAAACAAAAAAATTCCTATGCACATGCAAGATCTATCCATGGTGATGAGCATCTACGAGAGGGAGAGTGGATCTACATACCCTTGTAGATCGCTAAGCGGAAGCGTTAAGAAACATGGTTGATGTAGTCGAATGTCTTTGTGATCCAAATCACAATCTGTCCCGCGATCCAATCACGACCTATCCTACGATCCAATCACGTCTTTGCGATCCAAATCGCCGAGCGTCCCACTATCCCATCATGACCCATCTTGCTATCCAATCACGATCCTTCGCGTGATCCCATCACGATACTTCCGATCTAGTGCCGAACGAACGGCACCTCCGCATTCAACACACGTGCGGCTTGATGAAGCCTTCACCTCCTCGATCCAGCTAGCGATGGTGAAGTAGTAGATGAGTTCCGGCAGCACAACGAAGTGATGATGGTGGTGGTGAAGAACAATCTCCGCAGGGCCTCGCCAAGCACAACAGAAACTATGACGGAGGATAAACTAGAGGGACGGGGTTGCCGGCACACGGCTTGTGGGATTTTTGATGTGTTCTAGGAGCTAGCCCCGCCCCTTTATTTATATGTTGAGCCCTCGGGTCGAAACTTGGAGAAAAATCCTCCTCAAGGTCGGTTTGCCCGCAAGGCAAAAGTCCTCCTCAGACACCAGGACCAGACGCCAAGGTCCTCAGCGTCTGGCCCTAGACGCCAGGGTCCCTGGCGTTTGGCCCCTGGCCTTCGCAAAATACCTTTTGCACCTGCCTAAAGCCTCATGGCCTTTACCCCTTGGCCCAAATAAAGTGTTCTTGTACCCCGAACATCTCGGGAAAGATCCGAAACTATTCCAGTGAATTTCAGAACTCTTCCGAAGACCAAACACTATTATCCCATATACCAATCTTTACCTCCGGGCTATTCCGGAGCTCCTCATCATGTCCGGGATCTCATCCGAAACTCCGAACAACTTTTGGTCACCAACATAATAACTCAACTATACTTATATCGTCACCAAACGTTAAGTGTGTAGAACCTGTGGGTTCGAGAACTATGCAGACATGACCGAGACACCTCTACAGTGAATAACCAATAGCGGGACCTGGATGCCCATATTGTTTCCTACATATTCTACGAAGATCTTTATCAGTTGAACCTCTAGGTCAAGGATTCAGTTAACCCCGTATAATGTTCCCTTTGTTCTTCGGTATGTTACTTGCCTGAGATTCGATCGTCGGCATCTCCATACTTAGTTCAATATCGTTACCGGCAAGTCTCTTTACTCGTTACGTAATAAAAGATCCCATGGCTCACACTTTAGTCACATTGCTTGCAAGGCTTGTTGTGGTGTTGTATTACCGATTCGGCCCTGAGATACCTCTCCGTCACACGGAGTAACAAATCCCAGTCTTGATCCATGCCAACCCAAAAGACACCCTCGGAGATACCTCTAGAGCACCTTTATAGTCACGCAGTTACGTTGCGATGTTTGATACACACAAGGTACTCCTCTGGTTTCATTGAGCTGCATGATCTCATGGTCATAGGAACAGATACTTGACATGTAGAAAATTGTAGCAATAAACTGACATGATCATATGCTACGTTTATAGTTTGGGTCTTGTACATCACATCATTCTCCTAATGATGTGATCCCGTTATCAAATGATATCTCATGTCTATGGCCAGGAAACCTTGACCATCTTTGATCAACGATCCAGTCTACTAGAGGCATACTAGGACATGGTGTTGTCTATGTATCCACACATGTATTTGAGTTTCCAATCAATACAATTATAGCATGGATAATAAACGATTATCACGAACAAGGAAATATAATAATAACCAATTTATTATTGCCTCTAGGGAATATTTCCAACAATGGCATCATCAAAAATGATAGATACGTTGGAGATGTATCAATCCCCATCACCCTCGATCTCAACTCCCACAACTACTACCATTGGCACCACCTCTTCGACGTTCGCCTCGGGCATTGTAGTCTTCGCTCCCACGTCGACGCCATCGTCGTGCCGCAGCCCCATGATCCCAATGGGTCAAGGATGACCTCGCCATCATCCAGTGGATCTATATGCGCTTCTCCACCGAGATCTTCAATCTCGTCTTCCGGGAAGCCGCCACCGCCACCGGTCTCTAGGCGGCTCTTCGGCAGTTGTTCCAAGACAACGTCGATGCTCGCACCAATCTACTCCACACCGATCTTAGGAATACGGTGCAAGGCGACTCCTCTCTCAGTGTATATTGCCAACGCCTCACGGCCATCATCGACAAGCTCTATGAACTTGGTGATCCCGTCGCTGACCGGCAACTCATCAACATCCTCCTAATCGGGCTCAGCGAACAGTTCGACAAGCAGACCTCCTTTATCCCGATGATGCAACCCAAGTGAACTTTTGACGAGGTGCGTTCCATCCTCAAGTGGGCCGACAGTACTCAATCCGACAAGGACACTCGCCCTTAGCTCTTTGCCGCCGTTCCACGTGCTCTGGCACCCGCGATGCGACCACCGACGAATCCTTCCCCAGCGGCGCCTCCCTCCCCGGCAGCACCCGCTCCACCGTCGAGCTGGCGTCCCAGCCCTAATTATCGCAGAAAGGACCCCATCTACAGGCCGCCTACGACACGCTTAGAGCCTACTCCTCCACCTTCGCCGGCTCCAAGTGCGCCACCAGCAGCTACGCCTTGGCGTCCTCCACATGATCCCTTGGACGGGGCTTGTCCAAGCTTGGCCCAGGCCCTGGTCCGCTCCGGCTCCCCTCGGGGCTCCACCGGCTTATACCGGTGCCTGGCAGCCCGGTGTGCGGCCCCACACCGGTGACCTAGGATTCCTCATGCCTCGCCAGCTGCGTCACGCCTACCATGCTGCTCCAACGTATGGCTCTCCCTACTATGCTGACGGAGGCTACTACTACACCCCACAGTCGGCTCTACTTCCCTCATCGTCCTACCAGCCGGCTCTCCTGCCATCGCCTTCACTGTCGGCTCTACTGCCCTCGCCGTCGTACCAGCTGGCTCTGGTGCCAATACCGACCTCTGCTGCACCGCCGAGCTGGGACCAAGCCGCCTTCATCCAGGCCATGAACAATTTTGCCTCCCAAGGCAAGATAGGTACGGATTGAATTTTCGATTCCGGTGCTTCTAGTCATATGTCTGCATCTAGTACATTTCTCTCCTCTTGCACTCCACCCCCCTTTAAATCCATCACCCTCGGTGACGGTTCTTCTATTCCCATCTACTATGTTGGTCAGGCTCAACTTCCATCCACCACTACACCCCTTCTTCTTCGTGATGTACTTGTTACTCCTGCTTATCAAAAAATTAACCTCTGTTCGTCAATTCACATGCGATAATCTTGTTTCTGTCAAATTTGACCCCTTTGGCTTATCTATGAAGGATTATCAGACCGAGGTCAAGATCGTGTGGTTCAATAGCTCCGAGTACTTATATTCTCTCAATGGTGTTCCTGTCGCCGCTTCTCCAACCTCCATGATTGCATCTATTGATCTTTGGCATCGGCGTTTAGGTCACCCCAACCCTGCAGTTTTAGCTTCCGTTCTTAGTGAATTTACCATACCTTGCAATAGAGATTCTCACGATTCCTCTATTTGTGAGTCGTGTCAATTAGGCAAGCATGTGTGTCTCCCTTTTAGTCCGTCTAGTTCTTGTAGCACTTATCCCTTTGAATTGATACATTGTGATCTCTAGACATCACCTATTGCTAGTGTTTGTTGTTTTGAATACTATCTTGTCATATTAGATGATTTCACACACTTTTTCTGGACCTTTCCTCTCCGCAACAAATCTGACGTTCATGCCCTCTTTCTCAATTTTCAGCGATATGTTTTTGTGCACTTGTTTCTCCCTATTCGCTTCATAAAATGTGATAAATGGTCGTGAATTTGATAATATTTAAAATCACACCTTCTTTCTTAACCACGACATTCTTCTCTATTTTTCTTGTCCCTACACCTCTCCTCAAAACGGCAAAGTTGAACGTTCTCTTCATACTATCAATGATATTATCCGTACCCTTCTTCAATCCTCCATGCTACCTCAATACTGAGCAGAGGCTCTCCACACCGCTACATATCTTCTCAATATCTCGCTGCCTTGACTTATGTCTTGACTTATAGACCAGTTGGGTTCTTATGTCTCGACATGTGACCTTCGCCGAACACATCTTTCCATTTGCTCAACGTACTACTCCATCACACACCACTCCACCCACACCTAGCCACCCTCCTACCCATTTCCCCCTATATGCTCCTCACCTGACATCCCAATCTCTAAATACCTCTTCTCCACCAAACCAACCAAACGCCACTGCTTTTTCCGATACACCGTCGTCTCCCACCCACGACCCCGCCTCCTTCATCGTCTGCACCATTGCCCCTATTCAGCCGCCATCCAACCACACCCCGTCTCCTTCACCACCTGCACCATCGCCCATACCTGCCGATCCACCACCATCCCCTTCATTGTCTCCATCATCCGCTACGCCGGACACCAGTATAGCTCATCTTTCCATTCGTGTTGTTTCCACTATCCCAGCAGCCAATGAACATTCTATGCACACTCGTTCCAAATCAGGTTTTCGTCAACCCATCGACCGTCTCAACCTTCATGCCACCCTATCCCTCTCTCAAGTTTCCAAATCATACAAAATTGCGCTTCTTGATCCTAATTTGGTTGCTGCTATGCAAGAAGAATATTCGGCTCTTACTGGAAATAATACCTGGCAGCTTGTTTGTCGCCCTTCCAACACCAACATTGTCTCTGGTAAGTGGGTATTTCGCCAGAAGTTTCACTTTGATGGTACTCTTTTCCGCTACAAAGCATGTTGGGTATGTCGCGGCTATTCAACAGCATGACATTGATTACGGTGAAACCTTTTCTCCGGTAGTTAAGCCTAGTACCATACGCACTGTTCTCAGCCTTGTTATCTCCACCACCTGGCCTATTCACCAATTAGACGTAAAAAAATGCCTTTCTTCATGGTTCTCTTCAAGAGACCGTCT
Organism: Hordeum marinum; assembly: GCA_022496015.1. Classification (NCBI taxonomy): domain Eukaryota; kingdom Viridiplantae; phylum Streptophyta; class Magnoliopsida; order Poales; family Poaceae; genus Hordeum; species Hordeum marinum. The sequence continues at coordinate 167,910,414 of CM039673.1, forward strand.
ACTGTCAGCAACCTCTCGGTTTTGAAGACCCTTCTTGTCCCAACCATGTTTGTGTTCTTCAAAAATCTCTCTATGATCTTAAACAAGCTCCACGTGCATGGTTTCAACGCTTCTCTTCCTTTATTTAAACAATAGGCTTTATTCCCTCTCTTTCTGACGCCTCTCTCTTTGACTATAATCATAATTTTGAAATTGCCTACTTACTTCTTTATGTTGACGATATCATTCTCACTGCTTCTTCTCAACTTTTTTTGGATCGCATCATTACTCATCTACGCTCTGAGTTTTCTATGACAGATCTTGGTCTTCTTCATCATTTTTTAGGCATTGCAGTGATTCACGATTCTTCTGGTCTATTTCTTTCCCAATATCAATACATCCTAGATCTTCTCAATCATGCTGGTATGCTAGACTGTCATCCTTCCCATACTCCCGTCGACACTAGTTTCAAACTTTCTGCTAATGGTGATCCTTTCTTCTGATCTTACTCTTTATCGTAGCCTTGCCGGTGTTCTCCGGTATCTTACCATGACTCGTCCTGGAATCTCATTTGCTGTCCAACAAGCTTGTCTCTATATGCATGATCCTCGAATTCCTCACTATAACCATATCAAACACATCCTTAGGTATTTGAAAGGTACTCTCGATCATGGTCTCCACATACACAATTCTTCCCCCACCTCTCTCACCGCGCATTCTGATGTAGACTGGGCTGGTTGTCCCGACACTCGACGATCTATATCCGGTTTTTGTGTTCTTCTTGCTGACAATTTGATTTCTTGGTCCTCGAAAAGGCAGGTAACCGTCTCCCGCTCGTCCGCTGAAGCTGAGTATCATGCGGTTGCACACCCTATGGCTGATATGATCTGGCTCCGTCAGTTGCTCTCGAAGTTGCATCGACCACTTGCACAGGATACCATTGTTTATTGTGATAACATATCAGTTGTCTACATGTCTGGAAATCCTGTTCAACATCGTCGGACTAAACATATTGAGATTGATATCCATTTTGTCCGCGAGAAGGCAACTCTTGGACAAGTTTGGGTGTTGCATGTTCCTTATACGGCTCAATTTGCTGATATCTTTACCAAAGGACTACTGCCTACACCATTTTGTAATATTTGATCCAGTCTCAACATTGTCGAGCCTCCTGTTGATACCGCGAGGGGATGTTAGACTATTACTTGGCTCTCAAGTTATCTAGTACTAGTCGTATTGTAATAGGTCTACTTGGCTTGTAACCTCTTATATATACCGTTGTATGCGGCTATCAATAATCAATAACAATAGTTTTATTCAATCTTACAACCGGATATATGTGACTAGTGTTGGATGGGTCTCCCGCATCTGTTTTCGCGAATTGTTCCCCATCTATGAACAAATGCGAAAAGAAATTTATGGATCGCCGTTGGAGATGCCTTAGGATTTGGTTTAGGAGGGGGCGAGGAGAAGGCGTCTTTTCTCTCCACATTGTTACCTTACAAATAGATTTTTTTTCTTCTTCTCTTTTTTAGTACGTTTACATTTGCGTGCGTGTAGCAATCCTGTGAAGTTTAACAAACAATTAATTATCACCTACTCCACGTAAGCTGGTCGTAATGGAAGTATCATAGTTAGTATCATGCATGTCAACTAGTCAATTTTGATGAGGTGACATAAAAATTAAATGAAGAAAGATGTGTTATGTATGTCAATAAATAAAATACTATATGATACTAACATATGATACTATGCATCGGGGAGTTAGTGTCATACACTAGTATCATATACATGATACCAGTATATGATACTCCCCATTCACTACCAGAATAACCACCTATGCCGACAGCCTAGGCCGTCGACATAGGCCCCAAAAGCCGTCAGCATAAGGCTACCCCGACGGTGGCCGTTGGTGTACCTCCGTTGGCAACTCGAACGTCGGCGTACCCATGGGTGGCCGTCGGCATACAAAAACCATCGGCATAGGCATATACGCCGAGGGCTTCCGTAAAGCTGTCGGCGTAGAGACCCCCTCGGCAACGAAATGGGACTGACGGCCGTTGACGGCGAAGCCGACCATTCATGTGTCGCCATGTGGCCGCTCTTTGCAGCTCCTGGTGACCCTCTACGCCGACGGTTATGCCGTCGGGATAGTTTTCTATGTATCCTGACGGCCTAGCCATCGGCACAAAGGGCCACCAGGAGATGCATAGAGCGGCCACGTGGCACACTATGCTGACAGCTAGGCCGTCGGCATAGGGGGTAAAGCTATCCCAACGGCTTAACCGTCAGTGTAGAGGGTCACTAGGAGCTGCCAGGAGCTGCCACGTGGCGAAACCTGGTGCCTCGTGCCATCTACGCCGACAATTATGCCATCGGGATAGGTACCATAGAATTTTTTCCCTAGTTTATTTGGTTGAAATACACAACATACACATAATATACACAACATATACACAAAATGCACAGCATACACAACATTACAAGTTCAAGGTAGGCAACATAGTTCAACATAGGCCTAGTTCAACATAATGACAAGTTCAACATAGGCATAGTTCAACATAGGCATAGTTCAACATAATGACAAGTTTGACAAAGCCAACAACATCATCACCGCCAAAGGCTTAAGTGCCATCACTTCCACCGCCAAAGTCGAGGTAGCCAAAGCCGAGATCGTCACCGCTAGCACTAGCACTACCGCCACCGCCACCGCCACCGCCTCGCCAGACCGGAGTGACTAGGCTTTTGACTCAGGAGTGGAACCATAAGTAGCACCACCACCGGCGGATGATCCACCGGTTCCCTGCATGTTTGAAAAGAGATGGCAAGGCAATATATGATTGTATTGAATAAACAGTAAATTGTGGTTGAATAGTTTGGTGATGTACTAACCGGAGTGCCATAGTGTTTTGCCAGGAATTGTTCAAACGTAGGCGGCACTAGTTGTGGTCCAGGAGGTGGTGGTGGTGGTGGCAGTGTAGGAATCTGCCCGGTTGCCATAGACGCAACCAGAAGTTGTGTCATGCGGCTGTTGTACTCAGTGGCTGCTGCAACTCTCTTGTTCCAGTCGAAGAGTTGCTAGCGATGAAAGTCCATGTAGGCCTACAAATATGACATGATGGAACTCATAAAACATAGCAATGCGGAAAATAAAGGTCGAAAGAAAGAAGATAAGAGGGAAAATACTTATAGAGTTCTGCTTGGCTAGGAGTGAGAGTGTAGAGGACGCACTGGGGCGCGGGCGCTGGCTCGGCCTCGGGTCGGTAGCGCAGATCCGCATGTACGAGACAGAAGGGGTGATCACAAAATCCAGAATCGGATGCCGACCATGACTCTTCGTCCCTATGCTGACGACGGCCCCCTCGTCGGTATCCACAGACAAGGGGTCTGATGTGCCAGGATTCCACTTCTGAAACTCCTTCGTGTATAACGTCAGGTTCTCCCCGGTATGGCCGTAGTACTCACTCTCGCCGGCCTTGGGATTAGGCCGCACACGGGCGAGCCTCCACAACTCGATGTCTGAGAGCGGCCGCTTCAATTTCTCCTCCTGCACCGCCAAACAAAGGTTAGTCATACATAATAACATACGGTAAAGAGAAGATCAAGAATGTTTCATGTACATAGGTATACCTGAAGTTTCTTGTGGTGCTAGTGGTTTCGGTTTCCCTGACGGTGTGTTCTGTCGGTACCTCGATTAGCCTTGTTTATCTTGCTCTTGGCAGCAAACTCTGCGTCCTCGCTGACCCACAGATCCACCAATCCCTCTCATCCATCATTCTTTCCAAAGCACCAATCAGGACGCACCTACATAAGAAGCATAATGGCATGTGACCACGAAACAATGAAATTTACCACAAAAATGTCGTAATGAAAAGTCTGTAATACTTACCAACATGTACTACTCCTTAGTCAATGTAAGGTTATGCTCCTTCACTTCATCCTTGGTCACCTTCTCGTTACATACCTCGTGATAATAATGTGTGATGGCCACCCAGCGCACCTCGTACTGCAACTGACGGGCATGCTTCCTCGCAGCCCGCAGCAAGAACTCATCGGCCTCGGCCTTGTCCTCCTCAAGAACTCTATAGAATTTCTACAGTCATTCATGAAACCAGAATGGAACAAGCCATGAGTTAAACGATTTTATGATAAACTATGAAAGTAACTCAAGAATTGTGCTTCTCAAGAGAACTTACCCAAAACTTTGATATCACGGCCTTAGCGGCCGTCACATGGGTTGGGTGGAAGGCCGCTTCGTAGTCGTCCCAGCACGTGGCCAAAATCTTGTGCTCCTCGTTGTTTCGGTCCAGAGCAAACATCCCTTGCCAAAGCTTCTTCAACAGGATAGTGAGGATGCCGTTTGGAACACGGGCACCTGCAGGATATTCCCAGCTACTGCAAAAGAATGAAAATATTAGCATGTGTACAATCAAAATGATGTTATGTGTTTAAAATATTATTAAGGGGCACCTACATTTTCCCCTTGGGCTTAATGAGCCACTTCATCTTGTCGGTATCACGAGCTTTTGGGAGTCGCGCACCACCATGCAGCCAACCCTTCTGCTTGTCACCCCCCTCCCTACTAGCACCCCCTCCTCGCCACCATCCCCCTCCCCGCCAGCACCCCCTCCTCGCCACCATCCTCCTCCTCGCCACCCCCCTCCTCGCCACCATCCCACTCCTCGCCACCATCCTCATCCTCCTCCCTAACCTCCTACTCCTCCCCCTCCTCCCCAACCTCCTGCTCCTCCTTAGAGAAGGGTCACAAAGACGACCCCCCTATGTCGGTCACAGAGCGCAGTTTCTGGCCCCGAGACCGTCCCCCTGGGCCTCTCCCCCCACCACGTCCTCCTCTAGGGGCACCTCTCCCTCGACCTCCCTCTGAGAACTCATCGTAAAGTAGTCGGGAGGGGACATTACGGGGTTGACCACTCCGACTAACCTTCGCGGCGAGTTTGCTTAGCAAACCAGTACCATCGGCCTTGCCATTTCCCATACTTAGCGAACCTGCATTGAAAAGAGAATAAAAAGTTAGTGTATTAATAATGAAGGAGTAGACATAATAAAAAGGAATAAAGAAGCGCATTCATAATAATAAACCATATAAAAAGACATATTAATAGAACATACAAATAAGACATGGAACATAGATCTTCTAGAACCCATACGAAACATCACTGTTGTAACCGTTTCCTCGACCGGTCTCATTGTCACTATCACACATATCAGCTTCGTTGTCTGACGTAGGTGCAGGATCTTCCTCGTCTTCAGCGTATTCATTTAATTTCTCTAGCATAAGTATGTCTTGGTCGTTCACAATGGTCTTGCCAGCATTCTGTGCATCGTCATCGTTTGGATCCACATCAACATCACCCAAGGCATCGGCGTCATTGTATCGAACCAGATCAACATCATCAAGTTGCTCTTGATAGAACACTCCCTCATATGTCATGGGGTTAATGTAGAAGTAATCGTCATCGTCCGGGTCTGGTAGCTTACCATGTGGCGCCGCCTTGAACACAACTTCCCAACCCTTTAGGTACTCCTTCTGGCATGGGTAGGGCAGATAATAAACTTGTGTGGCCTGGGTATCCGCAATAAAAAGATCGGCTCCTGCATAAACGGTGGATGGAACTTCGACCAAACCAAGGGAAGGTGTATGTCTCAACCTCTCATACGGGTCAAACCATTGGCATTTGAACACAGCTAGATTTAGGTCCTCGCCCCCAAGATCGAATGACAGCTCGTATATTTTTCCTACCCTTCCATAGTACTCAACTTCATTTTCTCCTAGGGTGTACACTCCTGTCTTTATAGTTTTGGGATCAGGCCGGCTGTTCTGGTGATCCTATGTATGGAAGCGATACCCATTCACATCATAGTTTTCACATTTCATGACCCGAGCGTTAAAACCCATGGAAACCCATCTCAATTCGTCATCCATAGAGGTGTTCAGATCTTTGCCCTACAAGTTTAATTGAAATTGATGGATGCATTAGTTCCATCAACTAATAAATGTTGAACTAGGAAGTTGAACTAGGGGAATGTGAAAAATTACTTTATCCATGAACAAAGCAACAAAAAATTTCCTGCCAGAGGCACCGTTCCATAAAAGAGTAAGTGCCTCTGCTTTAGTAGGTGGAATCATTCCCGTCCACTCCTCATGTAGGAATTGACTAAAAGAAGAAAATTGGTGTTAGAACGAGACTCATCCTCAACAAAGTAAAGAAAGGAATGGTGTAGCGGTATTACCTCATCCACTCTTCCTCGACTTCCTTGATGTTGTGCAAGACATAGAACATGATGTCCTCCCACTCTTGTTCTAGCATGTTATAAGGTTTCGAACCCCCAGCCTGGCCACATTGCCCATTGAATAGATCGAGCTTGGGCTTACACTTGGGCTCTTCTATATTGTATCGAGACACCTTATTATGTAGAGTGGGAGCATGGTCTGGGTAGTACGGTGTCTTGAGGCCTAACACCTCCTCTAGGATAACTGCCTCAGCTATGGAAGCTTCAATCTTAGCTTTGTTTCCACATTTCTTTTTGAGTTGCTTGTTCTATCTCTCAGGGCCGCACTGCCAACGATTTTGCAAAGCGCCCCCCCAACAATACGTCCTTTGCGAGGTGCAAAATGAGATGTGTCATCAGAGTAAAGAAGCCTGGTGGGAAGGTCTTCTCTAGCTTGCATATCAAGTCTGGTGCCTTCTTATGCAATTGTTCAATCACCTCAGGACATAGTTCTTTAGCGCATATCATGCAAAAGAAATGGCTTAGATCCGCAAGCACTCGCCAGACATGCTCGGGGACATAGCCTCAAACCATCATCGCCATTATCCGCTCAATCCATACATGATAGTCATGACTCTTGAGCCCGATCACTTTGCTCGTTGAAAGATTGACCCCCTTAATTATATTTGATGCATAACCATCGGTGAACTTCACAATGTGTTTGAGCCACATAAGTGCTTCCTTCTTTTCTGGTGGTTTAAGGACGAAGTCAACATATGGTTTGAACCAGTTTCTTCGACCGTCTGTCGGAGACCGCATGTTTAGCCATGGTCTATCACATATTTTTTGTTGATCGACTCTAGCTTTAACGTTATCCTTTGTCTTATCAGGAATGTTGAGGATTGTGGAAAAAAGGGACTCTGCGACATTCTTTTCGGTGTGCATCACATCGATGTTATAAGGAATTTTGAGGTCCTTGAAATAGGGAAGCTTCGTGAACGGTGTAATGTGAGTCCAGTTGTGCGTCTCACCATATCCCTCAAAGCATTTCGCTTTGCCTTTGCGTTTGCATTTTCCTCGGCCTTCGCCTTCACTTTCCCCTTTGCCTTTGCCTTTGCCTTTGCCTTTGCCTTTGCCTTTTTCTTAGCCTTTAGGCTTGAGAGCTTTTAGCTGAGCAAGAACATCTGCCCTAGAAAATGTTGGAATCTCATTTACTTCATGGACAACCCAGCCTTTCATGAAGTTCTTCTTGTCTTCCCTATCTGGATGGTCTGTAGGGAGGAGCTGTTGATGCATGTCAAAGGCTACATACTTGCCACCCTTCTGCAGCCAAATAAAACGTAGAGCCTGCATGCACACCGGGCATGGCATCTTCCCACTTGTACACCATCCGCAAAATAGGGCATAGCCGGGAAAGTCATGCATGCAATACATCAACCAAACTTTCATCAAGAATTTTTTTGTAGATGTCGGTCATATGTCAACCTTGGGAAGTACCAACAATGGAGAAAATCATCCACCAGCGGCTGCATAAACACTCCCAAATTCTTTCCCGGGTAATCAGGCCCCGGAATGATCAGCGACAAGAACATGGTCTTGCGTTGCATTACGACACCGGGAGGGAGATTGAGCGGAAAACCAAACATGGGCCAGCAGCTGTATGGATTGGGCGACATACCATACGGATTCAACCAGTCACCTATTATCGCAATCCTGACATTCCTTGCCTCGGCTGCTTCCTCGGGGTACTCTATATCAAATGACTTACATGCTTCAGCTTGCGATGGATGTACAATTTTTATCGTACATTTTTCCTTCCTTGTGCCACTTCATCATTTTGGCAGACTCCTCCGTGATGAAAAGGCGCTGCAATCTTTCTATGAAATGGAGGTACCGAAGAATCTTTATGGGGATATCTAGTTGCTTATTCTCACCATGCTCATCGACCACCTCAAGGTACCGAGAGGAACCGCACTCCCTACAATACTTGTCACCGACATACTCGTGCCTATACAAAAGGCAATTCTTTGGGCAAACATCTATTTCTCATATTTCATAGATAGTGCCTTCATGATTTTCTTCGTAGCGTACATGCTTTCGGCAGTTCATGACCCTCAGGAAGGCTGTTAACCCATACTCCCAGAAATGCTTCGAAGCAAGCTTGGGTGCAGTCGTACTCAGCCTTGACTGCCATCAGTTGTGAGATGGCATCCAACTGAGAAATTTTGGCACCCGCATAAAGAGGTTTCGTTGACGAGGCCAAGACCTCCAAGAAGGCCTTTGCAATTGCCTCCGGCTCCTTCGGTTCATTCTTTGAAGGTGTTGTATGTGTTGTCTCGGTAGCAAAGACATCATCTAGCATGTTTCTAACCCCCATCGTCCTCATAACCACCAATGCATTGTCGCAGCACCTCCTCTCTACCATGGTCCTGCTCGGCAAAGTTTATGGGCATGTTAAAGTCTTGCATATATCCAAACAAGCGAAGGTGCAAATTCATTTCTCCTTGAGCTCTATGATGACGTCTTTCACATTTTGCACAGGGGCATTCTGGGTTAATTATCATTGGAGAATGGAATATCTCCTTTAAGAACACATCGGTTTTCTCGACCCACTTTGTTGTCACTTGATTCCGATGTATAAAACCATTCTACATCCACTGATTATCTGCCATCCTCTGCTTTATCATGAGCCACACAACAAAATTATGGATTCATTAAAATTAATCACATACAATTTTTATTTTCTACCGGGTTGACGAGAAACGACACTGAATCCACCTACATCTCTAATAGGTAAAGAGGGTCCTAATCCCACTCGAGGATGTGTAGATTGAGTATGTTCTCCATGCTCTACCCCGTTCCGAGACAAAATTTCGGCATCACCTCCCCGCTATTCTCCAGATACACGTCTCGGCAAAAATCCAAGAGAATGTGCATCCAGAGAACAACGGGGAGGCACCGCCGAAATCCTGTCTCGGAACGAGGTAGAGCATGGAAAACGTACCCGATCTACACATCCTCGGGCTGTCCGTGAAAAACGCTGGACAATCCGAAACAGTTGCGATGATAAATATGCAATTGAATGCATATTTATCCATGCAACCATTTTGGACGGGAGACGCCTAGGTTACGCGACTTGACGTGAAAAGAAAAAGTAGTGACATGATTCAAAGACCGTAGGAGGTGAAGGTGGATTCGTAGCTCACCCTCGGCTATAGAGGAAGTAGTCAAATAGTGGAGGGACGATCGGGACCAACAGCTCCACGGAGATGCAACACCACAAGGCCTGTAAATTCCATCGAGTGGAAAAATTTAGGTCATCACATCACATACAACATTGACACTTCAGTTTTTAAACAAAATCTTCATGATCAAATAACCACTCATCATATCCAAATAAACACAAAATATCTATCTACCACATTGAGTACTTATCTAAAAAACATAACTACACAAAACATACAAAACTTTGTCCACCTAATTTTTTCTACATTTTATTCTATACCATTTCATCCATCTATCTATTCATCTATCAAACATCCATATATCTATTTATCTATCTATTCACCTATTTCTACTAAATACCACACACAAAAAATTGTAAAAGTAACTAAAAAAAATTCCTTTGGGGCGGGGAGGTGGCCCGGCGGGCATGAGGGAGTCTGCTGCGGGGAGGTGGTCGAGGGAGGCCGGCCGGAGCGAGAATGAGGAGGCCAGAAGAGGGAGGGCGGACGGTGCGGGGAGGTTGTTGAGGGAGGCCAGGCCGAAGAGGAGGGAGGACGGTGCGGGGAAGATGTAGGCCGAGGTGGCGAAGACGCGGGTGGGGTGGCCGGGGGCAAGGTACGGCGTGACCGGGCGACCGGGATGAGGCGGCGGCCGGGGGAGGACGAGCGGCGTCATGGAGGACGGGCGGGGTCGGGGGTGCGGCGTGGGCGCGACGGGGGCAGGGGGAGCGGGCGGAGACAAGGTCGGGGCCGGGGGCATTGGCCGGGGATGGGGCCGGCCGGGGAAGGGGACAGGCGGGGGCGGAGTGGCTGCAGGAGGGCGACGGCGACGACACTCGCGGAGGCTAGGGCGGCGACGGTTGCAGGCCGGCCGGTGGCGGCGAGGCGAGGGTGGCGGCGGCGGGGGCGAGGAGAGGGGTGGTGGCGGCGGATGCGGGCACGAGAGGATGAGGGTGAGAGAGAGAGCGAGAGAACGAGTGGAGGGGAGACTCTGCGGCCGAAAGGATAAGGCTGAGCTATGCCGACGGCCTAGCCGTCGGCATAGCCTACTAGAGCCACGTGGCACTATACGCCGACGGCCTAGCCGTCTGCATAGTATTTTTTTCATTTTTTTAGGGATTTCTTTACATTTTTTAGGGGAGTTATTTTTTCTATTCTTTTTATTACACTAGTAGCCTCCGTGTCTCCCCGATGTGGTCGTTTCCACCCTCCGTGCGATGGCGGCAGTGACGTCCGTGAGGGGGGTCACACTACGGAGTCGCGTGTCGGGTGCTTGCACGTGCCACAACACTTCTAGACGTGTAAGACGGCCCAGCGCAAGACCTGGCGGCATAGCTACCCCACCAAGTACCCCCGTCCCGTCTAACCCTCGCACTGTTGACCGGACGGATCTACCCCTTTGACTTTCACTGGACGGTGTATGACCGATGGACATTTTCACCTTTCTATGATAGGCCATCTCATAGGTACACTTCGGATCAAAGTCCGGGCCTAACCCACCGCAAGATTTTATGGGGAACGTCGCATGGGAAACAAAAAATTTCCTACGCACACGCAAGATCTATCCATGCTGATGAGCATCTACGAGAGGGAGAGTGGATCTACGTACCCTTGTAGATTGCTAAGCGGGAAGCGTTAAGAAACGCGGTTGGTGTAGTCGAACATCTTCGCGATCCAAATCGCCGAGCATCCCGCGATCTCATCACGATCCGTCCAGCGATCCAATCACGATCCGTCCCACGAACTCATCACGATCCGTCTCGCGAACTCATCACGATCCGTCCCGCGATCTCATCACGATCTGTCTCGCAAACTCATCACGATCCGTCCCGCAAACTCATCATGATCCGTCACACGAACTCATCACGATCCGTCTCGCGATCTAGATCACGGTCCTTCCGATCTAGCACCGAACAGACGGCACCTGTGCGTTCAGCACACATACAGCTTGATGACGATTTCCGCCGTCTTGATCCAACAAGACGGAGCGGAGAGGAAGAAGAGTTCTACGGCAGCGTGATGGTGCTCCGGCGATGGTGGTGGAGCTATTCCGGCAGGGCTTCGCCTAAGCACTGTAGAAAACCGATCTAGAGGAGAAACTATGCACTAGAGGAACCGGTAGCACGTGGCTGAAAATTCTGTGCAAAACCCCTAAAATCCTCTAGTATATATAGGAGGAGAGGAGGAGGAGGCTTGGCTTCCAAAGAGGCAGCCCTTGGGTCGGCCAAACCTAGTGGGATTGGAGGATTCCTCCTCCAATCCTAGTAGGACTAGGACTCCTTATTTTTGCCTTTTTTGCCTTTTTCCACCATTTTCTCTTTGGGCTTTTCTTCCCAGCCGCATGGGCCTTGTGTGGGACTTCCGCCAGCCCACAAAGGGCTGGTATTCACTCTCCCACAGCCCATGTAGCCTCTTGGGTCGAAATACCCCTCCCTATGGTCTCCCGGTAAACTACTGGTACTCTCGGTACACTACCGATGAGCCCGAAACTTTTCCGGCGACCAAAATAGGACTTCCTATATACCAATCTTTACCTCCGGACCATTCCGGAGCTCCTCGTGAAATCCGGGATCTCATCCAGGACTCCGAACAACCTTAGGTCACCACCATACATAACTCTATACTACCAAAACGTCACCAAACCTTAAGTGTGCAGACCATGCGGGTTCGAGAACTATGTAGACATGACCGAGACACCTCTACGGTCAATAACCAATAGCAGGACCTGGATGCCCATATTGGTTCCTACATATTCTACAAAGATCTTTATCGGTCGAACCTCTATGTCAAGGATTCAGTTAATCCCGTATGATGTTCCCTTTATTCTTCGGTATGTTACTTGCCCGAGATTCGATCGTCGGTATCTGTATACCTAGTTCAACCTCTTTAACGACAAGTCTCTTTACTCGTTCCATAATACAAGATCCCATAACCAACACTTAGTCACATTGCTTGCAAGGCTTACTGTGATGTTGTATTACCGAGTGGGCCCTGAGATACCTCTTCGTCACACGGAGTAACAAATCCCAGTCTTGATCCATGCCAACCCAACAGACACCCTCGGAGATACCTATAGAGCACCTTTATAGTCACCCAGTTACGTTGCGACATTTGATGCACACAAGGCACTCCTCCGGTGTTAGTGAGTTGCATGATCTCATGGTCATAGGAACATATACTTGACATGCAGAAAACAATAGCAATAAACTGACACGATCATATGATACGTTTGTAGTTTGGGTCTTGTCCATCACACCATTCTTCTAATGATGTGATCCCGTTATCAAATGACATCTCATGTCCATGTCTAGGAAACCCTAACCATCTTTGATCAACGAGCTAGGCCATTAGAGGCATACTAGGGAGATGGTTTTGTCTATGTATCCACACATGCATCCAAGTCTCCGATCAATACAATTATAGCATGGATAATAAACGGTTATCATGAAAAAGGAAATATGATAATAACTAATTTATTATTGCCTCTAGGGCATATTTCCAACAGTCTCCCACTTGCACTAGAGTCAATAATCTAGTTCACATCACCATGTGATACGCATTGTTATGAATCTAAAACCCAATGAGTTCTGGGGCTCGATCATGCTTTGCATGTGAGAGAGGTCTTATAGTCAACGGGTGTGCGACATTCAGATCCGTATGTAGTTTGCAAATCTCTATGTCAAACTGTAAACACTGCTACCACACTCCACTTGGTACTATTCCAAATGGCTGATCCACTATATGTATCCAGATTGCTACTACAGGCCATCCGGATTGGTGTCAAAGCTTGCGTCGACGTACCTCTTTATGACGAATTCTTTATCACCTCCATAATCGAGAAACATCTCCTTAGTCTTTTAGTTACTAAGGATAAACTTGACCGCTGTCCAGTGAACCACTCCTGGATCACTCTTGTACCCCTTGACGGACTCTTGGCAAGGCACACACAGGTGCGGTACACAGCATGGCATACTATACAGAGCCTATGGCTAAGGCATAGGAGACGACATTCGTCCTTTCTTTTTCTTCTGCCGTTGTCACGCTTTGAGTCTCACTCAACTTCACACCTTACAAAGCAGGCGAGAACACTTCTCTCTGATTAATCCATTTTGAACTCTTTCAAAATCTTGTCAAGGTATGTACTCATTGAAAGCCTTATCAAACATCTTGATCTATCTTTATAGATCTTGATGCTCAACAATTAGGTAGCTTCATCGAGGTCTTCCATTGAAAAACTCTTTTCAAACAACCGTTTATGCTCTCCAGAAATTCTACATCATTTCCGAATAGCAATATGTCATCCACATATACTTATCAGAAACTCTATAGTGCTCCCACTCACTTTATTGAAAATACAAGCTTCTCGTAAACTTTGTATAGACTTAAAAACTTTGATCACCTCATGAAAGTGTATATTCCAACTCCGAGATGCTTGCTTCAGTTCATAGAGGAATCACTGAAGCTTGCACACCTTTTAGCATCCTTAGGACTGACAAAACCTTCTAGTTGTATCTCATACAACCTTTCCTTAAGGAAGGAAACGATGTTTTGGCATCCATCTGCCAGATTTCATAATTGAAAAATGCAGCAACTGCTATCATAATTCCAACAGAATTTAGCATCGCTACGAGTGAGAAAGTCTCATCGTAGTCAACTCGTTGAACTTGTTGTAAACTTCTTTGCAACAAGTCGAGCTTTACAAATGGTGGCATTTACCATGACCGTCTGTCTTCATTTTGAACATCCATTTGTACTCAACGACCTGCCGTCCAACGAGCAAGTCTACCAAAGTCTATACTTGGTTTTCATACATGGATCCTTTCTCGGATTTCATGGCGTCTAACCATTTGTCGGAATCTGGGCCCATCATCGCTTCTCCATAGCTCGTAGGTTCATCATTGTCCAACAACATGACCTCCAAGACAGGGTTGTCGTACCGCTGAGGAGCAGTACACGTCCTTGTCGACCTACGAGGTTTGATAGTAACTTGATCCGAAGCTTCATGATCATCATCATTAACTTCCTTTTCAACTAACGTAGGCTTCACAGAAACATCTTCATGCGCTGCGCTACTCTCTGGTTGAACAAAGGTTCAACAACCTCATCAACTTCTATCTTCCTCCCACTCAATTCTTTCAAGAGAAACTCTTTCTCAAGAAAGGACCCAGTTTTAGCAACAAACATTTTATGCTTGGACCTGAGATAGAAGGTTTACCCAACTGTCTTTAGGGTATTCTATGAAGATGCATTTGTCGGCATTGGGTTCGAGCTCATTAGGTGAAAACCCGTTTTTCACATAAGTGTTGCAGCCCTAAACATTAAGAAATGACAGCTTAGGTTTCTATCAAACCATAATTCACACGGTGTCATCTCAACAGATTTAGATGGTGCTCTATCTAAAGTGAATGTAGTTGTCTCTAATGCATAACCCCAAAACAATAGTGGTAAAAGGATAAGAAACATCATAATTCGCACCATATCCAATAGAGCACGATTATGACGTTCGGACACACCATCACACTATGGTGTTCCAGGTGGTGTGAGTTGTGAAACAACTTTCACATTGTCTTAAGTTGTATACCAAACTCGCAACTCAGATATTCTTGTTGTCACGATGATCTTAAACTTAACTCCGAATTTTCTTGAACCTTTTCAAACGATTCAGACTTGCGTTTCATTAAGTAAATATACACTATTATCTACTGAAATCATCAGTGAAGGTAAGAAAAAAAAGATATCCACCGCATGCTACAAGACTCATTGGATTGCATACATCAACATGTGTCATTTCCAATAAATCACTTGCCCGCTCCATCAAACTAGAAAACGGGGTCCTTAGTCATCTTGCCCAAGAGGCATGGTTCGCATGTCTCAGCCGATTCGAAATAGAATGAGTGCAAAGATCCATCAGCATGGAGTTTCTTCATGCGCTTTATACCAATATGACATTTAGAGGCAGTGCCACAAGTATGTGGTACTATCATTATTAACTTTGTATCTTTTGGCATCAATGTTATGAACATGTGTATTACTAC
Source organism: Hordeum marinum (assembly GCA_022496015.1). Lineage (NCBI taxonomy): Eukaryota > Viridiplantae > Streptophyta > Magnoliopsida > Poales > Poaceae > Hordeum > Hordeum marinum. The sequence goes on from CM039673.1 coordinate 167,925,883, forward strand.
GATCAAGATTCAACAAACCATTCTCACTGGGTGCATGACCATTGAAGGTATTATTCATGTAAACAGAATAACCATTATTCTTTAACTTAAATGAATAACCGTGTTGCAATAAACACGATCTAATCACCTTCATGCTCAACGCAAAACACCAAATAACATTTATTTAGGTTCGTCACTAATCCTGAAGGTAGAGAGAGCGTGCGATGTTGATCACATCAACCTTGGAAACATTTCCAACACACATCGTCACCTCACCCTTAGCTAGTGCTCCGTTTATTCCATAGCTTTTATTTCGAGTTACTAACATTTAGCAGCCGAACCGGTATCCAATACACAGGTGCTACTAGGAGTACTAGCAAGGTACACATAAATAACACATACATCAAATATACTTCTGTCAACATTGCCAGCCTTGTTATCTACCAAGTATCTAGGGTTGTTCCGTTTCAGCGACCGCTCTCCTCATAATCGAAGCACTTAGTCTCGGGTTTGGGTTCAACTTTGGGTTGCTTCACTGGAGCAGCAACTTACTTGCTATCCATGAAGTTTTCCCTCCTTGCTCCTGCCCTTCTCGAAACTAGTGGTTTGACTAACCATCAACACTTGACGCTCCTTCTTGATTTCTACCTTCGCGGTGTCAAAAATCGCGAACAGCTCAGGGATCATTATTTCTATCCCTGGCATTTTATAGTTCATCACCAAGTTCTAGTATCTTAGTGAGAGTAACTTGGAGAACTATATCAATCACTATCTTATCTGGAAGATCAACTCCCACTCGATTCAAGCGATTGTAGCACCCAGACAATCTGAGCACATGCTCAACGATTGAGCTATTCTCTTTCATATTACAGGCAAAGAATCTTGTTGAAGATCTCATATCTCGCAACACGTGCACGAGCCTGAGATCCTAATTTCAGCTCTTAGAACATCTCATATGTTCCGTGATGTTCAAAACGTTTCGGAGCCTCAATTCTAAGCCGTAATGCATGACGCACTAAACTATCAAGTAGTCATCAGAACGTGCCTGTCAGATGTTCACAACATCTACAGACGATGCTAGAGGGGTTGGCGCACTGAGCGGTGCATTAAGGACATAAGCCTTCTATGCAGCAACGAGGACAATCCTCACATCACGGAGCCAGTCCGCAATATTGCTACCATCATCTTGCAACTCTATTTCTCTAGGATCATATAAAAATTCAAGGGAGCTACAGCGCGAGCAAGTAATCTACAACATAATTTGCAAAGACACTACTGACTATGTTCATGATAATGAGTTCAATTAATCATATTACTTAAGAACTCCCACTCAAATTGACAACCCGCCGGTCATTCGAGTGATACATGATCCAAATTGACCAACTCAAGTCCGATCATCATGTGAGTTGAGGTGGTTACAAAGGTGAACATCATCATGTTGATCATATCTACTATATGACTCATGTTCGACCTTTTAGTCTCTTGTGTTCCGAGGCCATGTCTGTACATGCTAGGCTCGTCAAATTAAACCCGAGTGTTCTGCATGTGCAACACTGGCTTGCACCCGTTGTATGTGAACGTAGAGTCTATCACACCCGATCATCACGTGGTGTCTCGACATGAAGAACTTTCGCAACGGTGCACACTCAGGGAGAAGACAATTTATCTTGAAATTAAGTGAGGGATCACCTTATAATGCTACCGTCGTCCTAAGGAAAAACAAGGTGCATAATAGGATTAACATCACATGCAAATCATAATTGACATGATATGGCCATGAACTTGTGCTTTTGATCTCCATCACGAAAGCACTGGCATGATCTCCATCGTCACCGGCATGACACCATGATCTCCATCATCTTGATCTCCATCAATGTGTCGCCATCGGGGTTGTCGCGCCCACCATGCTTCTACTACTATTGCTACCGTTTAGCGATAAAGGAAAGCATTACATAGCGCTTAATGATTGACACGCAGGTCATATAATAATTAAAGACAACCCTATGGCTCCTGCCGGTTGTCGTACTCATCGACATGCAAGTCGTGATAATCAATACATCACATGATCATCTCATACATCACATATATCAAATCATGTAATTGGCCATATCACATCACAACATACCCTGCAAAAACAAGTTAGACGTCCTCTAATTGTTGTTGCATGTTTTACGTGGCTGCTACGGGTATCTAGCAAGAACAATTCTCATCTACGCAAAAACCACAACGGTGATACACTAGTTGCTTTTCAATCTTCTCAAGGACCGCCTTTGTCGAATCCGATCCAACTAAAATGAGAGAAACTGGCACTCGCAAGCCATCTATGCAACAAGTTGTGGTCGAGGGAACCGGTCTCTCGTAAGCGTACGAGTAATGTTGGGCCGGGCCGCTTCATCTCACAATACCGCTGAGCCAAAATCCGACCAAGGGAGGAAGCAATCTAAGCATCAACGCCCACAAATCTTTTGTGTTCTACTCGAGATCTCATCTACACATAGACCTAGCTCATGATGCCACTGATGGGGAACGTCACATGGGAAACAAAAAATTTCCTCGCACACGCAAGATCTATCCATGGTGATGAGCATCTACGAGGGAAGAGTGGATCTACGTACCCTTGTAGATCGCTAAGCGGGAAGCGTTAAGAAATGTGGTCGGTGTAGTCGAACATCTTCGTGATCCAAATCACCGAGCGTCCCGCGATCTCATCATGATCCGTCCCGCGATCCAATCACGATTCGTCCCGCGAACTCATCACGATCCGTCCCGCGAACTCATCACGATCCGTCCCGCGATCTCATCACGATCCGTCCCGCGATCCAATCACGATCCGTCCCGCGAACTCATCACGATCCGTCCCGCGATCTCATCATGATCCATCTCGCGAAATCATCACGATCCGTCCCACGAACTCATCATGATTCGTCCCGCAAACTCATCACGATCCGTCTTGCGATCTAGATCACGGTCCTTCCGATATAGCGCCGAACGGACGACACCTCCGCGTTCAGCACACGTACAGCTTGATGACGATATTCACCGTCTTGATCCAGCAAGAGGAGCGGAAACGAAGAAGAGTTCTTCGGCAGCATGACGGCGCTCCGGCGATGGTGGTGGTGCTATTCCGACAGAGCTTCGCCTAAGCACTGCAGAAAACTGATCTAGAGGAGAAACTATGCACTGGAGGAACGGGTAGCACGTGGCTGAAAATTCTGTGCAAAAACCCTAAAATCCTCTAGTATATATAGGAGGAGAGGAGGAGGAGGCTTGGCTGCCAAAGAGGCAGACCTTGGGTCGGCCAAACCTTGTGGGATTGGAGGATTCCTCCTCCAATCCTAGTAGGACTAGGACTCCTTATTTTTGCCTTATTTTTGTCTTTTTCCACCTTTTTCTCTTTGGGCTTTTCTTCCTAGCCGCATGGGCCTTGTGTGGGACTTCCACCAGCCCACAAAGGGCTGGTATTCACTCCCCCACAGCCCATGTAGCCTCTTGGGTCGAAATACCCCTCCCGATGGTCTCCCGGTACACTACCGGCACTCCCGGTACACTACCGATGAGCCCGAAACTTTTCTGGCGACCAAAATAGGACTTCCTATATATCAATACCTACGGACCATTCCGGAGCTCCTCGTGACGTCCGGGATATCATCCGGGACTCCGAACAACCTTCGGTCACCACCATACATAACTCTATACTACCGAAACGTCACCAAACCTTAAGAGTGCAGACCCTGCGGGTTTGAGAACTATGTAGACATGACCGAGACACCTCTACGGTCAATAACCAATAGCGGGACCTGGATGCCCATATTGGTTCCTACATATTCTATGAAGATCTTTATCGGTCGAACCTCTATGTCAAGGATTCAGTTAATCCCATATGATGTTCCCTTTGTTCTTCAGTATGTTACTTGCCCGAGATTCGATCGTCGGTATCTGTATACCTAGTTCAACCTCGTTACCGGCAAGTCTCTTTACTCGTTCCATAATACAAGATCCCGTGACCAACACTTAGTAACATTGCTTGCAAGGCTTATTGTGATGTTGTATTACCGAGTGGGCCCTAAGATACCTCTCCGTCACACAGAGTAACAAATCCCAGTCTTGATCCATGCCAACCCAACAGACACCCTCAGAGATACCTGTAGAGCACCTTTATAGTCACCCGGTTATGTTGCGACATTTCATACACACAAGGCACTCCTCCGGTGTTAGTGAGTTTCATGATCTCATGGTCATAGGAACATATACTTGGCATACAGAAAACAGTAGCAATAAAATGACACGATCATATGCTACGTTTGTAGTTTGGGTCTTGTCCATCACACCATTCTCCTAATGATGTGATCCCGTTATCAAATGACATCTCATGTCCATGGCTAGGAAACCTTAACCATCTTTGATCAACGAGCTAGTCCATTAGAGGCATACTAGGGAGATGGTTTTGTCTATGTATCCACACATGCATCTAAGTCTCCGATCAATACAATTATAGCATAGATAATAAATGATTATCATGAACAAGGAAATATGATAATAACTAATTTATTATTGCCTCTAGGGCATATTTCCAACAAGATTCCCTCCGCATCGACCTGACGTGACCGTTTCCACTCTCCATTCGGTGGCGGCAGCGACATCCGTGAGGGGGGTCACACCCCGGAGCCACGTGTCGGGTGCTTGCACCTGCCACCCCACTTCCAGACGTGTAAGAGGGCCCAGCGCAAGACCTGGCGGCATCGCCACCCCCCAAGTACCCCGTCTCGTCTAACCCTAGCATTGTTGACCAGATGGGTCTACCCCTTTGACTTTCACCGAACGAGGTATGACCGATAGACATTTTCACCTCGTTGTGATAGGCCAGCCCATAGGTAGCTGCCACCACACTTCCAAACATGCAAGAGGGCCTAGCGGAAGACCTGGTAGCATTGCCCCCCCAAGTACCCCACCCCGTCTAACCCTCGCACTGTTGACCGGACGGATCTACCCCTTTGACGTTCGCCGGACGGGGTATGACCGATGGACATTTTCACCTGGCTGTGATAGGCCAGCCCATGGGTACACTTCGGATCAAAGTCCGGACCCAACCCACCACAAGATTCCCTCCGTGTCTCCCCGACGTGGTCGTTTCCACCCTCCGTGCGGCTGTGGCATCGATGTTCATGAGGGGGGCCACACCCCGGAGCCACGTGTTGGGTGCTTGCACCTGCCACCACACTTCCAGGCGTGTAAGAGAGCCTAGCGCAAGACCTGGCGGCATTGCCACCCCCAAGTACCCCCATCCCGTCTAATGCTAGCATTGTTGATCGGACGGGTCTACCCCTTTGACTTTCACCGGATGGTGTATGACCGATGGACATTTTCACCTTGCTGTGATAGGCCAGCCCATAGGTACACTTCAGATCAAAGTCCGGGCATAACCCACCACAAGATTCCCTCCGCGCCGACTTGATGTGACCGTTTCCACCCTTCGTGCGGCGGCGGCGGTGACGTTCGTGAGGGGGGTCACACCCTGGAGCCACGTGTCGGGTGCTTGCACCTGTCACCACACTTCCAGACATGTAAGAGGGCCCAACGCAAGGCCTGGCGGCATTGCCAACCCCCAAGTACCCCGTCCCGTCTAACCCTAGCATTGTTGACCGGACGGGTCTACCCGTTTGACTTTCACGGGACGAGGTATGACCGATAGACTTTTCACCTCGCTATGATAGGCCATCCCATAGGTACACTTCGGATCAAAGTTGGGGCCTAACCCACCGCAAGATTCCCTTCGGATCAACGTTCGGGCCTAACCCATCGCAAGATTCCCTCCGCGTCGACCTGACGTGACCGTTTCCACCCTCCATGCGGTGGCGGCAGCGATGTTCGTGAGGGGGGATCACACCACGGAGCCACGTGTCGGGTGCTTGCACCTGCCACCACACTTCCAGGCGTGTAAGAGGGCCCAATGCAAGACCTGGCGGCATTGCCACCCCCAAGTACCCCGTCCCGTCTAACCCTAGCATTGTTGACCGGACGGGTCTACCCGTTTGACTTTCACTGGACGAGGTATGACCGATGGACATTTTCACCTGGCTGTGATAGGCCAGCCCATAGGTAGCTGCCACCACAGTTCCAAACGTCCAAGAGGGCCCAGTGGAAGACCTGACAGCATTGCCACCCCCTAAGTACCACGTCCCATCTAACCCTCGCACAATTGACCGGACGGATCTACCCCTTTGACTTTCACCGGACGGTGTGTGACCGATGAACATTTTCACCTGGCTATGATAGGCCAGCCCATAGGTACACTTCAGATCAAAGTCCGGGCCTAACCCACCGCAAGATTCCCTCCGTGTCGACCTAGCGAGACCGTTTCCACCCTTCGTGCGGTGGCGGCAGCGACGTCCGTGAGGGGGGTCACACTACGGAGTCACGTGCCGGGAGCTTGCACCTGCCACCACACTTCCAGACGTGTAAGAGGGCCCAACGCAAGACCTGGCGGCATAGCTACCCCCCCCCCCCCAATTACCCCATCCCGTCTAACCCTAGCATTGTTGACCGGACGGGTCTACCCCTTTGACTTTCACCGGACGAGGTATGACCGATGGACATTTTCACCTGGTTGTGATAGGCCAGCCCATAGATACACTTCGCATCAAGGTCCGGGCCCAACCCACCGCAAGAATCCCTCCATGTCTACCTGACGTGGTCGTTTCCATCCTTCGCATGACGGAGGCAGCGACGTCCGTGATGGGGGTCATGCTACGGAGCCGCGTGTTGGGTGCTTACACCCGCCACCACATTTCGGGACATGTAAGAGGGTCGAGGGCAAGACCGCGCGGCATAGGTACCCCCCAAAGTCCCTCGTCTCGTCAAACCCTGACACAGTTGACCGGCGGATCTAGCACTTTCAAGATTCATATAATAAACATATAAAACTTGTCAAAATAGACGTAATTATCATTTTTTGTGATTTCAATAAAGTATAAGGACCTATATGCAAAAGAACATAAGGTCACATTACTAACATACTCGAAAATAAATACAAACCACATATTCATAATCTATGGAAAATTGTACACCAAATCTATAGATAATTTATGTATGTTTATGTTTAGATAAGGCACATTTAAGTTAATCAAAAATTAATTGAGGAAAATAATAAAAACTTAAAAATAGAAAAAAAATCAGAAGACAGATAAAAGGCTTTGCCGACGGTTTGGCCGTCGGCGTAGCTACGAACCAGCGATGCCCAACAGATGCGCCTCGGATCGATGACGTGGCACCTGCCACGGATCGATGACGTGGACAAAGGCTACGCCGACGGTTTAACCATCGGTGTCGCTACGTCGACGGCCGCCGTCAAAGTCGTCGGCGTAGCTCTAACGTCGTCAGCTCCCCATCTGTTCGCAGGTTGTCTAGAGCATTTCTATGCCGACGGCCCGTTTATGCCGACAGGGGCCGTCGGGATAGCCGTAGATACGCCGATGGCCTTCTGGTGCCTACGGCCACCGTCGGGATAGCCGTAGATACGCCGACGACCTTCTGGTGCCTACGGCCACCGTCGGGATAGGCAAAAGGACCCCAAGGGCTTTTCTACGCCAACGGCCCGACCAAGGTCGTCGGGATAGCTCCGACCATGCCTACGGCCACCGTCGGCATAGATCAGGCCGTCGACGTCGAGCTTTATTCTGGTAGTGATTACAACCGGCCTAAAATTTGTCCTATGTAGAAAAAACTAATCGTCTGTTCCTAAATAGCTACAGCCCACTACCTAATTTTTCTAGCCATGCAACCATGACACATAATCAAGTATGCATGCAACACATAAATAACATCTTTTGCACTACTCTACACATGCAATGGTGCCACATCATCAACTCATGCATATTAGTCATAAGTAGGTTTTTGCATTAGAGTTCATCCTTCATATTTTGTTAGAAATTACATTGTAACTATAATTTTCACTTTCTTTTTATACGTTTTGTATTTTATATTGTTTTACAGCATACATTCATTTTTCAATAGTTTTAGAATTTTTTATAACAACTATTTATCTATTCTTTAACAATGTTTTCGTAGCAACGCGTGGGACATCATGGACATCATCTAGTTGATGATGATTTGGCACTCTTTAACATGGCATTTGAGATAAGGACGCCATCATTAGTTAAGAGCTGCAAGCCTGCAACCTCCCGTGCGTAGAGGTTGCTCAGCGATGTGAATCATCTTGTCCTGCGTCGAAGATATATCAAGGGCTTGGTGCAGTTTTGAGTCTCAAACAATGTGAACCCGGAGCTTCGCAGCCCCTTCCGTCCCATAATCTAACCACTCTTTTAGTGTAGTCGCACTCGCTGACTCTCACCACGCCCAATGGAATCCCATGAATTAAAAGATGGTTAGCCTAATTAAATCCCATTCAAAACCACGCGGACTAAATGCCTTCCCCACGCGGCTCTTTCTCTCTCGCGCGCGCGCTTGATATATAACCACGCGCCCGAGGAAGAAGCAACCTCTTCCGTAGTACTAGTAGACCTCTTCTCCTCACCACAAGAGAGCCAAGCGAGGATCCGCTCGACCCCAGCCGCCATTGATGGCTCATGCTACCTCCACAGTGCTCGCGCTGCTCATCTTCCTCCTCTGCCGGCACGTCCACGTCGATGCGGCCGCGACGCTGTCGCAGGGGCAGTCACTGGCGGGTAACGATACGCTCCTGTCGGCCAACGGCGCCTTCAAGCTCTCCTTCTTCTCGCCGCGCGCCGGCGACGGCTCGCGGGTGTACCTCGGCGTCATGTTCGCGAGAGCCGCAGAGCCGACCGTGCCGTGGGTGGCCAACCGCGAAGCGCCGGTGAGCTCCACGGCCTCGTCCTACTCCGCCACCGTCACGGACTCCGGCGACCTCCGGGTGTTGGAGGGGGAGCGCGTCGTGTGGCAGACGAACACGACCTCGTCGGCGGGGAACTTCACGCTGACGATCCAGGACACGGGGAACCTTGTGCTCGCCGGCGGCAGCGGCGCGCAGGCGGTGCAGCTCTGGCAGAGCTTCGACTACCCGGCGGACACCTTCCTCCCCGGGATGAACATCACGCTCGCCCGGCGAGACGGCGTCGTCGTGAGGCAGACGTTGTTCAGGTCGTGGAGGAGCCCCGACGACCCGGCCCCCGGCAACTTCACGCTCGGGCAGGACCCGCTCGGGTCGGCGCAGCTCTACATATGGCGCCGCGGCCAGGACGGCAAGGACGTGACGCTCTGGAGGTCCGGGCAGTGGGCCAAGACCAGCTTCGTGGGCATCCCGTATCGGCCGCTCAACCTGTACGGCTTCCAGCTCAACGGCGACCTCTCCCAGAGCAGCGGCGTGTCCTACACCTTCCACACCTTCAACTCCTCGCAGTACAGGTTCGTGCTCCAGCCCGACGGCACGGAGACGTGCTACCAGCTCGTGGACGCCACCGGTGCCTGGGAGGTCGTCTGGTCGCAGCCGACGATGCCATGCCAAGCCTACAACACGTGCGGCCCAAACGCCCAGTGCTCCGCCCCCGACCGCTGCACCTGCCTTCAAGGTCAGAAACCCCGAAACAAAACCAACGCCATTGCAAACTGCGTTCCGATCGATCATTTAGAAACGCGCTGCATCACTCCCGACGGACCGATCGCTGAATTACGTTGGTGCAAAAAATGCAGGTTTCGAGCCGAAATCCGAAGCAGAGTACAGCAACGGGGTGTGGGCGCAGGGGTGCGTGAGGAGCAGCCGGCTGACCTGCAGCGAGCGGAATGTGAGCATGAGCGGCGGCGACGCGTTCGCCGTCCTCGCCGGCGTGAAGCTGCCGGACCTGGCCGCGTGGGAGTCGGCGGTCAGCAGTGCGGACGCGTGCATGCAGTGGTGCCTGGCCAATTGCACGTGCAACGCGTACAGCTACAGCGGCGGCACCGGGTGCTTGACCTGGGCCCGGGAGCTGGTGGACGTCTACCAGTTCCCCGACGGACAGTTCCCCAACGGACAAGGATATGACCTCCACATCAAGGTCCCCTCTTCTGTATTAGGTAAGCTTATTACTATTAATAATGCTGATGATTTTTTAACCTTTGAACTCCTAAACCAAGTTATGAAAACTGCAGCTACTAAGAAACTTCTCGGTTGTTGAGGAAATACTGCTAAACGCTTTACCGTAGAAATTGTTCTTTCTGTTGTGTGCTTGTGGCAGGACTTGCATGACTGACATTTTGGTTGCATTACCGTAGAAAATGTTCCTTTTTTGTTGCTACAATACAAAAATCCAAACCACTCAATTTGGCCTAACAGAAGTAAACAATGACATTTTGGTCCTCGTCAACGAGGAACGCGACCCCAGCCGTGTTCATAATAATTCATTCATACAAAGTTGTGTGGATGCATGCACAGTTGTTGGGGTCTCCTCTCCTCTGGCGCGATGCATGCCTTGTGTAGTCCACGGAATAAAATTCACTGGAATATGTAGTCGAGTATGAGATGGTTGCCAACTTGGACCAGTAAACAGTTACCGTCAAGGGTGAAAACAACCAGACTGCTCTGCCTTTCAGACACCTTTCGCCCCCATTTCGTATGCTTTTATCAGCTGTCGCTGTTCGGCAACGCATATAAAAAAAAGGCAGATAAAAGGGCTAATCTAAATATTTGACGGCCTGCAGAAGAAGGAAAAGAAGGAAACGATTATAACTTCTGAACCTATGCAAGCTGACTTTTGAGGAAAGATTTTCGATCTTTCAGTTGGCTTAAAAGATTTTTCGGACAGTGACATGTACTATATGTTTCCACCAAGTAGCACATTTTCATGAAAATGACCTAACATGGTCAGATCTTTCTATATGTTAAGATATGGATGAACTCGGTCGTGAGGTGGATAGTTTAGCTAGGTTCTCTCGCGAATAATATATTGCAAGTAGCACAAATGGAACATGTGGAACAAACCAAGCTTGGTTTGACCATGCAAGCCAACATGTCTGACCATATTTGGTGGGTTTTATATTTACCTGATCTGAATCCACGTGTGGCTTTGCCAGATTACACGCCCGCAGTTTGCAACTTTAGGGGAACTTCGATCAATGATTGCGATGTGACAGGGTGGATTCATAGATACTGCTCTGCTGCTCCATAATCCTTTGCCACTGCAGATGAAAATGACCCATGTGACTGACAATTGGACGTGGCTGATCATAGTTTTGACTGTATTTTTTACCTGGGCAGATTCAGGATCTAAACGGAGGACAAGGGTTATTGTTAGCGTCGTGATCGTCCTGGCGGTTGTACTGGCCGCATGCGGCTTTCTCATGTGGAAATGCAGAAGAAGAATCAGAGGTGAGAATCTGAAGACTTCAGCAATTTGCAACCAAATTTATTGTGTTCAGGGAGGCGGCCACTATCACTATCACCATGCATGGCAGGCTAATTTGGTTCGTCTTATCTCGTATAGAGAAACTCGGCGTCGGTGGCGGGAAAAAGAGGACGGGAGCCTCGCTGATGCTGCGCCCTGCTACGATGAAAGCCAAGCATGACTTCTCAGGGCCGAAGCAGCCCGATCAGGAGGAAGGAGAGAACGGCGACGGCTGCGAGCTGCCTCTGTTCACCCTGGAGACCTTGGCGGCGGCCACTGGCGGCTTCAGCGAGGCCAACAAGCTCGGGGAAGGAGGGTTCGGCCACGTGTACAAGGGCAACCTCCCCGGCGGCGAGGAGGTGGCGGTGAAGAGGCTGTCCAGGAGCTCCGGGCAGGGGTGCGAGGAGTTCAAGAACGAGGTGATACTCATCTCCAAGCTGCAGCACCGCAACCTGGTGAGGATCCTGGGGTGCTGCATCCATGGCCACGAGAAGATGCTGGTGTACGAGTACATGCCCAACAAGAGCCTCGACGCCTTCCTCTTCGGTATGCAGACGCACCGTCTATCTCATCAGTGCATTGTGGTGTTCGCTTTCTTGGGCCAACTCTGACGTTGCGGTGGTGCGGTGGTGATCGGAGCAGATCCGGCGAGGCGGGGGCTGCTGGACTGGAAGACGAGGCTCCACATCATCGAAGGGATCGCGCGGGGGCTGCTGTACCTCCACCGGGACTCGAGGCTCCGCGTGGTGCACCGGGACCTCAAGGCCAGCAACATCCTCCTGGACCAGGACATGAACCCCAAGATATCCGACTTCGGCATGGCCAGGATCTTCGGCGGCGACAAGAACCAGGAGAACACCAACCGCGTCGTCGGCACACTGTAAGTAGTATCAAGTATAGTACGTTCCTTGCATATAAACCAACAATGGCAGGGTGTTGAACTTCTGCTGAAATTTCGCTACGACGATGTGTCACCAGAGGCTACATGTCGCCGGAGTACGCGATGGAGGGCCTGTTCTCGGTGAGATCCGACGTGTACAGCTTCGGCATCCTGATCCTCGAGATAATCACCGGCCAGAAGAACAGCAGCTTCCACCACATGGAGGGCTCACTCAACATCGTAGGCTACGTAAGCTCCTCGCTGTCCCTAGTTTTCATCAGCAATGCATCAGCACTGTTCTGTTCTTCTCCGAGAGTGAGCTTTGTTGCTGACCTGCTTATGACTCGGGTGCAGGCGTGGCAGATGTGGAACTCGGACAAGGGGGAGCAGCTGATCGACCCGTCGATCCGGGCGTCGAGCTCGGCGTCGGCGTCGCGCGAGGCGCTGCGGTGCGTCCACATGGCGCTGCTGTGCGTGCAGGACCACGCCGGGGACCGGCCGGACATCCCGTACGTGGTACTGGCGCTGGGCAGCGACAGCTCCGTGCTGCCGATGCCGAGGCCGCCCACCTTCACGCTGCAGTGCACGTCCTCGGACCGGGACGGGTTCAGGGGGAAGGCCGACGAGTCCTACTCCGCCTGCGATCTCACCGTCACCATGATTCAAGGGAGGTAGTCCATGATGGATAGGGATGTGTGGAACTTGTGCCGGGCGATTCAGCTGCTTGTAGAGATTGTTTCCCTTCTCTCTCTCTCTCTGTACATGGCGCAAATTTTGTAACACCGTGTTCTTTGGCAGGCTAAAACCTTGTCTAGTCGATCGGCATGGCAACAGCCAACTGTACATATGACAGGCTCAGGGGGTCATCAGACTGTTAATCTGCTTGCATTTCCTTTTGAATAGGGTCGAGGTGTTTCCTTTTATGTTTACTCCCTCTGTCTCTTAATATAAAACGTTTTTGCAGTTCAATTTAAATTGTAAAAACGTCTTATATTATGGGACAGAGGTAGTAGTTTTCAAACAGTAGAACAATTGTAAATGCGCCAACAAGACCTAGGTACACAGGTAAATTCAGATTTCAATTTTGACCTCACCAGCAAATTCAGCGCAATAATATGCTAACACATTTTTTGAAAACAATCGCCATAGTCTGCTAGAAACTTTGCGAGAATAGCCACCAATTCCACCAAGGGCACCCTCCCACCAATCCACCATGGACACCGAGGTTGTGTAAGCCCCCAAAACCTCCCATATCTGCCGAAGAGATCGACTGACACACTTCCAGTTCATCTTAGACAGGGTACGAGTCAAACTTGCCGGATGGAAGGGACGGATGTTATCGATTGCTGACAGAAGAGTTCTTGTGCGTAGTGTCCTCTCGGCCATCCCTACGTTCGCGCTATCGGTGCTGCGACCCCCAATGAAGCAGCTCAAAGAGATTGACAAAGTGAGACGCCGGTTCCTTTGTGCTCAGGAGGAAGATCTAACAAGGGGCAAATGCAAAGTTGGATGGAGGTCCGTGTGCACACCAACTGAATACGGAGGTTTGGGTATAGCAGACCTCGGAAAATTCTCCTGGGCATTGAGGCTCGGATGGCTATGGCTTGAATGCAAAAATGAAGATCGGACATGGAAGGGATCTCAAGTGCCGTGCTATGCAAAAGATAGGGCTCTTTTTGATCGGGCAACCAAAATCACTCTGGGGAACAGCAAGCTTGCCTCCTTCTGGCATTCATCATGGCTCACCTCCCCATGTCTTGAGCAGTTGTTCCCGGACCTGTACAAGCGCTCCAGGGGGAAAGAAATGTGTGGCTAAAGCGTTTGAAAATCATTCATGGGTAAGAGACATGCGCCACCATGCAAGCAATGACCACCTACAAAATTTCCTAATATTATGGAGAGCCATTCGCGATGCAAATGTGACTCTGCAGCCGCAAGTTGAAGATCAAATCATCTGGCGCCTAAACAATTCAGGATCTTATACTGCAAGCTCCGCATACAGTCTGCAGTTTGAATCCATGCAAAAGACAAGCAACAAAATGATCATCTGGAAAACATGGGCTCGAGGCAAGATCAAATATTTCTTCTGGCTACTGTTGCAAGATAGGCTATGGTGCAACGACAGACTTCAACGTTGAGGCTGGGAAAATGCATACTTCTGCCCTTTGTGCAGGAGGAACCTGGAGGCATCCACTCACCTTATCTGGGATTACCCAGTCTCCAAAGAGATTTGGCGCCGTGTATCTTCATGGCCAGGATGCAGTAACCTTTCCACACTGGTCAATATAGATGACGAGACGGCCTCCACTGCTCAACGAGTGCATGGTATGCTACAACAGTCAAGAGCAAACGTAAGGGAGAAGCTGAAATCAATGATGTTTCTTGTCTTTTGGCACATCTGGACATAAAGGAATCAGCGCACGTTCAGACAAAAAGAAAATCAGATTGCGCAAATCATTGTGGCAATCAGAAGTGACATGGACTGCTGGAGAATCGTGGGGGCCAAATGCCTAAAAACATCATTAGGGGATCCTGGCTAGGGATAGCAATCTGAATTTTTTTACGTACGGGTAATTAGCATCTGTTGTACTCCACCATGATCAATTGATCATGAACGCTTTTGTCGCCCTTCTTCTACTTGATATATGAAATGACGGCAGTTTGCTGCTTCTTTCAAAAAATATGCTAACACATAAATATATATCCAAATGGTACAGTAAGTTTTTTTAGACAAGAATGCAACAAATACGTGACACACAAACACCGGTACAGTCGAACTTAAACTGGCGGATGTAGTCCAACTTGTTCGGGTGGACCGGAAATGAGTTGTGTTGAGCTTTTCCGTCCGTATTTCTTTTTTCTCACTACTATATGGGATGGGAAAAACATTATGGTGGCGCCCGGACCGCAACCTACACCTTGCTAGATCTGCCCCTCTGGTGGGAATGTATCTCGTGCCTTCACCTTGTGCCAGTGGACCGGTCACCCAATAGTCCTACGAGTTAAAAAACCCTGAAAATGTGCATTGGGCTTTTACAGGATCCGATGTTGTTGCAACCAACAAGGGTCTCCACTATTCTTTTGGGTTAGGTGATCTTGTTCCCAGGATTAGTCTTTGATGTGTCGTCTGTATGGGATCTATGCCATGTGTTAGTTGATGTTGTGTCATTAATGTGGCCTTTGTGTCGTGGCCTTTGTGTCGTGTCATTAATGTTGTCCACTTGTTTTTTTATGTTAGAAAAACACATTGGTGTACTCAGTTGGAATGTGAGGGGCTTGAACTGCTCGAATGCCCTTGCGACCATCAATGAAACTAATGTTGCCTCTTCATGCCATATTGTGTGCTTGCACGAAACAAAACCTGATTCCGTCGACCAATAGATAGCTACGTTTCTTGCTGGAAGTCAGCTCCACAATTTCGCTCGGAGGCCAGTGAATAATGCGAGAGGGGGAATATTCATGCTATGGGATGATCATTTGGTTGACATCCCCAACATTATCGCAACCACCTAGTGCCACTCGACCATGGTTCCATGTGAAGGTGTTTGATGTCCACTTGACTTCGTTTTATGGCCCTAGCAGTTCTTCTCTCAAAGATGCCTTGTTCACCAAGCTCATAAGCCAAAACTGCCTAATCCGACTTTATAGTTTGCTTTTGGGTCATTTCAATCAAATCTACCATGCATGTGATAAGAACAAGAGCAATGTTAATATGAGGCGTATTAACCCATTCAGTGGCGGACCTAGAATTAGGCCAGGGCCCGGGCGAATTGGGCTAGACACCAGGCAACCTTCGGTCACTGTAGCAGTCGAGCTACAGTAAACGTTACGGTGTACACATGAGATGGGACTCATGCCCCAGGCCGCCGCCCGGGCTGCCTGGGGCCTGAATGCACCCATGAACCCATTTTGAAACACACTTCAAAGTAATGAACTCAAGGAGATACGTCTCCAAAACAAACACCTCATGTGGAGTAACGAGAGGGAAACCCGACATTGTGAAACCTTGGTTTCTTTATTCTGTAACACCAAATGAGACATATAATTTGACACCCACATTGTCAATGTGAAATCCGACAGACCCCTTGGTAGAGTGTCACGACTAGCCATAAAGCTCAGAGGGGAAACATGGTGTAGAATTACCGAGGTTGGAGGCCGCCTCTCTAAAGGTAAAACCTGCTCGTGTTATATCGGTTTGATATGGTGCATAAAAGAAATGGTTGATCTCGAGGATCGTAGGTATACCAAGGGAAGATGATAAGGTGCCCTAAAGACTAGCCCTCCCACAGCTTAGAAAGGACATAGTGGCCTAGGGTTACACGAATCGTAGTCGGCTACGGCGGTTTGGAGAGTCCTCCTAATATTCATCTTTTCTTGCCTCATACGCCAAGATGTTGGTTCCTCCCTTCTAGAGGTCCCATGAGTCACCCTGATGGCCGGTGTAACGACCTAGGGGTTCGAGTCGGCATGGTGGTCTAACTTCCATTGACCTGAGGCATCCCTAGGATGCAACACCGTCAATAACCCCTCAATGAGTCCATGGACTTGGCCACTTACGGGTTGAAGCAAAGATATTCCATTTGGGACACCATCCCTATTTAGCATCTTCCCTCTCTCACTAGATCCACAAAGTTGATGTCATTCTTGGAGCCTAAAATACCACCGACGTGATTCTGCTGAGGTGACAGACCAGTGAAAGGAGGTGAATTGCCTCTTCGATTTATTGTTGATAATGGCAAATGTGATGATGGTGTGATAGACAGGAGGGTGCAACCCCTCATAGCTAGGGAGCATTAGTTGTTCAAATATACCGGCGAGGGGGGTTGTAGCCGGACTTAGACCGGGTTCTTTGAAGATAGGTAGCTCCATTGGAGTGATATCTTCAATCATGAAGGGGGAAACCTCCAGTATTTCAAAGAAGCTTTGGTTTCTAGGCTTCTCACACGAGTGCCCTCCAAACAATATTAATATTATTCTTCAACATTTACCTTTCTGCTCGATCCTTTTTTGATCCATAGACTCCGGCCTTGCTTTTGTAGGGCTTCTCCGGCTATGTCCCCCCAGCGCCGCAGCCAAGCATCCATTGAGAAAAGACATGGAGTTCCTCGGCGCCTTCGATACCACTATCGAGCCCGAGCTGAACACGGACAAGGATGATGATGACACCCAAAAATAGGACAAGGTTGACAACGATGCCCATGACAAGGACGAGGTCGGTGATGAAGAGGAGCATGATACGTCTCCGTCGTATCTATAAACTTTGATTGTTTCATGCCAATATTCTACAACTTTCATATATTTTTGGAAACTTTTTATACTATTTTTGGGACTAACATATTGATCCAGTGCCCAGTGCCAGTTCCTGTTTGTTGCATGTTTTTTGTTTTGCAGAAAATCCATATCAAACAAAGTCCAAATGGGATAAAAACTTACGGAGATTTTTTTGGAATATATGTGAATTTTGGAAGTGAAATCAACAGAAGGCGGTGCTTGAGGGGCCCACAAGCCTGTCAGGCATGCCCTGGGGGGTAGGGCGCGCCATGAGGTCGTGTGGCCATCCCTTAGGTCGGTTGGAGATTTCCTTTGGCTGCAAGAAAGCTCATTTTTGGATAAAGATCCCCTCAAAATTTCAGCCTGATTGGAGTTAAGGATCTCCGGATATTTAAGAAACGGTGAACGGGCAGAATCAGGGAGCGCCGAAATAGAAGAAAACAAAGAGAGAGATCCAATCTTGGAGGGGCTATCGCCCCTCTGCCGCCATGGAGGCCATGGAACAGAGGGGAAACCCTTCTCCCATCTAGGGGGGGAGGTCAAGGAATAAGAAGAAGGAGGGGGTTCTCTCCCCCTCTCTCCCGGTGGCACCGGAACGCCCCCAGGGCCATCATCGTGACGGCAATCTACTCCAACAACTCCGTCATCTTCACCAACACCTCCATAACCTTCCCCCGTCTATCTACAGAGGTCCACTCTCCCGCAACCCGCTATACCCTCTACTTGAACATGGTGCTTTATGCTTCATATTATTATACAATGATGTGTTGCCATCCTATGATGTCTGAGTAGATCTATTTTGTCCTAGGTTGATTGATGATCATGATTGGTTTGAGTTGTATGTTTTATTGTTAGTGCTGTCCTATGGTGCTCTCCGTGTCGCGCAAGTGTGAGGGATCCCCGCTGTAGGGTTTGCAATATGTTTATGATTCGCTCATGGTGGATGGCGTGAGTGGCAGAAGCATGAAACCGAGTAAGTAGGTTGTTTGCGTATGGGAATAAAGAGGACTTGATACCTTATAATGCTATGGTTGGGTTTTACCTTAATGATCTTTAGTAGTTGAGGATGCTTCCTAGAGTTCCAATCATAAGTGCATATGATCCAAGTAGATAAAGTATGTTAGCTTATGCCTCTCTCTCATATAAAATTGCAATAATGATTACCGATCTAGTTATCAATTGCCTAGGGACCATTTCGCAACTCCTACCACCACTTTTCCACATTCGTTAAACTAACTTATGTGTTTCTTTATATTAGCAGCCCCTAGTTTTTATTTCTGTGCTCTTTATTATCTTGCAAACCTATCCTATCACACCTACAAAGTACTTCTAGTTTCATACTTGTTCTAGGTAAAGCGAACGTTAAGCGTGCGTAGAGTTGTATCGGTGGTCGATAGAACTTGAGGGAATATTTGTTCTACCTTTAGCTCCTCATTGGGTTCGACACTCTTACTTATCGAAAGAGGCTACAAATGATCCCCTGTACTTGAGAGAAAAAGGTCTTGATAACCCACAAGTGTAGGGGATCAATTGTAGCCTTTCTCAATAAGTAAGAGTGTCGAACCCAACGAGGAGCTAAAGGTAGAACAAATATTCCCTCAAGTTCTATCGACCACCGATACAATTCTACGCACGTTTAACGTTCGCTTTACCTAGAACAAGTATGAAACTAGAAGTTCTTTGTAGGTGTGATAAGATAGGTTTGCAAGATAATAAAGAGCACGTAAATAAAAACTAGGGGCTGCTAAGATAAAGAAACAACTAAGTTAGTTTAACGAGTGTGGAAAAGTGTTGGAAATATGCCCTAGAGGCAATAATAAATTAGTTATTATCATATTTCCTTGTTCATGATAATCGTTTATTATCCATGCTATAATTGTATTGATCGGAGACTTAGATGCATGTGTGGATACATAGACAAAACCATGTCCCTAGTATGCCTCTAATAGACTAGCTCGTTGATCAAAAGATGGTTAAGGTTTGCTAGCCATGGACATGAGATGTCATTTGATAACGGGGTCACATCATTAGGAGAATGATGTGATGGACAAGACCCAAACTGCAAACGTAGCATATGATCGTGTCGGTTTATTGCTACTGTTTTCCGCATGTCAAGTATGTGTTCCTATGACCATGAGATCATGCAACTCACAGATATCGGAGGAGTGCCTTGTGTGTATCAAACGTTGCAACGTAACTGGGTGACTATAAAGGTGCTCTACAGGTATCTCCGATGGTGTCTGTTGAGTTGGAAAGGATCGAGACTGGGATTTGTTACTCCGTGTGACGGAGAGGTATCTCGGGGCCCACTCGGTAATGCAACATCACAATAAGCCTTGCAAGCAATGTGACTAATTGTTAGTTGGGGATCTTGTATTATGGAACGAGTAAAGAGACTTGCCGGTAACAAGGTTGAACTAGGTATGAAGATACCGACGATCGAATCTCGGGCAAGTAACATACCGAAGAACAAAGGGAACGTTATACGGGATTAACTGAATCCTTGACATAGAGGTTCGACCGATAAAGATCTTCGTAGAATATGTAGGAACCAATGTGGACGTCCAGGTCCCGCCATTGGTTATTTACCGTAGAGGTGTCTCGGTCATGTCTACATAGTTCTCGAACCCGCAAGGTCTGCACACTTAAGGTTCGGTGACGTTTCGGTAGTGTAGAGTTATGTATGGTGGTGACCAAAGTTTGTTCGGAGTCTCGGATGAGATTCCGGACGTCATGAGGAGCTCCGGAATGGTCCAGAGGTAAAGATTCATATATAGGAAGTCCCAGTTTGGTTTCTGGAAAAGTTTCGGGCTCATCGGTAGTGTACCGGGAGTGCCGGTAGTGTACCGGGAGGCCTCCGGGAGGGGTATTTCGACCCCAAGAGGTCCATGGGCTGTGGGAGAATAATAACCAGCCCTTTGTGTGCTGGTAAAACAGCCACAAAGTCCCATGGCGCAGGAGAGAAAGTCCTAAAGCAAAAAGTGGAAAATCTGCCAATAGGAGGCAATCCTACTCCAACTAGCATTGGAGGTGAAGTAGGATTGCTTCCCACCTCCTATTTCGGCCGACCCAAAGGCCTTGGATGCCTCTCCTCTCCTCTCCTCCTATATATACTAGTGGATTGGGTGGTTTTTGGACAGAATTTCCGGCCACGTGCTACCCGTTCCACCGGTGCAGAGTTTCTCCTCTAGATCGGTTTTCTGCAGCGCTTAGGCGAAGCCCTGCCGGAATTGCTCCACCACCATCACCGGAGCGCCGTCATGCTGCCGGTGAACTCTCTCTCCTCTCCACCTCCTCTCGCTGGATCGAGACGGTGGAGATCGTCATCAAGCTGCACGTGTGCTGAACGCGAAGGTGTCATCCGTTCGGCGCTAGATCGGAAGGACCGTGATCGAGATCGCGAGACGGTTCGTGATGTGATCACGGAATGGATCGTGACGAGTTCGCGGGACAGATCGTGATCAAGATCATGAGACGGATCATGATGAGTTCGCGGGACGGATCATGATGTGTTCGCGGGACGGTTCGTGATTGGATCGCGGGACGCTCGGCGATTTGGATCGCGAAGAAGTTCGACTACACCAACCACGTTTCTTAACGCTTCCCGCTTAGCGATCTAGAAGGGTACGTAGATCCACTCTTCCTCTCGTAGATGCTCATCACCATGGATAGGTTTGCGTGTGCGTAGGAAATTTTTTGTTTCCCATGCGACGTTCCCCAACAGTGGTATTAGAGCTAGGTTGATGGTTCGATGAGATCTCGAGTAGAACACAAAAGGTTTGTGGGCGTTGATGCTTAGATTGCTTCCTCCCTTGGTCGGATTTTGGTTCAGCGGGATTGTGAGATGAAGCGGCCCGGACCAACATTACTCGTACGCTTACGAGAGACCGGTTCCCTCGGCGCAACTTGTTGCTTAGATGGCTTGCGGGTGACAGTTTCTCTCACTTTAGTTGGATCGGATCCGACAAAGACGGTCCTTGAGAAGGTTGAAAAGCAATCTATGTATCACCGTTGTGGTTTATGCGTAGGTGAGAATCGTTCTTTCTAGATACCCGTAGCAGCCACGTAAAACATGCAACAACAATTAGAGGACGTCTAACTTGTTTTTGCAGGGTATGTTGTGATGTGATATGGCCAATTACATGATGAGATATATGTGATGTATGAGATGATCATGTGATGTATAGAATTTCACGACTTGCATGTCATTGAGTACGGCAACTGGCAGGAGCCATAGGATTGTCTTTAATTATTGTATGACCTGCGTGTCAATCATTAAGCGCTATGTAATGCTTTACTTTATCGCTAAGCGATAGCAATAGAAGTAGAAGCAGGGCTGGCGCCACAACCCCAATGGCAACACATTGATGGAGATCAAGATGATGGAGATCAAGATGATGGAGATCATGGTGTTGTGCTGGTGACGATGGAGATCATGCCGGTGTTTCGAAGATGGAGATCTTAAACACAAGGTCATGGCCATATCATGTCACTTATGAATTGCATGAGATGTTAATCCTTTTATGGACCTTGTTTAATGCTTTACTTTATCGCTAAGCGATAGCAATAGAAGTAGAAGCAGGGCTAGCGCCACAACCCCAATGGCAACACATTGATGGAGATCAAGATGATGGAGATCAAGATGATGGAGATCATGGTGTTGTGCTGGTGACGATGGAGATCATGCCGGTGTTTCGAAGATGGAGATCTTAAACACAAGGTCATGGCCATATAATGTCACTTATGAATTGCGTGAGATGTTAATCCTTTTATGGACCTTGTTTTGTTTAGTACGGCGGTAGCATTATAAGGTGATCCCTCACTTGAATTTCAAGATGAACTGTGTTCTCCCCGAGTGTGCACCATTGCGAAAGTTCGTCGTGTTGAGACACCACGTGATGATCGGGTGTGATAGACTCTACGTTCACATACAATGGGTGCAAGCCAGATTTGCACGCGCAGAACACTCGGGTTAAACTTGACGAGCCTAGCATGTACAGACATGGCCTCGGAACACAAGAGACCGAAAGGTCGAGCATGAGTCATATAGTGGATATGATCAACATAATGATGTTCACCATTGAAGCCACCTTAACTCACGTGATGATCGGACTTGAGTTGGTGAATTTGGATCATGTATCACTCGAATGACCCGAGGGATGTCAATTTGAGTGGGAGTTCTTAAGTAATATGATTAATTGAACTCATTATCATGAACATAGTCAATAGTGTCTTTGCAAATTATGTTGTAGATTACTAGCTCGCGCTGTAGCTCCCTTAAATTTTTATATGTTCCTAGAGAAATAGAGTTGAAAGATGTTGGTAGCAATATTGCGAACTGGGTCCGTGATCTGAGGATTGTCCTCATTGCTGCACAGAAGGCTTATGTCCTTAATGCACCGCTCGGTGCGCCACCCCCTCTAGCGTCGTCTATAGATTTTGTGAACATCTGACAGGCACGTTTCGATGACTACTTGATAGTTTAGTGCGTCATGCATTACGGCTTAGAATTGAGGCTCCGAAACGTTTTGAACGTCACGGAACATATGAGATGTTCTAGGAGCAGAGATTGTGATCTCGGGCTCGTGCCTGTGTTGCGAGATATGAGATCTCCAACAAGATTCTTTGCCTGTAAGATGAAGGAGAATAGCTCAATCATTGAGCATGTACTCAGATTGTCTGGGTACTACAATCGCTTGAATCAAGTGGGAGTTGATCTTCTAGATAAGATAGTGATTGATATAGTTCTCCAAGTCACTGTCACTAAAGCTACTAGAACTTAGTGATGAACTATAATACACCAGGGATAGAAGTATTGATCCCTGAGCTGTTCGCGATGTTTGACACCGCGAAGGTAGAAATCAAGAAGGAGCGTCAAGTGTTGATGGTTAATCAAACCACTAGTTTCGAAAAGGGCAAGAGCAAGGAGGGAAACTTCATGGATAGCAAGTCAGTTGCTGCTCTAGTGAAGCAACCCAAAGTTGAACTCAAACCCGAGACTAAGTGCTTCTATTATGAGGTGAGAGGTCGCTGAAGCGGAACAACCCTAGATACTTGGTAGATAAGAAGGCTGGCAACATCAACAGAAGTATATTTGATATACGAATTATTGATGTGTACCTTGCTAGTACTCCTAGTAGCACCTGGGTATTGGATACTGGTTCGGTTGCTAAATGTTAGTAACTCGAAATAAAAGCTACAGAATAAACGGAGAACTAGCTAAGGGTGAGGTGACGATGTGTGTTGGAAATGTTTCCAAGGTTGATGTGATCAACATTGCACGCTCTCTCTACCTTCAGCATTAGTGACAAACCTAAATAAATGTTATTTGGTGTTTTGCGTTGAGCATGAACATGATTAGATCATGTTTCTTGCAATACGGTTATTCATTTAAGTCAGAGAATAATGGTTATTCCGTTTACATGAATAATACCTTCAATGGCCATGCACCCAGTGAGAATGGTTTGTTGAAATCTTGATCGTAGTAATACACATGTTCATAACATTGATGTCAAAAGATACAAAGTTAAATAATGATAGTACCACATACTTGTGGCACTGCCGCAAAATGTCATATTGGTATAAAGCGCATGAAGAAACTCCATGGTGATGGATATTTGGACTCATTCGATTTCGAATCGGTTGAGACATGCGAACCATGCCTCTTGGGCAAGATGACTAAAGGACCCCGTTGGATGGAGCAGGCAAGTGATTCATTGGAAATGATACATGTTGATGTATGCAATGTAGTGAGTCTTGTAGCATGCAGTGGATATCGTTATTTTCTTACCTTCACTGATGATTTAAGTAGATATAGTGTATATTTACTTAATGAAACACAAGTCTGAATCGTTTGAAAGGTTCAAGCAAATTCAGAGTGAAGTTTAAAGATCATCGTGACAAGAAGATAAAAATGACTGCGATATGATCGTGGAGGTGAATATCCGAGTCACGAGTTTGGCATACAACTTAAGACAATGTGAAATTTGTTTCACAAGTAAACGCCACCTGGAACACCATAGTGTGATGGTGTGTCCGAACATCATAGTTATGCTCTATTGGACATGGTGCGTGCTATGATGTCTCTTATCGTTTTACTACTATAATTTTGGGGTTATGCATTAGAGACAACTACATTCACTTTAAATAGGGCACCATCTAAATCCGTTGAGATGACACCATGTGAATTATGGTTTGATAGAAACCTAAGCTGTCATTTCTTAATACTTGGGGCTGCGACACTTGTGTGGAAAATGTTTTCACCTAATGAGGTCGAACCCAAGGCGGACAAATGCATCTTCATAGAATACCCTAAGATCAGTTGGGTGAACCTTCTATCTCAGATCCAAGTGCAAAGTGTTTGTTACTAAAACGGATCCTTTCTCGAGGAAAAGTTTCTCTCGAAAGAATTGAGTGGGAGGAAGATAGAACTTGATGAGGTTGTTAAACCTTTGTTCAACCAGAGAGTAGCGCAGCGCAAGATGTTGTTTTTGTGAAGCCTACATTAGTTGAGGAGGAAGTTAATGATGATGATCATGAAGCTTTAGGATCAAGTTACTATCGAACTTCGTAGGTCGACAAGGATGTGTACTGCTCCTAAGCGGTACGACAACCCTGTCTTGGAGGTCATGTTGTTGGACAACGATGAACCTACGAGCTGTGGAGAAGCGATGATGGGCCTGGATTCTGACAAATGGTTGGAGGCCATGAAATCCGATATAGGATCCATGTATGAAAACCAAGTGTAGACTTTGGTAGACTTGCTCGTTGGACGGCAGCTCGTTGAGTACAAATGGATCTTTAAAATGAAGACAGACACTGATGGTGAATGTCACTATTTGTAAAGCTCGACTTGTTGCAAAGATGTTTGTGACAAGTTCAAGGAGTTGACTACGATGAGACTTTCTCACTCGTAGTGGTGCTACAGTCTGTTGGAATTATGTTAGCAGTTGCTGTGTTTTCAATTACGAAATCTAGCATATGGATGTCAAAACATCGTTTCCTTAACGGTTTACTTGAGGAAAGGTTGTATGTGATACAACCAGAAGGTTTTGTCAGGCCTAAGGATGCTAAAAGGTGTGCAAGCTTCGGTGATCCTTCCATGGACTGGAGCAAGCATCTCGGAGTTGGAATATACGCTTTGATGAGGTGATCAATGTTTTGATGTTTATACAAAGTTTATGAGAAACTTGTATTTGCAATAAAGTGAGTGGGAGCACTATAGAATTTCTGATAAGTATATGTGGATGACATATTGTTGATCAGAAATAATGTAGACTTTCTGGAAAGCATAAAACGGTTATTTGGAAAGTGATTTTCAAAGGAAGACCTGGATGAAGCTACCTAATTGTTGAGCATCAAAATCTATGGAGATAGATCAAGATGCTCGATGAGACTTTCAATGAGTGCATACCTTGACAAGATTTTGAAAGAGTTCAAAATGGATCAGTCAGAGAAAGAGTTCTCGCCTGATTTGTAAGGTGTGAAAGTTGAGTGAGACTCAAAGCTCGACAACGACAGAAGAAAGAGAAAGGACGAACGTTGTCCCCTATGCCTTAGCCATAGGCTCTATATTATGCCATGTTGTGTACCACACCTGTGTGTGCCTTGCCATGAGTCCGTCAGGGGGTACAAGAGTGAACTAGGAGTGGATCACTGGACAGCGGTCAAGATTATCCTCAATAACTAAGAGACTGAGGAGATGTTTCTCGATTATGGAGGTGATAAAGGGTTCGTCGTAAGGAGTTACGTCGATACAAGCTTTAACACTAATCCGGATGACTCATAGTAGCAATCTGGATACGTATAGTGGAGCAGCCATTTGGAATAGTACCGAGTGGAGTGTGGTAGCAGTGTTTAAAGTTTGACATAGGTATTTGCAAAGTGCACACGGATCTGAATGTTACAGACCCGTTGACTATAAGACCTCTCTCACATGCAAAGCATGATCGAGCCCCAGAAATCGTTTGGAGTTAGATTCATAACAATGCGAATCACATGGTGATGTGAACTAGATTATTGACTCTAGTGCAAGTGGGAGACTGTTGGAAATATGCCCTAGAGGCAATAATAAATTAGTTATTATCATATTTCCTTGTTCATGATAATCGTTTATTATCCATGCTATAATTGTATTGATCGGAGACTTAGATGCATGTGTGGATACATAGACAAAACCATGTCCCTAGTATGCCTCTAATAGACTAGCTCATTGATCAAAAGATGGTTAAGGTTTCCTAGCCATGGACATGAGATGTCATTTGATAACGGGGTCACATCATTAGGAGAATGATGTGATGGACAAGACCCAAACTGCAAACGTAGCATATGATCGTGTCAGTTTATTGCTACTGTTTTCTGCATGTCAAGTATGTGTTCCTATGACCATGAGATCATGCAACTCACAGATATCGGAGGAGTGCCTTGTGTGTATCAAACGTCGCAACGTAACTGGGTGACTATAAAGGTGCTCTACAGGTATCTCCGATGGTGTCTGTTGAGTTGGCATGGATCGAGACTGGGATTTGTTACTCCGTGTGACGGAGAGGTATCTCGGGGCCCACTTGGTAATGCAACATCACAATAAGCCTTGCAAGCAATGTGACTAATTTTTAGTTGCGGGATCTTGTATTACGGAATGAGTAAAGAGACTTGCCGGTAACAAGGTTGAACTAGGTATGGAGATACCGACGATCGAATCTCGGGCAAGTAACATACCGAAGAACAAAGGGAACGTTATACGGTATTAACTGAATCCTTGACATAGAGGTTCAATCGATAAAGATCTTCGTAGAATATGTAGGAACCAATGTGGACGTCCAGGTCCCGCCATTGGTTATTTACCGTAGAGGTGTCTCGGTCATGTCTACATAGTTCTCGAACCCGCATGGTCTGCACACTTAAGGTTCGGTGACGTTTCGGTAGTGTAGAGTTATGTATGGTGGTGACCAAAGTTTGTTCGGAGTCCCGGATGAGATTCCGGACATCATGAGGAGATCCGGAATGGTGCGGAGGTAAAGATTCATATATAGGAAGTCCCAGTTTGGTTTCCGGAAAAGTTTCGGGCTCATCGGTAGTGTACCGGGAGTGTCGGTAGTGTACCGGGAGGCCTCCGGGGGGGGGGGGTATTTCGACCCCAAGAGGTCCATGGGCTGTGGGAGAATGATAACCAGCCCTTTGTGGGCTGGGAAAACAGCCACAAAGTCCCATGGCGCAGGAGAGAAAGTCCTAAAGCAAAAAGTGAAAAATCAGCCAATAGGAGGCAATCCTACTCCAACTAGGATTGGAGGTGAAGTAGGATTGCTTCCCACCTCCTATTTCGGCCGACCCAAAGGCCTTGGATGCCTCTCCTCTCCTCTCCTCCTATATATACTAGTGGATTGGGTGGATTTTGGACAGAATTTCCGGCCACGTGCTACCCGTTCCACCGGTGCATAGTTTCTCCTCTAGATCGGTTTTCTGCAGCGCTTAGGCGAAGCCCTGCCGGAATTGCTCCACCACCATCACCGGAGCGCCGTCACGCTGCCGGTGAACTCTCTCTCCTCTCCACCTCGTCTCGCTGGATCGAGACGGTGGAGATCGTCATCAAGCTGCACGTGTGCTGAACGCGGAGGTGCCGTCCGTTCGGCGCTAGATCGGAAGGACCGTGATCGAGATCGCGAGACGGTTCGTGATGTGATCACGGAACGGATCGTGATGAGTTCGCGGGACAGATCGTGATCAAGATCATGAGACAGATCATGATGAGTTCGCGGGACGGATCATGATGTGTTCGCGGGACGGTTCGTGATTGGATTGCGGGACGCTCGGCGATTTGGATCGCGAAGAAGTTCGACTACACCAACCGCGTTTCTTAACGCTTCCCGCTTAGCGATCTACAAGGGTACGTAGATCCACTCTCCTCTCATCACCATGGATAGGTTTGCGTGTGCGTAGGAAATTTTTTGTTTCCCATGCGACGTTCCCCAACAAAAAGTGGTGGTAGGAGTTGCGGAATTGTCCCTAGAAAATTGATAACTAGACCGGTAATCATTATTGCAATTTTGTATGAGGGAGAGGCATAAGCTAACATACTTTCTATGCTTGGATCATATGCACTTATGATTGGAACTCTAGCAAGCATCCGCAACTACTAAAGATCATTAAGGTAAAACCCAACCTTAGCATTATAAGGTATCAAGTCCTCTTTACTCCCATATGCAACAACCCACCTACTCGGGTTTATGCTTCTGTCACTCAAGCAACCCACCATAGGCGAATCATGAACACATTGCAACACCCTACAGCGAGGATCCCTCACGCTTGCGCGACACGGAGAGCACCATAGGACAGCACCAATAATAAAACATGCAACTCAAACCAATCATGATCATCAATGAACCAATAGGACAACAAAAATCTACTCACACATCATAGGATGGCAACACATCATTGTAATAATATGAAGCATAAAGCACCATGTTCAAGTAGAGGGTACATCGGGTTGTGGGAGAGTGGACTGCTGTAGATAGATGGGGGAAGGTGATGAAGGTGTTGGTGAAGATGACGGAGTTGTTGGAGTGGATCGTTGTCACGATGATGGCCCCGACGGTGTTCCGGTGCCACCGGGAGAGAGGGGGAGAGAGCCCCCCTCCTTATTCTTATTCCTTGACCTCCTCCCTAGATGGGAGGAGGGTTTCCCCTTTGATCCTTGGCCTCCATGGCGGTGGAGGGGTGAGAGCCCCTCTAAGATTGGATCTCTCTCTATCTCTTTCCTTCTGTTTTTGCGCTCTCAGATTCTGGCCTTTCACCGTTTGTTAAATATCTGGAGATCCGTAAATCCGATCGGGCTGAAATTTTGAGGTAACCTTTATCCAAAAATTAACTTTCTTGCGGCCATAGGAAAGATCCAACCGACCTAAGGGGTGGCCACAAGCCCTCAGGGCGCACCCTACCCCCCAGGGCACGTCCTCCAGGCCTGTGGGCCCCTTAGGCACCGCCTTCTGTTGATTCCACTTCCCAAATTCACATATATTCTAGAAAAAATCTCCACAAGTTTTATCTTGTTTGGACTTTGTTTGGTATGGATTTTCTGCGAAACAAAAATCATGCAACAAACAGGAACTGCCACTGGGCACTGGATGAATATGTTAGTCCCAAAAATAGTATAAAAAGTTGCCAAAAGTATATGAAAGTTGTAGAATATTGGCATGAAACAATCAAAAATTATAGATACGACGGAGACATATCAACATCCCCAAGCTTAATGCCTGCTCGTCCTTGAGTAGGTAAATGATAAAAAAGATAATTTTTGATGTTAAATGCTACCTAGCATAATCTTGATTATAGAATATAATCATGGCATGAATATTAAGACACGAGTGATTCAAAGCAATAGTCTATATTGACATAAAAACTGTAATACTTCGAGCAAACCAACAAGGCAATTGCATCCTTTCAAAATAACATGGCCTTAGAGAGTTATCCCTACAAAATCATATGGCCTGGCTATGCTTCATCTTCCCCACACAAAGTATCTAAATCATGCACAACCCCGATGACAAGTCAAGCAATTGTTTCACACTTTTTTATGTTCTCAAACCTTTTCAACTCTCACGCAATACATGAGCATGAGTGTGACGCCCCCAATTTTGACCGTATGCTAAACATACACGTAATGCGTACGACCAAGATTAGGGACTCACGAATCAATATCACAACACAACTCTAGACACAAATTAAAGTCATATAGCTTCATATTACAAGCCAGGGCCTCGAGGGCTCGAATACAAAGCTCGACAAACACGAGTCAGCGGAAGCAAATAATATCTGGGTGCAAATATAAGTTAAACAAGTTTTGCCTTAAGAAGGCTAGCACAAACATAACAACGGATCGAAAGAGGCGAGGCCTCCTGCCAAGGAACCTCCTATCCTACTGCTGGTCATGGCCCGCCTCCACGTAGTAGTAGGCTCCTGCGATGGTGTAATAGTCGTCTCTGGCGTACTCCATCTCCTGAGCTCCATCGTCTGAACATAGAATCGTATCGGGGGGAAAGGGAAAGCAAAGCAACAGTGAGTAGTCATCCAAAGTACTCGCAAGACTAACATCACAACTATACTAAGTATGCATCATTATCAAGGGGTGGGGTTATATCTAGGCTGACTGTAGAAAGCAAGAATAGGGGGGAAGGCCTAGTCCTATCGAACACTAGCATCTTTAGCATCTTGTAGCATTAGAAGAGAGAAGACAGGTATCTCACATATGGTCACATTATTGTAGCAATTTTATTAAGTAACCACGCCTAGAGATTCTTCCTCGACTTCCTGCGAGGAAGCAATCCCAGAGCCACATTTCATTTCAATTCAAATCACATTTATAGTTGTATAAGGTCAAGGTACAACTCCAAGTCGTCCTGTTACCATGGACACGACTATTCGAATAGATGAATTCATCCCTACAGGGGTGCACCGTATTTCCATCACGCTTGATCACCTCCGGCCGGACACACTTTCTGGGGTAATGCCCGGCCTCGGGATCCAAAACGTTGTCGCCCCACCTACACTCAACGAAGAGGCCAGCCCGCCGGTCTAACTCCTAAGCGCGCAGGTTCGTTGGCCCACTTGCCCTTGCACTCCTGCACGATGCATAGGCGGCCGGAAGTAGACCTAGTACACTCAGTCCGGGAGCTGTACCATCCAGCCCAATCCGGCACGCGCTGCTTCATTGCTGACGTCCGAAGAGCTTTGGCTGATACAACAACACTGAGTACCCATAACTTCTCCCATGTGAAGGTTTAGTGCGAAAAAAGTCAAACAACCAACTCAGATCAAATACCCAACCCGTTAGCATTTTATTAGTGCGGGGCTAGCGCGAACCATAAAAGGCAGTCCGTCGCCCCGCCAATAACCCTCGGGTGCCTTACCGGCACACCCATCACATCTCATGAATGCCTTACGAGACATCCCACCAAATATTTCTCTCGCGGGCACCCTTGGGGCTGACTCGTCTTTCACTTTTATTTCAGTAACAAGTCATAGAGGCTGTGTGTTAGTGCCCGAAGTGAATAACCGAGGAATCACTCTCGAGATATCACGCACGGGGTATGTGTGTGATGTGTCGGTAATGGCTTGCCAGTCATGAGGACCGAGTCTTCTGTCTTCACGTCCTTGGTGTCGACGATCATGAAAGCACGGGCAACGACAATAGTAAACTGGGAGTCACAGGGGGATACTGTCCATACCTATACTACAATAGTATATGATAGCAGGTATGAAAGCAGTACTCGAAAATAGGCTATGCATCAAAATAGGTGTTGTTAAATACAGTAGAAAAATCTAATGCAAGAGTACGAGGGAAAGGAATAGGCGATATCGAAATGCTCAAGGGGGGTTGCTTGCCTTGCTGCTCTACGGCAAAAGTCTGATCGTCGGCGGTGTAGTTGTACCCGACAACACTGTCAGTCTCGGGGTCTACCGGTAAGAAGAGGGGGGAGAAACAATAAATATAAAGCAAACAGATGCACCACGATGCATGACATGGCAATATGCAGAGCTAGGTATGCACTAACGCAGTACTACACGTCACAGACGGAGCGGGAGAATATTTGATGATATTTCCCGGGTCTGTGGATTTATTGGACAAACGATTTGGAGGAGAAACTTCCATCTTCATCATGCTAGGAGCATGCGACAGATTATTGGATAGCATATTTGGCTTTGTGGGATTTTCCTGATCAACTTTCATGTATAAAACTTTTTGATCTGAGCTCCGGATTATTTTCTGTGATTTTTCAAAGATTTAAACAAATTCTGAAATTAATTTAATTATCTAAATCAACATTATCCAGAACAGTGTAGGATAAAGTCAGACAGCCTCAGCTGAATTTAAATGACACTTTTAAATGCAATTTGGCTCTATTTTGGATAATGGGGTCCACACCATGA
Organism: Hordeum marinum; assembly: GCA_022496015.1. Lineage (NCBI taxonomy): Eukaryota > Viridiplantae > Streptophyta > Magnoliopsida > Poales > Poaceae > Hordeum > Hordeum marinum. The sequence continues at coordinate 167,958,265 of CM039673.1, forward strand.
GCTTAGTGATGTTGTTTTCATCAACAACATTAGTTTTGGATTATTCCACAAGTATGCAACATTTTATCCTTGCTGTTTGAGGATTTAAATTTATCACCATAAAATGCTAGGGCATTTGAGCTAGAATTTGAATTGGAAATTGAATCCAAACTTGATCAAGCCCTGTTTAACTAAATGATTAGGAATTGATCCTTGCCATTACTGTGCTCCATTACATGGGGATGTTACAACTCTCCTCGTCTAACAAGAATTCTCGTCCCGAGAAATAACAAGTAGAAGAAAGGGGGGAAAGTTTGGTTACGAAATTCTAACGGATCTTCTCATTCTTGGTTGTTCTTCTCGAAGAAGTTAATCCCCTTCGTCGATGTTTCCAACTCTGTGATTCAAGTCATCCCAATTCCTCGGAGTCTTTACCTTCATACGAATGTGATAAGAGGGAAGAACCTGGGAGAACGTATCTCTAGAATGTTGGGCATCTGAAGGTGAACCCAGGGAAGAATACATGAATTATTCCTCGAGCTATAACTCAAGGGATTTTTTGAGTGCAAAATGCGATGGTACAAAAGTTTCAAATGGGTAGGCAATCATTTGATGCCTGATCAGAAGGTGAAAAGGGGTCCAGAGCAACGAAATAAAATTTTGCGTCTGATACAAGAATAGACCATCCCTTGCCCGGCCTCGGGAATTACATATGAAGCCATGTGCAAAGGATACTTTGGAATCAAAGAGGTATCAGAGAGTCAGGTTTCGATCCTATGGAACTATGGGTTATGGGCCCATCATGCGGATTAAGAGTAGGAAGAGCGGTGACATCTTGCACGGTCATGCTAGCAAGACATGTTAGAGGATAGTCTGTGAACTATGTCGGTAACAACATCGCTACCAAGGTCGGGGGACGAAGAGAACCATATTCCTGCTCGTCGAAACGAGGCAGACCAATAGGCAAAGTTCTCGTCCACCGGCGGTTACCGGAATGTTATCAACAATAGTAACAGGCTCTTACTGACAGACTTGTTCACCGAGGTGTTTACCAAAGCAGAGAATTATTACTACTTAGATCATATAATCTCAGGAAAGGTTAAACAGACCAATGGAAAGGAAAAGTGATTATTAGATTAACCAGACCAATGGAAAGGAAAATGTGTTCATCACATTAAACAGACCAAAGGAAAGGAAAATGTGGTTATACTCAAGTTGTAGGAGTATATCTTTCCCAAAGACAAACAGAGCACGATATACATGATAGGACATCAAGTACGTAACCATTTAGGTAAGGGGGAGGGATTCATGATATTACCCATACAATGTCATTTGGATAATTGATCAAGAAACATTTAGCATTGTGCTTCCAACGTTCTTGTTGGTGATTGGAGTATCGCAGCCATGCTTTGGGGAAGCATCGACATGGTCGTTAGATAAAGGTTGGACTTCAAGAACTCAAAGGATCCATTAGGAATAACTTATAAATTAAGTCATACAATTTCCTCATGGGAGAAAAGGCGAATCTTGTTAAACAAAATACTATCAATAGGTCTTCCGGGCAAGTGTGTTAGTCACATCACCTTATCGGGTTACATAAAGACCATTGTCATAATCCTTGGAAAAAGTTCCAACCATCGTATCTGCCCGAGATTCAGATCTGGTTGGTGTCAGGATATTTCAGACATAGCAGGCCTGAATAGAAAATGATGCAACACCAATCTACGAGATGATGTCGCAAGAATCACGAAATTAACGAGGGAAGCAAGCCTTGAACCATGAGTCGGATTGACAGACATATGAACACAATATCAAGACATTCGTGTCCACATGGGAGTTTTTAGAATGGAATGCAATCAAGATCTGGCTGGGAACCATCATAGAGGATATCAAGTTTTGTGTATAAGCCCGGATAGCTCTTACGAAGAACTTCTTTTCCCTAGATCAAATCAATCAGTGGCTTGGCGTGTTCGGAAATAAATATGGAGTGAAGGTAACAAATCTATCAAACCATAGAATACTTCACACATGCATGAATGAATTAGACGATCCCAGAGGAAGTGAGACAACATTTCCACATAAGCACGGTGGCAAAAATGCACGTGATCTTATAGAAAAACACTTCTTTTATCAAACATATTCTTCATGAACTAGGCACAAAGATAATGCTTTCAAGGTTTCCAACACTAGCTTAAGTGTTCATCATGAACCACGAGGGAGAAGAGGATCTGGCTGATGGGATCAGCAACAATTCATCGAGATTCCCACAAAGAAGGACCCCCACAATTGAGTGAACAAAACCAGATGATATACTGAGGTATTCCCGAAGGAAACATCCATAACTAATCATTAATAGAAAAGTGCACCCAAAATACAGACTAAGTAGCACAACCAATGTTAGAGTGCTGACTCAACAGCCTATACACTAAGAATGGACTTATTGTTCATTAACTCCAAGGTGATAGAGTTGGTATGCCATAATTATTGAATTTACACATCACATTCCATTTGTCAGTATTCCAGTTAGAAACAACACGAGAACAAAGCAATGAAAGATGATGGCAAGGATGTCACCAACGACAACACCAATTACCTGTTGGGGAACGTTGCATGGGAAACAAAAAATTTCCTACGCACACGCAAGATCTATCCATGGTGATGAGCATCTATGAGAGGGAGAGTGGATCTACATACCCTTGTAGATCGCTAAGCGGGAAGCATTAAGAAACGCGGTTGGTGTAGTCGAACGTCTTCGCGATCCAAATCGCCGAGCGTCCCGCGATCTCATCATGATCTGTCCCATGAACTCATCATGATCCGTCCCGCGAACTCATCACGATCTGTTCCGCGAACTCATCACGAACCGTCTCGCGATCTTGATCACGGTCCTTCCGATCTAGGGCCGAACGGACGACACCTCCGCGTTCAACACACGTGTAGCTTGATGACGATCTCCACCGTCTTGATCCAGCAAGAGGAAGTGGATAGGAAGAAGAGTTCACCGGCAGCGTGACGGTGCTCTGGCGATGGTGGTGGAGCAATTCCGGCAGGGCTTCGCCTAAGCACTGCAGAAAACCGATCTAGAGGACAAACTATGCACTAGAGGAACGGGTAGCACGTGGCTGAAAATTCTGTGCCAAAACCCTAAAATCCTCTAGTATATATAGGAGGAGAGGAGGAGGAGTCTTGGCTGCCAAAAAACCAGCCCTTGGGTCGACCAAAGTGGGGAGGACAGGAGGACTCCTCCTCCAATCCTAGTAGGACTAGGATTCCTCCTTTTTTTGGCCTTTTTCCACCATTTTCCCTTTGGGCTTTTTCTCCCAACCACATGGGCCTTGTGTGGGACTTCAACCAGCCCACAAAGGACTGGTATTTACTCTTCCACAGCCCATGAAGTCTCTTGGGTCGAAATACCCCTCCCGGTGGTCTCCCGGTACACTACCGGCACTCCCGGTACACTACCGATGAGCCCGAAACTTTTCCGGTGACCAAACTGGGACTTCCTATATATGAATCTTTACCTCCGGATCATTCCGAAGCTCCTCGTGCCGTCCGGGATCTCATCCGGGACTCCGAACAACCTTCGTTCACCACCATACATAACTCTATACTACCGAAACGTCACCAAACCTTAAGTGTGCAGACCCTGGGGTTCGAGAACTATGTAGACATGACCGAGACACCTATGCGGTCAATAACCAATGGTGGGACCTGGATGTCCACATTGGTTCCTACATATTCTACGAAGATCTTTATTGGTCGAACCTCTATGTCAAGGATTCAGTTAATCCCGTATGATGTTCCCTTTGTTCTTCGGTATGTTACTTGCCCGAGATTCGATCGCCGGTATCTCCATACCTAGTTCAACCTCATTACCGGCAAGTCTCTTAACTCGTTCCGTAATACAAGATCCCGCAACTAACAATTAGTCACATTGCTTGCAAGGCTCATTGTGATGTTGTATTACCGAGTGGGCCCCAAGATACCTCAACAATTAGGTAGCTTTATCCAGGTCTTCCTTTGAAAAACTCTTTTCAAACAACCGTTTATGCTCTCCAGAAATTCTACATCATTTCCGATCAACAATATGTCAACCACATATGCTTACCAGAAACTCCATAGTGCTCCCACTCACTTTATTGTAAATACAAGTTTCTCATAAACTTTGTATAGACTCAAAACTTTTATCACCTCATCAAAGTGTATATTCCAACTCCGAGATGCTTGCTTCAGTTCATAGAAGAATCACTGAAGCTCACACACCTTTTAGCATCCTTAGGACCGACAAAACCTTCTGGTTGCATCTCATACAACCTTTCCTTAAGGAAGGAAACGATGTTTTGGCATCCATCTGCTAGATTTCATAATTGAAAAATGTAGCAAGTGCTAACATAATTCCAACAGACTTTAGCATCGCTACGAGTGAGAAAGTCTCATCGCAGTCAACTCCTTGAACTTGTCGAAAACTACTTTGCAACAAGTCGAGCTTTACAAATGGTAACATTTACCATCAGCGTCTGTCTTCATTTTAAAGATCCATTTGTAATTAACGACCTGCCGTCCAACGAGCAAGTCCACCAAAGTCTATACTTGGTTTTCATACATGGATCCTTTCTCAGATTTCATGGCCTCTAACCATTTGTTGGTTTCCGGGCCCATCATCGCTTCTCCATAGTTTGTAGGCTCATCGTTATCCAACAACATGACCTCCAAGACAGGGTTGTCGTACCGCTCAGTAGCAGTATACATCCTTGTCGCCCTACGAGGTTTGATAGTAACTTGATCCGAAGCTTCATGATCATCATCATTAACTTCCTCTTCAACTAATGTAGGCTTCACAGAAATAACTTCCTGCGCTGCGCTACTCTCTGGTTGAAGTAAAGGTTCAATAACCTCATCAAGCATTAATTTCCTCGTAGGTCGATAGTAACTTGATCCGAAGCTTTCATGATCATCATCATTAACTTCCTCTTCAACTGACGTAGGCTTCACGGAAACATCTTTCTGTGCTGCGCTACTTTCTGGTTGAAGCAGAGGTTTCAACAACCTCATCAAGTTCTATCCTCCTCCCACTCAACTCTTTCAAGAGAAACCCTTTCTCGAGAAAGGACCCAGTTTTAGCAACAAACATTTTATGCTTGGATCTGAGATAGAAGGTTCACCCAACTATTCTTAGGGTATTCTATGAATATGCATTTGTTCCATTTGGGTTCGAGCTCATTAGGTGAAAACTTTTTCTACACAAGCGTCACAGCCCCAAACATTAAGAAATGACAGCTTAGGTTTCTATCAAACCATAATTCACACGGTGTCATCTCAACGGCTTTAGATGGTGCCCTATTTAAAGTGAATGTAGTTGTCTCTAATGCACAACCCCAAAATTATAGTAGCAAAATGATAAGAGACATCATAACATGCACCATATCCAATAGAGCATGACTATGACGTTCGAACATACCATCACACTATGGTGTTCCAGGTGGTGTGTGTTGTGAAACAACTTTCACGTTGTCTAAAGTTGTATGCCAAACTCGTAACTCAGATATTCACCTCCACGATCATATCGTAGATACTTTTATCTTCTTGTCGCGATGATCTTAAACTTCACTCTGAATTTGTTTGAACTTTTCAAACGATTTTTACTTGTGTTTCATTAATTAAATATACACTATATCTACTTAAATCAACAGTGAAGGTAAGAAAATAACGATATCCACTGCATGCTACAAGACTCACTGGATTGCATATCAACATGTATCATTTCCAATGAATCACTTGCCCGCTCCATCCAATGGTTTTTTAAGTCATCTTGCCCAAGAGGCATGGTTCGCATGTCTCAACCGATTCGAAATCGAATGAGTCCAAAGATCCATCAGTATGGAGTTTCTTCATGCGCTTTATTCCAATATGACATTTAGCGGCAGTGCCACAAGTATGTGGTACTATCATTATTAACTTTGTATCTTTTGACATCAATGTCATGAACATGTGTATTACTACGATCAAGATTTCAACAAACCATTCTCACTGGGTGCATGACCATTGAAGGTATTATTCAGGTAAACAGAATAACCATTATTCTCTAACTTAAATGAATAACCGTATTGCAATAAACATGATCTAATCATGTTCATGCTCAACGCAAAACACCAAATAACATTTATTTAGGTTCGTCACTAATCCTGAAGGTAGAAAGAGCGTGCAATGTTGATCTCATCAACCTTGGAAACATTTCCAACACACATCGTCACCTCACCCTTAGCTTAGTGCTCCGTTTATTCCGTAGCTTTTATTTCGAGTTACTAACATTTAGCAACCGAACCGGTATCCAATACCGAGGTGCTACTTGGAGTACTAGCAAGGTACACATAAATAACACATATATCAAATATACTTCTGTTGACATTGCCAGCCTTCTTATCTACCATGTATTTAGGGTTGTTCCACTTCAGCGACCTTTCTCCTCATAATTGAAGCACATAGTCTCGGGTTTGGGTTCAACTTTGGGTTGCTTCACTGGCATAGCAACTGACTTGCCATCCATGAAGTTTGCCTCCTTGCCCTTGCCCTTCTCGAAACTAGTGGTTATACTAACCATCAACACTTGATGCTCCTTCTTGATTTCTACCTTCGCGGTGTCAAACATCGCGAACAGCTCAGGGATCATTAATTCTATCCCTGACATTCAATAGTTCATCACCAAGTTCTAGTAGCTTAGTGAAAGTGACATGGAGAAATATATCAATCACTATCTTATCTGGAAGATGAACTCCCACTCGATTCAAGCGATTGTAGCACCCAGACAATCTGAGCACATGCTCAACAATTAAGCTATTCTCGTTCATCTTGCAGGCAAAGAATCTTCTTGGAGATCTCATATCTCGCAACACAGGCACGAGCCTGAGATCTTAATTTCAGCTCTTAGAACATCTCATATGTTCCGTGACGTTCAAAACGTATCGAAGCCTCAATTCTAAGCTGTAATGCATGACGCACTAAACTATCAAGTAGTCATCAGCACGTACGTGTCAGATGTTCACAACATCTACAGACGACGCTAGAGGGGTTGACGCACCGAGTAGTGCATTAAGGACATAAGCCTTCTGTGCAGCAACGAGGACAATCCTCAGATCACGGATCCAATCTGCAATATTGCTACCATCATCTTTCAACTCTATTTCTCTAGGAACATATAAAAATTCAAGGGAGCTACAGTGCGAGCAAGTAATCTACAACATAATTTCTAAAGACACTACTGACTATGTTCATGATAATGAGTTCAATTAATCAAATTACTTAAGAACTCCCACTCAAATTGACATTCCTCCGGTCATTCGAGTGATACATGATCCAAATTCACCAACTCAAGTCCGATCATCACGTGAGTTGAGGTGGTTACAATGGTGAACATCATTATGTTGCTCATATCTACTATATGACTCATGTACGACCTTTCGGTCTCTTGTGTTCCGAGGCCATGTCTGTAGATGCTAGGCTCGTCAAGTTTAACCCGAGTGTTCTGCATGTGCAACACTGGCTTGCACCCGTTGTATGTGAACATAGAGTCTATCACACCCGATCATCACGTGGTGTCTCAACACGACGAACTTTCGCAACAGTGCACACTCGGGGAGAACACAATTCATCTTGAAATTTAAGTGAGGGATCACCTTATAATGCTACCGTCGTCCTAAGCAAAACAAGATGCATAAAAGGATTAACATCACATGCAAATCACAAGTGACATGATATGGCCATGAACTTGTGCTTTTGATCTCCATCTTGAAAGCACCGGCATGATCTCCATCGTCACCGGCAAGACACCATGATCTCCATCATCTTGATCTCCATCAACGTGTCGCCATCGGGGTTGTCACGCCCACCATGCTTCTACTACTATTGCTACCGTTTAGCGATAAAGTAAAGCATTACATAGCGCTTAATGATTGACACGCAGGTCATACAATAATTAAAGATAACCCTATGGCTGCTGCCGGTTGCCGTACTCATCGACATGCAAGTTGTGATAATCTATACATCACATGATCATCTCATACATCACATATATCACATTATGTAATTGGCCATATCGCATCACAACATACCCTGCAAAAATAAGTTAGACGTCCTCTAATTGTTGTTGCATGTTTTATGTGGATGCTACGGGTTTCTAGCAAGAACGATTCTCACCTACGCAAACCACAACGGTGATACATAATTTGCTTTTCAACCTTCTCAAGGACCGCCTTTGTCGAATCTGATCCAACTCAAGTGAGAGAAACTGGCACCCGCAAGCCATTTATGCAACAAGTTGCGGTCGAGGGAACCGGTCTCTCGTAAGCGTACGAGTAATGTTGGTCCGGGCCGCTTCATCTCACAATACCGCTGAACCAAAATCCGACCAAGGGAGGAAGCAATCTAAGCATCAACGCCCACAAACTCTTTGTGTTCTACTTGAGATCTCATCTACACATAGACCTAGCTCTTATACCACTGTTGGGGAACGTTGCATGGGAAACAAAAAATTTCCTACGCACACGCAATATCTATCCATGGTGATGAGCATCTACGAGAGGGAGAGTGGATCTACATAACCTTGTAGATCTCTAAGCGGGAAGCGTTAAGAAACGCGGTTGGTGTAGTCGAACGTCTTCGCGATCCAAATCGCCGAGCGTCCCGTGATCTCATCACGATCCGTCGCGTGAACTCATCACGATCCGTCCCGCGAACTCATCACGATCCGTTCCGCGAACTCGTCACGAACCATCTCGCGATCTTGATCACGGTCCTTCCGATCTAGGGCCGAACGGACGGCACCTCCGCGTTCAACAGACGCGCATCTTGATGACGATCTCCACCGTCTTTATCCAGCAAGAGGAAGTGGAGAGAAATAGGGGTTCACCGGCAGCATGACGGTGCTCCGGCGATGGTGGTGGAGCAATTCCGGCAGGGCTTGGCCTAAGCACTGCAGAAAACCGATCTAGAGGAGAAACTATGCACTAGAGGAACGGGTAGCACGTGGCTGAAAATTCTGTGCCAAAACCCTAAAATCCTCTAGTATATATAGGAGGAGAGGAGGAGGAGTCTTGGCTGCCAAAAAACCAGCCCTTGGGTCGACCAAAGTGGGGAGGACAGGAGGACTCCTCCTCCAATCCTAGTAGGACTAGGATTCCTCCTTTTTTTGGCCTTTTTCCACCTTTTTCCCTTTGGGCTTTTTCTCCCAGCCGCATGGGCCTTGTGTGGGTCTTCAACCAGCCCACAAAAGGCTGGTATTTACTCTTCCACAGCCCATGAAGCCTCTTGGGTCGAAATACCCCTCCCGGTGGTCTCCCGGTACACTACCGACACTCCCGGTACACTACTGATGAGCCCGGAACTTTTCCGATGACCAAACTGGGACTTCCTATATGTGAATCTTTACCTACGGACCATTCCGTAGCTCCTCGTGACATCCGGGATATCATTCGGGACTCTGAACAACCTTCAGTCACCACCATACATAACTCTATACTACCGAAACGTCACCAAACCTTAAGTGTGCAGACCCTGCGGGTTCGAGAACTATGTAGACATGACCGAGACACCTCTACAGTCAATAACCAATGGCGGGACTTGAATGCCCACATTGGTTCCTACATATTATACGAAGATCTTTATTGCTCGAACCTCTATGTCAGGGATTCAGTTAATCCCGTATGATGTTCCCTTTGTTCTTCGGTATGTTACTTGCCCGAGATTCGATCGCCGGTATCTCCATACCTAGTTCAACCTCATTACCGGCAAGTCTCTTTACTCGTTCCGTAATACAAGATCCCGCAACTAACAATTAGTCACATTGCTTGCAAGGCTCATTGTGATGTTGTATTACCGAGTGGGCCCCGAGATACCTCTCTGTCACACGGAGTAACAAATCCCAGTCTTGATCCATGCCAACTCAACAGACACCCTCGGAGATACCTGTAGAGCACCTTTATAGTCACCCAGTTACGTTGCGATGTTTGATACACACAAGGCACTCCTCCGATGTCCGTGAGTTGCATGATCTCATGGTCATAGGAACATATACTTGACATGCAAAAAACAGTAGCAATAAACTGACACGATCATATGCTACGTTTGTAGTTTGGGTCTTGTCCATCACATCATTCTCCTAATGATGTGATCTCGTTATTAAATGACATCTCATGTCCATGGCTAGGAAACCTTAACCGTCTTTGATCAACAAGCTAGTCCATTAGAGGCATACTAGGGACATGGTTTTGTCTATGTATCCACACATGCATCTAAGTCTCCGGTCAATACAATTTATAGCATGGATAATAACCGATTATCATGAACAAGGAAATATGATAATAACTAATTTATTATTGCCTCTAGGGCATATTTCCAACATTACCATGGACAAGGATGCTACCCTCATCATGAATTTAATTGATATCCTAGAAGAGCCCAGAATATGATGAGGATCACGACACTTTTGTTGAGAAGTCCCTTGAAGATGTAATCGATCAACGATGACATCAAGCAAAGAAATGATGAAGCGAAGGGTGGTTGAAACCACAGTTTAAAGTGCTAGCTCAGAGTCGAAATTGCCTTCAAGACAACCAACAGATATTGCAAACTCGATGTAAGCTTAGAGCACTGTTGGAATTGTGTTCTGGGGATGAAGGGTATAAGTAGCATGGTCAAGCTTTAGCATGACGATGATGATGTAGTCTAACAACTTGGAAAGACATGATCGAGCACAAACTCATAAGCGAAGAACATTACTAAGAGTTGTCAAATCACAATGCGGACTTGATTCAATTATCGGTGTCCTTGATTGTCCAACAACTCAGATCACGAGGAAACTAGAATTAGTGAAATATCCTAGTTGATGAGGACCCTAGAAGAAGTTACAAGGCTCCATGATGTTTATCAATATACTAGGGATAATACCCGGAGGTAGATCAGAATAGGGATTAGACTAGCGTATCGATCTGGAAGAAAAATACTTTAACCTGTCTAAGAATGATATCAAAGTAGAACAACCTGGTCGGAACCACGATTGCAAAGGACAAGATCAAAGATACAAGATCAAATCATACAATGAATGATTATATGAAAGTAGAAACTTCTGTGATAAGATCAACATTGCTCCCATGGGCATGAACACAAGGTTCATGGTCGACTCCCACTTCATCAATGCATTGACTTCCATTTACCCCTCGCCTTTGATGAAGTTGTAGTTTTGAAAGATTATCTGGCAAAACACCAGAAAAGTATGACTCATGAGAACTGTCGGATTCACACGAATTAAGGAAGGTATAGGTCCAACCCATCAGGGCATCTTAGGAACATATACCACAAGCTTCAAGAGTATTTAATACATACTCGACAACAAAGCATGGCTGACAAAGCATAGCATACAAATTCTCAAAGGAAGAAGACACAATTTACAAATGGCATCATTTATCTGGGGAATAACAGCACAATAATTTGAAAGTGAAGGATGCTATCGGATAATAAGCCAACAAAGGGGTCTGGCAGTCCACAAAGGACCTGATGCGGTTATCGATACTCAATGAGTGATAGAAGAATGCAAGGCATCAGATTATAGAACATCCAATAACTCGATTCTTAAATAACCAAAGGAATTAAGATTTCTAATTTGGTGTATCGGAAATAGATGCTCCAATCAATACAAGTAAGTTGAATGGATTTAAATGGGCAATAATTCAAAGTTGAATGGTCAAGAACCAACTCATGTTTGGAAAGACATCTGAGCCGGACGGATAATATATGATAAACAACTAATGACTACGTGCATCCACACAAAGGCTGAATCAAATAAATCAAATGAAAACCACAAAGGATTTACTTAATATTGCTAGACATATGGAATTAAGCACCATGTAAGCAGGTGGGAAAAGTCAAGAGCACTAGGTTACTGAGGATTATGAAAGATCGAATAGCGTTTCAAAGAATTCTGTGAAACAAATGATCAACCGAGGAAGAACGAATCTCTGGTAAGATAATTCGATGTACCTTGTAATAACAAGAGCAACTGGATATGAAAGTATGAGTGACAATTGCATGTAGTCATCCATAGGGGTTGACGGTGGAAGGGAATCGCAAAAGCAATGAGTACAAGTTCTCGAGAGAACATCGGAGAGTATCTTCGAAGTCTTCTGATGAATCGAGCCATCGTCTGAAATGAGGGGCTCTCCAGGAGTAGTAGTTATGAGAACCTAGAGTTAGAGTTAACAAAATATTTAACCCGAAAGAGAAGAGAGATCAGAACCCAGAGTATAGACGAGGAATAAAAGATCCTAATACCACCCGATTGAGATGTGGGCCCGTAAGCCACACAACAATGTTAGTAAAAGTTTTTCAATGACTAGACTCAACTTCGGCCAAGGAGTTGGAAAGGGGGATACCTATAGGCAGTTGGCTCTGATACCAACTTGTGACGCCCCCAATTTCGACCGTATACTAAACATACACGCAATGCGTATGACCAAGATTAGGGACTCACCAATCAATATCACAACACAACTCTAGAGACAAATTAAAGTCATACAACTTCATATTACAAACCAGGGGCCTCGAGGGCTCGAATACAAAGCTCGACAAACACGAATCAGCGGAAGCAAATAATATCTCGGTACAGATATAAGTTAAACAAGTTTTTCCTTAAGAAGGCTAGCACAAACATAACAACGGATTGAAAGAGGCGAGGCCTCCTGCTTGGGAACCTCCTATCCTACTGCTGGTCGGGGGCCGCCTCCACGTAGTGGTAGGATCCTACGGTGGTGTAGTAGTCGTCTCCGGTGTACTCCATCTCCTGGGCTCCATCGTCTGAACATAGAATCATATCGAGAGGGAAAGGGAAAGCAAAGCAACTTTGAGTACTCATCCAAAGTACTCGCAAGACTGACATCAGAACTATACTAAGTATGCATCATTATCAAGGGGTGGGGTTATATCTGGGATGACTGCAGAAAGCAAGAATAGGGGGGAAGGCCTAGTCCTATCGAAGACTAGCATCTTCAGCATCTTGCATCATTAGAAGAGAGAAGACAGGTATCTCACATATAGTCATATTATTGTAGCAATTTTATTAAGTAACCACGCCCAAAGATTCTTCCTCGACTCCCTGCGAGGAAGCAATCCCGAAGCCACATTTCATTTCAATTCAAATCACATTTATAGTTGTATAAGGTCAAGGTACAACTCCAAGTCATCCTGTTACCGTGGACACGACTATTCGAATAGATGAATTCATCCCTACAGGGGTGCACCGCATTTCCAACATGCTTGATCACCTCCGACCGGACACACTTTCTGGGGTAATGCCCAGCCTTGGGATCCAAAATGTCGTCGCCTCACCTAGACTCAACGAAGAGGCCAGCCTGCCGGTCTAACTCCTAAGCGCGCTGGTTCGTGGGCCCACTTGCCCTTGCACTCCTGCACGATGCGTACGCGGCCGTAAGCAGACCTAGTACACTCAGTCCAGGAATTGTACCTTCTAGCCCAATCCGGCGCATGTCGCTTCATTGCTGACGTCCGAAGAGCTTCGGCTGATACAACGACGCTGAGTACCCATAACTTCTTCCACGTGAAGGTTTAGTGCGAAAAAGGTCAAATGACCAACTCAGATCAAATACCCAACCCGTTAGCATTTTATTAGTGTGGGGCAAGCGCGAACCATAAACGTCAGTCCGTCACCCCGCCAATAACTCTCGGCTGCCTTACCGGCCCACCCCACCACATCTCACGAATGCCTTACGACGCATCCCACCCAATCTTTTTCTCGTAGGCACCCTTGGGGCCAACCCGTATTTCACTTTTATTTCAGTAACAAGTCATAGAGGCTGTGTGTTAGTGCCCGAAGTGAATAACCGAGGAATCACTCTCGAGATATCACGCACGGGGTATGTGTGTTGATGTGTCGGTAATGGCTTGTCAGTCATGAGGACTGAGTCTTTTGTCTTCACGTCCTTGGTGTCGACGATGATGAAAGCAGGGGCAACGACAATAGTAAACTGGGAGTCACAGGGGGATATTGTCCATACCTATACTACAATAGTATATGATAGCAGGTATGAAAGCAGTACTCGAAAACATGCTATGTATCAGAATAGGTGTTGTTAAATACAGTAGAAAAATCTAATGCAAGAGTAAGAGGTAAAGGAATAGGCGATATCGGAATGCTCAAGGGGGGTTGCTTTCCTTGCTACTCTACGGCAAAAGTCTGATCGTCGGCGGTGTAGTCGTACCCGGCAGCACCGTCAGTCTCGGGGTCTACCGGTAAGAAGAGGGGGAGAAACAATAAATATAAAGCAAACAGATGCACCATGATGCATGACATGGAAATATGCAAAGCTAGGTATGCACTAACGCATTACTACACGTCAGAGACAGAGCGGGAGAATATCTGATGATATTTTCCGGGTCTGTGGATTTATCGGACAGATGGTCAAGAGTAGATTCATGATCTAACTTAAGAGTGTTTAGTTCTTTAGTTAGTTGTTCTATTTTCATCTTATCATCATCAAATGACTCATCTTGACTAGCATAAGAATTATCAAGTTTATTTTGATCAAGATCACTAGTTTTATCACAAAGCAAGTCATCATCACAAAGCTAATCATCTTCAGCACTATCAAAATAAAGATACTCGGGTTGTGATACCTTGGGGCCTTTAGCCATGAAGCTACTTCCACTCCCTTCATTTGGTGAATCAAATAGATCGTAGGAGTTGGAAGTCACTAGAGCAATTCCTGCAACACCATCATCTTGACTATAGTCGGAGTCGGAGTGATAGATTCTCTCAGAGTTGTGTCGTCGGAGTCGGAGCCGGAGACCCATTCACCAACATAAGCTTGATGTTTTCTTCTTGTGTATCTCTTGGTGTACTTGTCCTTCTTCTCCGAATCTCTACTTCTCCTTGAGTGTCTTCGTTCATAACAATCATCTCTACTCCTTCTCTCTCTTTGTGGTGACTCATTCCTTGAACTTCATCTTCGAGGTGACTCTTCTCTTCTTTTGTAGGGAGCCGTGCACTCACTTGAGTAGTGTCCGGGCTTCCCACAATTGTAGCAATTGCGGCATGACTTGACAAATGCTTCTCTTCATATCTTGAGTTGGAGTTTCTTTCTTTGTCTCTATTCTTGTAGAACTTGTTGAATTTCTTGACCATGAGGCTTATCTCTTCATTGGTGACAAGGTCACTTGTGGCTTTCTAAGCACCGCTAGACTTGTGATGAAGTTCTTCTTTATCTTTGAGTGCCATCTCATGAGCAACAATCCTTCCAATGACTTCCGTAGGCTTGAGATCTTTGTAGTTTGGCATCATTTGGATCAATGTGCACACGGTGTCGTATCTCTCATCCAAAGCTCTAAGTATCTTCGTGATGATGAATTTGTCGGTCATTTCTTCGCTTCCTAAGTCGGTAATCTCATTTGTGATGAGAGTTAGCCTAGACTACATCTCTACGACTCCTTCATCGTCCTTCATCTTGAACTTGTCAAGCTGACCTTGAAGAACATCTAACTTGGATTCTCTCACGGACTCGTTCCCTTCGTGCATATCAACCAAAGTATCCCAAATAACTTTTGCATTCTCAAGACGGCTGATTTTGTTGAATTCTTCGGGGCATAAGCAGTTGAAGAGAATGTCGCATGCTTGAGAATTGAGTTGTAACATCTTCAACTCATCCGTGGTTGCTTCACGATCCGGTTCCCCTCCATCCACAAAGAATTCACCTTGCAAGCCAACACGAACAACAACCCAAACAGCGGGGTTATGACCAAGAATATGCATTTTCATTTTGTGCTTCCAACTAGCAAAATTAGTGCCATCAAAGTATGGACCTCTGCGGTGATAACTTCCCTCACTAGACGCCATACTCTCCTAGGTTGTGAAACCTAAGCAATGGAGACCAAAGCTCTCATACCACTTGTAGGACCGAAAGTATGTCTAGAGGGGGGTGATTAGACTACTTGACCAAATAAAAGTTTTGCCTACACCAAATTTTAGGGTTGACAATTTTTTTAGCATTTCATGGCAAGTCAAGTACACCCTACACATGCAAGTCTAAGAGTATATAGCAGCGGAAAGTAACAACACGCATGTATAGAAGGGATAGGGTAGGAAGATCAAACGCAGTTGTAGACACGATGATTTTTCTTGTGGTTCCGATAGGTGGCGCTAGCGTACATCCACGTTTACGGAGTCTTCAACCCACGGAGGGTAATGGTCGCAAGAGTCCATGGAGGGCTGCACCCAAAAGGGTCCACGAAGTAGCAACTTTGACTATTCCATAACGGCTTCTGTCCACGAAGGACTAGCCTCACTATGGGTTGATCTTCATGAAGTAGGCGATCTCCTTGCCCTTACAAACTTCTTGGTTCACTCCACAACACGAAGTAGGAGGCTCCTAAGCGACACCTAACCAAACTAGGAGGCACCACCCTCCAAAAGGTAATAGGCTCGATAATGACGATGAACTCCTTGCTCTTGTGCTTCAAGATGATAGACTCCTCAGCACCCAATCACTCTCTCATAGATTTGGCATGGTGGAAGAGATGGAATTGGTGGAAAGCTACTTGGGGAGTCTAGATATCAAGATCCATATGATTGGAGTGGAAGATCTTGACCTCAACACAAGGGTAGGTGGTTCTCTCTCAGAAAATCTGATAGGATAGGCATGGAATAGTTCTGAGTGCTTATCTCTCAAGTAGGTGGTGGTGAAGGGGTATATATAGGCATCCACAAAAATCCAACTATTACACACAAAATGACCAACTCGGTGATACCGATGTGTTAATCTCGGTGGTACCGAAGTGACCAAAAGGTGGCAACTTTTGAATCTCAGTGAGATCGATATAGGAAACTCGGTTGCACCGATAAGGTGACCAACGGTCAGATTCCAATCTCGGTGACGCCGATCCAACATTCTCGGTGGGACCGAAAATGTGAATTTGCATAACATAAAGTTGGCAACCCAAACTCGGTGGCACCGGTATGGAATCGGTTGCACCGAAGTGGCTAGGGTTTGGCTTGAGTCTGTCTAGGTTCTGGAATCAGTGGCACCGGTATGGGAAAGTTGGTTGCACCGATTTTGAGTGTTAGGTATAGAACAAACTTTGGTGGGAGAGTTTGTGGATGTTTTTGGCGACTATCACTTGTGCACGTTTGAGCATATTGTTCACCAACAAGACCTTACCCCCTTTTAATAGTATTAGCTTTCCTATGGACTCAAAGTGATTTCTCACACATATAAAATGTAGAGTCCTCTTGCTTGAAGCTTGGCCAACCTATTTCCTTGCATCTTGGGGTATGTCCACAATCTTCTTTTGCCAATCCTATCATTGAACATTTCCTGAAATATACTTGGTGGAAACGTTAGTTCAATGACTTATATGTTGTTATTAATTACCAAAACCACCAAGGGAGCAAATGTGCTTTCACACACAGGGGATCAGGGCCCACCTGTCATTGATTGGTCAGGCCCAGTCAACAGGGTTGACCAGGTCAACCGGTCAACCAGGACCACGGGGCCCACGGGTCAGTGACCCTGCACGCCGGCCCCACCTTGCCATGCAGGCAGTGGCGGCGCTGGGTCGCCGGAGATGCGCTGGCGAGCACCAGAGAGCACGACCGAGCTCGGAAATGCAGCTCCGGGGGTCAAATCGATCGCCGTTTCCTCCTACGTGCTCCTGGAGATGCGCCGCGTTGAATGGCGGAAAGATGGCCGCATTTGAGCTCTGCTTCAACAATGGCGGCGACAACTTTCGGCCATCATGCGCGCGAGCAAAACAGAGCGCAAACGAGAGAGGTTTTGTGCGGAATGGGCTCTACACATGCACCGCAAGCGAACGGACCTAGCCACAGCTCCAAACGACCACCGAATGGTCGTCGGCATGGGGCATCCATGATGGTGGGTTCGGGCTCGCGTGGAGCTACAACTACAGAGACCTGTGAGGGCTACGAGGGGAAGAGGAGGTCGTGGGAGTGCTCACTGGCGTTGGCGAGATGGCCCGGTGCAGCGAGAAGCGATGAAGGGAAGAGATCGACGGCGGTGAGCTTCCTGGACCAGAGGAAGAACAAGGGAGCAGGGCAGGGCTGCGTCACGCTCCCGCTCAGTCCAAAGCTCCAGGGAGGTCAAGGAGGTCGAGGCGAAGCTCTAGGGCTGGTCAGCAGGGAAGGAGGTGGATGGTGTCCGCGTGTTTACCACGGTGCGGCCATGGTCTTGCTCGGGTGTGCTCGAGACCGAGCTCGGGGAAGAGGATAGGTACGAGGGGAGGGCGATCTAGGGTTAGGGTTCATTGTGGGGGAGGAGTGGGGGCCCTTGTAGGTGTCCAAGGGGGCCTAGATGGCCGGCGCATGGCCTCCATCGCCATGGACGCTCGGCCTGCGTCCACATCCCCCCGATGAGCGGGAGGAAGGGGATGATGGAGCTGGCGGGCTGGGCCGCACTATGGCGCCTTAAGGCCCATGTGCACAGTGCCCTTCTTCCTTTTTCCTTTTATTTTTCTGTTTTCAGTTTTACTTTTCTGTTCCATTTATTTTTGGCTACAATTTGCCTTAGCAAAAATGGGTGACATGGTCCACAAAATAACATGCATTATTTTGAATGGCCACACCAAGTTTGAGCATTTTTGAAATATATTTAATTTTCTAGTTGAATTTAAATGACACTTTTAAATGCAATTTGGCTCTATTTTGGATAATGGGGTCCACACCATGAACTTAGTGATGTTGTTTTCCTCAAGAACATTAGTTTTGGATTATTCCACAAGTATGCAACATTTTATCCTTGTTGTTTGAGGATTTAAATTTATCACCATAAAATCCTAGGGCATTTGAGTTGGAATTTGAATTGGAAATTGAATCCAAACTTGATCAAGCCATGTTTAACAAAATGATTAGGCACTGATCCTTGCCATTACTATTCACCATTACATGGGGATGTTACAATGAGCGATGGATATAACATTATAGGTGGAATAGAATATGATGGAGGTGACGAGGAAAAATGAGAAGATAGTCTCACATCAACTAGGTGTATCAACGGG
This sequence comes from Hordeum marinum, assembly GCA_022496015.1. Classification (NCBI taxonomy): domain Eukaryota; kingdom Viridiplantae; phylum Streptophyta; class Magnoliopsida; order Poales; family Poaceae; genus Hordeum; species Hordeum marinum. The sequence goes on from CM039673.1 coordinate 167,977,309, forward strand.
CTATGGAGATGCCCATCAATAGATATCAATGTGAGTGAGTAGGGATTGCAATGCAACGAATGCAATTAGAGCTATAAGTGTATGAAATCTCAAAAAGAAAACTAAGTGGTCGTGCAAAAAAATCCACTACTTATATGAAAGTGACAAAATAGGAGACTCTCTATCATGAAGATCATGGTGCTAGTTTGAAGCACAAGTGTGGAAAAAGATAGTAGCAATTGTCCCTTCTCTCTTTCTCTCATTTTTCATTATTTTTATTTTTATTTTTTTGGTGGGCATCTTTGGCCTCATTTTTTTATTTGGGCTTCGCTGGCCTCTTTTATTTTTTTGTAAAGTCCGGAGACTCCTCCCAACTTGTGAGGGAATCATAGCTTTCGTCATCCTTTTCTCACACGGGACAATGCTCTAATAATGAAAATCATCACACTTTTATTTACTTACAACTCGATACCTAGAACAAAAATATGACTCTATATGAATGCTTCTGGTAGGATACCGGGATGTGCAACGATCTAGCCTAGCAAATAACATCAAAAAACGGACAAGCCATGAAAACATCATGCAAGCTATCTTACGATCATGCAAAGCAATATGAAAATGATGGTGCATGTCATACTAAATGGAACGGTGGAAGTTGCATGGAAATATATCTCGGAATGGCTATGGAAATGCCATAATAGGTAGGTATGGTGGCTGTTTTGAGGAAGGATATATGGTGTCTGTTTTGAGGAAGGTGGGTTTAATGCACCGGCGAAAGTTGCGCGGTACTAGAGAGGCTAGCAAAGGTGGAAGGGTGAGAGTGCATATAATCCATGGACTCAACATTAGTCATAAAGAACTCACATACTTATTGCAAAAGTCTATTAGTTATCAAACAAAGCATTAGACGCATGCTCCTAGGGGAGAGGTTGGTAGGATTTAACCATCACGTGCTCCTGACCCTCACACAAAAGTTGACAATCATTAAACAAATCATGCTCCGACTTCGTTACATAATGGTTCACCATACGTGCATGCTATGGGAATCACAAATTTCAACACATGTATTTATCCAATTCAAAACTATTCACTAGCATGACTCTCATATTACCATCTTCATATCACAAAACTATTGCAAGGAATCAAACATATCATATTCAGTGATCTACAAGTTTTATGTAGGATTTTATGACTAACCATGTGAATGACCAACTCCTGTTAACTCTCTAAATAGATATAAGTGAAGCATGAGAGTTTAATTCTTTCTACAAAAGATATGCCCATGCTCTAACAAATATAAGTGAAGCGAAAGAGCATTCTACAAATGGTGGTTTTCTATGTGTAGAGAAACAGGCAATCCAAACTTCAAATGATATAAGTGAAGCACATGAAGCATTTTATAAAGCCATACTCAAAAGATATAAGTGAAGTGCATGAAGCATTCTATAAATAGACCAAGGACTTTCTCATACCAGCATGGTGCATTATTAAAATAAAAATAACAAGCACACGACGCTCCAAGATTTACGCATATCATGTGACGAATAAAATTATAGCTCCAAGTAAAATTACCGATGGTTGTTAGAAGAAAGAGGGGATGCCTTCCGGGGCATCCCCAAGCTTAGTTTCTTGGGAGTCCTTGAATATTACCTTGGGGTGCCTCGGGAATCCCCAATCTTAGTCTCTTTCCACTCCTTATTCCTTCATCCATCGTGGTCTCACCCAAAACATGAAAACTTCAATCACACAAAATTTAACAAAACCCTCGTGAGATCCGTTAGTATAATAAAACAAATCACCACTTCAAGTACTGTTGCCAACCAATTCATATTTTGTTTTTTCATTGTAGATACTGTAATATGACTTCTTTATGGCTTATACCAGCTATAAAATCGATAGTTCCATCAAAACGAGCAAAATAATGCATCAAAAACAGAATCTATCTTAAACAGGACAGTCTGTAGCAATCTAAACATTCACCATACTTATGTAACTCTAATAATTCTGAAACATTAGGGAAAAATAAAAAAAATTGCACATAAGTACTGTGTAAAAAATTAAGAAACTTTTGACATTCCAGTAAAAAAGGTAAATTCACGCACTAAAGCCAAAGTTTCTGTTTTTGCACTGCACACACCAAGCAAGCAATCTAATCATCCCAAAGGCAAATCTTGGTACATTATTTTTATAATACAATGGATTTATACAAGGGGATACTTATTTTTGTTGAAAAGTTTCTGTAATTAAGATTTGCAAAGTTTCCATGGGCATGAACAAAGTTCAAGGAGCTCCCCCACTTCAATGGTGCTCATCCTTCTTACTTTCACTTCTCTTTTTGAAAATGTTTTAGGGTCCTATCACGCCCAAGATGCGTTCATATCCTTATTTTGGCACAAGGCCTCGACAAGGATAGAAGCGCATCTCGTCGTGTTGCAGGAATGGATATCATTACAAGTACATGTTTAGAAGAGATGAGTATATGGAATTGGCTTACACTCGCCACAAGCTACATCAGAGTCACATCAATACAACAACATAGGCAAACATCATACAAAAGAGCAGGGTCCGACTACGGACGAAAACAAATGACAAAATGACATCCATCCTTGCTATCCCAGGCTGCCGCCTGGAACCCATCCTAGATCGACGACGAAGAAGAAGAACTCCAACAAACAAGCGTTGCGCTCACGTTCAATCATCACATTACCTGCACCTGCAACTGTTGTTGTAGTAATCTGTGAGCCACAAGGACTCAGCAACCTCATTTCCAAGGGTATCAAGACTATTAAAGATTAATGGGTGAGGTATGGTTAAGTGGTGAGGCTGCAGCAAGCGACTAAGCATTTATTTGAGTGGCTAACTTACGAATATAGAAAGTAAGTGAGTGGCCTACGCATAACGGACGAGAACTAGAAATGATCAATAACTGATCCTGAAAACCTACTTACGTCAGGCATAACCCCATCGTGTTCTCTCTTGGATAAGAACTCACGAGAAGAGACAGTCACGGTTACACACACAATTGGTGTATTTTATTAGAGTTTACTTCAAGTTTGCTATGACGGGGTGTTAAAGAAAGTGTCCAAGTTTGCCACATAACCGCGGGCACGACTTCTCGAAAAGATTTAACCCTGCAGGGGTGCTCCAACTCATCCATCCCAAATTAACCACACACCGCGGGAATAACCTCGACCACGCATCTCGTGATCATCCTAGGCAATTCCAAAGGAATTCCGACACCTCGAGATAGCCCGAAGAAGATCAGAGTTCCTCACACAAGACATTCGAGAAAGGTAAAACAAATCCAGCAAGGCCGCCCGACGTGCTGACAATCCAGATAGGAGCCGCATATCTCGTTCTCAGGGCATAACCGGATGAGCGATGGTTACCACGCCAAACACCGAGTTGCCCCGGGTAGCATTAATAAGCTGCTCTGGGTTGGACCAACACTCATGAGGAGCACTGGCCCGGGTTGTTGATTAATCCACGGGGTGATCATGCCCTATGCCAATTTTAGTTGTTATTAAGCAAATAGTACCAATGTTGGGCCTTGCCAGACAAGTTTTATACTAACACGAAAATCAAGGGGGTCCCCATAACAACCCCGAGCATGTTAGGAGCGCTCAATTATGGAGCATAACACCGGTTCACAAGTAACTAGGGCGGCAAGAGTGGAACAAAACACCGAGCAAAAGGCCAAGCCTTCCACCCTTTACCAGGTGTATAAGTGCATTAAATTAAATAGCAATAATATTTTGATAACAAAATAATCTCCATGTTGACACATGTAAACAATTGCACTTGCAGCTAGAAATGCTATAAGAAGGGTTGAGCAAGCGGTAACATAGCCAAACAAAGGTTTGCTGGGATGTGGAGGGGTTAGAGGCTTTTCATGGCAATGTTGGGAGGCTTGACAAACAAGTGGTAGGTACCATGACATAGAGATAAAAAATGAGACATCTAGCATGGCAATGATAGTAGTGGTATCCAGGGAAATGTGTCATCTTGCCTGAGATCCCGCTCGGAAGAAGAACGAATCCGTGAAGAAGACGAGCCAACGTAGTCGAACGAATCCTCACACTCCGAACGCTTTCGGAACTCTATCGAGAAGGAGCAATCCAGAACAAACAATCAACACTTGATAACACCACAACATATGCATGATATGATGTGTAAACAAATATGATGCATGTCCGGTTTAATATGCAAGGCATGCCATGTCATGGCAAGAACAACAAACAACTACTACACGTTAAGTGAAGTTCAATATGCAACGAGTTGCATATTGACGAAACTCCATGTTCGAATTATTTATTTCACTCCCATTTAGGTACTCAACAATATTAAATGTTCTTTAACATGGAAAACGGTGAAGCATGAACAACTATATCATCTAGGCATTTTAAAAGGGGCCGGAAGCAATATATATCATTTTCGAAACAACCCCATATGCATATTATGAATTTGGTCCAGATCTGTACTAACCATATTTTAGAGTTGCTAAACAGAAAAATAAATGTCACCATGTGATTCTACACATTTTTCTAGCCAAGTTAAATATGTGGAACATTTTTATCGGAGCTACGGTTTAGTAGTTATTAAATAAATCATTTTAACATGGCATATATGCAAAACAATGCAAACAGAAAGTTTAAACATTTTAAAAACATGTGAATTGGTTATTGTGAATCTACACGAAATTCTAGTCAAGTTTCATATATAAATTATTTTCATCCGATGCACGGTTAAAAAGTTATTATATGCATGATGTTTAGGGTTTTTTCTGCAAAACAATAATTCGCTGGTTAATTAACAAATTCGTTAGCAGGGGAAAAAAGGAAACGAGCCGAATCCAGATAGGCCCGAACAGAGCACTGGGCGCAGGATAGCTATAGTGCACACTGGGCGGGGGATAGGCTGGCTCACCATGGGCCTGTGGGCCGGTCGATGGGGCTGCGAAGCTGAGCCTGCCTAGCTGGGCCTTGGAGGAGGAGCGACCCACGCGCAGGCGTCGCACGCGAGCGCAGGCGAGGTCGTCATCCTCCCACTCGGCCCCGAGCGAGGACGGGACATGGCGGCGCCGGCAGGCAGCGGGAAGGCACTCCGATGAGGGGGGAGGCCGGGGAAGGGCAGATCCGGGCCGGTGGGCACCGGATCCGGCCAGCACCGGCGACCGACGGCGACGCTTGGGTCCACGATGGCAGAGCTCCTGCGAGAAACGAGAGATGCCGGTGTTAGAGAGAGGAAGAGGGAGAGAAAGGAAGAATGGGAAGGGAGGGAGGAGGTCCGGCGGCTGGTTCGCCGGCGACGGTGGCTCTCCGGCGAGGGGCCGGTGGCTCGAGGGAGGCCAGATGCGGGGGATCGGGTGCAAGGGCGCCATGGGGGGAGCTCCCGCTTGGATCTCAGGATCGGACCCAGATGGGCTTCCCAGGGCCCCAATCTGGGCTTGGCGGGCCCTGCGACAGGAGGTGGGAGACACGTGCGCGAGGGTGGAGGGTGGCTACACGGATTACGAGGCAAGGCTATGTTTTAGGCCAAATTAGGAAGGGGAGGGGGATTAAATAGTGAAGTAGGGCTAGGTTAGGGGGATTCCATCCGTTTTTGGACCGTTTGATCTCGATCGGACGTCCCGGAAGCGAAGGGGGCTAGCTAGGTGGTAGTGGGCCGTGTAGAGGGGGTGTGGGCTGAGGAGAGAGGGAGATGTGCGGCCCGTGACACGAGGTTTTAAAACACCTAAAATGTCCGACGAATAAACCGATGACCGCACTGCTACGACTGACCGTTGGGGTATCGAACGAACTCGGAATGCGACAAAATTCGACATGCGGTCTACCTACAATAAAACAAGACGGAACGCTAAGTTTCGACCCAATCCGAGAATATTTTAGAGGCACTTTTAAAAACAATATTTTATCGATGCCTTGGGTGCGTGTGTGTGTGGCTAGTCTCAAAACGGGCAACGACAAGAACGGAGAGTATCGGTAGCTACTCATGGGTGCATGTTTTCAAAAATGAGTGACGATGCTATGTAGAAGATGTGAATGATGCGATGATGAATGCAACAACCAAACGAAACACAAACGAGAATGGAAATAAAAGGGGAATCTTCTGGAGCTTCGGTCCCGGGCTATTACAACTCTCCTCCACTACACGAGTATCTCGTCCCGAGATCTAGAATGAGAAGGGGAAGAGAAAGAGCAAGAGGTAAACTTAGTTGCTTCTTTTATAAACGAGTGAAACCAATGAAAACATGAAGGTTGGAATAGATGAAGAATGACGGGACAAACAAGCACGAATTCACAAGAAATTTCAGCAGCACTTCGGTAGGAAAGGGAGGTAAAACTTGATAAGAAGGAAAAGAACTTAAACATAGAACAGAACACTCCGGTAAAATGAATAAGCGAGAAAGAACATGATCTTGATAAACAAGATGACGGTGGAAAGAGAGAAACATGACAACGCCTCTGGAAAGCAATAGAAACAGATAATTGGAAAGGAAGGAATGAATAAGCGAGAAGGAAAAGAACTTAAACATAGAACAGAACACTCCGGTAAAACGAATAAGCAAGAAAGAACATGATCTTGATAAACAAGATGACGGTTGAAAGAGAGCAACATGACAACGCCTCCGGAAGAAAGCAATAGAAACAGATAATTGGAAAGGAAGGAATGGAGAAGAGTATGACAACTTCTACCACCATTGAATTGAAAGGATTGCTTGAACAGAGTTGATGGAGAATCAACAACGAAAAGAATAGCTTGTTACAGGCTTATGGAAAACATCTCAAAATTATGAGGTGACAACCTACCACAACAGAAACAATTGATTGCTTGAGAGCAACAGATAGGCAAAACTTCTTTCATCAAGAGGACGAGGAGAAAACTTGGATCCTTTATGACACCGTGATAGCAACAAACCTTAGGAAATGCTTTAGGTGAAATTCAACCCAAAATAACTCCGAGAAAACAAGATGGGTTTACTTATCTTATTCTTGAAAATTTTCCTTCGAGACTCCTCATAATCAAGAATTTGATAAGACCATCTCAAAAGACAATGGAGAAGGAATTGAACTTAGAAATCCAAGATAAAGAACACTTGAGCACCTCCAACAAGAATCTTGAAGAACACTTAAAAAAGAAATAAATCTAGATGAACCACCATAAAGAACCTCCGGAAGAACTCTGAAATGAAAGGATGATAGAAAGAATTGAAGAATGCAAAAAGAACAGATTGAGGCCTTGCTATGAATTAGATGAAGCTTAGCGACAAGATACTCGAGAAAAAACTAGGAACTCTGGAAAAGAAAGATGACCACTTGGGACAAGGAATTTGATATCATGAACAACTCTGGAAGAAGGATTGAAATCACTTGCATGAAACCAGAATAAGAATTATGATATGCCTATCCTTCATCAAGTTAAATTTATGACAAACAATGGATTTGGCATACCACTTATCCTTTTGGAAGAGATAGGAAAGATAGATAGAGCACAAACTTGAAGAAGTCTTGAAAGATACATCGAACAGAATTAGAAACTAAAAAGGACAAAACAAATGAATGATATAACATGACAACGAAGAAAGCATGATCCACCTAATGGAAAACTTCACAAGGCACCAGAATAATTGTGATACGAACGAAGGAACAACAATTGGGAAGAATTTGAGAACGTCAGCTGAAAGCTGAGAATGAAGAAATCTTCTGAAATGATATCCTTCGAAGGATCGAGAAATCAAAACAACTCTGAATGCACCTGATAGAAATGGGAGAAATTTCTCATGAATGGAAACAATTTGAGAGGATAGCATGAAGTTGAGACCATGAATCTTCAAGAGAATGAGAAAAGATTTAAGAGAACCACTCCTTCGGTCTTCAATGCAGAGAATGATGACGAGAAACAACATCATGAATTACTGAGATACTCCAGAATAATGAATAAATAAAAGGTTGAGCCAACAATTAAAATGATTTAGAAGCAATCTTCAAGAAGGTGACAAATGAAATTCATTCTTATGTCATATTTGAAGAGAACTTGAAAACATCTCCGGGAAGATTAAAAGAGTCAGGTAGGATCCTGGGAAAACCTGTGGGTTATGGGCCCACTCAAAAGAAACCACCATTGAAACAATTGCTTAAAAGAGAGATTGCACTGGTACAAATTAAGAACTTGATGAAATGAGACCCTTGAAATAATTTGGAAGGAATGAAAGAAAACACGAATCTCTGAGATATCTTCAGCCTCCGGATAGAACAGAGAGAGACGAATAAACAAGAGAGGCTTGTAAAAGAAATTCCAACATGGAAACCATTGAACAGATGAGAAAGGATAAGATGAGCGTCGAAGCTTGAATTGAATCCACCGGAGAAGAATAACAACAAGAACAAAGAATATGAGGATAGATCTTGAAATTGCAACTCCTGAGAATATTGACAAAGAATTACCAGATACAATATGAAGAAATAATAGCAGAAGCATTGATGAAGAGAAAAGCACTTGGAAGAGAATTTAATCATTGAAGAAAAAGGGCGGGAGGGTGGGAAAACAAAAACAACTTAATACAGATGAAAAGAACTCCAAAACGAAATATGAGGATTGATCTTGCAAATATTGAAGATGATAGAATAACTTAAAGAGGAGCGCACCGGTTGAAAAGAATTGATATGATAACTTGATTGGGCAAAAGAATTAGTATTCCCACAGAAATATGAGAACACTTATTAGCAAGATACGAAATCACCACTTGACAATGAAGCAACTCGAATTACCATATTCAAAACAAAACGAAGGATGAGGCTTACGAAACAAGCCGGAAACAAATGCATAACAGAGATTTCGTTCGATATTTTCGTGGTAAGGTTCGCACGGGCTCAATTGTAAATTGGATTGTCATATTGAAATGACGCTCGAATATGCTCCCTAGGCGTAGCGAACTACAAGGCTTGACGAAGCATATCTAATGACATATATCGAGACTGTCCTCTATAAGAAAGACCGTGAACAAACGAATCCACTAGATGTTGAACTCCAACCTCACGTCATGATCTATTGGAAGATAGCCTAGGTAACTACTTGAATTCCCACCTAAGAACTTCCAAAAACTTTCTTGGTTATGCAATCGGGTGTTGGGGATACAAGGAGGAAATATTTCACACAACTAACAAACCTACACCCCAACTGTATCCATCCTTTAACACATAACCAGAGGCTTTCGCAAGTCCATCTAACTCAGATCCTCGAAAGCACAATGATACTAACTGTCGTGGTTTTATCACGGCACATGTCCGGGTGAACGAACTTTGGTTCGAGGCCATCGCCAATGAGGTGGACTCAAAGGGGTTAGTCAGGACGAAAGACATGGGTTTACCCAGGTTCGGCCCCTCAAATCGAGGTAACAGCCTACGTCCTGCTTGTGCTTGTATTACTTGCGTATCGATTACAAGGAGCTAAAAGCTTGACCTAATTCTCGATTGCCTCCTCTCTAAGTCGCCCCGGGTCTATCTTTATATAAGAGGTCAGAACATCCGGGTCATTTACAATTGCTAACCTAGTCTCTCTCTATCTTCTTGCCCAAGCCGTCTGTGAGTCGACTTGCACGCCCGGGTCTTCTCAGTCCGGGTTGTCATACGGCCCATGCCATGAGCCGACTATCTTCCTAGGCCACTTAATATTAAGACTAACCTTTGGGCCGGTACACTAGCCAATAACATGACCCGGAGCCTCTTCGGCAGGTCATATCCCCAACATTAGGCCCCAGGTTGAAATGAGCTTGCTCACTTCATCCTTCTCTTTCACTTTTGGCAGGTCTCACGGAAATGAACCGGCATGACGTCATGAGATCTGCTGACGTGTCACAAAATCTTTAACTTAACTGTCATCCCGAGAATCGAGGCGTCCGCCTCGGTCGAACGGTGTCATCGCCTGGATTTTCGCGCCTTCCTTAACCCCCTTTTAAATATGACCCGTGCGGGTCGGGTTTCCATTCTCCCGCCCGTGCCTCTGTTTCTTCGTCTTCTTCCTGTCGCCGCCTCAACGCCTTCGAGCTCTGCGCCGACGCCGTCCGTACATCGTCCCCGACCTTGGCCGCTGCATCACCCTGAACATACCTGAGATCCGTCCGCCTCTACCGCGCCGTCTCCGGTAAGTTTTCTTGCTCCCTAGATGGTCGCCGCCGTAGTAGGGTTTTCACCGGTTCTCCGTCACTGTCGTTTGGGCTCTAGCACCGTTATCCCCAGTGCATCCTTGACGCCGCTATTGGGAGACGTAGTAGTAAATCAAAATTTTCCTACGTGTCACCAAGACCTATCTATGGAGAAACCAGCAAACGAGCGGGGAGAGATTGGATCTTCATACCTTTGAAGATCGCTAAGCGGAAGCGTTGCTAGAACGCGGTTGATGGAGTCGTACTCGCAGCGATTCAGATCACGGTAGATCCGATCAAGTGCCTAACGGACGGCACCTCCGCGTTCAACACACGTGCAGCCCGGTGACATCTCCTACGCCTTGATCCAGCAAGGAGGGAGGAGAGGTTGAGGGAGAGCTCCGGCAGCACGACGGCGTGGTGGCGGTGGAGCTGCGTGGTACTCCGGCAGAGCTTCGCTAAGCACTACGGAGAACGAGGAGAGGGAGGAGTAGGGCTCCACCAGGGAGGACATGGACTCGTGTATTGTGCAGCCCCAAATACCTCCACTATATATAGGGGAAGGGGAGGAGAGGTGCTGCGCCCTAGGGTTCCACCCTAGGGGTGGCGGCAGCCTCCAGGATCCCATCTGGCCGGCAGCCAGGGCAGGGAGAGGTGGAGGCGCCCTAGGGTGGGCCTTAAGGCCCATCTAAGCCTAGGGTTTGCCCCCTCCACCCTTGCTGCGCCTTGTGCTGGGGTGGGAGGCGCACCAGCCCACCTAGGGGCTGGCTCCCTCCCACTCTTGGCCCATGAAACCTTCCGGGGCAGGTAGGCCCACTTGGTGGACCCCCGAAACCCTTCCGGTGGTCCCGGTACACTACCGGAGACACCCGGAACACTTCCGGTAACCAAAACCTCACTTCCTATATATCAATCTTCGTCTCCGGACCATTCTGGGACTACTCGTGACGTCCGAGATCTCATCCGGGACTCCGAACAACCTTCGGTAACCACATACACTATTTCCCTATAACCCTAGCGTCATCGAACCTTAAGTGTGTAGAACCTACGGGTTCGGGAGACACGTAGACATGACCGAGACACCTCTCCGGTCAATAACCAACAGAGGGATCTAGATAACCATGTTGTCTCCCACGTACTCCACGATGATCTCATCGGATGAACCACGATGTCAAGGATTCAATCAATCCCGTATACAATTCCCTTTGTCTATCGGTATGGTACTTGCCCGAGATTCGATCGTCGGTATCCCCATACCTTGTTCAATCTCGTTACCGGCAAGTCTCTTTAATTGTTCCGTAATACATCATCCCATGACTAACTCCTTAGTCACATTGAGCTCATAATGATGATGTCTTACCGAGTGGGCCCAGAGATACCTCTCCGTCACACGGAGTGACAAATCCCAGTCTCGATTCGTGTCAACCCAACAGACACTTTCGGAGATACCCGTAGCGTACCTTTATAGCCACCCAGTTACATTGTGACGTTTGGCACACCCAAAGCATTCCTACGGTATCCGGGAGTTGCACAATCTCATGGTCTAAGGAAACGACACTTGACATTGAAAAGCTTTAGCAAACGAACTACACGATCTTGTGTTATGCTTAGGATTGGGTCTTGTCCATCACATCATTCTCCTAATGATGTGATCCCATTATCAACGACATCCAATGTCCATGGCCATGAAACCGTGACCATCTATTGATCAACGAGCTAGCCAACTAGAGGCTCACTAGGGACACGTTGTGGTCTATGTATTCACACATGTATTACGGTTTCCGGTTAACACAATTATAGCATGAATAACAGACAATTATCATGAACTAGGAAATGCAATAATAACCATTTTATTATCGCCTCTACGACATATTTCCAACAGTCTCCCACTTGCACTAGAGTCAATAATCTAGTTACATTGTGATGAATCGAACACCCATAGCATTCTGGTGTTGATCATGTTTTGCTCGTGAGAGAGGTTTAGTCAACGGATCTGCGACATTCTGATCCGTATGCACTTTACAAATATCTATGTCTCCCTACTGAATGTAATCACAGATGGAGTTGAAGCGGCGTTTGATGTGTCTTGTCTTCTTGTGAAACCTGGGCTCCTTCATAAGGGCAATAGCTCCAGTGTTGTCACAGAGTAGAGTCATCGGGCCCGACGCATTCGGAATTACTCCTAGGTCGGTGATGAACTCCTTCATCCAGACTCCCTCCTTTGCTGCTTCCGAAGCAGCTATGTACTCCGCTTCACATGTAGATGCTGCCACGACACTTTGCTTGCTGCTACTCCAGCTCACTGCCCCTCCATTCAAAATATACACGTATCCGGTTTGCGACTTGGAGTCGTCCGGATCTGTGTCGAAGCTAGCATCGACGTAACCCTTTACGATGAGCTCTTCGGCACCTCCATAAACAAGAAACATGTCCTTTGTCCTTTTCAGGTACTTCAAGATATTCTTGACCGCTGTCCGGTGTTCCGCTCCGGGATCACTTTGTTACCTTCCTATCAAGCTTATGGCAAGGTTCACATCAGGTCTGGTACACAAAATGGCATACATGATAGAGCCTATGGCTGAAGCATAGGGGATGACACTCATCTCTTCTCTATCCTTTGCCGTGGTCGGGCATTGAGTCGTACTCAATCTCACACCTTGCAACACAGGCAAGAACCCCTTCTTGGACTGATCCATATTGAACTTCTTCAATATTTTTCAAGGTATGTGCTTTGTGAAAGACCAATGAGGCGTTTTGATCTATCTCTATAGATCTTAATACCTAATATGTAAGCAGCTTCTCCAAGGTCCTTCATTGAAAAACACTTATTCAACTAGGCCTTTATACTTTCCAAGAGTTCTATATTAATTCCCATTATCAGCATGTCATCCACATACAGTATAAGAAATGCTATAGAGCTCCCACTCACTTTCTTGTAAATACAGGGTTCTCCATAAACCTGTACAAACCCAAATGCTTTAATCACCTCATTAAAGCGAATGTTCCAACTCCGAGATGCTTGCACCAGCCCATAGATGGAGCGCTGGAGCTTGCATACCTTGTCAGCATTTTTAGGATCGACAAAACCTTCCGGCTGCATCATATACAGTTCTTCCTTGAGGAAACCATTAAGGAATGTCGTTTTGACGTCCATTTGCCAGATCTCATAATCATACAATGCGGCAACTGCTAACTTGATTCAGATTGACTTCAGCATCGCTACGGGTGAGAAAGTCTCATCGTAGTCAACTCCTTGAACTTGTCGATAACCCTTAGCGACAAGCCGAGCCTTATAGGCGGTCACATTACCGTCCGCGTCAGTCTTCTTCTTAAAGATCCTTTCATTTTCAATGGCTCGCTTATCATCAGGCAAGTCCACCAAAGTCCACACTTTGTTCTCATAAATGGATCCTATCTCGGATTTCATGGCCTCAAGCCATTTGTCGGAATCCGGGCCCGCCATCGCTTCTTCATAGTTCGAAGGTTCACCGTTGTCCAACAACATGATCTCTAGGACAGAATTGTCGTACCACTCTGGTGTGGAACGTGTCCTAGTGGACCTTAGAATAGCAACTTGATCTGAAGCTTCATGATCATCATCATTAACTTCCTCTCTAGCCGGTGTAGGCTCCATAGAAACAACTTCCTGTGCTGCGCTACTTTCCGGTTCGAGTGGAGGTACAATTACCTCATCAAGTTCTATTTTCCTCCCACTTACTTCTTTCGAGAGAAACTCTTTCTCGAGAAAGGATCCATTCTTGGCAACAAAGACTTTGCCCTCGGATCGTAGGTAGAAGATATACCCAATAGTCTCTTTGGGATATCCTATGAAGACGCACTTTTCCGCTTTGGGTTCGAGCTTCTCAGGTTGAAGTTTCTTCACATAAGCATCGCATCCCCAAACTTTTAGAAACGACAGCTTAGGTTTCTTTCCAAACCATAATTCATACGGTGTCGTCTCAACGGATTTAGACGGTGCCCTATTTAAAGTGAATGCGGCAGTCTCTAATGCATATCCCCAAAATGATAGCGGTAAGTCGGTAAGAGACATCATAGATCGCACCATATCTAATATATTGCGATTACGACGTTCAGACACACCATTTCGCTGAGGTGTGCTGGGAGGCGTGAGTTGTGAAACAATTCCACATTTCCTAAGGTGCATGCCAAACTCGTGACTTAAATATTCTCCGCCACGATCAGATCGTAGGCATTTTATTTTCCTGTCACGTTGATTCTCGACCTCACTCTGAAATTCCTTGAACCTTTCAAAGGTTTCAGACATGTGTTTCATTAAGTAGACATAACCATATCTACTCAAGTCATCAGTGAGGGTGAGAACATAACGGTAGCCACCGCAAGCCTCGACGCTCATTGGACCGCATACATCGGTATGTATTATCTCCAACAAGTCAGTTGCTCGCTCCATTGTTCCGGAGAACGGAGTCTTGGTCATCTTGCCCATGAGGCATGGTTCGCACGTGTCAAATGATTCGAAATCAAGTGACTCCAAAAGTCCATCAGCATGGAGCTTCTTCATGCGTTTGACACTAATATGACCAAGACGACAGTGCCACATGTAAGTGGGACTATCGTTATCAACTTTACACTTTTTGGTACTCACACTATGGACATGTGTAACATCACGTTCGAGATTCATCAAAAATAAACCATTGACCAGAGGGGCATGAGCATAAAACATTTCTCTCATATAAATAGAACAACCATTATTCTCGGATTTAAATGAGTAGCCATCTCGCATCAAGAGAGATCCAGATACAATGTTCATGCTCAAAGCTGGTACTAAATAACAATTATTAAGGTTTAAAACTAATCCCGAAGGTAGATGTAGAGGTAGCGTGCCGACGGCGATCACATCGACCTTGGAACCATTCCCGACGCGCATCGTCACCTCGTCCTTGGCCAGCCTCCGCTTATTCCGCAGCTCCTGCTTGGAGTTACAAATGTGAGCAACTGCACCGGTATCAAATACCCAGGAGCTACTACGAGCGCTGGTCAAGTACACATCGATAACAAGTATATCACATATACCTTTAACATTACCGTCCTTCTTATCCGCTAAGTACTTGGGGCAGTTCTGCTTCCAGTGACCGGTACCCTTGCAATAGAAACACTCAGTCTCAGGCTTGGGTCCATTCTTGTTCTTCTTCTTCCCAGCAACTTGCTTACCGGGCGCGGCAACAGCTTTGCCGTCCTTCTTGAAGTTCTTCTTACCCTTGCCTTTCTTGAAACTAGTGGTCTTGTTTACCATCAACACTTGATGCTCCTTTCTAATCTCGACCTCTGCTGATTTCAGCATCGAGTACAACTCAGGAATGGACTTCTCCATCCCCTGCATGTTGTAGTTCATCACAAAGCTCTTGTATCTAGGTGGAAGCGACTGGAGGATTCTGTCAATGACCGAGTCATCCGGGATGTTAACTCCCAGCTGAGTCAAGCGGTTGTGAAGCCCAGACATCTTGAGGATGTGCTCACTGACAGAACTGTTCTCCTCCATCTTACAGCTAAAGAACTTGTCGGAGACTTCATATCTCTCGACCCGGGCATGAGCCTGAAAAACCAGTTTCAGCTCTTGGAACATCTCATATGCTCCGTGTTGCTCAAAACGCTTTTGGAGCCCTGGTTCTAGACTGTAAAGCATGCCGCACTGAACAAGGGAATAATCATCGCAGCGAGAATGCCAAGCGTTCGCAACGTCTTGTTCTGCTGGGAGAAGGGGTGGGTCACCTAGCGGTGCATCAAGGACATACAGTTTCTTGGAAGCTATGAGGATGATCCTCAAGCCACGGACCCAGTCCGCATAGTTGCTTCCATCATCTTTCAGCTTGGTTTTCTCTAGGAACGCGTTGAAATTGAGGTTGACATTTGCGTTGGCCATTGGATCTACAATATAGATAGTAAAGGCAATTTTAGACTAAGTTCATGATAATTAAGTTCACATAATCAAATTATTCAGTGAACTCCCACTTAGATAGACATCTCTCTAGTCATCTAAGTGACACATGATCCATGTCAACTAGCCCGTGTCTGATCATCATGTGAGACGGACTAGTCATTCATGGTGAACATCTTCATGTTGATCGTATCTTCTATACGACTCATGTTCGACCTTTCGGTCTTCCGTGTTCCAAGGCCATGTCTGTACATGCTAGGCTCATCAAGTCAACCTAAGTGTTTCGCGTGTGTAAATCTGGCTTACACCCGTTGTATGCGAACGTTAGAACCTATCACACCCGATCATCACGTGGTGCTTCGGAACAACGATCCTTAGCAATGATGCACAGTTAGGGTGAACACTTCTCTTGAAATTTTATTGAGAGATCATCTTATTTACTACCGTCGTTCTAAGCAAATAAGATGTAAACATGATAAACATCACATGCAATCAATATAGTGACATGATATGGCCAATATCATCTTGCTCCTTTGATCTCCATCTTCGGGGCAGCATGATCATCACTGTCACCGGCACGACACCATGATCTCCATCATCATGATCTCCATCATTGTGTCTTCATGAAGTTGTCTCGCCAACTATTACTTCTACTACTATGGCTAACGCTTAGCAATAAAGTAAAGTAATTACATGGCGTTTATGATTGACACGCAGGTCATACAATAATATAAGACAACTCCTACGGCTCCTGCCGGTTGTCATAGTCATCGACATGCAAGTCGTGAACCCTATTACAAGAACATGATCAATCTCATACATCACAATGCATCACATCACATCCTTCTGGACATATCACATCACAAGGCATATGCTGCAAAACCAAGTTAGACATCCTCTAATCTGTAGTTGCAAGTTTTTACGTGGTTGCTATAGGTTTCTAGCAAGAACGTTTCTTACCTACGCCAAAACCACAACGTGATATGCCAATTGCTATTTACCCTTCATAAGGACCCTTTTCATCGAATCCAATCCCACTAAGGTGGGAGAGACAGACACCCGCTAGCCACCTTATGCAACTAGTGCATGTCAGGCGGTGGAACTGGTCTCACGTAAGCGTACGTGTAAGGTTGGTCCGGGCCGCTTCATCCCACAATACCGTCGAATCAAGATAAGACTAGTAACAGCAAGCATATTAACAAAATCGACGCCCACAACTGCTTTGTGTTCTACTCGTGCATAGATTCTACGCATAGACCTAGCTCATGATGCCACTGTTGGGAGACGTAGTAGTAAATCAAAATTTTCCTACGTGTCACCAAGATCTATCTATGGAGAAACCAGCAAACGAGCGGGGAGATATTGGATCTTCATACCTTTGAAGATCGCTAAGCGGAAGCGTTGCTAGAACGCGGTTGATGGAGTCGTACTCGCAGCGATTCAGATCGCGGTAGATCCGATCAAGTGCCGAACGGACGGCACCTCCGCGTTCAACACACGTGCCGCCCGGTGACGTCTCCTACGCCTTGATACAGCAAGGAGGGAGGAGAGGTTGAGGGAGAGCTCTGGCAGCACGACGGCGTGGTGGCGGTGGAGCTGCGTGGTACTCCGGCAGAGCTTCGCTAAGCACTACGGAGAACGAGGAGAGGGAGAAGTAGGGCTGCACCAGGGAGGAGATGAACTTGTGTATTGTGCAGCCCCAAATACCTCCACTATATATAGGGGAAGGGGAGGAGAGGTGCTGCGCCCTAGGGTTCCACCCTAGGGGTGGCGGCAGCATCCAGGATCCCATCTAGCCGACGGCCAGGGCAGGGAGAGGTGGAGGCGCCCTAGGGTGGGCCTTAAGGTCCATCTAAGCCTAGGGTTTGCCACCTCCACCCTTGTTGCGCCTTGGGATGGGGTGGGAGGCGCACCAGCCCACCTAGGGGCTAGCTCCCTCCCACTCTTGGCCCATGGAACCTTCCGGGGCAGGTGGGCCCACTTGGTGGACCCCCGGAACCCTTCCGGTGGTTCCGGTACACTACCGGAGACACCCGGAACACTTCCGGTAACCAAAACCTCACTTCCTATATATCAATCTTCGTCTCCGGACCATTCCGGGACTCCTCGTGACGTCCGGATCTCATCCGGGACTCCAAACAACCTTCGGTAACCACATACACTATTTCCCTATAACCCTAGCGTCATCGAACCTTATGTGTGTAGACCCTACGGGTTCGGGAGACACGTAGACATGACCGAGACACCTCTCCGATCAATAACCAACAGCGGGATCTGGATACCCATGTTGGCTCCCATGTACTCCACGATGATCTCATCGGATGAACCACGATGTCAAGGATTCAATCAATCCCGTATACAATTCCCTTTGTCTATCGGTATGGTACTTGCCCGAGATTCGATCGTCGGTATCCCCATACCTTGTTCAATCTCGTTACCGGCAAGTCTCTTTACTCGTTCCGTAATACATCATCCCGTGACTAACTCCTTAGTCACATTGAGCTCATAATGATGATGTCTTACCGAGTGGGCCCAGAGATACCCCTCCGTCACACGGAGTGACAAATCCCAGTCTCGATTCGTGTCAAGCCAACAGACACTTTCGGAGATACCCGTAGCATACCTTTATAGCCACCCAGTTACGTTGTGACGTTTGGCACACCCAAAGCATTCCTACGGTATCCGGGAGTTACACAATCTCATGGTCTAAGGAAACGACACTTGACATTGAAAAGCTTTAGCAAACGAACTACACGATCTTGTGCTATGCTTAGGATTGGGTCTTGTCCATCACATCATTCTCCTAATGATGTGATCCCGTTATCAACGACATCCAATGTCCATGGCCATGAAA
The DNA here is from genome assembly GCA_022496015.1 of Hordeum marinum. Lineage (NCBI taxonomy): Eukaryota > Viridiplantae > Streptophyta > Magnoliopsida > Poales > Poaceae > Hordeum > Hordeum marinum. The sequence goes on from CM039673.1 coordinate 167,996,197, forward strand.
CCGTGACCATCTATTGATCAACGAGCTAGCCAACTAGAGGCTCACTAGGGACACGTTGTGGTCTATGTATTCACACGTGTATTACGGTTTCCGGTTAACACAATTATAGCATGAATAACAGACAATTATCATGAACTAGGAAATACAATAATAACCATTTTATTATTGCCTCTAGGGCATATTTCTAACAGCCGCTAACACCCTTAGGATGCGCTCTTGCTCCGCCGCTGCAAGCGGGCCTGTCGTGCGTAGTGCACGGGCCACGATGGCCCCAGTCCGTTTCTTTGTTCCTCCTCTATTCATCTCTAGGTCAGAATAAAATTTATTTTCTCTGCTTTTGTAGATCCGTAGATATAGTGACATCTTGCGGAATCTGTTTTTAGGACTTAGTCGATTTTTCGATCTTCCCTTTCCCTGTTGAGTCGCCAAGCTCCTCCGGCTCTTATCAGCTGGGTCTTTCGCTTTATCCGTAGAGCCATTAAACTTTTAAGCCGTCAAAAATATTTGCTTGCGCTTCGACTCATCGCGCCTTTTATCTTGCACAGCACTTAGCCGCCAACATGTCTCATGCTTCCAACTCATGCAACCGGGTTGGGTCATGCATTACGGAGGACTTTTTGTCGGATTTTGTTCACACGGGTAATCTTCCTCCTAAGGAAGTCATTAGCTGGCGGGTCCCAGGTGATGAGACGCGGCCCAAACCTCAGGAAGGCGAAGTGGTGGTGTTCTCTGACCATATTGAACGAGGGTTCGTGCCTCCCGGCTCCAAATTCTTTCGGGACGTCCTTCACTGTTATAATCTTCACCCACAAGATTTGGCCCCCAATTCCGTCTCAAACATATGCAATTTCCAAGTGCTCTGTGAAGCTTATCTTCAAATCATGCCGTCTGTGGGATTCTTTCGAGAGTTCTTTTATGCTAACCGGCAAACTGAAGTGAAAGCCGGCCCGAGCTTAGAACTTGGAGGCATATATATCCAGCGGCGTAGAGATATCATCTTTCCAGCTACACAGATGTCGAGTCACCCCAAGGACTGGAACAAGACCTGGTTCTACTGCAAGGATACCTCTCCTGAGAACGAGCGTACTTTGCCGGGTTATCGCCCTTCCTGGCTCTCAACGACATCAGAGCTTCCTAGCCGGCTATCAGCTTCAGAACGCGCAAGATATAAGACGGCCCATTCCAAAATCAAGGCTCTCATGGCCAACGGCTTAATCGGGCTGGACCTGATCCGCTGCTGGATTTCGTGGCGGATTATGCCTTTGAGCCATCGAAGCCGACTCATGTGTGAATATAAAGGCAAGTATGACAGCTCATTGTGCTTTAGCCAATCCACATTGACAGAAAATGATATTACCCTCGCCATCCAGAGCCTTGTCCATGAAGCTTCCGGCTCATGTAGCAAAATCGGCCTGGCACCTTTTAGTGCCAACAATCCGGCTCCTGATGTAGGTTTAATCTCTTCTCTTCCGTCTCTTTGTTTGCACTTTGTTGATTTAATATTCACTCTCCAGGTCACTCTTATAAGCCGACTCAGACTTCTGGAAGAGGGAATATATTGCTCCTCCGAAGAAATCCAAGAAGAAGGACCCAACTAAGAAGGCCAAAAAACATGTCCCGCAAGATAACTTGTTTGACCCGCCACCATCATCCAGCTCGGAGGTAAAGCTTCAACTATCTTGCTTGATCTTTTGCCTTCCTACTTAACACTTATTTTACTTACAGGATGAGGTGGAGACCAGCTATGCCAATGCCCCTGAGGTAACTTACCTTTCCTCCGGCTCAGAATGTTTCATCCCCCGAAAGCCGCGGCGGGTTATTAGAAAAGTTGCTCTTTCTCACCCTCTTGCTTATCTAGCTCCCGATTTCCTCTTAAAAAAGCAACAGCAAATCGAGCATCATTAGACTCGAAGCACCGGCTCTACTGAGCTCATGCCCGGGTTGCCAAACTCTCTCGCTCCCAAGAAGCGCCCCGCCAAGGTTTAAACCCCTTATTTTCCTTTATCTTTCCTTTGTAAACTTGATACTCTCTTCACCTTTCTGTTTATTTTGCAGAAATCTCATTCCTCTTGCGACTCTTTGGAGTCCATCATACCACCGCCCAAGATTAATCCGCTGTAAGTATCTGGATATCCGGCTGTTACTATGACAGCAATATCTTCAATTGCTGATTCTTCTTTTTTTTGCAGTGCTCAAGCTAAACATCACAAGGCCAACAAACCCTCCTCCGGCCCAGTTATTGAAGAACCGGAGCCCGAGCAACCGGAAGAAACTCAACCGGAAGAAAACCCGCCAGCTGCCTCCGCTAAGCCGACCGCTGAACATGTTATCATGGAGAGCCCTCCAAGGGATCCTTCCAAGCCGGCAACTCCTGCCAAGACCCCTGACACCCCGGACGTTATTATCACCGGGTCTGGTCATCAAACGCCTCCGGCTCATGTGTTGACCAAACATACAGAGCCGGTTGAAGCTTCAAAGAAACTGAACTTCGATTCTTCATGCGAGAAGATGACCGTTGAAGAGCTACACGCTGGGTACATAAACCGGATTACCACCAGCCGGGACTTGGAACTTCGGTTGATTTCTTCCATGAAGACAAAATATGAGGTACTTTTCCTTCTTTACTATATCCTTTCTTAGCCCCCAAGATCCGGCTTAATGTATTGAATCGTTGAGCCGGGTCTTTCTGTGACCTCTTGCAGAGATTGCCATGTCAAACTCCATTAAAATTGCTTTATCTTTGTACTGTAAGTAAATTGAACTGCCAATCAAAGCCCCCAAGGGCTGTCTCAGATTATATTTGAGCCGGGCCTATGATGTAGATAACTTGAAGATGTAATCGTAGACCCCAAGGGCTGGCTCAAACTTGATCAAGTTAAGTCGGTGCTTCCATTATTAGCACATTGAAGAGCCATTATATAGCCCCCAAGTTCCGGATCAACTTCAAAGGAAATGAACCGGAACTACATACTTGCAATATCGAATATACATTAGCCCCCAAGTGTCAAATATATTGCTTGCAATCTGTTTGAGACTTGTATTTGCTTTTAACACCCATCCTGCATTTTGGCGGCTTATTCTGTATTTATAGGAAGCTTTGAATGAAGCCGGGTCTCAGCTGACGGATCTGAAGGCCAACTTGGCAGCTTAGCAAGAAGCTCGAAGTATCATGGATGAAAAATGTCGGCTTCTCGCAGAAGAACTGGCCAGTGTTACCGCCGAGCTCACCTCTTTAAAAGAGACGGCTGAATCTGAAAAGGCCGCCTTAACCAAACGAGCGGACGACGCTGAGCTATCCGTCTAAAAGGGATGACGGCTCAGATTTCACCGAAGAAGATTATACCCGGTGTGTCAAAGAGTCGCGCTATTTAGCCTCTGTCTTGGCGGATGAAGCAGATTTGAGCACCTATCAGGCGGCTTACGACACAGAGGAGAAGAGAATCCGTGGGCCTCTCTACGAGTGGAAAGATCTGACACCCGCTCGCAGTAAGGATCTCTTTCCTTGTAAGGTTGACGCGTCTCCGTTCCTTGAAGGGTCATTTGCTGCTCTGGCTGGCTGTAACTGGGACTTGGGCAATCTTCAGATAAAGCCAGCAGAAGACCCGGAGCATGATGAGCCACCAACAACTGAATTGTAATCTTTTAGCCTTTTGAGCACAGACTTATGTACTGACCCGCTGTGGGCGGCTGACAATGCTTTTGCTCTTTCTGAGAGTATCTTTTGTAATAGAGTAACCATGATTCTGCCACTTGGTGGCCATATATATTTCCACCTCTCTGTGTTTTAGTGTGTTGCCGGCTCTTCAGGGATATACCTTTGAAATTTTTCTGATGAGGGGCCTGTCGTTTAAGACGCCATTCCTTTCTCCAGAATATTAGAGCCGGATAATTTCTTTGAGACCTTAAATCTTATTGACCGAAGCCACATGCTTTCATCAGACGGAGTTATTAAAGAGCCGGTTGTCTTTAGGATAATGTAAGCTATACCTGATGGTAAGAAGCCTCTATCGACAACTGCGGCTATTGATGAACCGGAACCCTTGAGGAAAGTTCGGCTGTGTAGCCCTCAAGTGCCGGGTAGTTTCGCCTGTGGCAACCCGGGACTTATAATTGCTCGGATTTGATAAGCCGGCTTGACACCATATGCAATGATGATCTTTTCTTCCTCAAAAAACTCATATGACGGCTCGTTCTGCATGAATCCGAACGGTTAAACTCATATCAGTTCAGGGTCTCTGTCAAGACTGGCCGTCAATTATTTGAACCAGCTCAGGGTTTCTAGGCGAGATTGGCCGTCAATTTCTTGAACCGGCTCAGGGTCTCTAGGCGAGATTGGCTGGTAAGAGTATAGTGATCATTGGCTGCCAATGGGAGATGTAAGCTATACCCCAAGGCAAGAAGCCTCCATCGACAGCCGCGGCTAATAATTAGCCTGAGACGGCATAGAGCCAGCTGTTTGAAAGGAGAAGTAAGCTATACCTGAAGGTAAGAAGCCTCTTTCAACTGCTACAGTTGATAAGCAACTGAATTTTGGCGTAAACGTCGGTTGTTAGGGTGAGATAAGCGAACCCATCGGTAAGAAGCCCCCTTCGACAACTGCGGTTAATAAGTAACCGGAAGTGGCATAAAGCCGGCCATTAGGGTGAGATAAGCGATACCCGTCGGTAAGAAGCCCCCTTCGATGGCCGCAGTTGATAAGCAACTGGAATTTGGTATACATGTTGTTGTCTTAGGGCACTGTAAGCTATACCAAAAGGTAAGAAGCCTCCGTTAACAATCAGCGCTTAATGTATCCAAACTAGGCATAAAGCTACCTGTGCAAGGGAGAAGTAAGCTATACCCGGAGGCAAGAAGCCTCCTTGCAACAGTTTAATGACAGCTGGTTGTGCAAAGGAGAATAAGCTATACCCGAAGGCAAGAAGCCTCTTTGCAACAGTCTTTAATAGGGCATAAAGCCGGCTTGTGCAAGGGAGAAGTAAGCTATACCCTAAGGCAAGAAGCCTCCTTGCCACAGTGCTATATAGGGTATAAAGCCGAAGGGTAGACCAGTCGTTTTGACGGCGAACAACCCTCTTCAACTCAAAAAAATTTGAACCGGAAGATTTTACCTTGATTGTACAAAGGTGCATATAAGAGCAGAGGCCTCAGTCTTATGCGAGGATGCTAGCTTTTTACTCATGTTCTCATGATATATACAATGATAGCGGCTTTCAACCCCTAATAAGTAAAGTATGGTCACAGATGTGTGATATTCCAGGGCCGCAACGTCTCTTGTCCCACGGTTTCCGACTCATCTCTGACATCCATGAGGTAATATGACCCGTTGTTAAGGTTCCTGCTGGCCACAAAAGGCCCCTCCCATGGTGGAGATAACTTATGCATTCCAGATTGGTCTTGAATCAACCGGAGCACCTGGTCACCTTCCTGGAACGTCCGAGTCTTTATCCTGCGGCTATGATAGCGTCATAGGTCTTGTTGATAAATTGCCGACCTGGCTGCTGCTAGCTCTTGTGCTTCGTCCAAAGCGTCCAACGCATCCTGGCGGGCTACCTCATTGTCCGTCTCAACATAAGCCGCCACCCTTGGTGAGTCGTGCCGGATATCACTGGGTAGAACCGCCTCAACACCGTACACCATGAAGAAGGGTGTAAAACCTGTAGATCTGTTAGGTGTAGTTCTGATGCGCCATAAGATGGAAGGCAACTCCTCAACCCAACATCCGGGTGTCTGTTTCAAAGGAACCATGAGCCGTGGTTTGACACCTCTCAAAATTTCCTGATTGGCTCGCTCTGCCTGACCATTAGACTGTGGATGTGCCACGACTGAAACATCAAGCCGGATATGCTCTTTCTCACAGAACGTTTTCATAGCTCCTTTGGATAAATTTTTCCCATTGTCCGTAATAACACTGTGTGGGTAACCAAAGTGATAAATCAGCTTCTTAATAAACTGAACTGCCGTAGCCGCGTCACATTTACTGACCGGCTCTGCTTCTACCCACTTAGTAAATTTATCAACCGCCACCAGAAGGTGCATTTTCTTATCCTTAGATCGCTTGAAAGATCCTACCATATCAAGCCCCCAGACTGCAAACAGCCAGGTGATTGGTATCATCCTCAACTCTTGAGCCGGAACGTGAGCACGCCGGCTGAATTTCTGACAGCCGTCACACTTGCGAACTAAGTCCTCTGCATCTTTGTGAGCCGTCAACCAGAAAAATCCATGTCGGAAAGCGTTAGCCACCAAAGATTTTGACCCGGCGTGATGCCCACAGTCGCCAGCATGAATTTCACTTAATATTTGCCGGCCCTCCTCCGGTGAGATGCAACGCTGAAAGACACCCGTCACACTACACCTATGTAACTCACCATTGATAATCATCATAGACTTCGAATGCCGAGTGATCTTCCTGGCCAGATCCTCCTCTTGGGGTAACTCGCCGCGCGTCAGATATGCCGAATAAGGAATAGTCCAGTCTGGGGTAGCATGCAGAGCCGCCACCAGCTCCGCCTCTGGGTCAGGAATAGCCAGATCCTCCTCAGAAGGTATCTTGACAGTCGGATGATACAATACATCCAGAAAAACATTAGGTCGTACCGGCTTTCGTTGAGAACCTAACCGTGACAAGGCATCAGCCGCCTCATTCCTGCGACGATCAATGTGATCCACCTGGTACCTCTTGAAGTGACCAGCTATGATATCCATCGCCTGCCGGTAAGCCGCCATCCGCGGATCCTTGGAATCCCAAGTGCCTGAAACCTGCTGAGCCACCAGATCTGAGTCGCCTAAACACCTAACCCAGATTAAGTTCATCTCTTTAGCGACTCTGAGACCATGGAGCAGTGCTTCATACTCAGCTGCATTATTAGTACAAGGAAACATTAACCGGAGCACATAACAAAACTTGTCACCCTTGGGGGAGGTGAGAACAACTCCTACCCCGGACCCTTCTAGATGCTTGGATCCATCAAAGTGTATAGTCCAATACGTGTTGTCCGGCTTCTCTTCAGGGGCTTGGCATTTAGTCCAATCATTTATGAAATCCACCAAAGCTTGAGACTTAATTGTTGTACGAGGAACATACTTGATGCCAAAAGGACTCAGCTCTAAGGCCCACTTGGCAATCCTCCCTGTAGCCTCTCTATTTTGAATGATATCCCCTAACGGGGCAGAACTCACCACTGTTATTTGGTGCCCCAAAAAGTAATGCTTTAACTTGCGATTGGCCATAAAAACTCCGTATACTAACTTCTGCCAATGCGGATACCTCTGTTTAGACTCTGTCAAAACTTCACTGATGTAATAAACCGGCCTTTGCGCAGGATACTCTTTCCCTACCTCCTTGCGCTCAACCACAATTGCTACACTGACCTCTCTGTTGTTAGCCGCCACATAAAGGAGCAAAGGCTCTTCCTCAACCGGAGTGGCTAACACTAGTGGCTCAGCCAACTGCTTTTTAAGAGCTTCAAGTGCTTCAGCCGCTGCTGCGCTCCATTTAAACTTGTCTGTCTTCTTCATCATCTGGTATAAAGGAATAGCTTTCTCCCCAAGCCAGCTTATGAAGCGGCTCAACGCAGCAATCCGTCCTGCGAGGCGCTGAACATCATTAATACACGTCGGCTCACCCAAAGAAGTGATGGCCTTGATCTTATCCGGGTTAGCCTCAATGCCCCGCTCACAAACCAAGAAACCCAAAAGCTTTCCTGCTGGAACACCAAAGACACACTTCGTCGGGTTAAGCATCATCTTATAGACCCGGCGATTATCAAAGGTTTCTTTCAAATCCTCTAAAAGAGTTTCCTTCTTTCTGGACTTAACCACGATGTCGTCTACGTAAGCATGGACATTTCGGCCAATCTAACTATGGAGGCAATTCTGCACACAACGTTGGTACGTCGCCTGGGCACTCTTGAGCCCGAAAGGCATGGAGACATAGCAGAACGCCCCAAAAGGTGTAATAAACGCCGTCTTCTCCTGATACTTTATTGCCATCTTGATTTGATGATACCCTGAATAGGCGTCCAGGAAGCATAAACTTTCGCATCCGGCTATTGCATCAATAATTTGATCGATACGAGGGAGCGCAAAAGGATCGGCCGGACAAGCCTTGTTAAGGTCCGTGTAATCTATGCACATACGCCACGTGTCGTTCTTTTTTAGTACTAGCACCGGGTTAGCCAACCACTCCGGGTGAAAAACATCCACTATAAAGCCTGCGGCCAAGAGCCAAGCAACTTCCTCCCCAATAGCTTTACGTCTTTCTTCGTTGAACCACCGCAGAAACTGTTTGATCGGTTTAAACTTTGGATCCACATTAAGATTGTGCTCAGCGAACTCTCTCGGTACACCCGGCATGTCAGAAGGTTTCCATGCAAAGATGTCCCGATTCTCACGGATGAATTCGACGAGCGCGCTTTCCTATTTGGGATCCATGTGAGCCCCAATGATGAACTGCTTGGATGAATCACCCGGATTGAAATCTACTACCTTGGTATCATCCGCTGAAAACTTGAGTGGCGGCTCAACTTCTATTGTAGGCTTCTTGAGCGGGGTCATATCCTCTGGATCAACGTTCTCCTTGTAAAATTTCAGCTCCTCCTGAGCACAACTAGACTCTGCATAAGCCGCATCCCCTTCCTCACACTCAAGAGCCGTTTTCCTGTTACCGTGAACGGTAATTGTGCCATTTAAGCCGGGCATTTTGAGTTCCAGATAAACATAACAAGGCCTAGCCATAAACTTAGCATAAGCCGGCCTCCCAAATAACGCATTATAGGGACTTTTGATTTTGACCACTTCGAACCACAAAGACTCCACCCTATAATTATGCTCATCACCAAAAGCTACCTCCAATGATATCCGGCCCACCGGGTATGCTGATTTACCCGGGACCACACCATGAAAGACAGTGGAGGAAGGTTTAAGATCCTTGTCAAGCAACTTCATCCGCCAGAAAGTGTCATAGTAAAGGATGTTGATGCTGCTACCTCCGTCCATGAGCACTTTATTCACCATATAGCCATTCACTTGAGGGGCCAAAACCAGAGCCAGCCGGCCCGGGTCATCCACCCGCGGCGGGTGATCCTTCCAGCTCCACATTATATCATATTCAGACCACGGCAAATATCGCGGGAGAGCCGGAGCAACCGTATTAACCGCTCGCCTCCGCAACTTCTCATCTCGCTTACTGTGATAGGTCGTAAATACGTGATACTGCCCAGAAATGAGCTGCTTCGGATTACTCTGGAACCCGGACTGATTGCGCTGCTGCTGATTGTTGTTATTGCCGTTGTTGCCAGGATGCTGTTGGTGCCCCCCTTGGTTATTCTGACCCGGATGCCCGTTTCCTGGACCGCCGGCGCCGAATCCAGCCCCTGACCCGCCATGCCCTGAGCCGCCGGTCGGGCCACCGCCCTGGTTATTACGTGGTTGGGAATGCTGGTTTTTGAACCTCTGCATGATAAAACAATCACCCCACGCATGTAATGCCGGCTTGTCGGGCATGCTGTGCTCTGGACAAGGCTTCCTAAGCGCCTCCTCTAAATTAAAGGGGCCCCTATTCCTTGGCCTGAATCTTCCACCCCCCTTGGGACGATTCTGTCCTGTGTTGGTATTCGCCACCAGCTCGGATCCGCCATCAGCGTTCTTCTGCTTATTCTGATTCCATTGTTCGCAAAACCCTTTCCTTGATTGTTTTTCTTCGCTTGATTGGCCTTCTCATCATCCGAACCCGGATCCTTTGTGTTAACTGAGTCGGCATACTTCGTCAAGGCCGTCATGAGCTCTCCCATATCTTGACACGTGCGCTTGAGCCGGCCGAGCTTCTGCTTCAATGGAACAAAATGACAATTCTTCTCTAAGATAAGCACCTCTTGGGCCGCCGTGATCTGCTCTGAAGAGTGAATAATGGTCGACACCCGTCGGACCCAATGATGGATCGACTCATTCTCCTGCTGAAGACAGTGGTCCAGATCGACAATAGTCATAGGCTGCTTATAGGTCCCCTGGAAATTCTTAATAAATTTTGCTCTCAGCTCCGCCCATGAGCTTATCGTGTTAGGCGGCAGACCTTTCAGCCATGTACGGGCCGGACCCTCCAGCATCATGATGAAGTATTTTGCGCATACCGCCTCACTGACATCCAGCATCTCCATGGCCAGTTCATAACTTTCAACCCATGCCTCCGGGGGTAGATCAGTTGTGTAGTTCGGAACCTTTCGAGGCCCCTTAAAGTCTTTGGGCAGCCGTTCACTCCTCAGAGCCGGAGTTAAACATGGCACCCCTACGGCTCTGGTATTAACTACTCCCATCGACACGGAAAGCACCGGCTCTGGACGGTCTGCAGCTACCTCCGCCTCTCGCCTGTCCCCCGCCTGGTCCATGATGGCTTGTGCATCTAGAGCCGCCCTATTGTCCTCCGGGGGTCCGTGGCGCGGGTGAATACTGGAACCCGCTGGCAACTCATAACGCCAGCTGAAACTTCGACTGTGGAGGGGGGTAGAGTGAACCCGGCTCTGGCTGTGCGTATACTTCTCTTGCTGGGCCATGTCCATCTGTAAATATCCAATGGCGTTCCGCACTTCCTGCGCAAAGGGTGCCTCATTTGGGATGGGGATTGTCTCAAGCCAGGCGGCCGCTGCCACCATGTTCTCGGCCGGGTTAGAATGATGACCCGCCGGTGTTGGAAAATCCCTAGGTGAGATTTGGTTATGCTGGGGTGGATGAGCCGTTGGGCGCTCCATCGGACGGCTCTTCGGCGCACCCATGACCCGCCCTGCTACAGGGGTGTAAAAAATGTTTCTCGCTTCGTAACGTTCTGGCAGATGGGACTGATGCCTCCTCCTGTGCACCGCACCTGCTGATCTCTGCTCTAGCTCCAGTCGGAAAGCGTCTGCCTTGATACGCTCCGCTTCTTCCTTCATCTGGGCTTTCAGCTCGTCCATCCTTTGTCATTCCTCTGCCATCCGACCCTTGATCCGTGCCACCTCTAGATTCCTAGCTGCTTGATTATCTGGAGTTACCTCTATGGCCACGAGAGCTATGAGTTTGTCCATCAATTCCACTAGAACCTGAGCCGGCGGCGGCGGGTTGTCACCTGCTGCGGCGGCTCCCGTAGCCGTGTCACTGGCGGCTAAAGCCGATCCTGCCATGAACACCGCCGCGTGAACTGGGGGGCTCAGAGCATCCGTCTCAACGCACTCTACCTTAGAATAGCTGACGAAGTAGCCCCCAAGGCCACCATTGTTGAGCCGATACACTAATTCCGTCTCCCCACTGGAAGACTCATCTTCTGAGCAAACGAGAGTTCCCTGTGACCTAGATGCTTCTAGGTCCATGTCTTGAGTGAAGCCCACGAGAACATGCTTTTGACCCAGACGGGCACGGGCAGACTGCGTAACACACGCAGATTGGAGACGCCTAGCCGGCTCGACGATGTTGGTGCAAACGTCCGGCCCGGGTGTAGATCCATCAACCTTTCCGATGAAAACCTGCATCCTGCCGAACGGAACCCGGAATCCATACTCCATAGAACCAGCATCAAGCCCCCAGCCGGCATCGTTGATGTAGAGCCGGCCGCGGTGACTCTTGCTCATCCTTCCAACCACGTATCCTTCGAGCCCTAGAAGAGATCCCTTTGAGAACTCAACACCACCAAGCGCTTGCCCCACGGTGGGCGCCAACTGTCGTGGTTTTATCACGGTAGATGCCTGGGTGAACGGACTTTGGTTCGAGGCCATCGCCAATGAGGTGGACTCAAAGGGGTTAGTCGGGATGAAAGACACGGGTTTACCCAGGTTCGGCCCCTCAAATCAAGGTAACAGCCTACGTCATGCTTGTGCTTGTATTACTTGTGTATCGATTACAAGGAGCTAAAAGCTTGACCTAGTTCTTGATTGCCTCCTCTCTAAGTCGCCCTGGGTCTGTCTTTATATAAGAGGTCAGAACATCCGGGTCATTTACAATTGCTAACCGAGTCTCTCTCTATCTTCTTGCCCAAGCCGTCTGTGAGTCGGCTTGCACGCCCGGGTCTTCTCAGTCCGGGCCGTCGTACGACCCATGCCATGAGCCGCCTATCTTCCTGGGCCACTTAATATTATGACTCACCTTTGGGCCGGTACACTAGCCAATAACATGACCCGGAGCCTCTTCGGCGAGTCATATCCCCAACACTAACCATGGTGGTACCCCAGATGCCTCCCTAGTACTAGGTGACTCCGACCTTATCTCACCACGACAAGTATTGAAGCAATCCCGAACACCCTTCATCCTAAGATACTAAGGAAGCTGAATGATAATGATGTGCTAAGAATTCCCTGGAGCTCAACTCCCCGGAAGAAATCAAGTCAGATGGGAGGCACCAAGATAGAACTCCGTCACATCAGTATCATCTAGTTTCCAAAATACCCGCGTGATCATAAAAAAAATTTGAGCGGGAAGAGGAGTAGTAACAAAATTCCTAAGTCGATTACCTCACCAGAGCATAGAACAAGAGTTAAAAGAATCCTACTCTCTGATATAACTATACTCAAAATAGTTTTTTTCACTAGACTCGACTCGGCCAAGTTTGATCAATCAAGGGGGCTCCTAGGTCGGTACAGGCTCTGGTACCAACTTGTCACGGTCAAGATGCGGTCCTATCCTTATTTTGGCACGAGGGCCTCGACAGGGATAGAAGCGCATCTCGTTGTGTTGCAAGAATGGATATCATTACAAGTACATGTTCAGAATAGATGGGTAGATGGAATTGGCTTGCACTCGCCACAAGCTACATCAGAGTCACATCAATACAACAACATAGGCAAACATCATACAGAAGAGCAGGGTCCGACTACGGACGAGAACAAACGACAAAATGACATCCATCCTTGCTATCCCAGGCTGCCGCCTGGAACCCATGCTAGATCGACGGCGAAGAAGAAGAATTCCAACAAACAAGCATCACGCTCACGTCCAATCGTCACATTACCTGCACCTGCAACTGTTGTTGTAGTAATCTGTGAGCCACAAGGACTCAGCAACCTCATTTTCCAAGGGTATCAAGACTATTAAAGCTTAATGGGTGAGGTATGGTTAAGTGGTGAGGCTGCAGCAAGCGACTAAGCATTTATTTGAGTGGCTAACTTACGAATACAAAAAGTAAGTGAGTGGCCTACGCATAATGGACGAGAACTAGAAATGATCAATAACTGATCCTGAACACCTACTTACGTCAGGCATAACCCCACCGTGTTCTCTCTCGGATAAGAACTCACGAGAAGAGATAGTCACGGTTACGCACACAGTTGGTGTATTTTATTAGAGTTTACTTCAAGTTTGCTATGACCAGGTGTTAAACAAAGTATCCAAGTTTGCCACATAACCGCGAGCACGACTTCTCGAAAAGATTTAACCCTACAGGGGTGCTCCAACTCATCCATCACAAATTAACCACACACCGCGGGAATAACCTCGACCACGGATCTCGTGATCATCCTAGGCAATTCCAAAGGAATTCCGTCACCTCGAGATAGCCCGAAGAAGATCAGAGTTCCTCACGCAAGACGTTCGAGAAAGGTAAAACAAATCCAGCAAGGCTGCCCGACATGCTGACAATCCCGGTAGGAGCCGCGTATCTTGTTCTCAAGGCACAACCAGATGAGCGATGGTTACCATGCCAAACACCGAGTTTCCCCGGGTAGCGTTAATAAGCTACTCTGGGTTGGACCAACACTCATGAGGAGCACTGGCTTGGGTTGTTGATTAATCCACGGGGTGATCATGCCCTATGCAAATTTTAGTTGTTATTAAGCAAATAGTACCAATGTTGGGCCTTGCCAGACAAGTTTTATCCTAACACGAAAATCAAGGGTGTCCCCATAAGAACCCCGAGCATGTTAGGAGTGCTCAATTATGGAGCATAACACCGGTTCACAAGTAACTAGGGCGGCAAGAGTGGAACAAAACACTGAGCAAAAGGCCAAGCCTTCCACCCTTTACCAAGTGTATAAGTGCATTAAATTAAATAGCAATAATATTGTGATAACAAAAGAATGTCCATGTTGACACATGGAAGCAATTGCACCTGCAGCTACAAATGCTATAAGAAGGGCTGAGCAAGCGGTAACATAGCCAAATAAAGGTTTGTTGGGATGTGGAGGGGTTAGAGGCTTTTCATGGCAATGTTGGGAGGCTTTACAAACAAGTGGTAGGTAGCATGACATAGCGATAAAAAATGAGACATCTAGCATGGCAATTATAGTAGTGGTATCCAGGGAAATGTGTCATCTTGCCTGAGATCCCGCTCGGAAGAAGAACGAATCCGTGAAGAAGATGAGCCAACGTAGTCGAACGAATCCTCACACTCCGAACGCTTTCGGAACTCTATCGAGAAGGAGCAATCTGGAACAAACAATCAATACTCGATAACACCACAACATATGCATGATATGATGCGTAAACAAATATGATGCATGTCCGGTTTAATATGCAAGGCATGCCATGTCATGGCAAGAACAACAAACAACTACTACACGTTAAGTGAAGTTCAATATACAACGAGTTGCATATTGACGAAACTCCATGTTCGAATTATTTATTTCACTCCCATTTAGGTACTCATCAATATTAAATGTTCTTTAACATGGCAAACGGTGAAGCATGAACAACTATATCATCTAGGCATTTTAAAAGGGGCCGAAAGCAATATATATCATTTTTGAAACAACCCCATATGCATATTATGAATTTGGTCCAGATCTGTACTAACCATATTTTAGAGTTGTTAAACAGCAAAATAAATGTCACCATGTGATCTACACATTTTTCTAGCCAAGTTAAATATGTGGAACATTTTTATCGGAGCTACGGTTTAGTAGTTATGAAATAAATCATTTTAACATGGCATATATGCAAAACAATGCAAACAGCAAGTTTAAACATTTTAAACACATGTGAGAGTTGGTTATTGTGAATCTACACGAAATTCTAGTCAAGTTTTATATATAAATTATTTTCATCCGATGCACGGTTAAAAATTTATTATATGCATGATGTTTAGGGGTTTTTCTACAAAACAGTAATTCGCTGGTTAATTAACAAATTCGTTAGCAGGGGAAAAAAAGGTAACGGGCCGAATCCGGATAGGCCCGAACAGAGGACTGGGCACAGGATAGCTAAAGTGCGCACTGGGTGGGGGATAGGCTGGCTCACCATGGGCATGTGGGCCGGTCGGTGGGGCTGCGGAGCTGGGCCTACCTAGCTGGGCCTTGGAGGAGGCACGGCCCACGCGCAGGCATCGCACGAGGGTGGAGACTGGCTGCACGAATTACGAGGAGAGGCTAGGTTTTAGGCCAAATTAGGAAGGGGAGGGGGATTAAATAGTGAAGGAGGGCTAGGTTAGGGGGAGTCCATCCGTTTTCGGACCGTTCGATCTCGATCGGACGGCCTGGAAGCAGAGGGGGCTAGCTAGGTGGTAGTGGGCCGTGTAGAGGGGGTGTGGGCTGAGGAGAGAGGGAGATGTGCGGCCCGTGACACAAGGTTTTCAAATACCAAAAATGTCCGACGAATAAACCGATGACCGCACTGCTACGACTGACCGTTGGGGTATCGAACGAACTCGGAATGCGACGAAATTCGACAGACGGTCTACCTACAATAAAACAAGAACGAACGCCAAGTTTCGACCCAATCAAAGAATATTTTAGAGGCACTTTTAAAAACAATATTTTATCGATGCCGCGGGCGCGTGCATGTGTGGCTGGTCTCAAAACGGGCAATGGCAAGAACGGAGAGAACCAGCAGCTACTCACGGATGCAAGTTTTCAAAAACGAGTGACGATGCTATGCAGAAGATGCAAATGATGCGATGATGAATGCAACAACCAAACAAAACACAGACGAGAATGGAAATAAAAGGGAATCTTCTAGAGCATTGGTCCCAGGCTGTTACAGTTCCCCTCTTTATTTTTGTGTTTTTAAACTTTATAAAAGCACACAACAGAATAAAATGACTCTATAGAACTTCCGGTTGTCTCCATGCTAGCGCTTTCTTTAAAGCCATTAAGCTAGGCATAAAGTGCTCAAGTAATGGATCCACCCAGATCCCAAGGTATATCAGAGCCAATTTTAATTAACAATGGTTTGTAATTTAGTAGTGAGCACAAGGTAACATATATCATGCAACAAAGAAGTCTAACTATCTTCCTATGCATTGGCATGTCATAAAAGAACAATTCATGCACATCAAGTAAAGGCCAATACATATCATAAGCAGTTTCTTGCAATTTTATCATATTAAAAACATAGAGAGGTGAAGATGTACTTCCTCTCTCATAATAATTGCAAGTAGGATCAGCAAGCACATGCATATTATATCTATCAAAATCATCATGTGTAATAGTAAAAGGCAACCCATCTATATAATCCTTAATAAGTGCAAACTTCTCCGATATAGTGTAGTTGGGAGAATTCAAAAAGATAATAGGACTATCATGTGTGGGTGCAATAGCAAAAATTTCATGTTTAACATAATGAACTATAGCAAGTTCATCTGCATAAGCATCATTCATATTGGCATCATGGCCACAAGCATAGCAAGCATCAAGTTCATCAAAAAGGGATATCTCAAATGAATCCAAGGGATCATAGCAATCAACATAGTATTCATCCTTCGGTAAGCACGAAGGGAAATTAAACAATGTATGAGTTGAAGAGTTGCTCTCGTTAGAAGGTGGGAACGAGTAGCTAATCCGCTCTTCCTCCTTTTGTTCTTCGCTCTCCTCTTCATCTTTTTCATCTAACGAGTTCATAGTTTCAACAATTTCTTCTTCCATAGATTCCTACAAAATATTAGTCTTTTCCAAAGCAGCGGTCATTCTTTCAATAAATGCACCAATATCGGAATTATATTCATAATTCTCATAGCAATATTTAAGTATAGCAAAATTTTCAGGTCTATAAACAGCATCATTATAATTTTCACACTTCTCAAACAAAGATTCAATTTCATAAGCACCCTTAAAAGCAATGAATTCTTCTATTCATTTCACATCATAGTAACCATAAATACCATTAGCATAAGAAGCCAAGGTTTCATTATCATTAAATTTACATGAAAAAGGAAGGTGTTGAGCCTTCATCCTAGAGCAAGAAGTATAATCATATCCCTGTCATAGATTCCAAGCATACCATTTCAACATATAAATTTGATCCCATAACAGTTTCCCTTTTTGAGTATTTATGATGCGATAATCCCTAAAGTATTCACGTTGATCCAACATGTCTCCCATTATATAAGTGAATGCGTTTTTTCAGGATTATTAAAGTAATGCATAATATATTTCACCTAATGAGCATCGAGGGTTTTAGGAGGTTCCCCATCTCCATGAGTAGCAAGTCCACCTAATTTTTTGGTATTTCGTGTTCCATATCCATAACTAAAGATAGAGAACAACTTAGAACAGCAAATAAAATCTACTTAGTGATAAAGCAAACAAGCACACATGAGAATATTCACCCCACGCTATTGCTCCCCGGCAACGGCGCCAAAAAAAGGTCTTGATAACCCACAAGTGTAGGGGATCGATTGTAGCCTTTCTTGATAAGTAAGAGTGTCGAACCCAAAGAGGAGCTAAAGGTAGAACAAATATTCCCTCAAGTTCTGTCGACCACCGATACAACTCTACGCACGTTTAACATTTGCTTTACCTAGAACAAGTATGAAACTAGAAGTACTTTGTAGGTGTTATAGGATAGGTTTGAAAGATAAGAAGAGCACGTAAATAAAAACTAGGGTCTGCTAAGATAAATAAACAACTAAGTTAGTTTAACGAGTGTGGAAAAGTGGTGGTTGGAGTTGCGGAATTGTCCCTAGGCAATTGATAACTAGACCGGTAATCATTATTGCAATTTTATATGAGGGAGAGGCATAATCTAACATACTTTCTCTACTTGGATCATATGCACTTATGATTGGAACTATAGCAAGCATCCGCAACTACTAAATATCATTAAGGTAAAACCCAACCATAGCTTTATAAGGTATCAAGTCCTCTTTACTCCCATATGCAACAACCCACCTACTCGGGTTTATGCTTCTGTCACTCAAGCAACCCACCATAGGCGAATCATGAACACATTGCAACACCCTACAGCAAGGATACCTCACGCTTGCGGAACACGGAGAGCACCATAGGACAGCACCAACAATAAAACATGCAACTCAAACCAATCATGATCATCAATCAACCAATAGGACAACAAAAATCTACTCGGACATCATAGGATGGCAACACATCATTGGATAATAATATGAAGCATAAAGCACCATGTTAAAGTAGAGGGTATATCGGGTTGCGAGAGAGTGGACCGCTGTAGATAGAACAGGGAAGGTGGTGGAGGTGTTGGTGAATATGACGGAGTTTTTGGAGTGGATCGCCATCACGATGATGGCCCCGGCGGCGTTCTGGTGCCACCGGGAGAGAGGGGGAGAGAGCCCCCTACTTCTTCTTCTTCCTTGACCTCCTCCCTAGATGGGAGGATGGTTCCCCTCTGGTCCTTGGCCTCCATGGCAGCGGAGGGGCGAGAGCCCCTCCGAGATTGGATCTATCTCTTTGTTTCCTTCTGTTTCTGCACTCTCAGAATCTGGCCTTTCACCGTTTCTTAAATATCCTTAGATCCGTAACTCCGATCGGGTTGAAATTTTGAGGGGATCTTTATCCAAAAATTAGCTTTCTTGCGGCAAAAGGAAAGGTCCAACTGACCTCAGGGGTGGCCACAAGAACTCAGGGCATGCCCTACCCCCCAAGGCGCGTCCTCCAGCCTTGTGGGCCCCTCGGGCACCGCCTTCTATTGATTCCACTTCCCAAAATTCACATATATTCCAAAAAACTCTCCGTAAGGTTTTATCCCATTTGGACTTCGTTTGGTATGGATTTTCTGCCAAACAAAAATCATGCAACAAACAGGAACTGACACTGGGCACTGGATCAATATGTTAGTCCCAAAAATAGTATAAAAAGTTGCCACAAGTATATGAAAGTTGTAGAATATTGGCATGAAACAATCAAAAATTATAGATACGACGGAGATGTATCAGAGCACGACCCGATGGTTGCTCTCTCGTAAGAGTGGTTGCATAACCCTCAATTGTAAGGGTGAAATAACCTAGAAATAAGTATTTCAAACTAGTAGCAGTTTCTACAGCAAATGAAACCCTCTGTAACTACCACACAAAAGATAAGACACTCTTTCCTCCAATGTGTCAAGATGGTTGTCAAGCCTCTTGTTCTGCTAGTCACAAGGATAAATGGTATGATATTATAGAAATTGATAAATAGGAAAATAAATAAAACCGTAGAACAAAGAAACACAATTGTAACAGTGTATTAGTAGATAGGCTCAGGGCGCATAGTTTCACTAACGATAAACTGTACAACAAATGTGGTGTGGTGAAAAAATTACAGCTAGGCAAGGATTAAATTGTAATTTTTATATTTATAACTATGATAATTTATGATATAATCTTACATGGGAATTATGTTTGTGATATGTAGATAATTCTCCAATTGCATCTACAACTAATACTCCACACCTAGACCGCTATCCATCAAGCATCTCGAAGTATGAAGTTTATGATAAAGTAAACATTGCAGTAAGCCTAATCATATAATGTACACAATAAAACTACCATCCAAGTGTGGTAAAGAAACCATCACTTTATCCTTAGTAGTAACAATACAATATGTGCCCATTACCTATTTGTCACTAGGATCACTTTAAGAATGAATAATAGACTACCATGCACAACTCTCTCCGAAGAACTGCTAAACAATATTGATGAGAGAAGACAAAAAGATCAAAGAGCATACATGATTACTTATTATCCAGCGAAGAAACTCCAAAAGATTCAATATAATTCAACAAAATATCTGATTATGAAGTGACAATTCATCATATCCCAACAAACACAACCATTGATTACACGATATGGATCCTAATTATGTGAGGTAGCTCACAAGAACTTTGTATTGAGTCAAAAAGGAGAGAGGTTGCCATCTAGCTACTGATACAAACCTAAGGTCCAAAGCAAACTATTCAAACATGGTCATGGTGGCATCAGGTCGATGAAGATGCCTAATATGTTTCCAATGTATCTATAATTTTTTATTGTTCCATGCTAGTATATTATCGTCTAGGATACTTTTTGAGTAATTATTTACAAATTTATAATACTTTTGAGCACCAATGGCCAGTGCCAGTTCCTGTTTATTGTGTGTTTTTCGTTTCGTAAAAATTCCATATCAAACGAATTCCAAACGCGATAAAAATTTATGGAGATTTTTTGTAATATATGTGAATTTTGGGAGTAAGAATCAACACAAGACGATGCCCGAGGGCCCCACAAGCCAACAGGGCGCGGCCTAGGGGGCGCCCTGATCGCTTGTGGCCAGTCCTTAAGTCGATTGAGGCTCTCCTTCCGCCGCAAGAAAGAAATGTTCGCGATAAAAATTCCCTCGAAATTTTAGCCTGATCGGAGTTACGAATCTCCGGATACTTAAGAAACGGTGAAGGGGTCAAAAAATAGTCCTAAAAACAGAAGAAAAATAGAGAGTGATCCAATCTCGGAGGGGATGCTGCCCTTCGGGAGCCAGCCATGGACCAGAGGGGGAACCCTCCTCCCACCTTGGGAGGAGGCAAATGAAGAAGAAGAAGTATGAGGGCTCTCTCCCCCTCTCTCCCGGTAGCACCGAAGCGCCGCCTGGGCAAACATCGTGACGACGATCTACACCAACAACTTTGCCGCTGTCACCACCAACTCTCTCCCCCTGTATGTAGTGGTGTAAAATCTCTACTTGAACATGTGCTTAATGCTATATATTATTATCCAATGATGTGTGGCTACCCTATGACGTTTGAGTAGATACTTTTTGTCCTACGTGTTAATTGTGGTATGATGTTATTGATATGAGTTGCATGTTGATGTGGTGTTGTCCTAAGGTGCCTCCCGTGAGGCGCACACATGAAGGAATCCTGCTGGATGGTTTGCAATATGTTCATGATTCGCTTATAGTGGGTTGGTGAGTGACTGAAACACAAACCCAAGTAAGGGGATTGTTTACACATGGGAGTAAAGGGGACTTGATGTTTAATGCTATGGTTGGGTTCTACCTTAATGATCTTTAGTAGTTGTGGATGCTTGCTAGAGGTCCTATCATAAGTGCACATGATCCAATTAGAGAAAGTGTGTTAGCGTATGCCTCTTCCTCATTTCATATGATAAGTATCTACCATGTTATATTCAATTGCCTATGGACAATCTTTCTCTTGCGTTACACAAAAAGCTTTCTACTAACAATTAACTTTATTGTTCTTTATCTAAACAGCCGCTAACTTTTATTTACTTTATTTTTATTATCTTGCAAAACTATCTATTACACCTACTAAGTACTTCTAGTTTCTTTCCCGCAAAGTAGTTTCATACTTGGTCTAGGTAAAGTAAGCTTTAGCGTGCTAATACATCTCCAACGTATCTATAATTTTTGATTGTTCCATGCTAATATATTATCGTTCTAGGATACTTTGTGGGTATTTTCTTACCAAATTATACTATTTTTGAGCACTAACCTATTGACCCAGTGCCCAATGTCAGTTCTTATTTTCTGCCTGTTTTTGACTTTTCAGGTTTAGAGTACCAAACGAAGTCCAATTGCCACAAAAAATTTTGATGATTTTTTCTAGACCAAAAGAAGACCTGGAAGCTTCGGGAGGAGGCCGGAAGAGCCATGAGGGGCCCACAAGCCAAGAGGGTGCGCCACCAGGGGCGGGCCCTGATGGCTTGTGCCTTCCTCGTGCGCCTCTTGATGCCCCTCTCTAGCCTATAAATTCTCATATATTCCAAAAACCCTAGAAGATCTCCCTGAACACCTTTTCCACCATGCCGGCCTCGTGCATCTCTGTTCCGACCGGAGGCTATCTACACCTCCGTTCCAGAACCCTGCCGGAGGGAAGATCGATCAGGGAAGGCCTCTTCATCAACCTTGCTTCCCTCACCATGATGTGTGACTAATTCACCGTAGACCTACGGGTCCATAGGTAGTACCTATATGGCAATCTCTCTCTATCTCGATCTTCAATACAATGTTCATTGCATCTTTGCCTTGACCTATCCGACGTAATCCCTTTGTATGGTTGTTTGTTGGGATCCGATGAATTGTGAGTTTATTTTAGATTATTCATGAAAAGTATTTGAGTCAAACCTGAATACTAAGATTCTTATTTGCATGATCATCATAGCATCGTAATTATCTCTGATCTATTGAGATAGTTTAGCCAACTAGATTGATATTTCTTCGGTGGGAGTGGTGCATTGTAGTAGCTTCAACCTGACGAGTTTCTATATCCCAGTAACAGAAGGGAACAAGTTGCGTCTTTGTGTTGCTGCCACTAAGGATAAAACGATGGGGTTTATTCATATTGGTTGTGTTTACTTTGCCTATATCATGTCATTGTTCTTCAAGCATTACTCTGTTTTACTCAATACTCTAGATGCATGCTCGATAGTGGTCGATGAGTGGAGTAATAGTAGTAGGTGGAGGCAGGAATTGGCCTATTTTCTTATGGACTTTATGCCTATATACACCTGATCATTGCCGTCAAAATCGCATGACTATTCACTTTTCTATCAATTGCCCAATAGTAATTTTTTTTACCCACTTTATGCTATTTCTATGAGAGATGCCACTAGAGAACTCTACGACCCTCGGGTCTATTCACTTATATATTCACAAACGCTATCATTACCTTGATGTTATTTATTTGGTTTTATTTAATTTGCAATTCATAATTATATACACAACTCACTTGCTTGCAAAAAACGAGATCAAGGGGATTGACGACCCTCTTGCCGGCATTGGGTGCAATTGTTTGTTAGTTTTTGTGCAGCCATTGAAGACGGTTGAGAATTGGTATTCCTATTGGTTCGATAAACCTTGGTTTCATAACTGAGGGAAATACTTACCCACACTGTGCTACAATAACCCGTTCCTCTTCATGGAAAACCCAACGCAAATCACAAGAATCATGTGCGTAGAGTTGTATGGATGGTCGATAGAACATGAGGGGATATTAATTCTACCTTTAGCTCCTCATTGGGTTTGACACTCTTACTTATCGAAAAAGGCTACAAATGATCCCCTACACTTGTGGGTTATCAAGACCTTTTTTCTAGCGCCGTTGCCAGGGAGCAATAGCGTAGTGATGCATATTCTCGTGTGTGCTTGTTTGCTTTATCACTAAGTAATTTTTATTTTCTTTTATTAGTTGTTTTCTTTTCTGTTATTAGTTGTTTTATATCTTTAGTTATGGATATGAAACATGAAAGACCAAAAAAAGTAGTGGTACTTGCTACTCATGGAGATGGGGAACCTCCTAAAACCCTCGATGCTAGTTATGTGAAATACATTAATTACTCATTTGATAATCTTGAGAAATCCTCATTGAACTTGATAATGGGAGACATGTTGGATCAACGTGAGTACTTTAGGGATTATCGCTTGTCTCAAAAAGGGGAACACTTATGGGATCAAATTAAAATGTTGCCTTGGTATGCTTGGGATGTATGTTTGAGATGTGATTATACTTGTTGCTCTAAGATGAAGGGTCTTTACCTTCCCTTTCAATGTGAATTTAATGATAATAAAACCTTGGATTCTTATGCTAAAGTTATTTATGATTACTATGATGTGGAACAAATAGAAGAATTTGTTGCTTTTAGAGGTTCTTATGAAATTGCTTCTTTGATTGAAAAGTATGCTTACAAATCTGAAATTTTTGCCATACTTAAATATTGCTATGAGAATTATGAATCCAATGCTGATATTAATGAATTTATTGAGAAAATGCCCGCTGCCTTGGAAGAGACTAATATTTTGCAAGAATCTATGGAAGAAGAAATTGCTGAAACTGTGAGCTCATTAGATGAAAAAGGTGAGGATGAGAGCGAAGAACAAAAGGAGGAAGAGCAGATTAGCTACCCGTTCCCACCTTCTAATGAGAGTAACTCTTCAACTAGTACATTGTTTAAGTTCCCTTCTCACATACCGAAGGATGAATGCTATGATGATTGCTATGATCCCTTGGATTCATTTGAAATATCCCTTTTTGATGAACTTGATGCTTGCTATGCTTGTGGACATGATGCCAATATGAATTATGCTTATGGAGATGAACTTGTTATAGTTCCTTATGTTAAGCATGAAATTTTTGCTATTGCACCCATACATGATAGTCCCATTATCTTTTTGAATCCTCCCAACTGCACTATATCAGAGAAGTTTGCACTCATTAAGGATTATATTGATGGGTTGTGTATTACTATCACACATGATAATTTTGATGAATATAATATGCATATGCTTTCTGCTCCTACTTGCAATTATTATGAGAGAGGAACCAAACCTTCACCTCTCTTTGTTTCCAATACGATAAAATTGCAAGAAACTACTTATGCTATGTGTTGGCCTTTACTTTGTGCGAATGAATTGTTATTTTATGACATGCCAATGCATAAGAAGAGAGTTAGGATTCATTTTCACATGATATATATTAATTTGTGCTCACTACCTAATTAGAAATCATTGTTAATTAAAATTGTCTTTGATATACCTTGGGATCCGGATGGATTAATTACTTGAGCACTATATGCCTAGCTTAATGGCTTTGAAGAAAGCGCTGCCAGGGAGACAACCCAGAAGTTTTAGTTAGTCATTTATTTCTTTTGTGTTATTTTAAAATAATAAAAAATAAAAGTGTTAACTTAAAACAATTTTCAAAAAGGAAATACTACTAATCTTGGAGAAAATACCGCTCGTAGATTCTTCCTTGACTCCCTGCGAGAAAGCATTCTCGGAGCCAACATTTTTTTAAATTCACCATACTAGTTGCATTAGATCGGGATACAACTCCGAGCGTCCATTACCGTGCACATGGCTATTCGAATAGATATACTTCATTGCGGTGGTGCACCAACTTGCCCAACACGCTTGATTAACTCTGGTCGAACACGATTTCCAGGTCATGCCCGGCCTCGGCTGATCGACACGCCATAGTCCTACCTAGGCTCAATAGTGAGGCCACATGTCGATCTACATTCGAAATGCAAAGGGGTCATGGGCCAATCTCCCTTTGCAATCTTGTGCATTGCGAGGACGGACGGTGCCAGTCCTGGATCCTCTTAATACAAAGACAGTGCTTACGCGAGCCACCCGGGCGCGTGCCACTCAAGTGTGACGACTGAAGAGCTGTCGGGCGAATGTATGATGCAAAGTGCCCATACTGATTCCCGCATGGTGGTCAGTGCGAAAACAGGCCAAAGGCCTACTCAGATCACATATCCAAACCCATTAATGTTTTTTAGCTACGGTGACGATCAATGATTCACGATATGTGATATCGTCGCCGTGTCTCGATGACTTACGGTAAGGGCCAATAATGCCCGGCCGTGCCTCATCCTTATTTAACAAGCACCCTCCAGGTCAACCCGACCTCAACATGGTTCTGTAGTGAAGTTAAAGTAACCATGTGTCCAAAATATCAAGGGGGAATCTGAGGTATCACCCTCGATGGATCCCACTCGATGTAATCATCAAGGTGACCATAGAGGAATCACCCTCGATGGTTCACGCTTGAGGTGTTGCACGAGGAGTTGTTATCAAAAGAGGTGAAGGAGGAATCACCCTCCGTAATCCACTCCCAGTTAACTACACTACAAAGTTAGCATCAGGAGTACGTCACGAGGTGTCACCCTCGGTACTCGATAGTAGCTCTGCAAATGCGTACAACTAAGGGGAGTGTGATGTGATGTGTCGGGCTCAGGACATCGATCATGTTGATCGAGTCATCGATGATGAAGCGGGGGCAACACAGACAAGTGGAGTCACTGGTGGATCACTAACCAACCTATACTAAGCATATAGGGTACATGTAAGGTACAACAATAGTTTATGAAAATCATAGCTATGCATCAGAATAGGAGCTACCAACAACAGTAGAAAAATCTAATGCAAGCATGGGTGAGAAAGAATGGGCGATATAGAGATGCTCAGTTTTTTTTGCTTGCATGGATACTTTGCAGCGAGTGGTTGGACGTCAACGGCGTAGTCGTACACGACGGCAGCGTCAGTCTTGGTGTCTACCGGAGAGAAGATGAGGATGAAACAATAAATATAAAGGAGACAAATGCATCACGATGCATAACACAACAACATGCAGTGCTAGGGGTGAGCTAACACAGTGCTAAGTGTTGCAGATGGAACGATAAAATATCTCACGATATTTCCCAGGACTCGGGCTTTTTTGAACAAATGAATCGGGGAGAAATGTCCCATGTCCATCATACTAGGGGCATGCGACACATGAACGGACAGCGTATCCAGATTCATTGGACTTTTCTGAGCAACTTTCATCTATAAATTATTTTCATCTCACTCATAGGTTATATTATATGATTTTTCAAAGTTTAATTTATACTCTAGAATTTGCAGATTTATTTTAATTCGAAAAGGGCTTGATTGCATCAGCATGATGTTGTCATGACATCAGCAGTCAACCCAATTGTCTCAGATCAAACCTGACAGCTGGGCCCCACCTGTCATAGACAGTGGGCTTAACAAAGTATTTTTAACCTAATTAAATTAATTAGACGGTTGGCCCCACATGTGAGTGACTTATTAGTTTAATTGATTATACAAATTAATTAACAGATAATTAGGGGAGGGGGGCCATAAGTTAGTGTGACATTAGTTTAAACTAATTAGCTTAATTAACTAAACCAGCTAATTAGCGGGGGGCACTGGTAGTGACTCGGCTCTGCCCAGTCAGCAAGTTGACCATGCTCAACTAGTCAAAGGTGTTGGGGAACATTGCATGAGAAACAAAAAATTTCCTACGCACACGCAAACCTATCCATGGTGATGAGCATCTACGAGAGGGAGAGTGGATCTACGTACCCTTGTAGATCGCTAAGTGTGAAGCCTTAAGAAACGCGGTTGGTGTAGTCGTACTTCTTCGCGATCCAAACCGTCGAGCGTCCCGCGATCTCATCACGATCCGTCCCGCGATCCAATCACGATCCGTCCCGTGAACACATCACGATCCGTCCCGCGATCTCATCACGATCCGTATCACGATTTTGATCACGATATGTCCCACGAACTCATCACGATCCGTTCCGCGATCACATCACGAACCGTCTCGCGATCTCGATCACGGTCCTTCCGATCTAGCGCCGAACGGACGGCACCTCCGCGTTCAGCACACGTGCAGCTTGATGATGATCTCCACCGTCTTGATCCAGCAAGAGGAGGTGGAGAGGAGAGAGAGTTCACCGGCAGCGTGACGGCGCTCCGGTGATGGTGGTGGAGCAATTCCGGCAGGGCTTCGCCTAAGTGCTGTAGAAAACCGATCTAGAGGAGCACCGGTGGAACGGGTAGCACGTGGCCGTAAGTTGTGTCCCGTGTGCTAGCCCTGCCCCTCTATTTATATGTTGAGCCCTGGGGTCTAAACTTGGAGCAAAAACCTCTACAAGGTCGATTTTGCCCGCACAAAGTCGGTTTGGCCCGCAAGAAAAGAGTCCAACTCGGATCCCTGCAGTCCCGCGCACAAGAGGTAGTACCGCTTCACGAGCGGTAGTACCGCTTCACAAGCGGTAGTACTGCCTTACTGCTTAAGGCAGCAGCAAAACTTCCTTTTGCCCTTTCCAATACCTCGTGGGTTTTACCCCATTGGTCCATATAAAGTGTTGTTGTACCCGAACACTTCGGTAAACATCCAGAACCCCTTCCGGTTAATTCCGGAACTCTTCCAGAGATCAAAACACTATTATCACATATATCAATCTTTATCTACAGACTCTTCCGGAGATCCTCGTCATGTTCGGGATCGTACCCGAGACTCCGAACATCCTTCGGTCACCACCATACATAACTCTATACTACCGAAACGTCACCAAACCTTAAGTGTGCAGACCCTGCGGGTTCGAGAACTATGTAGACATGACCGAGACACCTCTACGGCCAATAACCAATGGCGGGACCTGGACGTCCACATTGGTTCCTACATATTCTACGAAGATCTATCGGTCGAACCTCTATGTCAAGGATTCAGTTAATCCCGTATAACGTTCCCTTTGTTCTTCGGTATGTTACTTGCCTGAGATTCGATCATCGGTATCTCCATACCTAGTTCAATCTCGTTACCGGCAAGTCTCTTTACTCGTTCTGTAATACAAGATCCCGCAACTAACAATTAGTCACATTGCTTGCAAGGCTTATTGTGATGTTGCATTACCGAGTGGGCCCCGAGATACCTCTCCGTCACACGGAGTAACAAATCCCAGTCTCGATCCATGCCAACTCAACAGACATCATCGGAAATACCTGTAGAGCACCGTTATAGTCACCCAGTTACATTGCGACGTTTGATACACACAAGGCACTCCTCCAATATCCGTGAGTTGCATGATCTCATGGTCATAGGAACACATACTTGACATGCGGAAAACAGCAGCAATAAACTGACACGATCATATGCTACGTTTGTAGTTTGGGTCTTGTCCATCACATCATTCTCCTAATGATGTGACCCCGTTATCAAATGACATCTCATGTCCATGGCTAGGAATCCTCAACCATCTTTTGATCAACGAGCTAGTCTATTAGAGGCATACTAGGGACATGGTTTTGTCTATGTATCCACACATGCATGTAAGTCTCCGATCAATACAATTATAGCATGGATAATAAACGATTATCATGAACAAGGAAATATGATAATAACTAATTTATTATTGCCTCTAGGGCATATTTCCAACAGTCTCCCACTTGCACTAGAGTCAATAATCTAGTTCACATCACCATGTGATTCGCATTGTTATGAATCTAACACTCAACGAGTTCTGGGGCTCGATCATGCTTTGCATGTGAGAGAGGTCTTATAGTCAACGGGTCTGTGATATTCAGATCCGTATGTACTTTGCAAATCTCTAAGTCAAACGTAAACACTGCTACCACACTCCACTTGGTACTAATTCCAAATGGCTCCTCCACTATACGTATCCAGATTGCTACTACGAGTCATCCGGATTAGTGTTAAAGCTTGCATCAACGTAACTCCTTACGACGAACCCTTTATCACCCCCATAATCGAGAAACTATTCCTTTAGTCTTTTAGTCACTAAGGATAATCTTGACCGCTGTCCAGTGATCCACTCCTGGATCACTCTTGTACCCCTTGACGGACTCATGGCAAGGCACACACAAGTACGGTACACAGCATGGCATACTATATAGAGCCTATGGCTAGAGCATAGGGGACGACGTTCATCCTTTCTCTTTCTTCTGTCGTGGTCGAGCTTTGAGTCTCACTCAACTTCATACCCTACAAATCAGGTGAGAACTCTTTCTCTGACTAATCCATTTTGAAATCTTTCAAAATCTTTGTCAAGGTATGTACTCATTGAAAGTCTCATCAAGTCATCTTTGATCTATCTCTATAGACCTTGATGCTCAATAGGTAGTTTTATCCAGGTTTTACTTTGAAAATCACTTTCCAAATAACCGCTTATGCTTTCCAGAAATTCTACATTATTTCCGGTCAACAATATGTCATCTACATATACTTATCAGAAATTCTATAGTGCTCCCACTCACTTTGTTGTAAATACAAGTTTCTCGTAAACTTCGTGTAAACTCAAAAACTTTGATCAACTCATCAAAGCATATATTCCAACTCCAAGATGCTTGCTTCAGTCCATAGAAGGATCACTGAAGCTTGCTCACCTTTTAGCATCCTTAGGACTGACAAAACCTTCTGGTTGTATCACATACAACCGTTCCTCAAGTAAACCGTTAAGGAAACGATGTTTTCACATCCATCTGCCAGATTTCATAATTGAAAAATGCAGCAACTACTAACATAATTCCAACAGACTTTAGCACCGCTACGAGTGAGAGAGTCTCATCGCAGTCAACTCCTTTGAACTTGTCACAAACATCTTTGCAACAAGTCGAGCTTTACAAATGGTGACATTTACCATCAGTGTCTGTTTTCATTTTAAAGATCCATTTGTATTCAACGACCTGCTGTCCAACGAGCAAGTCTACCAAAATCTATACTTGGTTCTCATAAATGGATCCTATCTCGGATTTCATGGCCTCCAACCATTTGTCGGAATCTGGGCCCATCATCGCTTCTCCATAGCTCGTAGGTTCATCGTTGTCCAACAACATGACCTCCAAGACAGGGTTGCCATATCGCTCAGGAGCAGTACACATCCTTGTCGACCTACAAAGTTTGATAGTAACTTGATCCTGAAGCTTCATGATCATCATCATTAACTTCCTCTTCAACTAACGTAGGCTTCACAGACACATCTTTCTGCGCTGCGCTACTCTCTGATTGAACAAAGGTTCAACAACCTCATCAAGTTCTATCTTCCTCCCACTCAATTCTTTTGAGAGAAACTTTTTCTCGAGAAAGGACCCAGTTTTAGCAACAAACACTTTGCACTTGGATCTGAGATAGAAGGTTCACCCAACTGTTCTTAGGTATTCTATGAAGATGCATTTGTCCGCCTTGGGTCCGACCTCATTAGGTGAAAACATTTTCCACACAAGTGTCGTAGCCCCAAACATTAAGAAATGACAGCTTAGGTTTCTATCAAACCATAATTCACACGGTGTCATCTCAACGGATTTAGATGGTGCCCTATTTAAAGTGAATGTAGTTGTCTCTAATGCATAACCCCAAAATTATAGTAGTAAAACGATAAGAGACATCATAGCACACACCATATCCAATAGAGCATGACTATGATGATCAGACACACCATCACACTATGGTGTTCCAGGTGGCGTTAGTTGTGAAACAAATTTCACATTGTCTTAAGTTGCATGCCAAACTCGTAACTCAGATATTCACCTCCACGATCATATCGCAGTCATTTTTATCTTCTTGTCACGATGATCTTAAACTTCACTCTGAATTTGCTTGAACCTTTCAAACGATTCAGACTTGTGTTTCATTAAGTAAATATACATTATATCTACTTAAATCATCAGTGAAGGTAAGAAAATAACGATATCCACTGCATGCTACAAGACTCACTGGATTGCATACATCAACATGTATTATTTCCAATGAATCACTTGCCCGCTCCATCCAACGGGGTCCTTTAGTCATCTTGCCCAAGAGGCATGGTTCGCATGTCTCAACCGATTCGAAATCGAATGAGTCTAAAGATCCATCAGCATGGAGTTTCTTCATGCGCTTTATACCAATATGACATTCTGCGGCAGTGTCACAAATATGTGGTACTATCATTATTAACTTTGTATCTTTTGACATCAATGTTATGAACATGTGTATTACTACAATCAAGTTTTCAACAAACCATTCTCACTGGGTGCATGACCATTGAAGGTATTATTCATGCAAACAGAATAACCATTATTCTCTAATTCAAATGAATAACCGTATTGCAACAAACATGATCTAACCATGTCCATGCTCAACGCAAAACACCAAATAACATTTATTCAGGTTCATCACTAATCCTGAAGGTAGAGAGAGCATGCGATGTTGATCACATCAACCTTGGAAACACTTCCAACACATATCGTCACCTCACCCTTAGCTAGTTCTCCGTTTATTCTATAGCTTTTATTTCGAGTTACTAACATTTAGCAACCGAACCGGTATCCAATACCCAGGTGCTACTAGGAGTACTAGCAAGGTACACATCAATAACTCGTATATCAAATATACTTCTGTCAATGTTGCCAGCCT
This sequence comes from Hordeum marinum, assembly GCA_022496015.1. Lineage (NCBI taxonomy): Eukaryota > Viridiplantae > Streptophyta > Magnoliopsida > Poales > Poaceae > Hordeum > Hordeum marinum. The sequence goes on from CM039673.1 coordinate 168,028,018, forward strand.
TCTTATCTACCAAGTATCTATGGTTGTTCCGCTTCAGCGACCGTTCACCTCATAACAGAAGCACTTAGTCTCGGGTTTGAGTTCAACTTTGGGTTGCTTCACTGGAGCAGCAACTGACTTGCTATCCATGAAGTTTCCCTCCTTGCTCTTGCCCTTCTCGAAACTAGTGGTTTGGTTAACCATCAACACTTGACGCTCCTTCTTGATTTCTACCTTCGCGGTGTCAAAACATCGCGAACAGCTCAGGAATCATTATTTCTATCCCTGGCAATTTATAGTTCATCATTAAGTTCTAGTAGCTTAGTGACAGTGACTTGGAGAACTATGTCAATCACTATCTTATCTCGAAGATCAACTCCCACTTGATTCAAGCGATTGTAGCACCCAGACAATCTGAGTACATGCTCAACGATTGAGCTCTTCTCTTTCATCTTGCAGGCAAAGAATCTTGTTGGAGATCTCATATCTCGCAACACGGGCATGAGCCTGAGATCCTAATTTCAGGTCTTAGAAACATCTCATATGTTCCGTGACTGTCAAAACGTTTTGGAGCCTCATTTCTAAGTCGTAACGCATGACGCACTAAACTATCAAGTAGTCATCAGAACGTGCCTGTCAGATGTTCACAACATCTACAGACGACGCTAGAGGGGTTGGCGCACCGAGCCGTGCATTAATGACATAAGCCTTCTGTGCAGCAATGAGGACAATCCTCAGATCACGGACCCAGTCCGCAATATTACTACCATCATCTTTCAATTCTATTTCTCTAGGAACATATAAAAATACAAGGGAGCTACAGCGTGAGCTAGTAATCTACAACATAATTTGCAAAGACACTTTGACTATGTTCATGATAATGAGTTCAATTAATCATATTACTTAAGAACTCCCACTCAAATTGACATCCCTCAGATCATTCGAGTGATACATGATCCAAATTCACCAACTCAAGTCCGATCGTCACGTGAGTTGAGGTGGCTGCAATGGTGAACATCATGATGTTAATCATATCTACTATATGACTCATGTTCGACCTTTCGGTCTCTTATGTTCCGAGGCCATGTCTGTACATGGTAGGCTCGTCAAGTTTAACCCGAGTGTTCTGCACGTGCAAATCTGGCTTGCACCCGTTGCATGTGAACGTAGAGTCTATCACACTCGATCATCACGTGGTGTCTCAACACGACGAACTTTCGCAACGGTGCACACTCGGGGAGAACACAATTTATCTTGAAATTAAGTGAGGGATCACCTTATAATGCTACCGTCATCCTAAGCAAAACAAGGTGCATAAAAGGATTAACATCACATGCAAATCATAAGTGACATGATATGGCCATGATCTTGTGCTTTTGATCTCCATCATGAAAGCACCGGCATGATCTCCATCGTCACCGGCACAACACCATGATCTCCATCATCTTGATCTCCATCAATGTGCTGCCATTGGGGTTGTGGCGCCAGCCCTAATTCTACTTCTATTGCTACCGCTTAGCGATAAAGTAAAGCATTACATAGCGCTTAATGATTGACACGCAGGTCATACAATAATTAAAGACAACCCTATGGCTCCTGCCGGTTGCCGTATTCACTGACGTGCAAGTTGTGAAAATATATACATCACATGATCATCTCATACATCACATATATCTCATCATGTAATTGGCCATATCACATCACAACATACCCTGCCAAAACAAGTTAGACGTCCTCTAATTGTTGTTGCATGTTTTACGTGGCTGCTACGGGTATCTAGCAAGAATGATTCTCACCTACGCATAAACCACAACGGTGATACATAGATTGCTTTTCAACCTTCTCAAGGACCGCCTTTTTCGGATCCGATCCAACTAAAGTAAGAGAAACTGTCACCCGCAAGCCATCTAAGCAACAAGTTGCGTCGAGGGAACCGGTCTCTCGTAAGCGTACGAGTAATGTTGGTCCGGGCCGCTTCATCTCACAATCCCGCTGAACCAAAATCCGACCAAGGAAGGAAGCAATCTAAGCATCAACGCCCACAAACCTTTTGTGTTCTACTCGAGATCTCATCTACACATAGACCTAGCTCTGATACCACTGTTGGAGACGTTGCATGGGAAATAAAAAAATTCCTACGCACACGCAAACCTATCCATGGTGATGAGCATCTACGAGAGGGAGAGTGGATCTACATACCCTTGTAGATCGCTAAGCGGGAAGCGTTAAGAAACGTGGTTGGTGTAGTCGAACGTCTTCGCGATCCAAATCGTCGTGCATCCCGCGATCCAATCACGATACGTCCCGCGATCCGATCACGATCCGTCCCGCGATCCGATCACGATCCGTCCCACGAACTTGATCACAATTTGTCCCACGAACTTGATCACGATCCTTCCAATCTAGCACCGAACGGACGACACCTCCGCGTTCAGCACACGTACAACTTGATGACGATCTCCACCGTATTGATCCAGCAAGAGGGAGTGGAGATGAAGAAGAGTTCTCCGGCAGCCTGACGGCGCTCCGGCGATGGTGGTGGAGCAATTCCGGTAGGGCTTCGCCTAAGCACTGCAGAAAACCGATCTAGAGGAGAAACTATGCACTGGAGGAACGGGTAGCACGTGGCTGAAATTCTAGTGCAAAAACCCTCAATACCACCAGTATATATAGGAGGAAGAGAGGAGGTGGCTTGGCCCAAGTGCCAAGCCACCAAGGAGTCGGTCGAACCAAGGGTGGAGGTGGAGTCCACCTCCAATCCTAGTAGTACTAGGATTCACCTCTTTTTTTTTGCCTTTTTCCACTTTTTCTCTTAGGAATTTTTCTTCCAGCTGCATGGGCCTCTTGTGGTTGTTCCACAAGCCCACTAAGGTTGGTTTCCACTCTCCCACAGCCCATGTAGCCTCTTGGGTCGAAATACTCCTCCCGGAGGCCTTCCGGTACACTCTCGGCACTCCCGGTACACTACCGATGAGCCCGAAACTTTTCCGACGACCAAAACGGGACTTCCTATATATGAATATTTACCTCTGGACCATTCCGGAGCTCCTCGTGACGTCCGGGATCTCATCCGGGACCCCGAACAAACTTAGGCCACCACCATACACAACTCTATACTACCGAAACGTCACCAAACCTTAAGTGTGCAGACCCTGCGGGTTCGAGAACTATGTAGACATGAATGAGACACCTCTACGGTCAATAACCAATGGCGGGACCTGGATGTCCACATTATTCTATGAAGATCTTTATCGGTCGAACCTCTATGTCAAGGATTCAGTTAATCCCGTATGATGTTCCCTTTGTTCTTCGGTATGTTTCTTGCCCGAGATTCGATCGTCGGTATCTCCATACCTAGTTCAACCTCGTTACTGGCAAGTCTCTTTACTCGTTCTGTAATACAAGATCTCGTAACTAACACTTAGTCAGATTGCTTGTAAGGCTTATTGTGATGTTGTATTACCGAGTGGGCCCTAAGATACCTCTCCGTAACACGGAGTAACAAATCCCAGTACTGATACATGCCAACTCAACAGACACCCTCGGGGACACCTATAGAGCACCTTTATAGTCACCCAGTTACGTTGCGATGTTTGATACACACAAGGCACTCCTTCGATATCTGTGAGTTGCATGATCTCATGGTCATAGGAACATATACTTGACATGCAGAAAAACAGTAGCAATAAACTGACACGATCATAAGCTACGTTTGTATTTTGGGTCCTGTCCATCACATCATTCTCCTAATGATGTGATCCCGTTATCAAATGACATACCATGTCCATGGCTAGGAAACCTTAACCATCTTTTGATCAACGAGCTAGTTCACTAGAGGCATACTAGGGACATTGTGTTTGTCTATGTATCCACACATGTATCCATGTTTCCAATTAATACAATTATAGCATGGATAATAAATGATTATCATGAATAAGGAAATACAATAATAAACACTTTATTTATTGCCTCAAGGGCATATTTCCAACAGGCGGGGCTCGTGGCACGGTCCTAGTCGATGGGACGACGGTGGCAATGCGGGCAACGACGGCTCGGGTGTGCATGGAGAGGAGAGCGGCGGCGCGAGGGGAAGAAGTGGACGGGGCTTGGGTTGTCCATGGGCGTCGGGGGACACCTGCGGACGGCGTGCGGCACGGTCTGTGGCGCACGCATTGAGCACGTCCACCCCCCTCCCCGATGAAAAGAGGTAGGGTACGGGGGCAGGTGGGCTGGGCATGTGGATGGGCCAACCACTATGGCCTAAGGCCTAGCATGGCCTGATTTTTTCTTTTTCTTTTTCTTTTTTACTTTCGTTTTTATTTAATATTTTCTGTTTTGAGTTAGTTTCAACACCAAATGACTTTTGTAAAATATGGAGTTTGGCCCATTAATCATATTGCATTTTTAGGCGCTGCCACAACAAGTTTGGGGATCAAATGAGAAAGTTTAGTATTTCCATAATTTAAAAGGGGTTTTAAATTATTGCTTGGCTTCTGTTTTTAATATTTTAGGGCATTTAAATACCTCGTTAAAATGCTGGTTTCATATTGAAAAATACTTAGGGAATATTTGCAACCCAACCATGATTTTAGTTTTCATTCTTGCAAATATATTTAATCCACTTATTATTTCAATTTTGAATTTAAATGGAATATGAAATGAGATATGATTTGAAAGAGGATCAAGCACTGTTTAGAAAAAGCATTAGCTTAACCAATGTAATTACTATTGCTTAATTACAGGGGTTACTATAGTTGATAACTAGGGGTGTTACCCGGCTCATGGCCCCGCGTCGTTGTCTTAGGTTGGACCGAGCCCGGAGGACCGAGACAGATGTGAAGGAAGCAATCGAAAGAAAGATGGAAAAATCTATATTACATAGTGCGCATGGCTGTCGTCCCGTGCGGCGGCTTTGAAGAGGCATCGCTTCATCGATCGGCTTGGAGAGAGCGGCGCGAGACCAACGGGCCCGCATACGTGTTGGGTACACTAAGCCTGACTCCCTGGACATGAGCGTGCAATATGGGAGGCGATTCTAGGCCACACGTGTCAGACTGCTTTTTTCTTCTTGTAAGGATCAGCTGCTACAGCACTATTTTTGCAAATTTGCAATGCTCACGTCCCTTCGCCCTCTTCTACTCACTACTAAACCCACCCGACAGAAATTAGTAGCTGGCCAGAAAATCGTGATAATTAATATAAGATTTAATCTGGATAGTACTATATTTTTTCCATCGAGCAAATGTACTTATATTTGCTTAATCTGACAACTGCACCTTTTCAAATGTGACAACTGCATCTTTTAACATAAGCATGTGAATATATATCCGACAAATACATCCATTCTAATCTGGTAATTACACCTGCTTAAACATGGCAATCATGTATAATTACATCTTGTATTTGTGGCAACTGAGAGCATGTAATGTAAACTAAACATGTTTAGAATTTTGGCAACTTAGTACTTTATAATCTGATGGCCATGTTTAGCTTGGCAACCAAGTACCAGTAATCTGGCAACTAATCACCTGTACATTAATAGCGTCAAGAAATTCCTGACGGACGGAGGTAGTACGTTGTCAAGTTTAAAAATACTTAATTTCCATATTACAAGTACTCAGTTATGGAATTACAGCTGATTAGTTGCCAGATTACCGATACTTGGTAACACATGCATGTCAAGAAGCTTAGCCATTTTATGAATAGTGACTGTCTACTTTCACTGTACCTAACGTGCTGCCATGCATGCTATTTTCTTTGGCTTTTTTGCGACGCCTCATGCCTCACATGCATCAATGCGTGAGCTTGCATATGCTGTCAGCCGGCCCGTCTTTTCCTTAAGAGAAATGCCGATACATGCGCGCCCTGTGCCACTGCATGTTGGGGGCCTAGAGCGTTGAGTCCGAGGTGCGCAGGCGCTAAAACACGGATTTCATGCTGGATTAGTAGCCGTCGCACGGGAAAACCTACGTGCGACGCCGCTGCGTAGTTGGCTCCAAGAAAGATAACGCAGAGAGCGACATAAGAGGGGACGTTGATTAGCTGAAGAAAAGCACTTTCCCTTCTTTCTCCTCTCCACTCTATTTACCGAGACCCCCTCTCGCTTCTCTCCTCTCTAGAATGTGTTCATGTATCCACGAGTATATAACATTCTCATAGAAATAAAGGGTATGTGTGGATGCGCTAATGAAAACAAGTGTATGTGTGTGCGTTTGTAATGTGTTGAAAAAATGGCCGGCCTCATCGGCAGCCCGGAAGGAGGTCGGGTTCGAAATAAAAAATTGAGCATTACCGATAGCTAGGGGTGGCTGTGTAGCCAATCAATCAGTGACACCTCGAACGTATACTGACTCATGTGTTGTATAAAAAGTTTCCTCGTTTATGAAATATTGGTATTTCAACAACAAATCCACTATTAAAGTACTATTTTTTATCAGCCTAGCTATTCCGGACTAGTAGCTTTTTATCTGACAAAGACACACATGCAACCTCTTCTCTCTCTCGTGCAAGCAAATCCATGGACTTTATTTCATCTTACCCAATTGAAAACATCTATATCTTTCAAACCATAAGTTCGTATTTGAAATAATTTATATATTTTAACTCTTGGCGCCAAGACCTTTAGAACTAGACCGATCTTGAGTACATTTCAAACACATTTGAATTCCAACATTTCACATTTCGTATGTGGGTAAACACATTTCACTTGAAAAATGTGAAAAAACACATTTCACATTTCACAAAAGTGCAGCTGAAATTGATGTGATTTTTGTGAAACAAGCCAATAATAGATTTCAGAATTGTCAAAAATAACAACACGTAGTGAATTTGTAATGTATGATTTTGAAATTGATTTTTTGGAAATGTGAAATAGTCTATTTCAAAAGTGTGAGATATGTCATTTTACAAAAGTGCAACTGAAATAGATGTGATATTTTTGAAATAATCCAATAACATATTTAAGAATTGTGAAATAATAACTTCGAAAAGTGAAATTCTAATATACAATTGTGACACTCGTTATTTAAAATTATGAAAAGTGCATTTCAAATAGTGTGAAATTGTAATATACGATTGTGAGACTGATTATTTGAAAACAGAGCATATTTCATAACCTATATTTCACTTTCCATTGTGTTGTTTTACAAAAAACGCATTATTCATGTGAAATAGGTTTGTTCCACATATAAAATGTGAAATGTTGAATTTTAACCATGTTCGAAATGTATCTAAAATTGGCTTAGTTCTGAAGGTCTTTGCGTCAGGAGTTCAAATATATAAACTATTTCAAAAATAAGCTTATGTTTTAAAAGATATAAATGTTTTTAATTAGCTAAGATGAAATAAAAGTCCATGTATTTGTTTGCACAAGAGAGAAGAGATAGCCACATGTCGTGTGTGAGAGAGGAGAGAAATAGTGGGTTGTCACATCCATGTCAGCCATGCAAGGACAATAATGAAGACCCATAGTTCTATTAGACCCGATATTCATTTTGGGGGAGCTCCTATCGGACGCGTTCTGCATTTGGTAGGTGGGGTTTCGCATAAGGAACATGAAGTTCGCGGGCTTAGTAGGCCGCACCCGTGATTCTTGTTTTTTTCTTTTTCTTTTTATTTCATTTTTATTTTTTGTTTTTGTTTTTACCTTTTCTATTTTTTTTCTTTTCCTTTCCTGTTTCCTTTTTCGAAAGTTTAGAAATCCAAATTATTTGAAAATTTGAAAATATGTTTGGTGTTTACAAACAATGTTCACCAATTTGAAAAAGTGTTCGTGTTCTCAAAAAGTGTTCCCAATTTCTAAAAACTTGTTTGCGATTTTTAAAAAATGTTCCTGTTTAAAAGTTGCGAATTCTGTTGTTCAAAAATTACAAAAAAATTCAAAAAATATCCTGGCACTAATTTTTTTCCCTTTCCAAAATTGTTCGCAAATTGCAGAAAATCTTCTAGTTTTCATTATTTCCAGAGTTTAAAAAAATGCTGCCGTTTTAAAATTTTATTTCATAAGTTCCAATAGAAAAAATTGCTCAAATTTTCAAAAAATATTCACATTTTCATTTTTCTGGAATTTTGAAAATCTGAACACTTTTGTGGTAAAGGGAACATTTTTTCGAACTTTAATTTGCCAAAAATGTATGAACATGTTTGTTAATGCCAGAACATTAATTGAAAATCTAGAACATTTTTCTGAGTTTATGAACGTCGTTTGAAAAACGATTTTTTTAATTTGGAACATTTTTTAAAAAGTAAGAACAATTTTTGAAATTTAAGAACAATTTTTGAATTTGAACTTTGTTTGAAAATTGAACAATTTATTTATATTTTGACCTTTTTTGTAAATACGAATCATGTTTTGATAATACCGAATATTTTCTTAAAATAAGGAACATCATCTTAAAATACTGAACTTTTTTGGAGAATCCTGAACATTTTTTAAAGTTATGAATATTTTTGAAGAATGGCAACTATTTGAAATTTATAACATGTTTTTAAAACAAAAACATTTTTCGAATTTGAAGAACAAGTTCCGAACATGAACTTATTTTTAAAAGAAAAAATAACCTTAGAAAGAAAAAGAAACAAAAAAAAACAGGAAACTGAAAAAAAAGAAAAAAAAACATAAAACGAAAAAGTAAAGAAAAACAGTACAAAAACCGGTTCAGGGAACCTCCTAAAAGGCCGGCCCAACTCAATTCTCGATCTCAATCTGTGTGTGCGAAAGGTCGATTACTTGCCGCAAAATGCAACAAATAGGAAATTCCTTCATTTTTTATATAGCAAAAAAGAAATAACAATTGTCTATGCACAAGATTTTAAAACAGCATAGGAATCGTTACAGCTAACTACCGTTATCACGAGACCTAAAAAAAAGAACTACCGTTAACGCGCAAAAAGAGTTTGTGAGGTCTGGTCGCCATCGCGTGAGAGAAAACAAAGAAAGCATGCATCCATCGCTGGATTTGCACGCCCTTGTAAAAAATCATTTGGACGAGTGGATGACCATACAACACATCTGTAAACTGCATAATCATCGTCTCACTGTACAGTGAACTAATGTTGCGGTCAAGCTCGTATTGTCTGTTCTGACACGCATAGGGAGCATGCGAGTGAGTGCTTTGGTGCGCGGTAATTACAACAAGGGCTATGGCTGCTACCCGTCTGCAAGCCCTAGCTCTTGTTTCCCTGTTCCTTCTCTTCTCCCCTGTGCCAGCAGGTGAAACTATCGGGTCAATAGCTTCTGTGCGATGTTTTTCCTGTGAATTGGCTGCAAAGCGACATCGTTCTCAAGAACAGCTCTGGTGCCACATCTTTCTGCACACAAATAGCCCAGGCACGACATGTCCCTTAAGCACAATCTCTGTCAGGATTAGGTGGAGTCGGGCGGGACCCACAGCTTATCCACGTCGGCGCGGGACCCAGATGGCGTTAAACCTTTTCCCCCTACGCGCGCATCCTCCCTCTTCTTCTTCTCCCGCGACGAAGCACGGCAACGCCGGCGAGCTCCGATTCAGACAATCATATTTACAAGCATTCAACCGAAATCAACCGAATTCAAACAACACAGATAGATTTTAGCACACATAGCAGATAATTTGGTTTGATTACACACGGATTAGTACCCGTAGTTCTAATGGCGGGCTCGTCGGAGCAAAAGCCACACTGAGTACTTCGATTACATAAATATACACGGGTATCCCGCAGCTCCTACCCTAGTTATATCTCCAAAATTGGGCTCACCTGAGCCTTAGGGGTGCGGCCCCGATGAGGCGGCGACGACGCTCAGTCTGAGTCGGAGGCGGAGGCGCCCCACCACGCGTCGGTGCGGGATTGCTCGATGGCTTGGCGGAGGCGGAACTCGTCGAGCTCCTCTTCCATCTGTTGACGCGCGACGAGCTCCTGCGGCTCGTCCTTGATGCGCTCCATAATCTCGACGATGACGCCGTCGAGGTCGTCATCGTCGACGTAGTCTCCCGGCAGAAAGCCGAGGTGCCCGTGGCGCGGTGCCAAACCCTCCACCTCCCCCTCCCTCTTCGGAGGCGGCAGCGGTGAGCGTGCAATGGCGGAGCTCCCCACGCCACCCGCGCCAAAGGAGCTAACAGGCGGACGCCGCGCGCCTCCCTCTCGTGCCGCCGCCGCCATCTGGCGGTCGTACTCGTCCACCTCGCGCCGAGCGAACGCCCGCGGCGGCGCGAGCCCCCAGTTCGTGTACTTGCGCGTGCCGCGCTTCCGACTAGCGTTAGAAGCAACCCGCGCCGCCCGTTCGGGGTCAGAGTTAGGCGCCAACCGCTTCGCCCCATTCCGATCCTTGTCGGAGCAGTTTCCGCCGCCAGAATGGCCGCCACGCGAGCTGGAAGATCCAGGCCTCATGCTTGATCTGCGGCGGCGGGGCTAGATTGCGTGGTTTTTGTGGTCGCCGGCGGCGAGAGTGGCGCAGATCTAGATGTGTAAATAGCTAAGATACGACACATTTGACCGCATAAGGAGAGGGTAGGATTCAACTAGTGACACTGACATCCCTAACCCACAGGTCAGATTGACCGGTCAGCCCCCCACGTCAGCATGAATAAACCTTTTCTATTTACTGAATAATCCAAAAAATGATATAAACTTGTAAAATCGATATCTCTTAAACCGAAACTCCAAATGAAATAACTTATATATGTAGAATGATCAGAAAAATTCAAGGATTCTGAATATGCAATTTGTTTTCATGACAAACAAGTTTAAAGTGGTGGAACAAAGGCAAATGCATATATGGTTCATTTGAAATTCATACATGGATTTTGAATTCATACATGGAGTGACCAAGAAGGATCCAGGCTTAGTTTTTCATTTTCATGTTTGAAACTTGTTTAAATGTTGGTCAAACTTAGGTTTGACCAAGTTTGAAATGAGCATTAAAAAATAAACATAAAATAAAAAAATGGAAAACCAGTGCACATGTTCTTACTTTGTCATATACTAACAAGTCAAATTGATTTTGCTGCTTTAGACATGGTGGACAAAAACAATTGCTTAGAAATGGGTTGTTTACCCTATCTTTGGAGCTAATTTGAAACACATGTGTGAAGACAAGTGGTTTTGGGTGTTGAACTTGAAACTTTCAAAAACCTCACAAAAGCTTCATTTTGGAGTGACTAAGAAGGATCCAGGCTTGGTTTTTCATTTTCATGTTTGAAACTTGTTTAAATGTTGGTCAAACTTAGGTTTGACCAAGTTTGAAATGAGCATAAAAAATTCAAAAAACCAAAAAAATGGGAAACTAGTGCGCATGTTCTTACTTTGTCATATACTAACAACTCAAAGTGATTTTGCTTCTTTAGACATGGTGGACAAAAACAATTGCTTAGAAATGGGTTGTTTACCCTACCTTGGGAGCTAATTTGAAACACATGTGTGAAGACAAGTGGTTTTGGGTGTTGAACTTGAAACTTTCAAAAACCTCACAAAAGCTTCATTTTGGAGTGACTAAGAAGGACCCAGGTTTGGTTTTTCATTTTTCATGTCTGAAACTTGTCTAAATGTTGGTCAAACTTAGGTTTGACCAAGTTTGAAATGAGCATAAAAAAATCAAAAAATGGAAACCAGTGCACATGTTCTTACCTTGTCATATACTAACAACTTAAATTGATTTTGCTATTTTAGACATGGTGGACAAAAAACTTGCTTAGAAATGGGTTGTTTAAACACACGTGTGAAGACAAGTGGTTTTGGGTGTTGAACTTAAAACTTTCAAAAACCTCACAAAAAATTCATTTTGGAGGGACTAAGAAGGATTCAGGCTTGGTTTTTCATTTTCATGTTTGAAACTTGTTTAAATGTTGGTCAAACTTAGGTTTGGCCAAGTTTGAAACGAGCATAAAAAATTAAAAAAAATCAAAAAATGGAAAACTAGTGTACATGTTCTTACTTTGTCATATACTAACAACTCAAATTGATTTTGCTATTTTATACATGGTGGACAAAAAAATCATAGCTCACTTCTCTTGAAAACCCTACAACTTTGTTCTTGATAGCCATCTTTGTGAAGGTTTTTTCATGAAAAACTCCATAGTCCAGGTTTCATATTTTTTCTATCGAGTTAGTCACATAGAACGATGATTGGCACAAGTTTTATATTTTTTGATTTTTTTGAATTAGTTATGCTCAACCCTAACCCTTGAAAACCTCTCAAAACCCATCAAAACCCCATCAAAAGCCCGCACCAGTCCGGACCATTGGATCGTCATAAATGGACGGTCTGGATCAGGTAGTAGGGCTATGTCAGCGATCCATGGGTTGCGCTTTCATTGGCTGGTCTTTTTAGCACCTTTTTTGGCAGTTTTATAAGGCAATGGTTCGCGTAGATTGAGCAGGCTTGCCAGGCGTTTTTGGGCTTAATTAAATCCGGCCCACCCGTGCCTCTTCTCTAGGAGCTGGTAGACATATTTGGCTCGATCTTTCCTATGATCCAGTCAATATTCCTGTAAACATTTTGCAACAGAGTTAATAAAAAGCGTGTGTTTGCCTAAAAAACAGTGGCAAAGAGTGGGAGAGGTGACAGTCAACATATGATATAATACAAATAAAAAAATGTTGGCCTGGGGCTCGAACCCAGGACCTGTAGTTAGATGCAGAGGGTGCAATGCCAATGAGATAGAACTAGTGATTTGCTTCGATTAGTATTTCTTTCCTACATATTGAACACTTCGAAGATTGCAATTAAGACGCAACCGTGCATTGTGTACGGTGCGGGGCAACCGTGCGTTGCACTACTCGTTGGCGTTTGTGTTTCCAGTTGTAGTTAAGACATGTCCCCCCACCGCTCGCTTTGCCCACTAACACTCCGCACTCCCCTCCCTACTCCCCTGTCCAAAAACCCTCGCCTACAACCAATCCACCACCGTCGCCATGGACGTGAGCATCGGCTGGTAGAAGGCCATCGAGGAGCTCGCCCACGATCGACACGAGCTACACGCGTAGTACAAGGAGATAGCGCGCTGGTTCCCAGCCATGCAGATGATGAGGAACCATGCCCGCGGCCTTGTCAAGGTAATGACGGAGGGGGAAAAGCTCCGCGCGTTCCCGGGCGGCATTAGCATACCTCCTGCCACGATCCTCCTCTGGGCAATGTCGGAGGCACAGATGTCCCCCGACCCTCACCAGCGCTCACATTGGTGGATGTACCGCTCATCCACCCAACCGGCAACCCAGCCGGATCCTAAGCGCGTTTCGTCGAGGGCCGAGCACGTCGCTGACGCTGTGATTGCTGTCCTAGTGCAAGTCAACGCAGCGTACTGGGATCGACTCAATCCCAGCGTGCTCGGTCCAGATGACAATTCCGACGAGGAGTCGTCTGACGAGGAGGTGGAGGAAGTGGTCGTCCTCTCTGACGACGAGCCAGAGGTGCCAGAGGTGGAGATGGTGGGACAGGTAATCGCCGCCGTGGAGGGTGATAGAGAATTGCCAATTGTCATGGAAAACCTTCCGGATGTTGCAGATCCGTCAATCATCGTGAAGCAAGAACTTGAGGAGGTGATACCTGAAGAAGGGACAAGCAAGCAGAAGAAGGGGGGGGGAGAGCACCATCCCTCGGGCAGTGCGCCGCTCCGAGGGCCTGAAGATGCTCAAGATAGATTAGGTATGCTGTTATATCACAACATATAAGTTAGCAAATCAGTATGCTCTGTAGTTTGGTATGCTGATATATAGCAGCATATAAGTTAGAAAAACAATATGCTCTGTAGTTAGGTATGCTGTTATATATCAGCATATAAGTTAGAAGTATTTTGGATTGTAATTAGGTGTCGTTTTTCTCTTTTGATGCCTAAAATGTTATGAACTAGAGCTATGTCCTGTTCCTCTTTTGATGTCCTGTTTACTTGCATTGTTTGTTTCTGCATGTAGATAGATTGCATGTGCATAGATTGCACTATGCTGGACCACTTACTAAAAGTAGGAGGTAGTACCATTGAATGTTCAATTCTGTTAACTGAATTTTCAGTGTGGACAGCTAACTGAATGCAATTTCAGTTATCTGAATGTTGAATGTTAATAGTTAAGTGAATTTTTGTGCATGCGGATATTGACATTCAGTCATTCAGTTAACTATTCAGTTAACCAAAGTCAGAAACATAATTTCTACCATTCAAATCACCAAATCAACCAAGTTCACAAAGATAGAATTCAGCAAATTCAACCAATTAGGTTACAAATTCACCTAATTCAACAAGTTCACCAAATAAGATAACATTAATGCAACCAATTATTTTTTTCCTCTCCTGCTTCAATAGATCAAGCTCTTCCAAAATTGAGCTCTTGGGTCGATGCCTCCAATTTCCATCTCTCAACATACTCATCAAATACCCACATTTCTTCAGAACCTGGAAAACCGGGATATGCGACGCATGAACCCTAGATCCACCGCTCAAATTCAACGAAAAAAGAAATAAATCGGGAGAAATTAGACCATACGATGGTGAAAATCACATATCTAACCCGTCCCGGATGTGGCTTGCTCAAGCATTTCACGAACACACGCTCACAGTTGCCATTTTCTTGTCAACAACACTGGACCGTACCGCGTCCATTGGCGGGAGTTTGAAGTCGAGCTAGACATCACTTGCCGGCGACGCGCTTAATTGCCGGAGAAGAGGAAGAAGGTGGGGAAAGGGAAGGGGAAGGGCAAGCAATGGGGGGATGGGCTGGCTCGGGCTCGTGGCTGGCCGGGGTCGAGGCACGCTGGGATATGAGCACGATCATGCTTATGTGGATAAGTTGTGAGCTCCGCACGCATGCGAGTAAGTGATGGGTCCCATGTTGATGTGGATAACTGGTGGGTCCCGCGTGTCATAACTCAAATCGGTAACCCCTTAGTTTTGCATTTCATGGTTAAACAGAGCCATGTCGCATTGCAGCTATAGTTTGCTTTAGAGATGTCGCACGAGAGCCATTTGCTTCAACTACATTGCATCTTTTCGATTGCATGTCAAAGATATCGCACGGAAGCTATTGACCTAAAACTATCAGTGCATCCTCTCCTGTCGCCGACGCCCAGACGCTTGTTTCTGCCGGTGGGGTCTTCGAGCTTGGGTTCTTCTCCAGTTCTCCCCGCCGGCCTCGACGGCGAGGTTCTTAGGCATCTGGTACAAGGGTATCGCTCCTCTTACTGTTGTCTGGGTGGCCAACCGGGAATCACCCATCACCGGCACCACCGTGAGCTTGGCCATCAACGGCACCGGCAGCCTGGTACTCGCCGACCGGTCGGGACGCGCGTTCCGATCGTCAGCGCCGTCGAACGTAGCCAGCAGCATTCCCGTGGCCCAGCTCCATGACAGCAGCAACTTCCTGCTTCAGGACTCCAATGGCACGGGGCCGGTTCTGTGGCAGAGCTTCGACTACCCGTCCGACACCCTGCTCCCGGGCATGAAGCTCGGGTGGCACCTCACCACGGGCTCGACCGATACCTGACGACGTGGGCGAGCCCCGGTGACCCGTCTCCCGGCGATTACACGTTCGCGATCGACATTCGCCGGAGGGGTTCATATGGTACAATGACACGGCGCTGGTGTACCGGAACGGGCCGTGGAACGGCCTGCGGTTCAGCGGCGAGCCGGAGATGGCGCCCGACAACGGCAACTTTCGGTTCGAGTTCGTGGCCAACGGCACCGACGCCTACTACACGTTCCTGGTAGACGGTGGCGGCGACAGCAACGTGGTCTCGAGGTTCGTGCTAAACCAGCCGAGCCTGCAGCGCTACGTGTGGCTGCAGCAGCAGCAGGCGTGGAGCCTCTACTGGTCGCTGCCCCGGGACCAGTGTGACCGCTACGCGCAGTGCGGCGTCTACGGCGTTTGCGACTTGAGCGCCTCGCCGATGTGCGGCTGCCCCGCCGGGTTCACGCCGGCCTCGCCGCGGGAGTGGGCGCTGAGGGACGGCTTGGCCGGGTGCGCGCGCAGGACGCGGCTCAACTGCATCGGGGACGGCTTCTTGCCGCTGCGGAGCGTCAAGCTTCCGGACGCCACGAACGGGACGGAGGACGCCGGCGTCAGCCTCGATCAGTGCCGGCGCAGCGGAGGTGCATGGCGAAATGTTCTTGCCTGGCGTACTCTGCGTCGAGCATCAAGGGAGGCGAGAGCGGTTGCATCATGTGGAGCTCGTCGTTGGTCGACATCAGGCAGTTTGAATCCGGTGGGCAGAATCTGTTTGTTCGTCTCGCGGCATCCGATTTACGTATGGATCTCCTCTCCTCTCGTTTTAATCTCTTTATATTGCGGTTTTACTAATTCTCATCTAGATGAAAAGTAACAAAGTCTCATCTAACTCTCACACATCATTTAAGTAATCAACAAAGTATAAAAAATAAAAAATCTGTACAAATCTTGATGAAATTAAGTAACGTATATATGACTTGGTTAAGTCTTGTCTAGATAAGTGCTAGACACACTCTTTATACTAAGGAAAAAGATAATGCCTATACGTGTGGCAGACTATAACTCGTCCACACATCTCGATCTACGCTTATTCAGTTTGGCACAAATTCTAAAGAAATTTATTGAAGTTTTAGTGACACGTAAGCATCATCGTGTGTGTGGGCGTTGGAGAGTTCGCCCACACGACCCACAACGTGTTGTTGCCAGCTGCGTCGTGTAGACAAACTATTTTTTGCCCACACAGGCATCACTTAGTCAACACACGTGTGTACGAACTGCTCTTCGCTCACACAACGCTCGTATGCTGCTACATGGCAACTGCAGTTGTGCGTAGATGGCAACTATGTAAACAAACATGGCAACTATGATTTGCTGTTGATGACAACTGCAGTTACGCGTACATAACAACCAGATAAACACACATGGCAACTACAACCATACATGACAACTATGATTAGACCACACATGACAACTTTCTCGGGTTAAATAAAGTGTCATCCCGCGGGTAACTATAATTAGTTAAAAAAGAGAGGGTTTCCATGCTTTTACCACTACATTTGCCATCCAAATAACTAGTGTTGGCATCCGCGTGAATAACTTAAGTTTCATCCCACGGGGTAACTAACTTACCTACGTTAGGAAGTGTGGGTAGATTTATTTTGTGCCACACACGCGGGTCGGGATGAGTAGTACTATTTGGACGTGTGGCACAAAATAGTTACGTCCACACGTATGGACAATTCTATTTTTCGCCCACACACAAACTGTGTGGGTTGCCTTCTGCATATACCACACACGTTGTGTGGGCGCCTGCCTAACATGTCACACGTGTGGCCGATATCATGACACTATATTAATATACACAGTAGCATGCAGTTAATTTTCTTTGATCCAACATTGGATCATCGCACATTCCATTTAATCTCACAAATAAATAAAAAAAGCTCATGCTTTTTTTTGAAGTAAAGAAGTTCATGCTTCTTAGAGATTAGGACGTGCGTTTTTGGGGTCTTGATGGCTTTTTTGGCAAAAAGAGAGGGTCTAGATGGTTTGATCCGAATGTGCAAAGAATGTGCACATTTCTAGAGGATACCCACATTTTGACTGTTTAGTCGTGATTGAAACTTTCAAGAGTTAGCTGCTTGGATTCTTCTGAAAAGGGAATCAGCTACTTGGATTGTCCAGCACCCTTTAGACTTCTCGTAGAAAAGGATCAATCATACTGTCTGTTATCCCACGGGCCATGGCTGCTATGTGCAAGACTGCAATGCTTCTTTAGACTGAAATTAAAGTGATAAGTACTCCTTCGCGTGTTGCTTTCACTGACAAATTGATGAGTAACTAGTAGGGACAACGCCCCAAGTGAAATATAATTACCAAAAATTAAATATAAGTTAATTATGCTTTGTGACGCTGCATTTTGATTAATAAAAGAGTCTTTTATGAGCAAAAAACACCTGCAAGTAAAAAATAATGACGAAAGTTTGGGCCAAGGGCCGCATTTCATTGATTAATCAAGGGAGTCTCTAGGTCTCAGTCGACTCAGACTTCGCAAGTAATGCAATATGCAAGAAGAAAAAAAACTAAAAAAACTGTTTGCACGAATCTTGATGTAAGATCAACGGATTATAGTGGCCACTGAGACTTCGCGAAGTCTCAGTCGACTCATTTTTAGCAAGCCCGATTAATCAAACCTGCAAATTATATATGGATAAATATATTTAAGATACTATTAAGCATCTTATACATTAATCAGACCATCGATCATCCGAGACCAAACAATCACACGATACACGACAACGAGATTTGTTAACGAAGTTCACAGA
Organism: Hordeum marinum; assembly: GCA_022496015.1. Lineage (NCBI taxonomy): Eukaryota > Viridiplantae > Streptophyta > Magnoliopsida > Poales > Poaceae > Hordeum > Hordeum marinum. The sequence continues at coordinate 168,046,230 of CM039673.1, forward strand.
TACGACTACATCTCCAGGCCCTAATGGTGTTGCCAGGGACACCGTCACAGTATCGCACCCAGTCGCCCGGCGCCGGCACACGCTACCGGCTCTCCCTATGTGTCTGTTCTATTATGTTGGCATAGGTTACATCGTGTATCTACCTCTCAATATATAAGAGACATGGGGTACGATTGTCCTACTAAGACACGACTCCGCATCCTATCTAAACATAATACAACTTAGACTCCAACTGTAACTTACCTTGTACACAATATTTGACACAACTCCAACATACTTCACCTTGGCGAATATTTTCCATCATTTTGAATTCGTCCATGCGTCAACCATCTATGTACATTGGACTTGAGTTTATTACGTGAGTATCGCTGCTACTCCAAGACTCCGACTCCATCTACAACTTGTAGCCCCTCTTTTTCTTGATCACAGTCAACGCTCGAGCGAAATTAACTTTCACATTACTCTAGTTCACGCTTCCAACTTTCAGAGTATCCGTTCAACGCCATCATACACTGATCACTGGCTGCGTGAAAGTGAACAACTCATATATTGGATGTCACACATAATAGTTACCTGAACTCAACATTATCATTCTTTCTTGACCGTATGTCTGAAACTTGAAGAAATTTCACCGTTGCTTGTAGTCATACCGAGTCAAATTCACACTTGTATCACCATATATATGACCACCAGAGCCCTAACCTGTCTTCATGTGCCGTGCATACGACACGACACTTGAAAGAATTTCATCATTGCTTGTAGTCGTTCCAAGTCAAATTTACAGTAGTCTCACCATATATATGACCACCAGAGTCCTGAACCCGTCTTCATGTCCCTTGCCGCTATTACAACGTCGAGCCTCCGATGTCCTGGTCGAGTCTTAAGGACCATGAAGCCACACCACTCAAACCCACTACAGAGTACCATCAATCAGCACCGACCGATGACAAGTTTCACATTTCCTTTTAAAAAATGATACTATTAAGCACTAAAACACGCTCCTGGATTTTACATACTGAAAGTTTTCACTCTGAAAATACATTGTTTCTAGTCAGTCCTCTAGTCAAAACCGAGACTGAGAAGATGAGCGGGGTTCCTTGCTTTCAGAGCAACATTGTTCAGCCCTCTAGTCGTCGACACACAAATTCCATCGAGCACACTGAAATGTTGAATACCACTTTGTGACTTGCTAACCGTTCCAAGGTGACCTGACAGCTTCCAATGAAGGCAATACTAGCAGAAGAAACACAACACTTGCTGTTGTCCTCAGCTTATCCGGTCTTCTTCTTTTCGGGGTCGGTGGATTCTTTCTGTGCACTAAGTTCTTTAGAAACAAAGGTGCTCCTAAATCAAACTTAATTACTCTCTAATTTTTACACACAAGAAAGGTAAATTTTATTTTCTGCCAACCTGCAGGAAGGTCCCGGAGCACACGACGGCTCACCTCATTCGACTCGAGTAACCCTCTTGCTCCAGTCCAAGACATGAACACGGAAGATGGTTCGAGTCAGAGCAAAGGACTGCATGATGTCACTCTCTTTGACATGGCCACAATTGCCTCCTCCACTGACAACTGCGCGGCGTCGGCCAAGCTCGGCGAAGGCGGCTTCGGCGCGGTCTACAAGGTAAGCATTACAGCATTTCGCGGCGTCGATCGATCGATCTGAGGTGGGAAAATGATAGCAACGACTGTTGCAAAACAAACGGTTGGATCGATGCAGGGCGAGCTTGGGGGAGGGCAGAATGAGGCGGTGAAACGGCTGTCGAAGTACTCGACGCAGGGCCCGGATGAGTTCAAGAACGAGGTGGTGCTCATTGCCATGCACGTGAACCTCGTCAGGCTCTTGGGTGGCTGCGTCCATGGAGAGGAGAGGATCTTGGTGTACGAGTACATGGAGAACAAGAGCCTGGACATGCTTCTCTTCAGTACGTTGTGTTTGTAAGTTTCTGTAGCCATGTCGCTGTTGCGGTGAATTTACAGGTGGAATAATGTGCTTGAGAAGATAAGGCTCGATCGACACAGCTGGATTGGTCGAAGCGGTTTGACATCGTCCTGGGCGTCGCAAGGGGGCTCCTCTACCTGCACCAGGACTCGAGGTTCAAGGTCATCCACAGGGACCTCAAGGCCGGCAACATCCTCCTAGACGGCGACATGAACCCCAAGATCCCGAACTTCGGCGTCGCCAGGATCTTCGGCTGCCACGGCGTCGACGGGTCAATAGCTCCGGTGTGACATCTTTGAAATGCAATGAAAAAGATGCGACGTAGTTAAAGAAAATGGCTCTCGTGCGACATCTTTGAAGCAAACTATAGCTGCAATTCGACATGGTTCTGTTTAACCATGAAATGCAAAACTAAGGGGTTATCGATTTGAGTTATGACACACGGGACCCACCACTTATCCATATCAACATGGAACCCACCACTTACTCGCATGCGTGCGGGGCCCACAACTTATCCACGTAAGCATGATCATGTTCATACCCCAGCGTGCCCCGACCCGAGCCAGCCACGAGCCCGAGCCAGCCCATCCCCACATTGCTTGCCCTTCCCCTTTCCTTTCCCCACCTTTTTCTTCCTCTTCTCCAGCTACTAAGCGCGCCGCCGATGAGTGATGTCTAGCTCGACTTTAAACTCTCGCCAATGGACGCGGTATGGTCTAGTGTCGTTGACAAGAAAATGGCAACCGTGGGCGCGTGTTCGTGAAATGCTTGAGCAAGCCACAGCCGGGGCAGGTTAGATCTATGATTTTCACCATCATATGGTCTAATTTCTCTCGATTTATTTCTTTTTTCGTTGAATTTGGACGGTGGATCAAGGGTTCATGCGCCACATATCGCGGTTTTTTAGGTTCTGAAGAAATATGGGTATTAGATGAGTACGTTGAGAGGTGGAAATTGGAGGCATCGACCCAAGAGATCAATTTTGGAAGAGCTTGATCTGTTAAAGCAGGAGAGGGAAAAAACAATTGGTTGCACTAATGTTATCTTATTGGTGAACTTGTTAAATTAGGTGAATTTGTAACCTAATTGGTAGAGTTTGCTGAATTCTATCTTTATGAACTTGGTTGATATGGTGATTTGAATGGTAGAAATTATGTTTCTGACTTTGGTTAACTAAATAGTTAACTGAATGACTGAATGTCAATATCCACATGCATAAAAATTCAGTGAACTGTTAACATTCAACATTCAGATAACTGAAATTGCATTCAGTTAGCTGTCCACACTAAAAATTCAGTTAACAGAATTGAACAATCAGTGGTACTACCTCCTACTTTTGGTAAGTAGTCCAGCATGGTGCAATCTATGCACATGCAATCTATCCACATGTAGAAACAAACAATGCAAGTAAACAGGACATCAAAAGAGGAACAAGACATAGCTCTAGTTCATAACATTTTAGGCATCAAAAGAGGAACAGGACACCTAATTACAACCCAAAATACTTCTAACTTATATGTTGATATATAACTGCATACCTAACTATAGAGCATATTGTTTTTCTAACTTCTATGCTGCTATATACCAGCATACCAAACTACACAGCATACTGATTTGCCAACTTATATGGTGTGATATAATAGCATACCTAATCCATCTTGAGCATCTTCGGGCGCTCGGAGCGGCGCACTGCCTGAGGGATGGTCCTCTTCCCCCCTTTTTCTTCTGCTTGCTTGTCCCTTCTTCTGGCATCACCTCCTCAAGTTCTTGCTTCACGATGATTGGCGGATCTGCAACATCCGGAAGGTTCTCCATGACAATTGGCACTTCCCTGTCACCCTCCACGGTGGCGACTGCCTATCCCACCATCTTCACCTCTAGCACCTATGGCTCGCCGTCAGAGAGGACGACCACCTCCTCGTTAGACGACTCCTTGTCAGAATCGTTGTCCGGCCCGAGCACGTTGGGATTGAGTCAATCCCAGTACGCTGCGTTGACTGGCGCTGGGACAGCAATCACGGCGTCGGCGACGTGCTTGGCCCTCGATGCAACGCGCTTAGGATCCGGCTGGGCCACCGGTTGGGTGGATGAGCGGTACATCTACCAACGTAAGCACTGGCGAAGGTCGGGGGACATCTGCGCCTCCCGCATTGCCCATAGGAGGATCATGGCAGGAGGGATGCTAATGCCGCTCGAGAACGCGCGGAGCTTTTCCCCCTCCGTCATCACCTTGACGAGGCCGCGGGCGTGGTTCCTCATCATCTACACGGCTGGGAACCAGCGCGCTATCTCCTTGTACAACGCGCGTAGCTTCTGGCGGTCGTCGGCGAGCTCCTCGATGGCCTCCTACTTTTGGTAAGTGGTCTAGTATGGTGCAATCTATGCACATGCAATCTATCCACATGCAGAAACAAACAATGCAAGTAAACATGACATCAAAAGAAGAACATGACATAGCTCTAGTTCATAACATTTTAGGCATCAAAAGAGGAACATGACACCTAATTACAACCCAAAATACTTCTAACTTATATGTTGATATATAACAACATACCTAGCTACAGAGCATATTGTTTTTCTAACTTATATGTGATAACCCACAAGTATAGGGGATCAATTGTAGACTCTTTCGATAAGTAAGAGTGTCGAACCCAACGAGGAGCTAAAGGTAGAACAAATATTCCCTCAAGTTCTATCGGCCACCGATACAACTCTATGCACGCTTAACGTTCGCTTTACCTAGAACAAGTATGAAACTAGAAGTACTTTGTAGGTATGATAGGATAGGTTTGCAAGATAATAAAGAGCACGGAAATAAAAATTAGGGGCTGCTAAGATAAAGAAACAACTAAGTTAGTTTAATGAGTGTGGAAAAGTGGTGGTAGGAGTCGCGGAATTTTCCCTAGGCAATTGTAACTAGACCGGTAATCATTATTGCAATTTTATATGAGGGAGAGGCATAAGATAACATATTTTCTCTACTTGGATCATATGCACTTATGATTGGAACTCTAGAAAGCATCCGCCACTACTAAAGATCATTAAGGTAAAACCCAACCATAGCATTATAAGGTATCAAGTCCTCTTTATTCCCATATGCAAACAATCTACTTACTCGGGTCTGTGTTTCTATCACTCACGCCACCCACCATAAGAAAATCATAAGCATATTGCAACACCCTACCGTGAGGATACCTCACGCTTGCGCGACACGGAGAGCACCATAGGACAACACCAATAAGAAAACATGCAACTCAAACCAATCATGATCATAAATCAACCAATAGGACAGCAAAAATCTACTCAGACATAATAGGATGGAAACACATCATTGGATAATAATATGAAGCATAAAACACCAGGTTAAAGTAGAGGGTACAACGGGTTGCGGTAGAGTGGGCCGCTGTAGATAGATGGGGGAAGGTGATGCAAGTGTTGGTGAAGATGACGGAGTTGTTGGAGTGGATCGCCGTCATGATGATGGCCCTGGCGGTGTTCCGATGCCACCGGGAGAGAGGGGAGAGAGCCCCCCTCCTTCTTCTTCTTCCTTGAACTTTCCCTAGATGGGAGAAGGGTTTCCCCTCTGGTCCATGGCCTCCATGGCGGCGGAGGGGTGAGAGCCCCTCCGAGATTGGATCTTTCTCTCTTTGTTTCCTAGTGTTTCTGCGCTCCCAGATTCTGGCCTTTCACCGTTTCTTAAATATCCGATGATCCGTAACTTAGATCGGGCTGAAATTTTGAGGGTATTTGCCTTATAAAAATTTCTTTCTTGCAGCCAAAGGAAACCTCCAACCGACATAAGGGGTGGCCAGAAGCCCTCAAGGCGCGGCCAGGGGGTGGGACGCGCCTAGCAGGCTTGTGACCCCTCGGGCATCGTCTCACGTTGATTCTTTTCCCCAAAAATGACATATCTTCCAAAAAAATCTCCGTATGTTTTTACCGCGTTTGGACTTCATTTTATATGGATTTTCTACGAAGCAAAAAAGCATGCAACAAATAGGAACTGGCACTGGGCACTGGATCAATATGTTAGTCCCAAAAATAGTATAAAAAGTTGCCAAAAGTATATGAAAGTTGTAGAATCTTGGCATGAAACAATAAAAAATTATAGATACGACGGAGACGTATCAATATGCTGCTATATACCAGCATACCAAACTACAGAGCATACTGATTTGCTAACTTATATGTTGTGATATGACAGCATACCTAATCCATCTTGAGCATCTTCAGGCGCTCGGAGCGGCGCACTGCCTGAGGGATGGTCCTCTTCCCCCCTTCTTCCTCTGCTTGCGTGTCCCTTCTTCTGGCATCACCTCCTTAAGTTCTTGCTTCACGACGATTGGCGGATCTACAACATCCGGAAGGTTCTCCACGACAATTGGCAGTACCCTATCACCCTCCACGACGACGACTGTTTGACCCACCATCTCCACCTCTGGCACCTCTGGCTCGTCGTCCGAGAGGACGACCACCTCCTCCACCTCCTCGTCAGAAAACTCCTCGTTGGAATCATCGTTCGCCCCGAGCATGCTAGGATTGAGTCGATCCTAGTACGATGCGTTGACTGGCACTGGGACATCAATCACGGTGTCGGCGACGTGCTCGGCCCTCGACACAACGCGCTTAGGATGTGGCTGGGCCGCCAGTTGGGTGGATGAGCGGTACATCCACCAACATGAGTGCTGGCGAGGTTTAGGGGACATCTGCGCCTTCCGCATTGCCCATAGGAGGATCGTGGTGGGAGGGGTGCTAATGCCGCCCGGGAACGCACGAAGCTTTTCCCCCGCCGTCATCACCTTTACGAGGCCGCTGTAGTGGTTCCTCATCATCTGCACGGTTGGGAACCAGCGCGCTATCTCCTTGTACTGCGCGCGTAGCTCCTGGCGGTTGCCGGCGAGCTCCTCAATGGGCTTCTGCCAGCCGATGCTCGCGTCCATGGCGACAGTGGTAAATTGGCTGTTGGCGAGGGTTTTTGGACAGGAGAGTGGGGAGGGGAGTGTGGACTGTAAGTGGGCAGAGCGAGCGGTGAGGGGACACATCTTAACTACAACTGGAAATGCAAATGCCAACGAGTAGTGCAATGCACGGTTGCCCTGCACCGTACGCAACGCACGGTTGCGTCTTAACTGCAATCTTCGAAGTGTTCAATATGTGGAAAGAATTACTAGTCGAAGCAAATCACTAGTTCTATCTCACTGGTATTGCACCCTCTGCATCTAACTACAGGTCCTAGGTTTGAGCCCCATGCTAAACATTTTTTTATTTGTATTATATCATATGTTCACTGTCACCTCTGCCACTCTTTGTCACCTGTGCCACTCTTTGCCACTGTTTATTTGAGGCAAACACACGCTTTTTATTAACTCTGTTGCAAAATGTTTACAGGGATATTGACTGGATCATAGGGAAGATCGAGCCAAATATGTCTACCAGCTCCTAGAGAAGAGGCACGGGTGGGCCGGATTTAATTAAGCCCAAAAACGCCTGGCAGGCTTGCTCAATCTACGCGGACCGTTGCTTCAAAATGCTGCCAAAAAAGGTGCTAAAAAGATCAGTAAATGAAAGTGCAGCGTGTGGATAGCTGACGTAGCCCTACTACCTGATCTAGACCGTCCATGCATGGCGATCCAATGGTCCGGACTGGTGCGGGGTTTTGATGGGGTTTTGAGAGGTTTTCAAGGGTTAGGGTTGAGCATAACTAATTCAAAAAAAATCAAAAAATATAAAACTTGTGCCAATCATCGTTCTATGTGACTAACTCGAGAGGAAAAATGAGAAACCTGGATATGGAGTTTTCCATGAAAAAACCTTCACAAAGATGGCTATCAAGAACGAGGTTGTAGGGTTTTCAAGAGAAGTGAGCTATCGTTTTTTTGTCCACCATGTCTAAAATAGCAAAATCAATTTGAGTGGTTAGTATATGACAAAGTAAGAACATGTGCACTTGTTTTCCATTTTTTTTGTTTTTTTTGATTTTTTATGCTCATTTCAAACTCGGTCAAACCTAAGTTCGACCAACATTTAAACAAGTTTCAAACATTAAAACGAAAAACCAAGCCTGGATCCTTCTTAGTCACTCCAAAATGAAGCTTTTGTGAGGTTTTTGAAAGTTTCAAGTTCAAGACCCGAAACCACTTGTCTTCACACATGTGTTTAAACAACCCATTTCTAAGCAAGTTTTTTTGTCCATCATGTCTAAAACAGCAAAATCAATTTGAGTTGTTAGTATATGACAAAGTAAGAACATGTGCACTGATTTTCCATTTTTTGTTTTTTTGAATTTTTTATGCTCATTTCAAACTTGGTCAAACCTAAGTTTGACCAACATTTAAACAAGTTTCAAACATGAAAATGAAAAACCAAGCCTGGATCCTTCTTAGTCACTCCAAAATGAAGCTTTTGTGAGGTTTTTGAAAGTTTCAAGTTCAACACCCAAAACCACTTGTCTTCACACATGTGTTTAAACAACCCATTTCTAATCAAGTTTTTTTGTCCACCATGTCTAAAACAGCAAAATCAATTTGAGTTGTTAGTATATGACAAAGTAAGAACATTTGCACTGTTTTTCCACATTTTGATTTTTTTTGAATTTTTTATGCTCATTTCAAACTTGGTCAAGCTAAGTTTGACCAACATTTAAACAAGTTTCAAACATGAAAAATGAAAAACCAAGCCTGGATCCTTCTTAGTCACTCCAAAATGAAGCTTTTGTGAGGTTTTTGAAAGTTTTAATTTCAACACCCAAAACCACATGTCTTTACACATGTGTTTCAAATTAGCTTCAAAGGTAGGGTAAACAACCCATTTCTAAGCAAGTTTTTTGTCCACCATGTCTAAAGCAGCAAAATCAATTTGAGTTATTAGTATAGGACAAAGCTAGAACGTGTGCACTGATTTCCCATTTTTTTGATTTTTTTGAATTTTTTATGCTCATTTCAAACTTGGTCAAACCTAAGTTTGACCAACATTTAAACAAGTTTCAAACATGAAAAATGTAAAACCAAGCATGGATCCTTCTTAGTCACTCCAAAATGAAACTTTTGTGAGGTTTTTGAAAGTTTCAAGTTCAACACCCAAAACCACTTGTCTTCACACATGTGTTTCAAATTAGCTCCAAAGGTAGGGTAAACAACCCATTTCTAAGCAAGTTTTTTTGTCCACCATGTGTAAAGTAGCAAAATAAATTTGACTTATTAGTATATGACAAAGTAAGAACATGTGCACTGGTTTTCCATTTTTTTATTTTATATTTATTTTTAATGTTCATTTCAAACTTGGTCAAACCTAAGTTTGACCAACATTTAAACAAGTTTCAAACATGAAAATGAAAAACCAAGCCTGGATCCTTCTTAGTCACTCCATATATGAATTCAAACTCCATGTATGAATTTCAAATGAACCATATATGCATTTGCCTCTGTTCCTCCACTTTAAACTGGTTTGTCATGAAAACAAATTGCATATTCAGAATCCTTGAATTTTTCTGATCATGCTACATATATAATTTATTTCATTTGGAGTTTCGGTTTAAAAGATATCGAGTTTACAAGTTTATAGCATTTTCTGGATTATTCAGTAAATAGAAAAGGTTTATTCATACTGACGTGGGGGGTTGACCGGTCAATCGGACCCGTGGGCTAGGGATGTTAGTGTTACTAGTTGAATCCTACCCTCTACTTATGCGGTCAAATGTGTCGTACTCTAGCTATTTACACATCCAGATTTGCGCCACTCTCGCCGCCGGCGACCACAAAAACCACGCAATCCAGCCCCGCCGCCGCAGATCAAGCATGAGGCCCGGATCTTCCAGCTCGCGCGGCGACCATTCCGGCGGCGGAAACCGCTCCGACAAGGATCGGAATGGGGCGAAGCGGCCGACGCCCGACTCTGACCCCGAACGGGCGGCGCGGGTTGCTTCCGACGCTGGTCGGAAGCGCGACGCGTGCAAGTACACGAACTGAGGGCTCGCACCGCCGCGTGCATTCGCTCGGCACGATGTGGAGGAGTACGACCGCCAGATGGCGACGACGGCGCGAGAGGGCGGCACGAGGCGACCACCTGCTAGCTCCTCTGGCGTGGGTGGCACGGGGAGCTCCGCCATTGCACGCGCACCGCTGCCGCCTCCGAAGAGGGAGGGGAAGGAGGAGGGCTTGACACCGGCCCCCGGGCGCCTCGGCTTTTTGCCGGGAGACTACATTGACGACGACGACCTCGACGACATCATCGCCGAGATTATGGAGCGCACCAAGGACGAGCCGCAGCAGATCATCGCGCACCGGAAGATGGAAGAGGAGCTCGACGTGTTCTGCCTCCGCCAAGCCATCGAGCAATCCTACGCCGACGCGTGGTGGGGCGCCTCCCACTCCGACTCCGACTGAGCGCCGCTGCCGCCTTGTCGGGACCGCACCCCTAGGCCTCAGGTGATCCCAATTTTGGAGATATAACTAGGGGTAGGAGCTGCGGGATACCCGTGTATATTTATGTAATCGAAGTACTGAGTGTGACTTTTGCTCCGACGAGCCCGTCATTAGAACTACGAGTGCTAATCCGTGTGTAATTGAACCAAATTATCTGCTATGTGTGCTAAAATCTATCTATGTTGTTTGAATTCAGTCGATTTTGGTTGAATGCTCCTAAATATGATTGTCTGAATCGGAGCTCGTCAGCGTTGCCGTGCTTCGTCACCGGAGAAGAAGAAGAGGGAGGATGCGCGCGCAGGAAAAAACGGTTTAACGCCATCTGGGTCCCACGCCAACATGGATAAGCTATGGGTCCCGTCTGGCTTCACCTAATCGTGACAGAGATTATGCTTAAGGGCCATGTCGTGCCTGGGCTATTTATATGTAAAGAGATGTCACACCAGAGCTGTTCTTGCTGTTCTTGCGAACAATGTCGCTTTGCAACCAATTCGCAAGAAAAAAGTAGCACCGGGAGCTGTTGACCCCCGACTCACACACGAGAAGGGTCATCGGAACATAGTAAGTAAAGGTGATCGCTTTCGACGCCGTCGGTTCTATGCTTTCGATACGAGGGTGAGCTGATCGATGCGCTCGTGTGCGTGTAGCGGGTACATGTACCCGGAGTACGCCATGGATCATGGATGGTGTCTTCTCGGTGAAGTCCGACATGTTCAGCTTCGGCGTGCTGGTCCTGGAGATCGTCGGCGGCAGGAAGAATCGGGGAATGTGCAGCAGCGGCGAGAAGACGAGCCTGCTCAGCCACGTGAGTGATTCAGAACTAATCCGTGGAATGACAAACATATGATTGTAACGTGACTGTACTGTGCATGGGCAGGCATGGAAGCTGTGGAGGGAGGGTAACTGGCTGGAGCTGCTAGACAAGGTGGTGGCCATTGGCGGCGACCGGGAGTCGGAGGAGGTGCTGCGGTGCGTGCAGGTCGGGCCGCTGTGCATGCAGGAACGGGCGGAGGACCGGCCGCATATGGCCACAGTGTTCCTGATGCTGGCCAACCTGAGCATGGTATGCCACATCCGAGGCACCCGGGCTACTACAGCGACCGAGGATCAACCTCCACCGACGGCGAGTGCTCGTTGAGCTGCACCGTCAATGAAATCACCCTCACCGTCATCATGGGACTGTGACAACATGGTGCATTCAGTTTTTTCTTTACAACAAATAGACTTTATTCCTCAAATGATTGTCATATCATTATAATAAGATGAGAAATAAAGTCAGGGATCTCAGTATCCCAAGTACTAGAGTTTCTAGAGCTAAAGAGTGACTAGCTATCTCATCGGCAACCTGATTTGCCGCCCGGAAGCAATTCATAAAGGAGATGTTCGCAAAGTCCATCGACGAATGCTTATATTCAGGCAATAAGGGCTTCGTCTGGTCCAAGGTATGTATCCATCAGCCGGATCGATTCCACTACAAACATACAATCAAACTCTATATCCGCGTTTTTGCACCCCAGGCTTCCGAGCAGCTTAACTGAGTTCCGTAAGTACAATTGTGATACTTCGATAATACTTCTTCGTCTCAAAATAAATGACTCAACTTTATATAAAGTCAATACAAAGTTAAGTCATTAATTGTGGGACAGAGGGAGTATATTATACGGATTTGCTAGATGAGATTTAGCAATGCATCATCTAAGTTCAGCACCATCTCATCGATTTGTGCTGTAAATTTCATGCAAACCTTTATCTAGCTTCGTTGGACACGCATATCTCACGTTGTGTTTTTTTCTTGCCTTTTGCATTTGTTTTGTCTGCCCATTCGCATTGGATGAGTAAATTGCATGAAACCACCACTTTAAAGGTTAAATTGGCATTAGACACTACATTACATTTTTTTAACGGAAAACACCACGTCTTTTCTAATAGATTTGCAAAACATTCACAGCTGTCCCTATAGCCGTTAGACGTCGTTAGATGACGTTGTTTTGTCCATTTCCTTCCCACATCTCCATTCCCCCCTCTCCCTCCTTCCTGCTTCCTCCCGCCCCCCTCGCACTACAAAGATAGCTACTCCGGCGAAACCAGGCGGTGCTGGCGGCGGCGCCCTGTCTGGCAATGGCGCATGCGACGTGGATCCCGAGCTAGGCGAGCTTTGCGGGTGCTCAAACCCTAGCAAGGCGATGGAGGAAGAGTACACATTAATGCATGTGTCATTCGTGATTGCCTCCTTATAATATTTTGCAACCCAATTTCCACGGAAGGGCATGTGTGTACCAAATACTGCTTCCTGATGGTAAAGATCTTCTCGTTTGCAATCTGAGAAGCTGCTATATAAAAAGGGCATTCCTTATCTATGCACTGTGCTATAACCCTATCAATGTAATTTTCTATGGTACTCAAAGTCCCGGTTTTGTGAAATATACAGGGTTTGAAGTGTACTTCTAAACTGGTACACATCAATGAAGCAAAGATCACTAGTAGAAAATAAGACATTTGTCTCGGTTCCAGAGGGCCTTTAGTCCCGGTTCTGAAACCGGGACAACGGCAACGGGACTAAAGGTCCGGCCTTTTAGTCCCGGTTCACTTACGAACAGGGACTAAAAGGGCTCCACGCGGCCGCAGCAGGGCGCCCAGGCCAGAGGGCCTATAGTCCCGGTTGGTAACACCAACCGGGACAAAAGGCCATCCACATGTCAGCACCTGCAAAGCGCTAGGGTCTAGTTTTTTTAAAAGGGGCGTGTTTCATTTTGTGTTTTCATTTTCTTTTATATTTATATTGTATCTCCACGTAGTTACACATATTAATATACAACATCATCAATACAAATTATGGGAAAAAACATCCAACGTCGGTACAAATTAAATGGATGCAATAGACCAAGTTAAAGTAGAGGAAAATACGATGTTGCCATTCGCAACATCGTATCTTTCTCTAATTCAACTTGGTGTATTGCATCCATATAATTTGTACTAGTATATGTCATATTACAACTCATCATCATCTTAATCAACTCTTCATCATTCTAGGTAAAATAACATAAAAAGGTGAAGTCCTCATCATTCTGGTTGTTATCATACTAGCAAATGATCAAGTTATCACAAGTTAGAAACATTAAATACTGCTCTCTCCTAGGTAAAATAGCATAAAAAAGGTGAACTCCTGCATCTCCCCATTGAAGAATACAGATCAACCTATCTCCTACTTCTGGCTCGCGCAATTTATAGTCTCCAAGTGTTTGCCTGGATGCTGTTATTGCCTTACTCCATCCTTTTATTTTCATGGTATTCTTGTTGGGGTCTACCGTAGGTGCATCGCATGCAAATTAATTTTTTCCTACGCGCAGAACATACAAGAACATGCTACAGAAATGTATCATAGATTGTTACCACTAGACGCGCAGTGCCGTGCAACAAAAGTAGAGCTGGGGCAGCGCGTTCGTGTGGTCCATCTCCTCCTCGTCCTATCTCCCTCGAACAACCGTTCCAATCTCCCTCGAACAGCCGGTCGCTGGATCCCACGTACAGGTTCGCCGGAGCGACGCAAGTGCACCGCCTCTAACGGTATCTGTGCGTGCAGGAGGAACACTGGTGCGACGGACTGCTAGGTCCGATCACACGGTCGGCGACGACGAGTGGAGGTGGCTAGTTGCAACTCATGCAAAGCCCTAATGACGGCACCGAAGCGATCAACCGGATCGGTGTGCCGCACCTCCACTATATATAGGCATCCGGCGCGGGCTCAACTCTTGGGCCTCGCATGGATCCTAAAGCCCACGTGTTCCTTCCCTTAAGTGTGCGACCCTTTAGGTTCTCGTCCACTTGGTCGCGAGTCAGATGACATCCGACTTGACCGGTCGGTAGCGGCCTCTAGCAAGACGTGCCGATTGCAAGTGTCCGATGAAGCTGGTTAGGCGAACCTGTACTTCACACTTCTGTTTCTTTTGCCACACGATATATGTTGTCGTGCACAAGGCGACATGGTCATCCTTGTTGCAGCATGACCTCTTTCTCGTTCCGGTGAATCCGACCAACACTTCGGATTATCTCATAATTCTCATCGCATGGCCATGTTTATCCAGGTCGGATCACCTGAGGGGCCCAGAGTATATCTCTCCTGGTAGGAGGGGCAAATCCCATCTTGCTCGACCATGTCTCGCAACATGGGTCTGGACAAACCCAAAACCTACCTTTGTAACTACCCAGTCACGGAGTAGCGTTTGATCGACCCAAAGCAAGTCTGTCACCATCCCGAGTACATACGCCAGCTCAGGTCTTAAGACATAGAACGTATGTTGTACTAGAGACTCACAGATTACCTATCGTTGCGTCTCATAGTTGGGTCTGTCCAACTCAGACCTTATCTCGACTCGGATCCGACTATGTCGAATCTGACCAGACCTTTTTGAGTCCATATTATCCGGCTAGCATCCAATGCTACATGGTCAGTGAGACCGAACCATCCACTGTGTCATATGCTAGTCTTATTAGTTGCGCGTCCACACAACCCTTTCGACTAGGGACCATTTAGGACAGTTATCATACAATGCATAGTCTCACAAATAAGTCACGTACTTATTAATACACATCACCGATAATGTCCAAGGACTATCTTTATTCATAAACACATAGGAAATATCATCATACATGATTGCCTCTAGGGCATATCTCCAACAATTCTCACTTTGAGATATCATGTATTTACTAGGGTAACTCATTGGCATTGGCCGTAAACTAACCATATGCAAATCACATTTGGTAAACATTCACTTAGAAACGGTCTCTGGCGGGAGTAGCTATTGAAGAACATAATTTATAATAACATAGTTAGCAAACTAGTTTTGCGTAAGAACAATGTATGAAAAGGATGGACTAATGACACAAGAGTAAAAAATATCTTACAAAGTAGTCTCTAGTGATGTTATAAGGGTTTAGCTTGTGCACTAGTGGCACATATTCATGATAAATGTTACAAATCATGTAATTTTCCTTACGATGTTGAACAACATGAATATATGAGATGAGATGATCTTTCTCCAACCAAGTAAGTTTGGAGTCATAACTATAGTACGTTCGATCTATTATCTGTCGGGTAGTTTTTGTAGCACGGAAATAAGCCGATAATCAAAAATAAAGAAAATTGTGGCTATAGCAAATATCATTTTATTTAACAACAATAAAACAACAATACCATTAGGGTGAGATTTAGAGGTCACAGCTACAGTGCAAACTAGTGGAAAACAAAGAAGGAAAGTCACGGATACGGTAACAAAAGCACTGCATTTATTTACTATAGCATAGTTACCGTTCATATACATAAATTTAAAGTTGATTTTATTTCACCATCTGTTTGTATGCAATTTTGGTAAATGTATACAGTAGATTTGCAATGGTGGTGTGGCCGGTGGCTCAACTAGGAGGAGGAGGAGACCGGAGCGGGTTCGGGAAGGTGACGATGTCCGGGGAGGCGACGACGTCGGGGGAGGCGACAACGTCGGGGGGCGGCGACGACATCAACGAGGCGACATCATCGAGGAAGGCAACGGGGGCGGCGACAGCGTCGTGGAGGCAACAACATCGGGGGGGGGGGGGGAGGGCCGACAAGGAGGCGACGGCGTCAGGGGGCAGCGATGGCGACGTGGCAGCGACGAGGAGGCGGCGGCGACAAGAAGCGAACGGGCTCCGGGAGGCTACGGCAAGATCCGGCAGCCTTGCAGCGTCGAGGTGGTTTTCGACGCCGAGGAAAAAAAATTCCAAGTCCCGCTTATATAGTCCAGTATTTAGCCCCGGTTGGTGGCTCCAATTGGGACTAAAGGGGTGCCTTTCGTCCCGGTTGGAGCCACCAACCGGGACTAAACGTAGCTTTTGCCACGCGAACGGGCGGGAAGCTCAGGTCTATAGTCTTGGTTGGTGGCTCCAACCAGGACTAAAAGTGGGCCTTTCGTCCCGGTAGGAGTCACCAATTGGGACTAAAGGGCTGCTCCTCGCACCGACGCGGGGCGGTGAGAATTTAGTCCCACCTCGCCAACCAAAGGCAATAGCGGTGGTTTATAAGCTCCGCTGCTGCTTCCCTTTCGAGCTCCTCTCTTTAGCAGGCCATGGGCCTAAACTTCTTCTCTTATATGTCCTGTTGGGCCTATTTGCCTTGCGAGCCTACGTCCTGGCCCATGTGTAGTTGGGTTTCTAGTCGTATGCAAGCCGTGGTGGCCTAGTACGCGGGCATTTTTTTATTTGTTTTTGCATATTAAAGTTTTTAACAAAAAATACTTTGATAAGTTTAGTTCATTCTTTTTAGTTAATATTTTAGTTCATTCTTTTTAGGCCATTCTTTGCTAAATTACTTAGTTTTAGTTAATATTATTTTGATTCTTTTTAGTTCATTCTTTTTACTTAATGTTTTTGTTGATTCTTTTTAGTTCATATTTTAGTTGATTCTTTATAGGTCATTCTTTTCTAAAATACCTAGTTTTTAACAAAAAATACTTTGATAATTTTAATTGACATTATTTTGATTCTTTTTAGTTCATTATTTTTAGTTAATGTTTTAGTTGATTCTTTTTAGTTCATTCTGCTTAGTTAATGTTTTAGTTGATTCTTTTTAGTTCATTCGAAGCCACATCATCCCAATTCAACCAATGTCTGACTTCATTAGCTATTTTTCATGCATTTCACGATTTTTTTGAGCTAAAACGACCCTGAATTGAAAAGTATTACAAATGAACTCTGAAGTGATTGAAAATTGGCATGGTATCATAATTTCACCCACATAGCATGTGCTAAAAAGTTGAGAGGGTTACGAGAAAAACTGGATGCACTTCATGTACAAACTAGACAACCTCTTTCGAAGTATGAGGGTTTTAGATGAAAACCCATCTGTTACAAAAAGATTTCAATTTATTAAACATATTTGAACTCAAGACTTCTTTTGCATTCAATGTGCACCATTCAAAGACGCATCATCCCATTTCAACCATTTTCTCACTTCATTAGCTATTTTTCATGCATTTCATGATTTATTTTGAGCTAAAACGACCGTGAATGGAAAAGTACTACAAATGAACTCTGAAATGATTCAAAATTGGCATGGTATCATAATTTCACCCACATAGCATGTGCTAAAAAGTTGAGAGGGTCACGGCAAAAACTGGATGCACTTCATGTACAAACTAGATAATATCTTTCGAAGTATGAGGGTTTTAGACGAAAACTTATCAGTTACAAAAGAATTTCAATTTATTAAACATATTTGAACTCAAGACTTTTTTTTGCATTCAATGTGCACCATTCAAAGACAGATCATCCCATTTCAACCATTTTCTGACATCATTTGCTATTTTTCATGCATTTCATGATTTATTTTTAGCTAAAACGACCCTGAATAGAAAAGCACTCCAATTGCACTTTGTAATGGTTGAAAATTGGCATGGTATCATAATTTGACCCACATAGAATGTGCTAAAAAGTTGAGAGGGTTATGGAAAAAACTGGATGCACTTCGTGTACAAACTTGACAATCTCTTTCAAAGTATGAGGGTTTAGATGAACACTCATATGTTACAAAAGGATTTCAATTTATTAAATATATTTGAAGTCAAGACTTTTTCTGCCTTTAATGTGCACCATTAAAAGCCACATCATCCCATTTCAACCATTTTCTGACTTTATTAGCTATTTTTCATGCATTTCATTATTTATTTTGAGCTAAAACGACACTGAATTAAAAAGCATTGCAAATGAACTGTGAAATTGTTGAAAATTGGCATGGTCTCATAATTTCACCCACATAGCATGTGCTAAAAAGTTGAGAGGGTCACGGCAAAAACTGGATGCACTTCATGTACAAACTAGACAATATCTTTCGAAGTATGAGGGTTTTAGACGAAAACTTATCAGTTACAAAAGAATTTCAATTTACTAAACATATTTGAACTCAAGACTTTTTTTTGCATTCAATGTGCACCATTCAAAGACAGATCATCCCATTTCAACCATTTTCTGACATCATTTGCTATTTTTCATGCATTTCATGATTTATTTTCAGCTAAAACGACCCTGAATAGAAAAGCACTCCAATTGCACTTTGTAATGGTTGAAAATTGGCATGGTATCATAATTTGACCCACATAGAATGTGCTAAAAAGTTGAGAGGGTTATGGAAAAAACTGGATGCACTTCGTGTACAAACTTGACAATCTCTTTCAAAGTATGAGGGTTTAGATGAACACTCATATGTTACAAAAGGATTTCAATTTATTAAATATATTTGAATTCAAGACTTTTTCTGCCTTTAATGTGCACCATTCAAAGCCACATCATCCCATTTCAACCATTTTCTGACTTTATTAGCTATTTTTCATGCATTTCATTATTTATTTTGAGCTAAAACGACACTGAATTAAAAAGCATTGCAAATGAACTGTGAAATTGTTGAAAATTGGCATGGTCTCATAATTTCACCCACATAGCATGTGCTAAAAAGTTGAGAGGGTCACGGCAAAAACTGGATGCACTTCATGTACAAACTAGACAATATCTTTCGAAGTATGAGGGTTTTAGACGAAAACTTATCAGTTACAAAAGAATTTCAATTTACTAAACATATTTGAACTCAAGACTTTTTTTTGCATTCAATGTGCACCATTCAAAGACAGATCATCCCATTTCAACCATTTTCTGACATCATTTGCTATTTTTCATGCATTTCATGATTTATTTTCAGCTAAAACGACCCTGAATAGAAAAGCACTCCAATTGCACTTTGTAATGGTTGAAAATTGGCATGGTATCATAATTTGACCCACATAGAATGTGCTAAAAAGTTGAGAGGGTTATGGAAAAAACTGGATGCACTTCGTGTACAAACTTGACAATCTCTTTCAAAGTATGAGGGTTTAGATGAACACTCATATGTTACAAAAGGATTTCAATTTATTAAATATATTTGAATTCAAGACTTTTTCTGCCTTTAATGTGCACCATTCAAAGCCACATCATCCCATTTCAACCATTTTCTGACTTTATTAGCTATTTTTCATGCATTTCATTATTTATTTTGAGCTAAAACGACACTGAATTAAAAAGCATTGCAAATGAACTGTGAAATTGTTGAAAATTGGCATGGTCTCATAATTTCACCCACATAGCATGTGCTAAAAAGTTGAGAGGGTCACGGCAAAAACTGGATGCACTTCATGTACAAACTAGACAATATCTTTCGAAGTATGAGGGTTTTAGACGAAAACTTATCAGTTACAAAAGAATTTCAATTTACTAAACATATTTGAACTCAAGACTTTTTTTTGCATTCAATGTGCACCATTCAAAGACAGATCATCCCATTTCAACCATTTTCTGATATCATTTCCTATTTTTCATGCATTTCATGATTTATTTTCAGCTAACATGACCCTGAATAGAAAAGCACTCCAATTGCACTCTGGAATGGTTGGAAATTGGCATGGTATCATAATTTGACCCACATAGAATGTGCTAAAAAGTTGGGAGTGTTATGGCAAAAACTGGATGCACTTCGTGTACAAACTGGACAATCTCTTTCAAAGTATGAGGTTTTTGATGAACACTCATATGTTACAAAAGGATTTCAATTTATTAAATATATTTGAACTCAAGACTTTTTCTGCCTTTAATGTGCACCATTCAAAGCCACATCATCCCATTTCAACCATTTTGTGACTTTATTAGCTATTTTTCATGCATTTCATTATTTATTTTGAGCTAAAACGACATTGAATTGAAAAGCACTACAATGAACTCTGAAATGGTTGATAATTGGCATGGTATCATAATTTGACCCACTTAGCATGTGCTAAAAAGCAGAGAGGCTTACGACAAAAACTGGATGCACTTCGTGTACAAACTGGACAATCTCTTTCAAAGTATGGGGGTTTCAAACGAAAACCCATCTGTTAGAAAAGGATTTCAATTTATTAAACATACTTGAACTGAAGTCTTTTTCTGCATTCAATGTGCACCATTCAAAGCCACATCATCCCATTTCAACTATTTTCTGACTTCATTAGCTATTTTTCATGCATTTCATGATTTATTTTGAGCTAAAACGACCGTGAATTTAAAAGTACTACAAATGAATTCTGAAATGATTGAAACTTGGCATGGTATCATAATTTCACCCACATAGCATGTGCTAAAAACTTGAGATGGTTACGACAAAAACTGGATGCACCTCATGTAGAAACTGGACAATCTCATTCGAAGTATGATGGTTTTAGACGAAAACCTATGTGTTACAAAAGAATTTCAATTTATTAAACATATTTGAACTCAAGACTTTTTTTCCATTCAATGTGCACCATTCAAAGACAGATCGTCCCATTTCAACCATTTTCTGACATCTTTAGCTATTTTCATGCATTTCATGATTTATTTTCAACTAAAATGACCCTGAATGGAAAAGCGCTGCAAATGAACTCTGAATGGTTGAAAATTGGCGTGGTATCATAATTTCACCCACATAGAATGCGCTAAAAAGTTGAGAGGGTTACGGCAAAAACTGGACGCACTTCGTGTACAAACTGGACAATCTCTTTCAAAGTATGGGGGTTTTAGACGAAAACTCATATATTACAAAAGGATTTCAATTTTATTAAACATATTTGAACTCAAAACTTTTTCTACCTTCAATGTGCACCATTCAAAGCCACATCATCCCATTTCAACCATTTTCTGACTTTATTAGCTATTTTTCATGCATTTCATTAATTATTTTGAGCTAAAACGACCCTGAATTGGAAAGCACTTCAAATAAACTCTGAAATGGTTGAAAATTGGCATGGTATCATAATTTCACACACATAGCATGTTCTAAAAATTAGAGAGGGTTACGACAAAAACTAGATGAAGTTCGTCTACAAACTGGACAATCTCTTTCGAAGTATGAGGGTTTTAGACGAAAACCCATCTGTTACAAAAGGATTTCAATTAATTAAACATATTTGAACTCAAGACTTTTTCTACACTCAATGTGCACCATTCAAAGCCACATCATCCCATTTCAACTTTTTTCTGACTTCATTATCTATTTTTCATGCATTTCATTATTTATTTTGAGCTAAAACGACCGTGAATTGAAAAGTACTACAAATGAACTTTGAAATGATTGAAAATTGGAATGGTATCATAATTTCAGCCACATAGCATGTGCTAAAAAGTTGAGAGGGTTACAACAAAAACTGGATGCACTTCATGTACAAACTGGACAATCTCTTTCGAAGTATGATGGTTTATGATGAAAACCTATGTGTTACAAAAGAATTTCAATTTCTTAAACATATTTGAACTCAATACTTTTTTTGCATTCAATGTGCACCATTCAAAGCCACATCATCCCATTTCAACCATTTTCTGATATCATTAGCAATTTTTCATGCATTTCATTATTTATTTTCAGCTAAAACGACCGTGAATGGAAAAGCACTTCAAATGAACTCTGAAATGGTTGAAAATTGGCATTGTATCATAATTTCACCCACATAGAATGTGTCAAAAAGTTGAGAGGGTTACGGCAAAAACTGGACGCACTTCCTGTACAAACTGGACAATCTCTTTCAAAGTATGGGGGTTTTAGACGAAAACTCATATGCTATAAAAGGATTTCAATTTATTAAACATATTTGAACTCAAGACTTTTTCTGCCTTCAATGCGCACCATTCAAAGCTACATCATCCCATTTCAACCATTTTCTGACTTTATTAGCTATTTTTCATGCATTTCATTATTTATTTTGAGCTAAAACGACCCTGAATTAAAAAGCATTGCAAATGAACTGTGAAATTGTTGAAAATTGGCATGGTATCATAATTTCACCCACATAGCATGTGCTAAAAAGCAAAGAGGGTTACGACAAAAACTGGATGCACTTCGTGTACAAACTAGACAATCTCTTTTGAAGTATGAGGGTTTTAGACGAAAACCCATCTGTTACAAAAGGATTTCAATTTATTAAACATATTTGAACTGAAGACTTTTTCTGCATTCAGTGTTCACCATTCAAAGCCATTTCATCCCATTGCAACCATTTTCTGACTTCATAAGCTATTTTCATGCATTTCATGTTTTATTTTGAGCTAAAACTATCCTGAATTGAAAAGCACTACAAATGAACTCTGAAATGATTCAAAATTGGCATGGTATCATAATTTCATCCACATAGCATGTGCTAAAACGTTGAGAGGGTCACGACAAAAACTGGATGCACTTCACGTACGAACTAGACAATCTCTTTCGAAGTATGAGGGTTTTAGACGAAAACTCATATGTTACAAAAGAATTTCAATTTATTAAACATATTTGAACTCAAGACTTTTTCTGCATTCAATGTGCACCATTCAAAGCCACATCATCCCATTTCAACCATTTTCTGACATCATTTGCTATTTTTTATGCAGTTCATGATTTATTTTCAGCTAAAACGACCCTGAATAGAAAAGCACTCCAATTGCACTCTGGAATGGTTAAAAATTGGCATGGTATCATACTTTGACCCACATAGAATGTGCTAAAAAGTTGAGAGGGTTATCGCAAAAACTGGATGCACTTCGTGTACAACTAGACAATCTCTTTCAAAGTATGAGGGTTTTAGACGAACACTCATATGTTACAAAAGGATTTCAATTTATTAAATATATTTGAACTCAAGACTTTTTCGTCCTTTAATGTGCACCATTCAAAGCCACATCATCCCATTTCAACCATTTTCTGACTTTATTTGCTATTTTTCATGCATTTCATTATTTATTTTGAGCTAAAACGACACTGAATTGAAAATCACTACAAATGAACTCTGAAATGGTTGATAATTGGCATGGTATCATAATTTGACCCACATAGCATGTGCTAAAAAGCAGAGAGGCTTATGACAAAAACTGGATGCACTTCGTGTACAAACTGGACAATCTCTTTCAAAGTATGGGGGTTTCAAACGAAAACCCATCTGTTAGAAAAGGATTTCAATTTATTAAACATACTTGAACTGAAGTCTTTTTCTGCATTCAATGTGCACCATTCAAAGCCACATCATCCCATTTCAACTATTTTCTGACTTCATTAGCTATTTTTCATGCATTTCATGATTTATTTTGAGCTAAAACGACAGTGAATTTAAAAGTACTACAAATGAATTCTGAAATGATTGAAACTTGGCATGGTATCATAATTTCACCCACATAGCATGTGCTAAAAACTTGAGATGGTTACGACAAAAACTGGATGCACCTCATGTAGAAACTGGACAATCTCATTCGAAGTATGATGGTTTTAGACGAAAACCTATGTGTTACAAAAGAATTTAAATTTATTAAACATATTTGAACTCAAGACATTTTTCCATTCAATGTGCACCATTCAAAGACAGATCGTCCCATTTCAACTATTTTCTGACATCTTTAGCTATTTTCATGCATTTCATGATTTATTTTCAACTAAAATGACCCTGAAGGGAAAAGCACTGCAAATGAACTCTGAATGGTTGAAAATTGGCGTGGTATCATAATTTCACCCACATAGAATGCGCTAAAAAGTCGAGAGGGTTACGGCAAAAACTGGACGCACTTCGTGTACAAACTGGACAATCTCTTTCAAAGTATGGGGGTTTTAGACGAAAATTCATATATTACAAAAGGATTTCAATTTTATTAAACATATTTGAACTCAAGACTTTTTATGCTTTCAATGTGCACCATTCAAAGCCACATCATCCCATTTCAACTATTTTCTGACTTCGTTAGCTATTTTTCATGCATTTCATGATCTATTTTGAGCTAAAACAACCGTGAATTGAAAAGTACTACAAATGAACTCTGAAATGATTGGAAATTGGCATGGTATCATAATTTCACCGACATAGAATGTGCTAAAAAGTTGAGAGGGTTACGACAGAAACTGGATGCATTTCATGTACAAACTAGACAATCTCTTTCGAAGTATGATGGTTTTAGACGAAAACCTATCTGTTACAAAAGTATTTCAATTTATTAAACATATTTGAACTCATGGTTTTTTTGCATTCAATGTGCACCATTCAAACACACATCATCCCATTTCAACCATTTTCTGTCATCATTAGCTATTTTTCATGCATTTCATTATTTATTTTCAGCTAAAACAACCGTGAATGGAAAAGCACTGCAAATGAACTCTGAAATGGCTAAAAATTGGCATGGTATCATAATTTCACCCACATAGAATGTGCTAAAAAGTTGAGAGGGTTACCGCAAAAACTAGACGCACTTTGTGTACAAACTGGACAATCTCTTTCGAAGTATGGGGGTTTTAGAGGAAAACTCATATGTTACAAAAGGATTTCAATTTATTAAACATACTTGAACTCAAAACTTTTTCTACCTTCAATGTGCACCATTCAAAGCCACATCATCCCATTTCAACCATTTTCTGACTTTATTAGCTATTTTTCATGCATTTCATTAATTATTTTGAGCTAAAACGACCCTGAATTGGAAAGCACTGCAAATGAACTCTGAAATGGTTGAAAATTGGCATGGTATCATAATTTCACACACATAGCATGTGCTAAAAATTAGAGAGGGTTACGGCAAAAACTAGATGAAGTTCGTCTACAAACTGGACAATCTCTTTCGAAGTATGAGGGTTTTAGACGAAAACCCATCTGTTACAAAAGGATTTCAATTAATTAAACATATTTGAACTCAAGACTTTTTCTACACTCAATGTGCACCATTCAAAGCCACATCATTCCATTTCAACTATGTTCTGACTTCATTATCTATTTTTCATGCATTTCATTATTTATTTTGAGCTAAAACGACCGTGAATTGAAAAGTACTACAAATGAACTTTGAAATTATTGAAAATTGGAATGGTATCATAATTTCAGCCACATAGCATGTGCTAAAAAGTTGAGAGGGTTACAACAAAAACTGGATGCACTTCATGTACAAACTGGACAATCTCTTTCGAAGTATGATGGTTTTAGATGAAAACCTATGTGTTACAAAAGAATTTCAATTTCTTAAACATATTTGAACTCAATACTTTTTTTGCATTCAATGTGCAACATTCAAAGCCACATCATCCCATTTCAGCCATTTTCTGACTTCATTAGCAATTTGGCATGGTATCATAATTTCACCCACATAGCATGTGCTAAAACGTTGAGAGGGTCACGGCAAAAACTGGATGCACTTCATGTACAAACTGGACAATCTCTTTCAAAGTATGGGGGTTTTAGGCGAAAACTAATATGCTACAAAAGGATTTCAATTTATTAAACATATTTGAACTCAAGACTTTTTCTGCCTTCAATGCGCACCATTCAAAGCCACATCATCCCATTTCAACCATTTTCTGACATCATTTGCTATTTTTCATGCATTTCATGATTTATTTCCCGCTAAAACGACCCTGAATAGAAAAGCACTCCAATTGCACTCTGGAATGGTTAAAAATTGGCATGGTATCATAATTTGACCCACATAGAATGTGCTAAAAAGTTGAGAGGGTTATCGCAAAAACTGGATGCACTTCATGTACAAACTAGACAATCTCTTTAAAGTATGAGGGTGTAGACGAACACTCATATGTTACAAAAGGATTTCAATTTATTAAATATATTTGAACTCAAGACTTTTTCTGCCTTTAATGTGCACCATTCAAAGCCACATCATCCCTATTCAACCATTTTCTGACTTTATTAGCTATTTTTCATGCATTTCATTATTTATTTTGAGCTAAAACGACACTGAATTGAAAAGCACTACAAATGAACTCTGAAATGGTTGATAATTGGCATGGTATCATAATTTGACCCACATAGCATGTGCTAAAAAGCAGAGAGGCTTACGACAAAAACTGGATGCACTTCGTGTACAAACTAGACAATCTCTTTCAAAGTATGGGGGTTTCAAACGAAAACCCATCTGTTACAAAAGGATTTCAATTTATTAAACATACTTGAACTGAAGTCTTTTTCTGCATTCAATGTGCACCATTCAAAGCCACATCATCCCATTTCAACTATTTTCTGACTTCATTAGCTATTTTTCATGCATTTCATGATTTATTTTGAGCTAAAACGACCGTGAATTTAAAAGTACTACAAATGAATTCTGAAATGATTGAAAATTGGCATGGTATCATAATTTCACCCACATAGCATGTGCTAAAAACTTGAGATGGTTACGACAAAAACTGGATGCACCTCATGTAGAAACTGGACAATCTCATTCGAAGTATGATGGTTTTAGACGAAAACCTATGTGTTACAAAAGAATTTCAATTTATTAAACATATTTGAACTCAAGACTTTTTTTCCATTCAATGTGCACCATTCAAAGACAGATCGTCCCATTTCAACCATTTTCTGACATCTTTAGCTATTTTCATGCATTTCATGATTTATTTTCAACTCAAATGACCCTGATGGGAAAAGCACTGCAAATGAACTCTGAATGGTTCAAAATTGGCGTGGTATCATAATTTCACCCACATAGAATGCGCTAAAAAGTTGAGAGGGTTACGGCAAAAACTGGACGCACTTCGTGTACAAACTGGACAATCTCTTTGAAAGTATGGGGGTTTTAGACGAAAACTCATATATTACAAAAGGATTTCAATTTTATTAAACATATTTGAACTCAAGACTTTTTATGCGTTCAATGTGCACCATTCAAAGCCACATCATCCCATTTCAACTATTTTCTAACTTCGTTAGCTATTTTTCATGCATTTCATGATCTATTTTGAGCTAAAACAACCGTGAATTGAAAAGTACTACAAATGGACTCTGAAATGATTGGAAATTGGCATGGTATCATAATTTCACCCACATAGAATGTGCTAAAAAGTTGAGAGGGTTACGACAAAAACTGGATGCATTTCATGTACAAACTAGACAATCTCTTTCGAAGTATGATGGTTTTAGACGAAAACCTATGTGTTAGAAAAGTATTTCAATTTATTAAACATATTTGAACTCATGGTTTTTTTGCATTCAATGTGCACCATTCAAAGACACATCATCCCATTTCAACCATTTTCTGTCATCATTAGCTATTTTTCATGCATTTCATTATTTATTTTCAGCTAAAACGACCGTGAATGGAAAAGCACTGCAAATGAACTCTGAAATGGTTGAAAATTGGCATGGTATCATAATTTCACCCACATAGAATGTGCTAAAAAGTTGAGAGGGTTACGGCAAAAACTAGACGCACTTCGTGTACAAACTGGACAATCTCTTTCAAAGTATGGGGGTTTTAGAGGAAAACTCATATGTTACAAAAGGATTTCAATTTATTAAACATATTTGAACTCAAAACTTTTTCTACCTTCAATGTGCACCATTCAAAGCCACATCATCCCATTTCAACCATTTTCTGACTTTATTAGCTATTTTTCATGCATTTCATTAATTATTTTGAGCTAAAACGACCCTGAATTGGAAAGCACTACAAATGAACTCTGAAATGGTTGAAAATTGGCATGGTATCATAATTTCACACACATAGCATGTGCTAAAAATTAGAGAGGGTTACGGCAAGAACTAGATGCAGTTCGTGTACAAACTGGACAATCTCTTTCGAAGTATGAGGGTTTTAGACGAAAACCCATCTGTTACAAAAGGATTTCAATTTATTAAACATATTTGAACTCAAGACTTTTTCTACATTCAATGTGCACCATTCAAAGCCACATCATCCCATTTCAACTATGTTCTGACTTCATTATCTATTTTTCATGCATTTCATTATTTATTTTGAGCTAAAACGACCGTGAATTGAAAAGTACTACAAATGAACTTTGAAATGATTGAAAATTGGAATGGTATCATAATTTCAGCCACATAGCATGTGCTAAAAAGTTGAGAGGGTTACAACAAAAACTGGATGCACTTCATGTACAAACTGGACAATCTCTTTCGAAGTATGATGGTTTTAGATGAAAACCTATCTGTTACAAAAGAATTTCAATTTCTTAAACATATTTGAACTCAAGACTTTTTTTGCATTCAATGTGCACCATTCAAAGCCACATCATCCCATTTCAACCATTTTCTGATATCATTAGCAATTTTTCATGCATTTCATTATCTATTTTCAGCTAAAACGACCGTGAATGGAAAAGCACTTCAAATGAACTCTGAAATGGTTGAAAATTGGCATGGTATCATAATTTCACCCACATAGAATGTGTTAAATAGTTGAGAGGGTTACGGCAAAAACTGGACGCACTTCCTGTACAAACTGGACAATCTCTTTCAATGTATGGGGGTTTTAGACGAAAACTCATATGCTACAAAAGGATTTCAATTTATTAAACATATTTGAACTCAAGACTTTTTCTGCCTTCAATGCGCACCATTCAAAGCTACATCATCCCATTTCAACCATTTTCTGACTTTATTAGTTATTTTTCATGCATTTCATTATTTATTTTGAGCTAAAACGACCCTGAATTAAAAAGCATTGCAAATGAACTGTGAAATTGTTGAAAATTGGCATTGTATCATAATTTCACCCACATAGCATGTGCTAAAAAGCAAAGAGGGTTACGACAAAAACTGGATGCACTTCATGTACAAACTAGACAATCTCTTTTGAAGTATGAGGGTTTTAGACGAAAACCCATCTGTTACAAAAGGATTTCAATTTATTAAACATATTTGAACTCAAGACTTTTTCTGCATTCAGTGTTCACCATTCAAAGCCATGTCATCCCATTGCAACCATTTTCTGACTTCATAAGCTATTTTTCATGCATTTCATGTTTTATTTTGAGCTAAAACGATCCTGAATTGAAAAGCACTACAAATGAACTCTGAAATGATTCAAAATTGGCATGGTATCATAATTTCACCCACATAGCATGTGCTAAAACGTTGAGAGGGTCACGGCAAAAACTGGATGCACTTCATGTACAAACTAGACAATCTCTTTCGAAGTATGAGGGTTTTGGACGAAAACTCATATGTTACAAAAGAATTTCAATTTATTAAACATATTTGAACTCAAGACTTTTTCTGCATTCAATGTGCACCATTCAAAGCCACATCATTCCATTTCAACCATTTTCTCACTTCATTAGCTATTTTTCATGCATTTCATGATTTGTTTTAACCATGCCAAGTTTCAACGTTTTCAGAGATATCTCAGCACATACATTACAATGCTTAAGAAATCTTGCTCACATCATATTTAAAAGGGACATAAATATAAATAAAGTTCAGATATCCATAATAGAAAGTACTCGTCCGAATAGAGATATATAAAAGGACTCGTCTGGATCATAGAACCCCCAAGCACTGTATAATAATAGAGGTATATAGAAGTACTCATCCGAATAGCTAGACGTCCCCAAGCAGTACATAATAATAGCAAGAGATTTGGCGCTAGAGATAGAAGTGCTCGCCGTTGCGAACACTATTCATCCGATTTAGAATATCCCCGGCCCCGAACTGGTGGTGGTGGTGGTGCTTGATGTACGAGGTGCCGCTGCCCATAGTTGATGATTCTAATCTGGCAGTACAACTCGTATGCAACATACACATATATTGTTGCATACTCAATGTTGATACCATCAAGTGGGGTTGTCTCCCACTCTTTGTGCTGATTCGGGGGGAATTTGGTCTTCATATCAGCGTACTGCTCGCCGATCATGGCGACTGCCATATGAGCCATCGAAGTCCTCCTATGCTTAAGCATGAATATGTCTTGGAGATCAATGCGGCAGGTAGCTTGTATCTCAATACCGAAGTTGTGCCTCATCTTGAGCTTGTCATTCGTTATATCAACGCTAGCAAAACGTATGCCGCTGCAAAGGAAGTCCATGAGTACTGGAAAGTGCTTGTCACTACTGTAACAACAAATTAAAATGGAACAAATGTTAAATACTGCTACAACAACGTTAAATACTCGACAGTGCTTTCCCATAGGATTCAAATTAAATGGAAAATATTGTTATCCTATTTGCAATTTTCATATCCTATGAATTGATCAAGAATCCTTAATCAATTAACTATATATATATATATATATATATATATATATAAGGATTGACTATTCGTCACCCTCGGTGAGGAATAGTTATTCTTTACCCTCCCTTGATTTTCACATCAATGCACCGTAATTTTACGCTCCGTAAATTTTGTTCTATTTCAACGTAAAAAGAGACCGTAAGAAAACGTATACTCACCGTAAAAAATATTTTATGTTATGTAAAATTACAAATATAAAAACATAGTGTAAAATATACGTAAAATGCGATTTTTCTAACTTTATGACCTATATTTTTGTTTTCTTATGTCAAATTTTACGCAATGAATCAATATAAATGTAACTATTTGCATTTCAAATGTAATTTATTTATTAAAAGATCGTAAGATTACCTCGCATGAAGAATAACTTATTGTGTACCCTGGGTGATGAATAGACTTTATATATATATATATACATATATATATATATATCTATGTTCTCCCACGGTTTTGCCAATATAATCAACAAGGAATATATATATATATATACATCTAGGCTATTCCATTTCGCGTAACATAATATTATTCTGTTACCCTACTTGAACTGACGTAGTTTACAGATTGGACTGACGAATTCGAGCGGGTGGACTCATGCTTTCATTACGCCGAACTGATCATCTTATTTAGTTCAAAAACATAATAATCAAACATTGCAAGAAAAATCGTCGGAACGGGGCGTGTAATATATCGTTGGAAAGTCCTTGACATCTAAATTATAGTCATATAATTTTTTTTGTAAAATCATCATGGTTTATGAGCAGTTTTGGATAAACCGTTGTTTTGAAAACCGAAAACGCGAATGGTATTTTGGAGTTATTTTTTAAACGATTTGTGGGAATTGAGCAAATGAGATGGCGTTGGAAAGATGGTAAAAATATGTATCTTCCATTTGCATATTGATTTTTCAAATTATGTATGATTTAAAAGTAATTTGAAAACTGGTGAAATTCCACGCGAAACGTATTTTTGCGATTTTTTGCAAACGGCTTGTCGGATTGATGCAAATGACATGGCGTTGGATAGCTATGGAAAATGCATAATTTTTGCATATTTAAAGTTTTTTCTAATTCTTTACGGTTTGAAGTCGAATTCGAATTCGATGAAATTTGGTTTCGAATGTGATTTTTTTGAGAAGTTTGTCGAAATAAGGCAAATAATATACCAATAGAAAGCTACCAAAAATGCAAAACTTAGTCATATTGAATGTTTTCTCAAATTTGCAACCGTTTAAGAGTAATTTTGAATATGGTGAGACCCATCTTGCTGTTTTTCCCGTCCGAAAAACAAAGTACTCGTACTGATAAATGTGTGTGTTTGTACTTAGCGTTATTCACTGACTATACTTTACTCTGTTTTTTGTACTGTTTTCATTAGAAATTTTCAACCATTTGTCAGAGTTCAGCAAATTATATTATTCTGTTAGTATACCCGAATTGACAACTTGGAGCAGTTATACTGGCACTTTCCATCTCGTCGAATTGATCGTCAAGCTGGGGCGGCACATGCGGCTGGCGGGATGAGGTGGCGCGACGATTGCCTCCGACTGTAGGAGGCAGGTCGGGGTGGGGCGGGTCACAGTAGAGCCCAGCCTCGTACTAACACTTTCCATCTCGTCGAACTGATCATCGAGCAAGGGCGGCGCCCAGGGTCGGTGGGATGGGGCGGCGCGCGGGGCCAGCGAGCTGGGGCGACACGACGATTGCCTCCGACGATAGGAGGCGGGTCGGGGTGGGGTGGGTCGCAGCAGAGTCCAACCTCGTATATGTTGGACGCGTCGCTCCCTGATAGGCGCCATATTAAGAAAATACTATTTTGTTACTAGTAATAGAATAGCCCTGTCCTATATATATATATAGGATTCAAAATGGAACATATTGCTATCCTATGTAATTTTCGTATGCTAATCAAGAAACCTTAAATTAACTATGACATATATGTGTTCTCCCACGATATTCTTTCACTACAACTAAAAAACAATTGATCTTTCCCATAGGATTCAAATGAAACATGTTACTATGAAATTTTGATAACTTATGAATTATCGATCAAAGATAAGCCCCAAAACTTACCTTGCCCATTGGAAGACCATGACATGTCCCTCGAAACAAAGTTGGATGACGAAAACATCTTTTTGATTGGCCGTGTACTCAAGATCAAGCCCCATGAACTTGTTTTATTCCTCCGCCTCTTCAATCCATCCCTAGAAATAGGAAAGAAAACGCGACACCATGGCGCTGTTGTTCATGTAGACGACACTGAGTTTGGTCGTGCCATGTGTGAGCACCTGCCCATAGCGAGTGATTGGATGATCCATGGTGGAAGATATGGGGAAGAAGAGAGGATAAAGGGAGACGAACAGGGGGAATGGCCACAGTTATTGTAGTAGTCACGGTACTGTAGCATTTTCATCGTGCGAACCGCCGCGAGATGCGAACGGTTTGGGCCTTTAGTCCCGGTTTTAGCCACGAACCGGGACTAAAGGGGCTCGCACCAGGCGAACGGTTGCCACCACCCCTTTAGCCCCGATTCATGGCTAAAACCTGCACTAAAGGACATTAGCGAACTGGGACAAAAGCCCTGGCCCCATGAACCGGGACTAATGTAGCCTTTGGTCCCAGTTCGTAAGGGAACCGGGATTAATGCCCTTATCCTGGCCTCAACCGAAGCCCTGTTTTCTACTACCGGATGCTTCACAAATGGCTCCTCTGGATGGGCTCTGTCCTCATCATACCTTGTCATTTTCTTCATCTTCTTTGCTCTGCTTTTTCTACCATTTGGCAACACATATGCCAATGCCTCAGCACCATAATCATCTTCCACAGCCAAGTCTAGTAGTTTCCTGTCCTCATTAGATGATGGTATGCAGTCCTGCTCAAACAAGTGATCTATACTTGAATGTGATCGGCTTGTTTGGGCTTTTTTGTGCCTCTTGGCCTTTTTCTTCTTATGTAGATCTTTGCCAAACTCGTCCTCTTGTTTGTACTCCTCCAATTCATCCTCCTCTTGCTCCTTTGCATCCTCTTCTTCACATTTTGACTCATACAATTCATCCTCATCCTCATTTGTCTCATATATTTCCTCAACATCTGTGTCCCCTTCAAAATGAAGTAGTGGATCATCCCTTTGTCTTTTCATCTCCTCAAGCCTATACAAGGATATCACCATATTCTATCAAATCATCATTGTCCATCACTACAGCTTTCCTTTTCAAAGAAGTGTCCTTCTCTTTTTGTTTCTTATTCTTCCTAAACATTTCAATTTCCTTTCTCCTTGTATCACCCATAACTTTTTCTATTTGCAGGTGCTCCTCTAAATTGTTTGTTATATGATCTTCTTCCACTTCTACATCACCTAAAGTAGGTTGTGGGCTCACATTGTTTGTCTTGTGTTGTGTTTGAAACTTTATGGGCATTGGCTCCTGTTTTGCTGTTGCATCTGAACTTTTTGTTACTACATGTACATCGTGTTCATTGAACAACACTTCTTCATTATCTATCTCATACAATTTGGGATCTCCAATTTCTTCTAGAGGGATCTGCCGCTCAATAACATTGGCACTGCTGTTCATATTTGCAGGTTTGGGAGAACTGGCCCTAACAATGGTCACATTCAATATCTGCTTATTTTGCAATCATATGTGGTCTAGAATTTACTCCTACTTCCTTCTGTCCCTAGTCTAGGATCCCCGACATGGTACATGTAATCTCTGAAACCATGTCCTTCAGTCTCTATCAGTTCTACTAGGTTGTAAAAGGTGATGCCTGACATCATTATAGTTCTCTTAATATTGTCTTTGTCATGAAAATGCATCCTCAACTACCAAACCTCATCATTCAGACTGCAAATAATAAAAACAACACAACAGTGCAATATAAGTGCTTAATTAAAATTGAATAAGATAAATGAAACATCTCATATAAGTGTAAAGCAACATGGTACACTAACATATCAAAATACAATGATTTGGTTAATTAAAAAGTAGTTGAAATCACCTAATTTGACATAGTAGACCTAACCATAGGTTTAACAACACCTAATTTCAACTAAATCACACACAAACAACACCCAAATTTGACTAAATCACCTGATTACAGGAACAAAACATAGCAATAGCATCCTGGGGCCCAACCCTAACGCCAACAATTTGCACAAATCACATCATTAAACAGAAATAGTAACTGTAACCCTAGCAACACAAGGGAATGGAGAAGGCGCAGGGGAACGAGATCTTACTATATGTCATCGAAGGATGACATGATGTGGTAGCTTCCAGTAGGATTGGACATCACTACCACGATGAATGCTCTCGCCATCCTGTTTCTCCATCACCTTGATAAGGCTCAAGCTCCCACAAAGCTCGCCTGGCTCGGGATCCACGTTGCACGCACCACTTTTGGGTGGGGCGCCGCCGCGAGCACCGCCTGGTTTCACCGGAGTAGCCATGTTTACAGTGTGTGGGGGCAAGAGGGAACGTGCGCTAGCGGGAAGGGGACGAAGGGGGAAATGGAGATGCGGGAAGGAAACACACCGAGCGGCACTATCTAATGACGTCCAACGGTTATCAGTGCGGCTGCAAGTGCCACGTAGGAAAAAATGGACCTCGCTTGTCATGCACTCACTTAACTGAGCCAGATCCTCCGATCAATGATCTTTGCAAATAAATTACACAAGCCAAAGAAATGTAACATTGTGTTTTCCGCCGATGTAGCCTTCACGGTGGTGGTTTCATGCAATTTACTTGCGCTGGGCAGGCTATTTTTTGTTGTTGGTTGCATCGAATTGGAAGAGGTTCTTATCAAAAATAAATAAAATTGGAAGAGGCACTAATCACGTACACTCCATCACTGCTCTTAGTTAATCTCTTCCGTCTAGTTCATTGAAAATATAGTTTTGAAAAAAGTTCCTAAAATATATAATCTTTGCGTGGTTTTTTTTCCATTAGGAGCAACGAGAGGTCAAAGGGATTCACAATTGGGTTTGACTTTTGTTGCCCCTAAAAAATGATATGATCCTTCTTTTTATCGTATAGTTGCAAGTCTACCAACAACTTCATATTGAGTTTGATTTTTTCTCTCAGTTGCAAATCTGTCATCTACTCGTAACCGGATCCTGACTTTTTTGCCACCCTAGCTGCAAATCCATCACCGGCTTGCAACGGGACTCAATTTTTTCCTCAATTGCAAGACCACCATCGACATGTATGTTGTGGCATCAGCCTTTTTTTCACCTAGTTGCAAGTCCATCATCGACATGCAACTATTACCATCATTATATTTTTGTCCCAGTTGCAAGTTGATCCTCAATTGGCAACTAGGTTAGGCATTTTTTCCACATGTTAATTTTCATCACCAATATGTAACTTGTCCAAACTCTTTCTTACCCAAATTGCAAGTCGACCCTTGACATGCAATGATCCTTTTATCCACTTTTTCCTAGTCACAAGTCCACCCTTAACATGCAACTAGACTTTTTTTCTAACCTTTTGTTATCCCGGTCACCAGTTCTCCCTTAACTCCGCAACTAGGCTCCAATTTTTTGTCTTTGTTGAAAATCCATCATCAACTCGCAAATAGGCCCTACTTTATTTTATTTTTGGCCCACCCTCTACATGCACCTTAGACTAGTCTTTTTTTGCCTCAGTTGCAAACCAGTTGTCGCGGTTTTGTCACTTCAGATGCCATTGAGTGGCTTATCGAGTGTGGTTGGGGCCAAAGTGCGTTGTCGGGCTCCGGAAACGGGATTGGGGACATGCAGTGGACATCACACAATGTACCCATGTTCGGGGCCCTCCGTGGGAGGTAACACCCCTAGTCCTGCCGGATCCTCTAAGATGGAGAATGATGGTTACAATGGTGCTCCTTGATCTATTGGATGGAGGAGGAAGAGGGGCCTAGCTTGCTATCTCTTTTCCTCTCCTAAGAGTGTGAAGGGGTGTGTGTGTGTGTGTGAGTGTTCTCGGGGAGTTTATGCACTATCCCCCGCTAGAGGGAGGCCAAGGGGGTTTTATAAGGCAAACTCCCCCACCTACAATATGCTAGGATAATGGGGCGGGCCCAGCCGGTAGCCTCTTGGGCCGATAGTGGGGCCCACCGGTTGTCATGACTTGTCATTGGTAGGGCCCGTGAGCCGCTCAGCCCCATCGCTGGTGGGGCCCGCGTCTGAATCCACTATCGCCACGCGCCTGCCAACGTGATGGAGTGGGTGAGCGCACACCGGCTATAGGACCAGTCCGCCCAGTCAGGGTCCGCGGTACCTGTGGCCCTGTAGTGTTAGCGGGTCATGTAGCCACACGTTCTCCGTCAACGAGTCCTGTTGGGGATATAACCCCAGGGTGAGAGCCTCCCAGGTGGGGCCGGGCCATGCGGTTGGCAGCTTATGACAACTTCAGGAGTAAATGTAATCAGTGGGCCAGAAGGCCTAGAGTCAAAAGACATGATGTAACCCAGAGGGCTTGGGCCGCCGGGGTTGACTTGTTAGATAAGGCATGTATGGTTAGAGGCGAGGTCGGTTGTCAAGTATAACCCGACCTAGACTCTTGCAAGCTCAGGGCCTTGACCCATGTAAATAAGGGCGGGTTACCTGGGTGGCTTAGGCCATGAAACGACTCATCGATAGCTAGGTCAGGCAAACTCGCTCCCTTGTAATCGATACCCAATCAATACAACACAGAGCATGACGTAGGCTTTGACCTCTTTCCGAAGGGCTGAACCTGGGTAACCCTTGTCTCTCGATTTCGATCAACCCCTTCAAGCTCATTGCCTTGGAGATGGCCTCGAACCTAAGTCCTTTCATGGGGACATCTGCCATGACAAAACCACAACAGTTGGCGCCTACCGTGGGGCTAGCACTCGATGGTGTGGAGTTCTCGAAGGGCTCTATCCCAGGGATCGAGGGATATGCCGTTGGCAGGATGACCAAGAGTCACCGTGGCAATCTCTACATCGACAATGCCAGCTGGGGCCCCGAGGCTGACTCAATCGAGTACGAGCATCGGTTCCCCTTTGACGGAATTCACGTCTTCATCGGCAAGGTTGGCGGTTCTGAACCCGGGCCGGACATCTGCACCGAACTCGTCGAGCCGGCTAGGCGCGTGCAACCCGCCCGTGTTAACCCGGGTAGGAAGCATGTCTTCGTAGGCTTTACCCAACGCACGGAGCTTGTAGGTTCCATCTCGCGAGAGGAAACTCTGATCTTCTTAGAGGATGGTTCCTCGAGCGGAGAGAGGGAATCAATCTATCAACTTGAGAACGACGGGCTTGGAGGCTACGTTGATCATTACCCCGAGTCAGAATATCATGAGCCATAAGATTATGAGCTGCCGAACCATGATGCCGTCTTCATGGCAGGTTCGACACCGGCGCCTAGTAGTACAGCCACCGGTGCAGCCGGATCTGGAGCTGGCAGGCCGCTGTCTCAAGTTCTTCTGGACCTGATGAACGAGGTTAGAACTCTGATGGAAACCGAGGTCACTACTAAAAACTAAGTGGCCCGTAACATAGAGATCACGAGGTTGAAGGACCAGATGGCCGGAGTCCAATAGGAAATCAATGCGTTGAAAGCTCACATGGATGCTGAGGCAGAGCGCCTTAGGGCAGATGCTTTTCGCTTAGAGTTAGCGTAGCAGTCCGCAGCGGCAGTTCACTGGATGAGGCATCAGTTCCGTTAGCCGGATCAATATGAAGCTAGAAATCTTTTTAACACGCTAGGGACAGGACATAATATACCTGTGACCGTAACCCGGACAACGAAAGTACCTGGAAGCCAGGCGGAGGTTCAACGTCAGCAGCCAGACCCGCCCCGCCGAAACGAGACCCCACCACCGTCTTTTTTGACGCCACCGGGTCATTATTCTAACCCGACGGAGAACATGGTGGCAGCAGCGGCCAGGCTTGCTACAATCCCCATCCCCGTTGAGGCTCCTTTCACAGAGGAAGTGCGGAACACCATTGGATACCTGCAGATGGCGGTGGCCCAACAGGAGAAATATACTTATAGTCAGAGTCACGTGCACTCAACCCCATCCCAAGCTGCAGCTACAACCGGTTTTATGAGTCACCAGCGGTTTCTCGCAGTGATCAACATCGAAACCCGCCAAGAGACGATCAGGCGGCCCGTGATGCTCAATACTTGGTGGATCGGGCAAGAGCGTAGCGAGTGGCGGCAGCTCTGGCAGCTACGGCGGCTTATCAAGAACCCACAATTGCACCTTCCGTTTCAGTAGGAGCCGGAGTAACCTCTAGGGCAGTGGGAGTGCCATGCTTAGTGTTGGATTTGTGGAATGAGCATA
The DNA here is from genome assembly GCA_022496015.1 of Hordeum marinum. NCBI lineage: Eukaryota > Viridiplantae > Streptophyta > Magnoliopsida > Poales > Poaceae > Hordeum > Hordeum marinum. The sequence continues at coordinate 168,084,928 of CM039673.1, forward strand.
TGTCGAAGGATTTTAAAGATCCTTGCAAGGTGCCCAATTATACTGCTGACTTGCCTCTAGAAGCTTGGATTGAAAGCTATGATCCGTCCATGGAGATGTTAGATGTTATCCATGTAGCATGTGCCAAGTATTTCATCATGATGCTGGAAGGGCCGGCTCGCACGTGGTTGAAGGGTTTGCCACCCAACACCATTAATTCCTAGGCCGAGTTAAAAGCGAAGTTCATAAAAAAAATTCCACGGAATGTGCAAGCTGCCTATGACGATTGTGGATTTGGATCATTGCATGCAGCGTGAGGACGAGTTGGCTCATCATTGGGTCCGGCGGGTCTCAACCATCATCCACTCTTTTGATAACATTACGGTGGCTCAAGCGGTCTTAATTCCAGAGAAGAATTGCCACTTCACGCCTTTGAAGCAGAAGCTTGGCCAGCTCAAGCGTTCATCCAAAGACATGGGAGATCTCATGTCGGCTCTCACCAAGTATGTAGACTCTGACAACACGAAGGACCCCAGCTCTGATGATGAGAAATCATCCAAGGGTAAGAAGAATAACAATGGCAAGGGTCAATCGCTGAATGGGGGAGGAAACAACAATAATGGCAACGGCAGAAAGCGGAAACACCAGGACGACGGGTCAGATTTAGTGGCCAACACCAATACTGAGAATAACCATGGCAAGGGTAACGGCAAGCCGCCTTTTAAACACAAGCCTGTCGACATGGAGGTGATATTGAATGCTCCTTGCTCGATACATAGCCTTCCAGATCAGCCGTCTACTCACGCTTGGAGGGATTGTTGGATCATGCACGAGTATCGAAATTACAGCGGTAACCAGCATCAGGGTGGCAGCGATGGACCATCCGGCGGGTCAACATCCGGTCATTCCGGATCTGGATTTGGTCCGGGCGGCTCAGGCTCAGGCCATCAGGGCCAAGGAAACAATGGAGGTAATAATCAACAGTCTGGCGATGGAGGTCAGCATCAAAATAACCAGTCCAAGTACCAGAGTAACCCCAAGAAGCTTAATGGAGGGTAGTACCATGTTTTTACAACCATCCTTGACAAGTGGGACTAGAAGGTGTGCAAGAGGGTGGTTAATGCATCCATGCCGGCTCTCCCGCAATATTTGAAGTGGTCTGAGTATGACATAACTTGGAGCAAGGAGGATCACCCGCCGCGTGTGGATAACCCGGGGCAATTGGCTTTGGTAGTCGCCCCCAAGTGGGAGGATATGTGTTCACCAAAGTACTTATGGATGGTGGCAGCAGCATTAACATCCTGCATTATGAGATTTCCCGCCGGATGAATTTGCTTGAAAAAGATCTTAAGCCTTCTTCAACAGTTTTTCATGGCGTGGTGCCTGGGAAGTCGGCTTACCCGGTGGGAAAGATTTCTTGGAGGTAGCTTTTGGTGATCAATTCAATTACATGGTGGAATATTTGTGGTTTGAAGTGGTCAAGATTAAGAGCCCGTACCACGCTTTGTTTGGACGACCGGCTTACGCCAAGTTCATGGCTAGGCCCTCCTATGTCTACTTACAGCTCAAGATGCCCGGACTGAATGGGACGATCACTGTGCATGGTGATTGAAAGACGACTGTTGAGTGTGAGGAAGGTGATGCAACATATGCAGAATAAAAATGTGCTGAGGCAGAGCTCAAGTTTTACAAGGAAAATGTTGACACGGAAGATAAGACCCCGCTAAAGAAGCCTAACATAGAATCTGAGTCGCCCCTCAAGTTTGTGGCAGAAGATACCAAGTTAGTGGACTTTATGCCTGGCGACTTGTCACAGCAGTTCACCATTGGGGATAATGTGGATCCCAAATAGGAAGGCGTGCTCATCGAATTCATCTGTGAGAATAGGGACATCTTTGCATGGAAGCCTTCTGACATGCCGGATGTACCGAGAGAATTCGCTGAGCACCACGTTAATGTGGATCCTAAGTTTAAACCGGTCAAGCAGTTCCTACACTGATTCAATGAGGAGAGGCGGAAAGCAATTGGAGAAGAGGTGGCCTGGCTCTTGGTAGCAGGGTTCATCATTGAAGTTTTTCACCCGGAGTGGCTTGCTAACCCGGTGTTGGTACTCAAGAAGAACGACACGTGGCGTATGTGCATGGATTACACAGATCTTAACAAGGCGTGTCCGCTTGACCCATCTTCTCTTCTCCGTATCACTAGTAGAATGTCTGTCTATAGTCTCGGTCGGGATGGGCCTTTAGTACCGGTTCCCCAACCAGTACTAAAGGGTCGGGACTAAAGGTCCAGACCTTTAGTACTGGTTGGCCCACGGACCGGTACTAAAGGCCCACCACGTGGCTGCCTGCGTGGGCTGGTGATGGAGGACCTTTAGTACCAGTTGGTGATACCAACCGGTACTAAGTGTTCTGTTTTTTTGTTTTAGCTTTTAATTAGGTTTTAATTTTCCTCTCTATTTTTTGTGTTTTCCATTCATTTCAAATTTATTTTATGGTGCTACATACTGTAAACAATACACAAGTTGATGCATATATATATATGTAATATAATATACAATATCTCATACACAGTATATATACAAATGGAATTACACATCCATATATATTCTGGACTTATAAATTAAGGCTCAAAACCCGGCCGGGACTAGCTAGCTAGTGCTCCGGATGAAATCTCAGTTTTCTACTACTGATTTGCTGGCATTATTGAGGCGACAGTAAGGAATAGTGCTGTGTGTTTACATCAATGACATGTCGAAGAAGAAATCCCGCAAATTCCTCTTGAAGTGCTACAAAGCTTTTCTCGGGTAAGAGCTTCGACATCATCTGCCAAACCTCGAGTTGTCTTTCATGTGCTCTTTTGCGACGTATACGACATTCGGACTGGATGCAAATGTTCTCGCAGAGGAAGTATCCACATAAATTTGTCCCCTGTGGCTTCTTTGCGCACTTTGCAAAAGAATATAATTCAATAAGATAATTAATAATCAAGCACGAACTAGGACTAATAGCATCTTTAGTAACGGCTCGTAACCAGACCCAGACTAATGGTTGGGACGAAAGGTCTGTTTTCTACTAGTGTATTGACCAAATAATTGATGCGACGACGGGTTGTGAGAGTGTGTTTTCTAGATGCTTATTCAGGTTATCATCAGATCAAGATGGCATTTAAGGGCCAAGAAAAGACGGCTTTTATTACGCATTTTGGTGCTTTCTGCTATGTGTCTATGCCTTGTGGGCTCAAGAGTACCCAGGCGACTTACCAGCGTTGTGTGCAGAACTGTCTTCATGGTCAAATTGGGCGCAATGTTCATGCTTACGTAGATGATATTGTGATCAAGTCAAGAAGAAGGAAACTCTGCTCGATGATTTGAAGGAAACCTTCGACAATTTGCGGGTCTACAAGATCATGCTTAACCCGGCAAAGTGTGTTTTCGGTGTACCCGCAGGCAGGCTCTTGGGGTTTTTAGTCTCTGAGCGTGGCATTGAAGCTAACCCAGACAAAATAAGGTCTATTACTTCCTTGTCTAACACGGC